>JARYHS010011408.1:286126146-286203529 GCA_031002005.1 Vandiemenella viatica | reverse complement strand
AGGTGCTTTTTTTTAGTTTTTTTTTAGTGTGTAGACACCGAAGTTTACTATGCTGCTTTTTAAAAAGGATTGAAAACGTTGGTACAGATTTGTCATTTATATCATGCTTTAACTGGAACATTCTGAAACTCTCCCTACGTCAAAAACCGTACTACTCTTTCTCACGTACGTTCTACAATATACAATTATTGAAAGAAGAAACAGTGAGAGTTCACAACTCTTTTAAGTAACTTATTCCACGCATTTTATGATTTTAATGTTTTGTTTCATTGCGTAATTTCTGGATATTTAAATTTACGTTCTTTGTTTCGAAACTCCAGCTAATGAAAAATCACGTGGGCCTACATTTATTTTTATTTTTATGTTAACGTGTACTTTGACTTAGAAGCAGTTTTGTTTTTACATTTATTTTCGTTTGGTATTTTTCATTCCGTTAGACTGGCATCTATTAAGGATTCAACTCAGCACATTACAGGACTGATCTCTTACCCCGAAACTACGCCGAATTAACGGAGATAAACACAAATGAATTGAAGAAATATGTTAGTCAGGTATTGGATGTATAGAAAAAAATAACAATAATTTTGCTTTATCAGACATTTTCCTTCTATGTACTCAATTTCAAACTATAAATCAACAATATGACAATATTGCGTCAATAGTTTTGCAGTGCAACAGGAGAGCACAAATTAAATAATGTTCAAAGTCACTAATTTAAACAGCGCATCGTGATTTACATAACAAAAATACGAATCAGATAGGCCTTCAAAACTATGCTCCAAACTGGTGGAACATATTTTTGCTTTCCTCTGCGATGCAATATCCTAAAGTCACGACCTGGAAAATTGCCTGTTCTGTTAATAAAAAAGTAGTCGATGTGCCAATATTTATTTATTTTACTTGTGTAATAGCTGAGCCTAGTGAGAGAATGGTTGTCAGATTCTCTCTTACGTCAAACAAGGTGTTTATAATATATAATTTACACTTTACTTGAGTTAACAGTTTACACATGTTTTCACTCTTAACAGAAATAATCAAGAATCAGATCGCCGAAATATTGTGTAATTGTACCAGGTAAATGTAATTAAAACAGTCCCTTGACTCGGTAGTTACCCGAGAACAATTTTTATATAACTAAAATGCTGTCTAAAATCTTAATAACGTTGATGTCTAATTGGTAAATCAATAGGTGAGTGGCACAAACTGATGATAGTGAAGGCTGAAGAAATTTGTTCAACCGGGACAAGGCTGAAGAAGTATGTGAAAATGATACAAACTAATACTAGTGAAGGCTACGAGACAGTGAAAGCAGCACAACCTAATCAAGTGAAGGCTAAAAACAAGTGGAACGCAGAAGACGAGACTGCAGTGCATACCTAGTCTGGGACAAGTAATACTCTCTAGAAGCCTTGTTAAGTGGGCTGATTTCTACAGTACTAGTTATTTACAGGTGAAGATTATTCCACAAGGAATCCGCTGAAATGGCAAGGGTTTGCGAGTTATGGTTAGTGTGACTGAGTTCAGGGACCTGACGTTAATATTATGACAAATGTCAAAGTATGTGATCGTGGAATAAGGCTAGGCGGGAGTTTTCAATTTTAGGAGACGCGACGGTGAAGGTGACATTGAGAGTGGAATCACTGTCGCACAGTTGCAGGTCTTAGATGAACCTATCACAAGAGTTCATAACAATTTTTTGTTTTTGTTTTTTTAGTTGCTGAACTTGAATTTTACTGAGCAACGTCACAGTAACCGAGATGTGGAAGCACAAATGAGTGGGGAAAATTTGCTTGTATTTCTACTGAGCGTAAATGAAGAAAAGGCCTTACGACATACTCAGACCGGTTAAAATTACTTTCTACTAGGAGTCCGAGAAATTTTGCCGTATCGCTGTAGGTACGCATAGTTTTTGGGAGATTTGATGATTCAAGGTGAAGTGGCTGTTTATCAGTTTTGAACTAGCAGAAACAAAAGCCCAAGATTATAGAGGTTTATTTTTAGTTGAAGCATTTTTTCCAAATCAGAAATATATTTTAGATCGGAATTTTTTTTTATTTTTTTTTATTACAGTGATTGGGTCGTTTTTGACTGCAAGTAGTGAACAAACAAATGAAAATTACAGTGAAATATGCAGTTAATGAACCGTGGTTAAATATTCGAGCACATATTTATTATTAGACGTCTGTTTCATCAAATTAAAGGTCTCGTTATAATTGGTCAAATTTTTGATACATTGATGTAACAACGTTTAAACCATATTCTTCATGATAATGACCTAAAGCATTTTTTTTATTACTT
Organism: Vandiemenella viatica; assembly: GCA_031002005.1. Classification (NCBI taxonomy): domain Eukaryota; kingdom Metazoa; phylum Arthropoda; class Insecta; order Orthoptera; family Morabidae; genus Vandiemenella; species Vandiemenella viatica. The sequence continues at coordinate 286,201,231 of JARYHS010011408.1, read as the reverse complement.
TGATTATTATAAGGACGATATTTACATCGCAACTGGAACAATACAGTAGATTTGCAGAAAATTTAAGTTTGGCCTGCGTTCCGAGTGCTTGATTTTTGTGTAAGGAATCATTAAACTAACTGTCAAATTTTATAAGCCAGTAAGGAACTCAGGCATGTGAAGCCAATACACGCAAAGATCTAAACTTTCGTTAAAGCGTGTTCTTCGCTGAGAGAAATGATAGAAGGACCACAGGATAAACACTGTCAAGAAAACAACAAAATTGTAACATGTATGACGAATTAACATTTCGTGATTTCCTTTCAATCCTCTCATTGAACTTACCATATCTGGTGGATTACACCCTTCAATTAATAACTTTGAGGTTAACTGGCTCCGATGATTACAGACAATATTGTCGGCAGAAAAGGTAAACTTCTAATAAACCATTATCCCAACCAACTCAGTTACCTCAATTGCTACTTCATTGCAAATAAGAACTAGACGGGTACAGTGTACATTTAACTTTCCTTTTAATAACTCGATGAAACTTTCGTGTACATTCTGCTCAAACATTCAAAGAAACAGGGTCATACAGCAGGAATGGTAAATATTGAATACGTGGTAGTATGAACAATATTGAGCAAAAAAGTTCATATAGACATGTGTCCGATTTCCATTAGTTTTGGAGATGCAGGTGCTGGAATGTTATGCATAACACAAACCTCAGAACATTATCAGGAGCACACAAATTACTGAAGTACTTTATACATGCAAAAGAAAAAAAAAACGCATATTTTACAACAATTTAAATTAAATATTAGAAAATCCCACCATCGACTTATTACAATTTGCAGCTCTCTTGGCAACAGTTCGTGTAGCTCATCTGAGTACGTCTTGATGTACGTTTGTGAGTGTTTACAATGCGAGCGAGTAATTCGTCTCATATGTTTACGTTTTCTTTGTACACTTCGTTTTTCAGCCATCCCCACACAAAAATCTAATGGAATAAGGTTGTACATAACATTCCATTACCTGTATCACCAAATCGGACACATGTTTATATATGAACTTTTTTTACTCAATATTGTTCATACCACCACCTCCTTCAATATTTACCATTCCTCCTGCATCACGCTGTGTATCAGTATCACAGTAAATACGTTGACTCCAACCCAATGTAGCACGTAAAAGTAATATACTTTCCAACAAACCTACTTTTCACTTGCAGCGGGCATGTATTCGTTAAAAAAAAAACACCACCCACAAAACAACAACGACGACGACGACGACGACGACAACAACAACAACAACAACAACAACAACAACAACAACAACAACAACAACAACAACAGCAGCAACAACAACAGCAGCAGCAACAACAACGGCAACAACAACAACAACAGCAACAACAACAACAGCAACAACAGCGACAGCGACAGCGACAACAACAGCAACAACAGCGACAGCGACAGCGACAACAACAGCAACAACAACAACAACAACAACAACAACAACAACAACAACAACAACAACAACAACGACGACGACGACGACGACGACGACGACAACAACAACAACAACAATGACAACAACAACAACAACAACAATCGAGAGAACCAGTACGATATGCTTTTATTCCGAATGATCTAGGACGTCAGCAATAGCTGAAGGTTTAATCAAACAAAGCATACTTGTTACAGGCTACTCATTTAATAACACTGTGTATTAATTAAAATAGTATTGGAATCACTAGAAATATTATAAGGGATTTTCTGAAAGCTGTTAAAAAGCTTTGAATGGCATAAAAGGTTAACATGAACAGAAAATAGGATGAAGTATATTAATGCTAGGGCAGCTTAACAGTTTTAAACATGACAACAGATAAACACAAAAGGTAGCTGCGATGGTACAAAGTCTCTTTCGGGAATGTTGTACGACAGCAAATTCTGGATGTTTATATTTCACAAAAACAGTTTCGACGGATACTCGCAAATGTGTACCAGTGATAATTTGTTCTTCTTTCTAATACATGGATGTAACTTGAATTGGCATCCCGGATGTAATACCTTCAGTACCATCACAATTTCGAACATACAAACTCCAATAACATATCTAGCGCGTCACGCCGGAATAGTGTCTAAGTGTGTGTGGCCGACTTTTTCTGTTCGTTAACGTCGCCGCCAGTAAGAAATTTAACGACCAACTGGCCAGACTGCTTAGCACATGCGGTCTGTTGGCAAATGGGTGTGGGAACAGATGCTGAAGATTTACTGGTAACGGGCTCCCTAGCCGATCTTAATGGCCGTCGGGCGATCTGCTTAAGTCTTGTTGGTCGTCTCATAAAATCTGGATTGAATCTTGGAGGGCGTTGCCAGACTTTGTATATCGGCGACATGGGTAATAAAAGGAGATGCCGCGTTTCGGGAAGATCTTGGATCTTGCCGTTAAATGCTCTGACAAGTAATGCGTGAAGCATCAGTGATAGATCTTCCACATCAGAATCTTTTGTTGAAGCTTTCCTGTCCGTAAAAAGATCTGGCAACTTGGAACGTCCAAGAGCTTTCCCGTTCTACTTTACGTACAAGAAATGTGCTTGGCATAAGTGAAGCTCATATCAAGGACCTGTGGAACTATACCAGTCTCGGCATTCACACTAAGGGGGCACCCATTATTTACGTGAGGTGAAATAAGGGGGGGGGAAGGGGGTCCGGTGAAATCTTACTAAACCTCACCAAGGGAAAGAGGGGGAGGGGGGGTCAACGGAAATCTCACGTGTGGTTTTGGAATTCTTGTAAAATGGTAAATCAGAAATAAGAGCATCAAAACTTAAAAAAAAAAAGTTTCGAAGTCCATTCCTAAGGGAGGAGGGGGTTCGGAATCCCGGAAAAACACCTCACGTAATTAATGGACGCTCCCTAAGGATCTCTAGCTCTATACAAACATCCCTTACAGCTCTGCCAGCAGATATGCAAATGCGTAGGTAATTTCTGTGAGTCTCTGACCGCATAAGCAGAATTCTGTGAAGGCATTTGTAGCACAGCCTATAAACGGTTACTAACTAACAACTTAAGGATTATTCCATGGCTGCTACCACTTTTGGATTGTGCTAAACTCACTTTATCATTTCTGTAGTGTGTTAAGTTAACAGAGGCGTCTCAAGGTCACTCTCCACTATCCCCACTCCGCTTCTCTTACCCCTTACCCCTACATGCCTGCTGACAAATTTGACACTCGCTTTCCTGAACACAGTTGTCTGAGGGGTAAGTGATGCGAAGGAGTGATGAAGCATGGAACAGGACAAGGGGAGCGTGACCTTGGACAGCTAATAGAGAGTGAGCAGGTTATAAATGAAAAATTTACTATGTTATGTAACATAGTTAATGAAAATCTACTATGCGAATTAATCCATTAGTCTAGTTGCATTATGTGTCCTCTCCGCCAGAAAATAAGTGGATAATTCTGCTTGAGAAAAATTTAATTTCTGCAAAGTTATATGTTTCAGACGTCACCTGTTTCAAGGCAAGCAAACAGGAGAGTGTTTTATTCTGTACACCCACATAAGTGTTCTTTTGAAAAATGTCTTTCGTACACAAATACTTCATCGCAGTTTGATTTTCATTGTTCTCTGTTTCCGATTTAAAATGCAATTAAATCGCGTTAAGTAGGTCTGCAACAAAATAAATCTGTTCCAGGGTGTCGTAACTTCGGGCAGTATTCTGAAGAGAAATAGTTCACGATATCAGTTTCCTGGTCGTAATGACTCTCGTATATACAAAGTATTGCTTAATGCGCTGATCTAAAACAGAAATCCGCTGCATGTACTGAGCAAAATCAGACCGTTTAATCCGCGGATCAAGAGCTTGAAGCGATTATCTAGCCATCACTTTATTTACTTCATAAGCAAAGGTTCTAATCCTTGCGATAATATTATTACGCACGAAATTCAAGCTCGCAATATCTGGGACAAAAGGAAATCAAAACTTTTCGAAGAAAATACCTCCATACATTGTAATAATGGTTATTTTGTATTGTCAGTAGGTGATAGTTTGGAGATTTTGTGTATAGCAAATACCTTTCACCTAATATTATACCCTCATTTTTCATAGCTCTCGTCTCTTAACAAAACACGAGTCAGATAAATTAATAATGGTAACGTTATTCAGTATTAAATTCGTATTAGTGCTTGAAAATTAACAACATACAAATGGCTTGTTATTTGTTTTTAAATAATTATTACAATAAGTGAAAGTTGTGGATGAATCCGCATTTTGAACGCTTTTAACCTATGAAATTCTATTTACGGAGTTTAATTAGGTTTACGACTTTTTTTTTCAGTGTCTTTTAAGTCTCGATTAGGTGGATCACAGAGTATCCATCACGTATCTTAGTTCACAAATTTGGACAGAGGGAAAAAACGGAAAGCGATACGGGTTACCTGGTCTCTTGATTGAGAGTAATGGCACCCAGCCTCCAGCCGTGAGTGTTCCCAGCGTGCACCGCGCGGGGGTGACATGGAGAGCAAAGCGACGCGCAGAGCCATCTGTGAAGCGAGCGCGCAACCTCAGCGCACCGCAGTCAATGGCTGGTCTTTGTGCGCCTAATTTATGGCTTGACACTTCGGTTCGGGGTAAGAGCGACGGAATACATACAAAAAAAAAAGAAAAAAAGAAAAAAAGCGGGGGGCGCTCGAGGAAAAAATAAAAAGGGAGAAGAGATGACCAAATGCTGTATGGCACGGAGAGAAATAAATCGCTTTGGTTGAAGCATTTGAAGCGACGGCTTTATACGCACTCGGAGGGAAAAAAGTCAGGTCTGGCGTCGTGATATTCGTGGTGCCAAGTGGCCAATGATTGGTGGCAGAGCTAGATGGGGGGCCGGAGCACCGACGGCATTCCGGGCCGGCACAGATTAACACGTAAAGAGCGCCTCTGTTGTCCGCGTAAGAAACTAGATAGCGCGCGGCGCGTTCGAAATTTATGGCCGTTTGACCGGTGCGGACAGAGCAGGCCTCTGTGAAGGGAGCCCACGGATTAATCAGGCCCGCATGACTTCCAATGACAGCCGGCCGCAGCGAGTAATTGCCACCGAACGATGCTATCACCTGAGAATGCGTAATGAGGAAGAACAGAAACGGAGTTGGGGCACCTCAAGAACGCTTTGCGTAACAAACACTTCGTCTTGCTTAACACGTTCTGTTTTGGGAGCTGATGTGATTTCACGATAAAACACGATGGTACAGCATCAAATCCGAAGGATTCGGTTGTATCTTGTCATTGCTTCAAACTAATCGCTATCTTAACACATGGATGTTTGACTGATGAAAGAAGTGAGTTAGATCTGCAATATCAAAGAACTATTCAAAATTCATCCATCAGTAGTATGCCGCATTACTAGCATTCTTAACTAAATGGAAGAACTGATGGTATAATTCCAAAAACAAACAAGCTCATAAATCACCTTTGTGTCTCAGAGAATTAGTGTTCTGCAGTCCTGGATTATAACATCTCAATAATTTAGTCGGGCCAGTAATAAACAATTCCAATATTGCTATGATTTATATCTCCAAATAATACAGGATGTTACAAAGAGGAATATAAAACATTGAACCAAGCGGGGCGGTGTAATGGTTAGCGTTCTCGCCTCGCATTCGGGAGGACGGCGGTTCGAATCCCCGTCCGGGCATCGAGATTTGGGTTTTCCATGGTTTCCCCAAATCACTCCAGGCAAATGCCGGGATGCTTCCTTCAAAAGGCCATGGCCGAATTCCTTCCCATTTCTTGCCCCCATCCTTGCCTCCCATCCTTTCCCGTCTCTAAAGACCTCGATGTTAAAAAAGACGTAAAGCAGTTACAAAAAAAAAAAAAAAAAAAAAAAAAAAATTAAAACATTGAAAGTATATGGAAATTGGTTTGATCCCAAAATCTTGTGTTTCTGTATTTTAAGTTCAGTATTCGCAACTGAGGGAAATGTACGGCAATATCTTGCGAGTTATTTCTGATTTTTATCCGTAAACCATATATTTATTTAGGAAACTAACTAAGGGAAATGTATTAAAACACCTTGTGAGTTGTTTTTTTTATTTTTTCTGTTATATATATTAATGTCAATGTTATTCTTAGCCTGTGAGATTTGTCTTTGATTAATTTGTCATCAAATCCCTATGTATCTTGAGAAAGTTAATTATTTATAATTAAGGGAAATACATGAGCACTTCTCGTGAGTTTCAAATGTTACTTGTAATATATGTATTAACGTCAATGTTATTCATAACTTATAAGATTTGTATGACAAGCAATTTCTGTAACAGGTTACCGCCGATACTTCAAACATATTTGATAGTTTGTAATTTCATTATTCTGAAGTGAGGTGTATTTTCTTTGTGAATTAGTGTTCGGGATGTGATGTAAAGCAGGAAAGTTAGCGCATTCAAATCTTAAAATTAATCCTAAATTTTTGGGCAGTTAAAATTTTCAAAAACAAGGAAAAATTTGGAGGGGAATGTATTGTAGTAAGCCTTGTATATCGATGTATTGAGTATCGATGGCGTTGGATGAAAAAGAGACTGTGGAGATAGGTGGACAAAAACAGTACAACATGGTCTCGTGTGCAGCGTGGTTGAAATGTGTTGTAAAATGTGAATGGTTCCGAAGTGGAAGGGTTGTTATCTGCAATGCATGAATGGAGACGTTGTCTGATCTTTCAACACGGTTGAACTTTTAGCATAGTATCGGTGTCACCTTTTCGATTAACTTGACCACAATAAAATATAAGAACTATGAAACCACCAACTTTCGTTTCAGTGCTGCAACATAACCTGCACATCCATAACATTCTCTATTTCGATAGAGTGGCGACCAAACTGCTCTTCAGTTGCAATTGGTGCGTGTGCGAGACAGTGACACGCATTTCTTCACCGCAGTTGGTAGGCTACATTGTCTTGATGGCAACATCAGATTATCGATAATCGAGAGCCAGTTTTACGAGACACGAGTTGCTTCAATTTATCTGCGTTGCAGGAAATGTTTTTTCTGATCTGTTCAATAATTCCAAAATGATGTATTTACTGAACAGAGAGATTAGGGAGGTGAGAGAAATTGGATTCAAGACATTGGTCAGACCATTGTTAGAATACGGCGTGGTAGTGTGGAAGTGACATTATGGGCATCAAATACAAAAGCGGGAAGGGCGCAAAATAGAGCAACAAGATTTGTTTGTGAAAATTACGGGAGAAAACAATATGCAACTGGTGTGATAAAGGAGCTGGGTTTGAAGTCACTGGAAGGCAGCTGGCATGTAAAGAAAGTCCCGCAGTGTATGAGTCACTGATTGGTGATGGGTCTTGTATCGAAGTGTAGATATGTCCATGATAGGAAACTGACACTTGGTTCCAGGTTCAAGAAACACTGGACGAAATCCGAATCGTTGTTGTGCAATGCCAATTACCCTAACAGCATGTAAGACAGGAATCGTGACGCATAAATTACTTTCTGAAGATCTTTATAAAGCTATTAAAACCACAGAAAATATTCTGGTATATGAATAGAAATATAGAGTCCAAGGCCGTTCAGAGTTCAGCTGTGCTCTGAATTCAAATATGGCAATATCAATTGCTCTTGATATGAATGATATCACTTAGCGAAAATGTCCAGTTTCAAGCCATTTATATTACACCTCATTACTAAGCCACAGAGGTAAAAAGAAGAGATTCATAAGACATCACCGAGCGTGGTGGTGTAACGGCTAGCGTTCTGGCCTCGCATTCTGGAGGACGGCGGTTCGAATCCCCGTCCGGGCATCCTGATTTGGTTTTCCATGGTTTCCCAAATCACTCTAGCCAAATGCCGGGATGCTTCCTTCAAAAGGCCATGGCCGAATTCCTTCCCATTCCTTGCCCCCCATCCTTTCCCGTCTCTAAAGACCTCGCTGTTAGAGAGACGTTGAGCAAATAAAAAAAAAATACATAAGACATGTAAAACAGGAGTGGTTTACTGCAAAGTAAGAACTCTAATAATTTTACTATTGCCCGTCGTTTACACACAAGAATGCTGATTCAAAATTTAATGGTGTGGTTTCCGCCTGGCTAACATTCTCATAGCTATTGCTAGGTAACTGGTAGCTTACCTTTTCGACGACTATTGGCTGGTTCCTAATTTTCATTTATTTTTGCTTATAAAAACGTTTATGTGGATGACTTGCAGTATTTCACATGAAAGCTAATTAAGCACATTCTTTGATTAAAAGTTAGGACAGTTGCGTCTATTTTCCACATAAAAAGCAACATAAATGTCCGGAACACTTAATTCTGAATGACGACACGCACTAGAGAGTAATATTGTCTTACTAGCCTGGCTTGAGAAAAGAGAGTGCAACATGAGTTTGAGTGGATGAAGCCAAAAGAGGGTCTACCACCTGGGTCTGAACAACCATGGTCCATATGAAAATCGTTAAACAGGCTTCGAGTTGGAGTTGGCCGCTGCAAAGATACTCTTGGCACTTGGGGATACCTGGGAGAACAGCCAGATACCACATGTCCGTGCGGGGAGAGGGAAACCATAGTACATCTGCTGTATTGTCCACTAATCGGAATAAATGTTTCTCAATTTGACCTCCAATCTGCTACTGACAAAGCCATTGCATCGGCGCAAATACTACCACATGTTTCATGCTGTCATCGACACGAGAAGAAGAAGACTCGCCTCAAACTGACGGGCTGAACCGAATGATTTCTTCTCATGTGCTTAACAAAATAGAACTGTTATAAAATGATGCTCAATGCAATTCTTTGTAACGCTGGAGAATTTTTTTTTTATTTGCAATCCTGTTTAACCCATCCACAAAACTCACTAATATTGCCGCTAGAAAATCAATGCTTCACTCACACGTGCATTAATATTTTGTAGTGTTATACATATTAGTGAAATTGTGCATTGCGATATAAACTTGACCCACAATCTTCACGGGTTTTTATCTCTTTCTGTTTCGTTACTCGTGATTCTGATCGATATTACAACATTTAAACTACTGACACATTTGGAAATACTAATGTGCGGCTAAAATAATAACCTAAGTGGTATTGCATCAGTGAAAGAAATAAAAAAATAAATCTTAACAACTTACGTCACGTAGCGTAATATTAGTTTAATCCTGGTCCTCGGAGCATAGTCACTATAAACGTGGAACTATTTTCATTTGCCAGAAATAATGTTTTCAGCAACATGGAGCTCACGAAAACAACTTCAATTATTATTTTTTTTAAAAAAAGAGCTTAACTTACTCTTGTTCCCTGCCGTAAATGCTGCCAAATGCCAGTTGTTATTCTGACGCAGGCAAAATTACAATCTAATCAAAACTTCGGCAAACATAGCTGCTCGAGAATTAATGCTTTCATCTTACAAATATCTGTGGGCAAAGAATTAACGAAAATATCTACATCGGACGAATATAAATAAATAAAAATCAGATATCAATTAATATGTCAATTTAAGCGCAATAGAGACTTTTCTTTGAGTATTCTGATGCTTACCTAATTAGAAATGTTGTTATAAATCGCGTATAACCTCGAGTTGATGGTGACATCTCGGGTCGGAATTAGTTTGACAACGAAGGCCGGGATCGTGACGTCATAGCGTTACAGACACTATAACCAAGCTTAGCCTCTTATTAGTATCACTTGTTAGTTGTCGTCAGGTAAGAAATTACACTTTAAAACTGATAATTTTGACGATTCAGAGTGAACATGAGTTTTATTGTATCATGCGGCAGTAATGCCCGTCGTAAAAGCAGCTTTAGTAACTGTTATTAGTCTAAATGAGCAGAGATATCATCGCAGAGGTACGTCGTTACATGGAGTTGGCTGTGTTAACATTACGGTTCTATCTCGCCGGCAGTCCGGGAAAAAGAATCGCTTGGGAGTCGCGCATAATGACTCAAGGAAACAAAAAGCTGCGGCTTCTACATTCCGGGACAACATGTGCATTAAGAATCAGTCTACATGCTTCGTGTTGCACATTAGATAAAAATTAAAGCTTGGAGTTAAATCTGCTGTTTTTCAGTGATGATTTGCGTTTGTGAAGGAAGAGAAAAGTACCCACTTAAATCAGACTTTTATGTTACCATGTTCTGTCCCATATATATTTGTGGGTTTGTCTGTTAGTGTAACCCACAAATCTAATGATTTATTAATTTCTGATGAAAAATACAAAGGCCCACGTAACATATTTTTCATGTCAGTGATCTCGATTGCTTTTACCGTATTTTAATTCGTAATCTATATATTAATACGCTAAGTGAAAACTTATGTTACATTTTTAAGAATATTGCGCGCACGGAGAAATGTGAGATTTGGCATAGTTAAAGATTATATGGAGAAGAAGTGAAGGAAGCTAAAATCTATATATAATATGCATTACAAATACATTAAATTAAGTAAAATAAAACACTCGCTCGCCAACGTAGTTCGCTCAGATGGCTGGTTGATGGCACAGTTAGTGGCCTTACTTTGTCATCTTTGGTGAAACAAAACAATCGAAATTAATCTCTAAACTTATATAGAAGCAAGAAGCAACATTTCGAGGGCTGGTGGATAGCGCAGGTAGCGGCCAGAATATTACGCGAACGGAGGAACTTAAAGAAATACAGAAAACTAAAATTATATATAATATATTTTACAAACCTTTGAATCGATATAAGCAGTCAAGGATAATCGATTGCTTCACTTGTAAACAAATGCGCAGTTTGTCTCTGGTTTGCGACATGGGCTGCGCAGAACGAATTTCCAGTAAACTTTTTACTCTTGGTCCAGGCCGAATTTGAACCTAACCATGATCACTATGACAAAACGAACCTATTTAGGTTGATTTGATCCCTGTGCCGATAATTTTTGTGTCATTTTTACAGTGTTGCTAACATTTCGCGGTTGCGGAGCATCCCATATTTCGGCATTTATAATTTAATTCGTGGTGACTTATCAGGAAAAGGTGAGTGCTAAACGTGAAGAGGACAGTATAAGGAAACAGTTAATCCAAATATCAACAGGTCAGTAACAGTTTTTCACTGGTGGAGAATGTCCCACCCCACCCAAAAATTTAATAAGCACAGTTAATACATATTACAAATAGATTATTAAAATAAAAAATTAATTTTCTAACGTGTGTGCGTGCGTGAAATAGGATCGGAGCCAATGTTCTTACGTGAATTCGCCTCATTTAGACACTCTGTGGTCTTTGGTAAAACGAAAGACTCGGATAAAGTAGAGATTAATGTTTGAAGTTATGAAAGGAATACTTTGAAAAGGAATGTAGCGATTCTGCCAGATACTATATGGTCATTTGATTATTTAAAATGTTAAACTTTGGTTAAGTGTCTTTTGATTTTTTAATTTCAGTAATTTCATTAGGGAGAGAGACAAGAAATAAGGAATACTTATTTACGTGAAATTCAAAATGATAATAGATCAAATTTAAACAGCGAACACACAAAATTACGAAATTATTTTGATAGATACATTTAAATGCACATGTTTCATAAAGCTAAAGCAGTTTTCCGGCCTAAATGAAACATCGTTAAACAAATTTCATCATTTGCTATGGTTAGATTAGAAGCTAAAATTTAGCATACAGTCACGCGTGGAGTATATCGTTTTAATTTTATAGGTAATGCAGAGAATTATCAGATTATTACTCTTTCATGAAAGAAACTAAACAACATAATGAATTACGGTCGAATTTCGATCGCTGGGCGATCACTAGTAATCTATAAATCTTGTTGCGAAGTAGGCATACTTTAGCTATCGTGTTTGATGCTACAGGTAGGATTATACACCCCTTTACGCTAGTTTTAGAGAGGTGATTCTGGTTATAGAGTTAACAGGCGTAATACACAATCATCGTTAGTGGTACTACTAAACATGTTGCGGTAGTTACCGTATTTCCTCCCATGTTTTTTCGGATCACTGAAGAGGCGCACCAAATCATACACCACGACTGAAACGTTTTGTTGCTCTGCTACTCCAAAATTCAACTAAGGTACATTATGTTCTTGAGGCAGCCATATCTATCGCTTGCAGTTACTAGATGATGAAATACAGATATCTCACAATCACTATGTCACTAAATCACCAGGTAACAATTAAATTCACAGTGACTTAGCACTATGAACCAAAGGCATTACATCGTTATCAGCATATCATGAAATGTACCACGAAATATCTGCACATAATATAATTATGTGTATATAAATATCATGTTGTCAATATCCAATTTTAACTGTAGTTAAAAAGTGAAATTATGCCTACTGTTGTGGGTATATTGTAAAGATCTAGCTTGGCATTCGAAAAGCTGTGTGGTTGATTTGAAAAACAACTTCCAGATTATAAATTTTTCACTGTTTTTATAAATTTATTACTGGTTTATAGTAATACAGACGAAATACTTTTCGTTTCTTCAAATTATTTCTCATGCTTTTAATGAAAAGAAATTATGTAAATCTATATATTAATACGCTAAGCGAAAACTTATGTTACATTTTTAAGAATATTGCGCGCACGGAGAAGTGTGAGATTTGACATAGTTAAAGATTATATGGAGAAGAAGTGAAGGAAGCTAAAATCTATATATAATATGCGTTACAAATACATTAAATTAAGTAAAATAAAACGCTCGCTTGCCTACGTAGTTCGCTCAGATGGCTGGTAGATGGCGCAGTTAGCGGCCTTACTTTGTCATCTTTGGTGAAACAAAAGAGTCGAAATTAATCTCTAAACTTATATAGAAGCAAAAAGAAACATTTCGAGGGCTGGTAGATAGCGCAGCTAGCGGCCAGAATACTACGCGAACGGAGGAACTTAAAGAAATACAGAAAACTAAAATTATATTAATATATTTTACAAACCTTGGAATCGATATAAGCAGTCAGAGATAATCGATTGCTTCAGTTGTAAACAAATGCGCAGTTTGTCTCTTGTTTGCGACATGGGATGCGCAGAACGAATATCCAGTAAACTTTTTACTCTTGGTCCAGGCCGAATTTCAACCTAACCATGATCACTATGACAAAATGAACCTATTTAGGTTGATTTGATCCTTGTACCGATAATTTTTGTGACATTTTTACAATGCTGCTAACATTTCGCAGTTGCGGACCATCCCATATTTCGGCATTTTTAATTTACTTCGTGGCCACTTTTCCGGAAAAGGTGAGTGCTACACGTGAAGAGGACAGTATAAGGAAACAGTTAATATAAATTTCAACAGGTCAGTAACAGTTTTTTCACTGGTGGAGAATGTCCCACCCTACCCAAAAATATAATAAGCATAGATTATTAAAATAAAATATTAATTTTCTAACGTGTGTGCGTGCGTGAAATAGGATCGGAGCCAACGTTCTTACGTGAATTCCCCTCATTTAGACACTCTGTGGTCTTTGGTAAAACTAAAGACTCGGATAAAGTAGAGATTAATGTTTGAAGTTATGAAAGGAATACTTTGAAAAGGAATGTAGCGATTCTGCCAGATACTATATGGTTAAACTTTGGTTAAGTGTCTTTTGATTTTTTAATTTCAGTAATTTCATTAGAGAGAGAGAGAGAGACAAGAAATAAGGAATACTTATTTGCGTGAAATTCAAACTAAAATAGATCAAATTTAAATAGCGAACACACAAAATGACGAAATTATTTTGATAGATACATTTAAATGGGCATGTTTCATAAAGCTAAAGCAGTTTTCCGGCCTAAATGAAACATCGATAAATACATTTCATCATTTGCTATGGTTAGATTAGAAGCTAAAATTTAGCATACAGTCACGCGTGGAGTATATCGTTTTAATTTTATAGGTAAAGCAGAGAATTACTAGATTATTACTCTTTCATGAAAGAAACTAAACAACTTAATGAATTACGGTCGAATTTCGATCACTGGGCGATCACTAGTAATCTATAAATCTTGTTGCAAAGTAGGAGTACTTTAGCTATCGTGTTTGATGCTACAGGTAGGATTGTACACCCCTTTACGCTAGTTTCAGAGAGGTGATTCTGGTTATAGAGTTAACACGCGTAATACACAACCATCGTTAGTGCTACTATTAAACATGTTGCGGTAGTTACCGTATTTCCTTCCATGTTTTTTCGGATCACTGAAGAGGCGGCACCTAGTCATATGTCACGACTGAAACGTTTTGTTGCTCTGCTACTCCAAAATTCAAGTAAGGTACATTATGTTCTTGAGGCAGCCATATCTATCGCTTGCAGTTACTAGATGATGAAACACAGTTATCTCACAATCGCTATGTCACTAAATCACCAGGTAACAATTAAATTCACAGTGACTTAGCACTACGAATCAAAGGCATTACATCGTTATCAGCATATCATGAAATGTACCTCGAAATATCTACACATAATATAATTATGTGTATATAAATATCATGTTGTCAATATTCCATTTTAACTGTAGTTCAAAAGTGAATTTATGCCTACTGTTGTGGGTATATTGTAAAGATCTAGCTTGGCATTCGTAAAGCTGTATGGTTGATTTGAAAAACAACGTCAAGATTAAAAATTTTCCACTGTTTTTCTAAATTTATTACTGGTTTATAGTAACACAGTTGAAATACTTCTCGTTTCGTCAAATTATTTCTCATGCTTTTAATGAAACAAGTAGAAAAATTACAACAAGAGAAATTAAAAACATATATATATAATGTGCAGAAAAAAATCCCCTTTACTGCATAACATCAGCATAGTGTTACAGTGTTACTACGTGACTTTTTTAATGTAAAAAAAAATCAATTTTAAGCTAATAAGTAATTTACTAGTGTATTCGCAGCCTCATTCTCGTTTTATACAGATTTTGTTTACCATTATAACTAACATGAGTTTAGTAACAAAAAGAAAATGGTTGATCGTTTCGTATAATGTTCCTTTGTATACAGTTGAAACAGGTGTCTATTATCAGTTAAACAGTTTGTAATTTCATTCAGTAAAGTACCGCAACTACGAATTTGAAATTAAAATACAAATAAATCTTTGATGACAAGGACAATGATTTTATCGCACCATAGTTCAAAAAACAGTGAAATAATGAGTAAGGCCAAAATCCTGTGGTGAATAAGTTTTTTGACTAATTGGCATAATTTTCTTGCTGTAAAAATAATATCATGTTTACGAAAATAAAATGTTTTCAAGTATTTATCGACGAAGATCATTAAAAATTTTTTTAAATAGTACTCAGTGAATTTTTATTCGATTATTAAACACAAAAGAGGTGTAGTGAGTGTTTTTCTGACCTATAACTTGTTAATCTAGCTCTCCGCATTTTGACCAGGAAGGAAATTAAATATCAGTTTCTTTCTGAGGAGTAACCTTCCAGATATGGCTTACTGTGGCGAAAGACGTTGGCACTACCCCCTCATCTTCACAATGTTCAAGTTAGTTTCATGGACTAAAATATCTTTTAATATAGGTCTACATAGCTAAAGGGCAGCCGTGGAAACCTTAGCGTTAAGGTCACAATTTCCGTTCTCTGCCGGAGTCTTTCTGAAGTGTAGGCCTGAATGCGCCAGAATCTGGTTTCGACATTTCCCTTCCCCCACCCTTTATTTATTCACAACGCGCACAAATCACAGTCACACACACAAAACAATAAACACGTATATACATTTCCCAATCCACCCCAGTTTGAATCTCCCAAGAAAAAGCACCCATCAACCTAATGGTTAAGAATAAAACAACATAAAAGGTATCGGAAATGTAGTTTAAACTAGAACAATCACTGATTAATTTCTACAACCTCTAACTTGAGCTGTTACATTTTTTCTTTTAGCTCTGAAAGAGCTTAGGTATTTTAGATTCCGTGACAAGCTGTATGTCGCCTTCTCCCGATAGGATTTACGAATTTAGTTATGGGGAAACGATAGAGTGGCTTGCACGTCCAATTGAAACTTGTCACCAAGTGTGATGGGTGAGCGGTAACGCTCTGGCCTCGCATTCTTGAGGATGCGGGTTCGAAACTCCGTCCTACCAATGGTTTCCCAAAATCACTCCAAGCAAATCCGAGATGGTTCCTTCAAAAGACCATGGCCGAATACCTTTCCGTTCCTTGCCCCAAGTCCTTACCCACCTCTAATAACCTCGACGTCGACGAGGCGTAAAGCAGTAACAAAAAAACAAAACAAAAAAGATTCATGTCATGTAATTATTATTGCTATTGTTATTATACAAATAACTCATATTCAAAGCTCTGCAAACAGATTTGAAAGTGTTGGACTTAAGCCACCAATAGTTCTGTCTCATACTGGAATGTTAGAAATAACTCTTAGTGCACCTTAAAGCTAACTTATATTTCATGTTAAGTTACAACCAACAGTTCAATAGAAGGTTCAATTTATGTTGGTATTTGAAGTATATAACGACTTCATTGCATCTAACCAAGCAGATCTTAAACCGTCAAAAAAAGTCTTGACAAAGCGCATTTCACATAGGCTTAAAATCATAAGTAAGACTGAAGAGTCCAAGTTTCCATACTCTGAACCATTATATTTACTCGGGACGGTTTTAATCGCTGTAGAGTTTAGATTTGTTTATTCCCTCTTTCAGTTCCTTAGCATATGTTAATACACATATATTCCAGTGTGCATATGTTTAAACGTTCCATTACCATGAAACACTCAACGAACTGTCCTTCATACTTAAAAAGGTATTGTCGAGGACTGCAACACGTATATCAGCAAACGTATTCTGTTATAAAGAAGCAATTAATGGAGGAAATATCGGTTAATATATTCCAAACAAACCAACTTCATTGGCAACTAACTTAAGTGGGAAACAACAGATGGGGACGAAGCTCATACGGTAGGTAGTTTTTACGTACGAGACTGAAATCCAATTTGAAGTCTGGCATAGTGGTTTAACGGAGCAACTGTATTACTAGTTCGATTATTTAAGCAAAATTTTGTATTCAGCCAATGCCTAGGAAAGCTGATTTCATAAGCAACTTCCTTCCGAAAAAGAAATAGAAGACATAATTTACTTAGCAATACAAAACAGTGGTAGGGTCGTTAAAAGTCTTTCATTGTGACCGTGTGC
This sequence comes from Vandiemenella viatica, assembly GCA_031002005.1. Classification (NCBI taxonomy): domain Eukaryota; kingdom Metazoa; phylum Arthropoda; class Insecta; order Orthoptera; family Morabidae; genus Vandiemenella; species Vandiemenella viatica. The sequence goes on along the minus strand of JARYHS010011408.1, from coordinate 286,184,167 downwards.
TATTTAAATGAACACCAATAGACGCATTTGCTATTTTATCAACTGCAGCGACTATTTTGTTTACAGTTTTGTCCGAAGCTATCTAACTTCTGGCCTCGAACTGAAAAAGACAAATAGATTCAAAAAAATTATATAATACAAGTAGCGAAAAAAAATCCATATGGTGATCTTTCATTTCTAAACGTCATATGGCAGCAAGATTTTATAATTCGACGAACTTTACTGCTTTATATTCAAATTTTCTGATTTGTTTTATATTGGATTTTGGATTCACATTCATACATACATACGTCCAGGGTCAGACTCGTAGAAATAAAAGCTTAAAATACGATCAGATGTACCAGAAATTAAGGGGGATACAATGCTTACGCAATTAGCTAAACGACTAATGATGATGATGATAGTGGTCTAGAAATTAGGCGGTTCTGATATTTGGGAAGCATATCAATGTTTGTGGATTAAACATTTTCTTGCAACCTACCTTAGAACCAATTAATGAAACTGTGACTACGGAGAACAGAGCTGTAAGGATATGAAGATTTAACTTTGCGAATACCAGGGTGAAGGAAAAGTGAAAGATTTGGAATGTTGTAATACAGGAAAATTCAAAAAATTTAGTGGACTGATAAAGCACGAAATTAGCTTATTCTCTAAATGATAGTTGAGCAAAGGAGTTAATGGAAGACGCTAGTATAAATAATATGTTGGCTCAGATTGCAAGACCAGTTAGTTTGTTAGGGAATGGAACATCCGCAGGAGAAAACTCCAGAAAATAGCTAACTACTGGAAGAGATGGAGGATACCAGTCGAAAGACAGATAGCAGAAGAAAAATAAACATCGTACGTCGAGCAACATGAAGTTTATGGCTCAGTTGTGAACGAGGAGACTAAATGAACCTTAATTTATGTCGCTAATTAGCACTGATTGTTAATAAACGAATAAACGCCTAGCTGAACTAGTGCAGCACTTGCCGATCGAGTATGTCTTCCCAGCCGAAATAGACGCACGTGCACATATTTAGTTAGGAGCAATTTAGACGAAATTAGATGACGTTTCATGAAAATCTATAGCGCAAACAGGACTGAATCATTCTTTTTTTCCCCAGAAAAAGGTTTCCGCGGAAGCTGAGAAACAGAATGTGTGCAAGCAAGCAATAAACTGGCAGAGCCGCGCACGACGCATGTGGCTGTGCGGGGAGAAATTTGCATTGATACGAGCGGTGGCGAGCCTGATGAATATTTCATTTGCGCGATGTTGGCTGACGTGTCCATCAGGACGCGGGCCGCGGCGTGGCGCGCGGACTGATACGCGCCGGCGCTTCGCGTGCGCAAAGCCTCCCCACACACCTGTTTGATCTTTGTCAGCTCCGGCGCTAGGACAAACAAACTACTTCTGTATTTCTTCTGGGATAATCGACCGGTACTAGAGCTGTGCCTTTTTGCGCCGAGGGTTCATGGTTCGAGAAAAAAGAAAAAAAAACTTCGTGATTTTAATTGAGTGTTTTGTATACATTGTGTTTAAGGATTGCAATACCACAGTGTTTTCAATTCCGTGGGATTTTTGCGGGATCCGGCGGAATTGGTGCTAACAGTTTTTCAACGCATATTTTTAAAACATAGTTATTTAAAGTGTTAACAGATTAAATAATAAACGTCTGTTAGTTAAATTAATAAATCAATTTTAATGTTAAACGATAAAAATTAACAGTTAACAAATTTAATTGGCAAAATGACAGGCTAAAAAAATTTGTCTCAGCATTTAAAAAAAAAATCTAAACCAATTTTTAAATAAATAATCAAAAATGCAACATATGTAGTCTTAGGTCATATTATGCACCTTACAATAACTCAAATCAGTTTAAAAACATGGTATCCATAATGATCAAATTACCAGAGTTTTTTTTTTTTAATTCTAAAAAAAACGATCTATAGCACCGAGAGAAAGCATTCTACGTATTTTACAAAGTGAATATAATCTGTAAAGTGTAGACTTCGCTCAAAACAAAATCTCCTAACTTCTTTTTACTGCACAAGCACGAGACTTGGCCTATTTTTACAAGAATGTTTTTTTTTGGGATTCATTATTATGTTTGCTAATTTCTTGTAGTTGATTCATTGTTATTGAAAGACATTACTCACCAAGTCGTAAACTGTCATGTATTTCCGTTTCACTTTAAGTGACATAATGAATTTTTTAGAGTAGAAATTATTTTTTTATGTAAGAAAGGAAACTTTCTCGGCGTACTATCGCAATTTGTGTGTGTGTGGTTTTTTTTTTTCTTTAAAAAAAAAAAAAAAAAAAAAAAAAAGTTGGCCTTCTTTTAAGTTTTCTATCGTCTTGCGGTTCGTTTTTCACACATTTCATCTCTATTTTTGGATCTTTTTCTCGGGTGCAAGGATCCTACAGTGTCTGCCATAACTTACATCCCAGAAGTATTTCCAAGGACTGCGTCGAAATGTAGGAGAATCGTAAGATCTCTATTACACCTGGACGAATTGAGTGAATTAGCAGTAATGATGGCCAGAAAAAAAATCTTTATGTTACTATATTTCATAATGATCACGTGTTAAGATACTGAATATAGATCACAACATGATAAAAGTCATACTGCCTCTGCTAGTCAAAGGTAGAACTGCCCGTTCCTTCCAACTGAGACCTACAGTTTAACCTTGAATTAGCAGTTCTTAGTGATCAATGCGTTTTTACGAGAAGCGAAGGGCCTATACCGGGATCGAACCGAGTGCCTCACTTCTCAAGCCACGCCTTCTACCGCTTCCAGTTAGTACGTGGGAATGAATGAGTACTTTGGTCTATAAAGTTATTAATCACATCATATGTTGAAGACAATGTCAAATGTAATCAAATATCAATTGCGTAATAAATCCAATAAAAATTCATTCCACATATAAAATGGCACGAAATTACTATCCCAAATGCAGCAAGGTCATTTAAAAAAAAAAAAAAAAAAAAAAAAAAAAAAAAAAAAAATCTGACGTATTTATAGATTACAGTTCAGTCACTAATTTACAGAAACAGCAGGATGATTTGAAATATTAATGATGAATGATTAGTTCAGCGTGAGAAACTTTCTTATACATTATTTCAGATCAACCTAAACATCACATGCTTGAGGAATTAGCAGTGAACGCCGGGCCTTCCATCCTTGAGGATTCTGGTTAAGCTTTCCGCGATTCTGCGGAATTACTTCATGTGAAATCCTTCAAAAGACGATTACCGAATCATTTTCCACTTCTTGCTCCCAATCATATTGATGCTCTGACGAACTCACTTCTACAAATCGTACAGTTTTAATAATGACAGAAAACCAACAAAAAATATTCATGAATGTCCAAAATGGACTGGTGTTTAGATGTAAAACTTCTAAGAAGGAATGATGGGCGAAGAGAAAGTTGGAGGCAGTCGCTTAGAAACATTTCCTTTTAACCACTGAATGATCATACCAAAGATACTCATGCTAAGATACTCGCAACCCCACAACTGCTGGAATAAGTATAGACATATCTGCGCGTATTATCACTGCACATAAAGTTATAGACGTTTCAATGAGCTATCAAACTTTTCTAATCGTTTCAAAAATACTTCGTGTCATCTACAGTCGATATCAAGATGATATTTCCCATTCTGTCATTAAAACGATCTCTGCCGTGATTTTGTGTTTGAATCATTGAGAGCACCCATCAATGGCGTCACAGAAAAAGGTTATTAATATGCTTCCACATTGCCTAAGGATCTCAGGTCAATGAGCAGAGCGACTATTTGAAATACCATCTTGCCAACAACTGCGTTAAGAGGAACATCTAACCACGCTTTCAAAGAGTAAGACTTTTATTGGTGGCGATGTGTTATTCTGGTGATTAAGCTATATTAAAACTTTACAGATCTAAAAAATCCCATATGACCTAAATCTGTTTTTACAAACGGAGTAAACAATCTGTTTCATATCACTCAGTGGCTATACCGCACTGAATGTCTCTTTTAAAAATATATATATACATAAAAAATTAAATTTAGTCAATGCGGAAATGACAGATCTTATGATTGTTTACGAAATGTTGAAGAATGAAATACGCAGGGAACGGCTACCTTGTTGAACTTGTGTTACTAAATTTTTCAGTCTGGGTTACAATCCAGCTATACCATTTTCAAGACAGCTGGAAATCCACCCAGTTAACTGTTAGTGTGTTAAGACACCTATTTGATTTTAAATCTTGCTACTGAATTTCATGATATCTAGCATTAATTAAAGAGCTGTGCTATGCTTGGTTCACGATTGCAGTGTAGTTACATTTTTTTTTTTTTTTAAGAAGAAATTTCCATCCTCTTGTAGTTTGACAGCAGAAAGAAGAAGCTGAAAAAGTCATGTATTAAATCGCAAATCTGTCTGCATTGTTTGTGCAGTGATGGTGAAGAAGTTATGGATAGTGATGGCTTGTCAGATGGGTATATTCAAAATGGCGGTCTCCCTAGTACCCTCGTAAAAACAAGGCCACTCTCTGCCTTAGTCTTTACATTCAACAACATTAATATGTAGACAGGAAAGTAACTGGCAACCTCTGACTTTCTGCGAGAGGCATCAGTTATGCTTATTTATAAATTTGCTAAAATCCTGTCTACTTAATAGTCATTAATCAACGGCTGCATAAAAATGAAGCAATTGCTGACAATATTCACAATGGTTAATGGAGTATAACACTGCAGATCAGAGAGAAGAAACCATACATTTTTAGCAATCTATTGTAAGCATTTTGTTTTATATCCGTTTTACTTCTTTACAAAATATTCAGTTTACAATTGGCATTACTGGACTTTTTTTCTAATAATAGTTTCTGAAATCCAATTTTAATAACCATAGTTTTTATTCGATTGCTAGTTATGGGTACAATTTCAAAATAATTACGAATGATATAATTTAGCTATTAAACAGCTGGTCAACAGGATTTTATTTAACGGATATGTCGTGTTATTGTTTAATGTAATAATTAGTGCTAGTCTACAGAAAGAAGACTGACAGCTATAATTATTTTTGTATTTGTCGTTAATATTGTGTTAGATATATCTCCTGCAAATATATAATAATTAGTATAACATTAACCCTTTTTCATACTACGTTCAGAGTAGTAATACCACCTGATCGGATGATATTCTTCCCTCTTGTAGTTACCAATGGTGATCTGAACTTTCAGGCGGCTGGACTTCATTTATGATATCTCCACGAATGTTTCCTGGCTGAACTGAAAGTCCACTCAATCTTGTGAGCTATACGAGAAGCTGTTCGAGAAAAATGAAAGACGTTCTATCAAATCAACAGAAAATCTGTAATGGTCATAAGTAGTTAAGGCGCTAAACATCTGACTCGTTCCCGACACGAATAAGATTCAATTCCGAGAAAGGAAATTTTCCTGTTGGGGTTGTACAGTTTTGTCGAGAGAGTCTTCGATTGACACGGACATACTGTTACTACCGGTGAAATAGATAGAAATCAGTCATACCCAACTCTGAGGTATCGGCATGACATTCCTATGAAATAATAGTAACTGCAGACAGTCAAAATCTGCACACTGAATCGGTATTCTACACGAAGACTTCCAGAATGCCATTCCTCAAAGTACCTTAGCTGTTAAGTTTTTGTCTTATTACAACTCCCCCAAGGCTTAAGCGCAATTCAAATGAAAGTGTTACGACGTTTATAAATACCCGTTGATTTTCAAATAAGGGCAAAATTTTACAAAAAAAAAAAAATAAAAAATTGTGAGGTATGTGGTTTCTAAATTATTTAGAAGTAGAAGCGTTAACACTTGTGCTAAACGGTATCTTTTAAATCTTTTATGTAATTAATGTAAAAATTAAGCAAATGTTCTTTTACAGCATTGTTATTTCGTAATACTTATAAAATATTATATTAAGGATGTATATATTCAGGGGTTAACTACTTTTTTAAAGAGTTCATTTACAAATAAGCATATGTTACGGTTTTTTGGTGTTTTTTTTTTGGTTATATATATATTTAGATCGTTTCATATTGGATATATTGTATTTCGCACACGTGTATTTACATGTTATATTTTTTCTTTAAGTTGAGAGAAATTACATTTTGTATTTTTGTCTACTGTGATATTCTTTAAATTTTGTTTTGAAGGTTGGTTTAAAGCTCATAGAAGTAAAATCAATTCCGTTACGATTTGCATAAACTGAAGCAGCTACAGTATTCAAGTACACTTCTTAAAATTTAGAAACATGAATTTATGCTTCTGGTGTGTAATTTGGTAACCTTTGTCGAAGCTCCTTCATTTAAACTGAATTAACTCATTGAATTGTTTTATCACTAAGGAATATGTTGAACATTATATATAATATTTAATAAGAAAATAATGTTTTAATATTTCATGAACAAAGTTTACATAGACGTAATAAGTTTTCCATGTGCTGCCAGTGCCTTACGGTAACTTACAAAGAACTTTGTGTTGTTGTTGCAGGGAGAAGAGATGACAAGCTCAAGTTCATGCACTCCGGAAGCAAATTGCCACAGCTGGGTGCTATCCATCGACTGCTCTTCTACTCCAGTCTACTTTCTTCGCCAAGGGACAAAGTGTGGAAATAGGAATTTATACGATCTCCCCACTTGAAATTGCTTATGTTAATTTTGTACTCTTTTGTAATGCATTTTCATTCAGTCTATACAGAATCTTAAGACAAATAAAGAGTGGAAATACTAAATTATTTTGGAGAGCTATAGAAATATTTTGCTATCAAACAGGATGAGATTTTTTAGCCTTTCAGTATTAGCCTGTATAATGTTATGGACTACCCCAAATACGTCTAGCAAGTTCAAAAAATATTACACCTAAAGGGAACGTGTTTCTTCCACTTTATAATGTTTTGATATCTAACCCTCAATTTAAATGTTGATTTTGTTGTAACTCGAAACACTCCGGCTTAAGACTACCATATATTCACTAAAACACATATATCACGAAGTTTGAAACATAGCACTAAGCTTATCTAAAATGAGGTAATAAAAAATAAAGGTTTTCATGACAGGAAGCAATTACCACAGGCATACACTTACGTGACCAACGATATCTACAAAACGATTGCAGCTAGAATTTTGAGTCTTAGGCTAAGTACACACTTGTATACAAAGTCGAGCGATCGTCTATAGACATGTCAGGAACTGTCTATAGATATGTATATAGACAGTCTGGAGACTTTTTCGCGTGTTAACACTTGAAAGCCTTGTTGCTCGTTAGTTGTTAAATATGGCTGACTTTGTTGCGATCGCTGCTTGCGAAGTTCTAATCATGGACAAGAAAATAAGCGAAAAAAGAAGCGTTGGTAGAGACGTAAATTTTTTTTCTAACACCACATAATAATATTTTCTGTTAGTAGGTTGTTATTATTAATAAAATCATCTGTATTTTAATAACATTGTTTTCTGTTCCATATCCATGTATAAATGGTTTCTGGGTTTCTGTACTTCCTGATTCACTATTTTCATCTTCACCGCAGTCTGTGCTTCTGGTGCCCTTTGATTCTAAACCTTGCAGTAGAAATAACTGTTCGAATGCGAACCAAGCGTTCTTTACAAGAGATACTCCATTCTTCTTCACCTGATTTATTTTTTTATGCTCCCGACTAAAAGCTGTTTTCAGATTTTGGAGGTTTTTTTTTCCTACATCGCCTACGGACAATGCATATTTTTTTGGTCAGCTCTTTAATAACTATTTTCTTCTTGGTTCGATTTTTTTATTCGGAATTAGTCATTTCCCACAAACAAGATGTGAAAATCTTCTATTAACGATAACACTTCCTCTGTAGGCCACATCTTGCAATAAAAAAACAAAAATTAAGAAAATCGACAAAGCCTTTTTTTAAAAATATGCTTAACGTCTCTCTAACAGCGAGGTCTTTAGAGACGGGAAAGGATGGGGGGCAAGGAATGGGAAGGAATTCGGCCATGGCCTTTTGAAGGAAGCATCGCGGCATTTGCCTGGATTGATTTGGGAAACCATGGAAAACCCAAATCTAGATGCCCGGGTGGGGATTCGAACCACTGTCCTCCCGAATGCGAGGCCAGAACGCTAACCATTACACCACCACGCTCGGTACCAAGCCTTCTCCAGAGCTCCCCGACAATAAATGAAGACAAAATCTATCAAAATGTTCACACTACGAAAAATTGCGCGGCATTGTCTAACAATTGTCTCATGTCTCCCATTTCGAACGGGAGACCAAAGTTCTGCCATTTTGTTCTAAAAGCATATGTATAGACATGAATTTGTCTTTCGATTGTCTATATACAATCGATAGATTTCTTATAGACATTGTCTAGATACAAGAATCACTTCACTTTGTATACAAGTGTGGACAAGGCCTTAGGTTCTCATATAAACCAAGATAATGGTACTCCATCAATAAATAACTGCTAGTACTAATTATATTCGGGTTCCTCATCTTACCTCTCTCTTAGCAAAAATGCTCATCGTTCCTTCAATACAAAGCAACAGTGACTGTAGTGACAATAACCACTAGTGCAACGTACAGTGTAACCATACGTTATTCACGTACAGGTTTAGAAGCGCCGTCATACGTCTTAATACACTGCACAAACAAATCGCTGGCCAGGCGAAGAACATGTTGCGACCTTGGCCCGGAGGTATAATGCCACAGACGAGAATCGCCATGTCGAACCCGCTTGTAGTGCTTGTTAGTTCTGAGAACAAGCAACCTTCATAAAACACGGTGATTAATGCCGCAAGGTGTTCAAGTATGAAATGAAGGGAATAGCTTTTCCTTTCGACTACACGGCGCGATCGTCATATTGTACACGTTACAGCAGTTCGCATTACACCACTGTCGTACTTACCAAAGTGCCACATTTTTTCGGTAGTGAACTAGCCAGATTCTCGGAAGACCATAATTTGAAACTAAAAACTTAAAATCTCTGAGACAGAACCACAGAAGAAACAAAGTTTTAGTGGTTCATTACCAGATAACGGTAATTCCGCTACCCCTTCGCTTATCCTTGGAGCAGAGACAAGCGCCGGACTGCTGAAAGAATTAGCACATCAAAAAAGAATTGAACTTGCGATGAAAGGGAAAAGCGAATAAGCTCAAGATCTATTTATTTTGAAACTTCAGCAAGAATATGTAGAAAGAAAAATTATTTGCACAACAACCGGTTAATGCCTCTTTGTATTTTCAACTCCTACTATAAATCCTCTCTTTTGCCATTGAATTTGTTTCATTGCAGCTGAGGATCACTTCTGCATAACGAATGCAAAGTATTATTTCAGTTGCGTAAGTATAGTCTAAAAAATCACGTCCAGTAGAAACTTCAGGAGGGTTTCAATTGCTCAGCATTAATACTTTGTAAAAATACGATATTAATTCATCAAATTGGATTAGATATGTTCATATATTACCATGTTTTATGATCGCTTGGAGAAAAAGTCTAGTAGAATTCTGTTCACCGCTAATTTGGTAATTAAGTTTCAAATTGTTTTAATTCTATACAGTTACGTATTAAATAACTGTAACATTATTTTAAAATCCTTAAATAAAGATTTTGTTTCGTAATCATCGTCTAACATCTATTGAAACCTGTATAGCATAACGAATATCTGTAAATCAGCAATGAGAAAGAAAAATATACAGATAATTAGCTGGCCAGACACAAATGTTTTTTGTCTTAGTTAATGTTAACAAACGATAAAATTTTGTCGATATACTCTTCCCAGAGTCCTGTTTTCTGATTGTTTCGTTTCTCTCTCTTTCTGTCTCTAATATCAATGGTAGCTTATATATACTTGTAAGTGAAAAAGCGTCTATCATTTTCTCTTAAATCTTTAATTGTTGAGCAAGTATCCTTTTATATACGTACAAGTATAATTGCTCAGTATTTAAAGATTTGAGAGGAAACGATATATTCTTTCATTTCAAGCATTATTGCTCGTCAACAGTGAAGTAATTAGTGGTATTGCGAAAGGAAAAATGACTAGGGAAGAAGAAGAAATGGATAGCTATCTATTTTATTAAACACGTCTTACTTCGGAATAAACATACACAGCCGAAATATGAATGGTTTTGGCGGATTTAAAACGTTATGCTCAACCACCAAGTTCTGTTCAACACTAAACTTACAACTTTCGTACTAGCAGGGCCACGAGGACTGTAACTTCCATAAACAACAGACCAGGTTGATAGTGGAAAATTCACTTCACACTTTTAGCCATACTTATTAAACACTCATTTTTGCTACCCATATCAAGTTGGCTTACACAATATTTCTTCGTAGTATGATTTCAACTGTATCACCGGAGCTAAAACAGTATTTAAGGTTGATTAAGACTGAAATTCCATAATGGTAAGGAGAAAATTGAGTTGATAAAATTAAGATTATGTCCCTTTGCATGCTAGATAGCTTGAAACACTACTTAATTAACTCATATGGTTAGGTGGGAAATAAATCCTGTAAGTTGACTCAGTTGGTTGCGGCACCGCGATGTTGTTCGACACTGATAAGAGTTAGCTGCATTTGCCTGGAGTGATTTTGGGAAACCATAGAAAAGCCAAATCTGGATGCCCGGACGGGGATTCGAACCCGCGTCCTCCCGAATGGATCAAATGTTCATTATCAGGACTTGTCCAGCAGCGTAGGTAATGGTGCCTAATTCTTTATCACCAAATTGTACACCAAGATCCTCTATTAAATCCCAAACGATTCCGCAGTGCGTATGGAGTGACGGCATGTAATGGAGATTTCTTTCTAACGTTGAGTCTGGTTGTCTCCGGTGCCTTCCGGAATAGTAGACCTCTCCACAGGGGAGGTATCAGGGGCCACCACAGTCCGTCTTCCAATTCGTTTCCATGGAGGGGTAAGCATCCCCGAGGGTAACGGCCTCCGCTTGTTCATAAGAACATCGTTAATGAAGCGGGAATATCGCAGTCGATAAAACAGGATTCTTCTTCTTCCACCGTTATAACCAACTGAGGAGTGCGAAAGAACTTATTTCGCAGATGTGTTTTTCTTCTTTCCGCAAAATCTCTTCATCTTCACGCTGAGCTCTTTCCTACTGTTTTCTGTTCAGGCATTCATTCTTCTAATATACTGGTTGCTGCCAAATTGGTGGTTACTGACCATACTACTAAATTGGCATCTGTCCTGTATGATATCGTCTGTGATTTCAATTTCATGGTTATCCTTTTCGATTTCATTTAGCCAATTGCTTTTGATTTTCATGTAGTGGCCAGGTTGAAAATTCTTTTGGTTAGTCTGTTGTTATTCATCAAGATAATGTGGCTATAGAATTCAGTTCATCTTTCATGAATGTTTCTGATTTTTTTTTCCGGATGCTAATATAGTTCTTGTGATTTTCTTTTCGTTTAAGTTCCTCCGGTACAAACTGGGCCATAGATATTACTTAAAATTTTCTCTTTGTTGCTTCTCAATATCTTAACAAATGATCTACCCCTAATAATCAAAGTTTCCGATGCATGTAATGAATCCCATTTTATTATAGTGTCTTAACTTAGCATTTCGGAATATTCGATTTTTGCTGTATCTGTTCTAAGTGATTCTATAGGGTTTTCGTAATTTAAATATTCTCTCCTTCTTTGCTTTATGAATTAGTCCTGCAGGTTGAATAATTTATCCATGATATCTGAATTTATTTACTTGAGAGATATTGCCAAATCGCGTTTTCATGAGTTGTTCGTTTGGGTACCGCGAAGATAGTAGGTTTCAGCATATGAGATTTGGGAAACTAATTTAGTTGAAATTTCACAGAGTTTTCAAGGTCGCAGATTGCCTGTTGTTGGAGAGAATTGTTAGATCATCTGCAAAGACCAAACACCGCAGGTGAAGTTGATTTCTGAGTAGCCTGACAAAGGTTACTCCTTTTTGTAATACAAACAAAAAGTATGTTGGTAAAACAGGATTATTGATAAACAACAAGAAAGATTTAGGAAATGGCATATTCTGAAGAACTATTCAAGTATTATCTTCGAACAATTTCAAAAAATGATGGTAAAAAAAAAAAAAAAAAAAAAACAAGAAACAAAAAAAAAAAAAGAAACATAATCCTGCAACATTTTCCTTGAGGATAATATCTATAATAGCTAATATTGAAACCAGCAAGTTAGTATATTTTGCGTATTTTCACTCCCTGCTTACCTATGGCATCTTATTCTGGGGAAACTCTTCACAAGCACAGATGGTATTTAAATCACAAAAGCGTGCTGTAAGAATTATTTATTGAGCAAGCCCACGGACGTCGTGCAGAAATCTATTTAGAAATCTAGGTGTACTTACAATGCCCGCACAGTATGTATACTCCCTACAGTCATTTGTAGTGGAAAATCCTGAACACTTCAATCTTAATGCTGACATACATAGCCATAATACTAAGAATAAATACAATATTCACAAGGATTACAAGTCACTGTTAATTGCACACAAATGGATAACGTTTACTGCAGATTCCTATTTCAATGTGTTACCAAAAGAAATAAAATGTTATCTACGAAAACCTAACTATTTTAAGTCCAAACTGAAAGAGTTTCTGCTTCAGAACCCATTTTACTACGTGAAAGAATTTTCTTCTTGAAATTTGATAGCTAAGATTGGCTGAGAAATTATTATATATTTGGTGTATGAAAGGGTGCCAAAGTTATCCACAATTACTAAAATGATATATTGGTTTATCCTTCTATTGAAACAATTGACAAATGAAGTTATTAAACTTTTTACAAAATTCACACGTATATAGTAACTAACATGGAATGATACGTATTTACAAATTACAGTTGAAATATGTCACAATAACAGGTTTTTAAGTAATTGACTGGTTATCAGTTGTTGATAATATTATTGATACTGTTAATAATTGTATTTATTGTTCTACATATATAGTAACTAACATGATATAATATGTACCTGCAGATTACAATGGAAACTTATTGAGCTAATTGATATGTAAGAAATTAACTGATTATTAGATGCTGGTAACAAGTGTTTTCACTGTTCCAAATATGTAGTAACTAACATGGGAAATGAAATTGGATACTGATTATACTATTGGCATGTTAAGTAGCTAACTTGTTATCAGTTGCTGGTAATGCAATTGATATTATTAATAAGTGTATGTGCTGTTACACATCCCCGAGACTGTTCTCGCATGGGTTCAAAGCGAACATATCATCTATCTATCTATAGGTGGTTGATTCGAAATTCTAACCGGCTTCCCCCCTAACTCTAGGCCTGACCGTTCCCGTTCAAACACCAGGCTCACTCCTTTCTTAAACGTAATTGCGATTTTGTTGAAGGCTGGGAAACATAACCGCTTTGTTCGCAAACTAATTCGGGTCAACAATCCAGCTTTGCGTTACCGCTACGCCGCACGGAGCACCTGTGAAAGACAGCGGGCAGGTGATAACGTCAGATAGCTGAGCAAAGAGACAGCCGCCTTAATTACGCAGAAGACGGATTCGTAGAGGGCGTGCTGAGGTCGGTATGGCGAAAACATAATTACAGCCTTCTGCGTCTGCCAGGAAATTAATAGCCCGTCCGACTATGTTGCTACCAACTCGATTTATGAACTCACTTGTTGAGCCTTCTTTCCTCACTTGACGCTTGTTGTAGTGGACTCTCCAGTTAATTTCATGTCAGTTGTGTGTAACACATTGAAATCGTTCTGCTAGAAAGACTCGGACTGTTGTTCTATTAAGCCGAAATTATGGATCAGCTTATTATCCCGGCTTAATGAAGACGTTTCGGTCATCTCATTATCAGCGAGTCTCTTATTAAACTACGGTGTCTGTGTTGTTTAATCAGGAGTTGTGTCTGTCTCACATTGTATGGATGATTAGTAACAGTAAGTTGCGACAAAGGATATTTCCAATTCTTCATTCTATACATAAATAAACTGGTCGATATATTTCATCCAGACTCCAGTTATCTATATCATTGGCGTAAATGCTGTTAATAACCAACCAGGACATCATTTAACTCTTCGAAGTATGTGCCTAGTGCTGTAGAGGAGAATTATATATATATATATATATGGTTACGAGGTTACGCAGCCATCACTATGTTATTATGTAATTTGCAGATATTAATCGGAAATTCATTGTATTCTACATCCTGCAACGCTAGGCTAGTACGCTATCCTTGACTCTTCCGGAGTAGGCGAGGAGAGCTATTTGCTTAGAACTAATATACGAGCTTCATTACAGCTCCCCAGATTGCACTCTACGTTAAGCTGTAGTTTTCCTTTATCTTTCAGTAGTATTCTTGTGTCATGGCAGATAATAAGAAGACTTTACCAACAGGTTATTTCGATAACAGGAAATTATTATTGCTCATAAAAGAAAATTTTAAAGCATTAGAAATTAAGTTTCATGTAAGTAAAATAGAACCAACTGTGTATACCTATACGTTAGTATTAAAATCATAAGGGGTTATAACATGTAATATCCATATAAATATTGGAGATGTTGCTCTGTTTCAAGATATATGGGTTTATCTCCTTGGTGATCATAATTATAAGAAAAACGGCAACACAATGGCAAATGAAATACAGGTTCAAATGCCAGTAGTCTTTGCGTTGGTATGACATCAGAAAAAGTATTGAATGAAACTTATTAGTGTCTAGTAATCTCATACCAAACAGTGTTAGAAATTCACCTTTATGAGGTGTTCAAGCCGATGATTTAAATTCATGCAATTCTTGTGTAGCGAAATAGAAAAATAAACGATCCGTTTTAAACTTATGATAAGCATATCACTATTTTGATTCACCCTCTTCTTCTTCTTCTTCTTTTTTAAAATCTTTTAACACTAATAAGACTGCAAAGAGAAATTTGATTTTTATGTTCCATGCAAAAAAAAGAAAAAGAAGTTCAATGGTAACGAAAAAGCAGTTGCATGATCTTCCTACCCCTGATTCTGGCCTTCATGCACGTATCACGTATCTGTAAATTCCAATTCTAATCACTATGCCATTTAAAGTAAAATCAAAATACTTGACAGTTTACGGTTTGGTGAGTAGTTTCTTTTATTAACAATGAATCAACTATAAGATCCATCATGAAATCTGGATACATAATAATGAATCGCACAAATTTATTTTTAGTAATTTACCGTACACCCCTAAATGGCCCGAACAGAAGGTACACTGACACCAGAATTTATACATGTCATAGTAACTTTGTAAACAAACTTTCTGTGGCTTTCATTCATTCATCACTGGTGAAATAAAAAAAATAGATGAATAATATAAGTGAAAAGTCAATGTAATTGTGCTCTCTCTGTAATATTATTTATACATAAAATACGTCTGAGGCCATAAGGACGTGAAGAATTCCCAAAGAACCACGCAATAGTCACTACCTCTTTGTATCAGTGATGGTTATATGGAAAATCTGATACTTAAGAAGCAATTTCAATTTAGGTTTTATTGCTGCTACGCAAAATGATCAGTAACAAAACATTTTCGTTCATATAATAAAAGTACTACACAGTTACGTTCATACCAAAAATGTAAATTCACTTTCACTAAACATTTTATTACCTGTGCTATTAAAGATGATATTTACTTTTCTTATTTAGATTTCTTTGGTCTTCCTTAACTATATATTGACATTCCAATCCCAACGATATTCTCCGTCAAAATGTTGCCGTGACACACAAAACAATTAGCTCCAGAGATTACGAGCATCTAAATAACTTCGTATTTTATAGAGCTTGATCTCTAATAGCTCTTCTCAAAGTCACACATCCAAAATGAGCAGATATGACGACACGATCTTCAAAAACAAGTGGTATTGTAATTCTGTCATGTAGCCTTTTTTTGTGCCCAGATAAGAAATACTAAAAGTCAAATAAGGGACGTTGCAAGTACGGGACATTGCAAGTAAAAAAATGTGTGCGTTCTATATATGGAATTGGATATTGTAACAGCCCTAAAACCTAAAATTAAATGTAACTGTATTTTATGAAGCAATTGTAGTAAGCTAGAGTTTGGTTGAATATGATCATGTATGGTTTTTTTTTTTTTTTTTTTTTTTGCAATTTCATGTAAATCAATGTATATAGACTCTGTTTTATGAAAAGAAATTATTTAAAGGCCATCTAATATGTTCAAGAACAGAATTGTGCCAGGTAATTGCTTAAATGTTTGTAATTCCAAGTATTAATGCAAATTACGATGTCTAAAGGACAATTTGCTACAGTTTAAAATGATATCTGTGAATAATTTTGTTTAAGTATCTTTAATTTCCATTTCTGACCATTTTGTATTAATTGTAAACGATGATGTATTAAATCCGATTGTTTTTAATATGTTTCAATTGTTTAAGTATTGTTAATGTTCGAGAAATATCTGTCGGAAGTTTTTGAAGTGTTCTAGAAATTTCGATAGAGTTTATATAAAGCGGTCATCCAAGACAGAGGAGTAGTTTAAACAGACTTAATTTACGACACCGAAGTACTGTATTGTCTGTGGAAAAAGTGTAGTATGGATTGTATGAATGCATGTAACCAGTATCGTTGACGTCAAGTTTTATGAAAATAAAGCAAGTTTAAATTGAACTGCTTGGTGGACTACTTAATTATCGTATCAATTAAACCACGAACAATCTTATAATATGTAAATTATTTTCAAATCGGAAAATTCTATGCCATTACTGTACTACGTTATGTCTTCAAAATCAGAAAATAATACCAAATAGAAAAAGTTCTTTGAGTGCTTTTTAAATGTTAATGACTATAATAATTTCTAAAGCTCAGTTTATTTTTTTCGAAGGCTAATTTTGCTCGTCAGTTTTGATGTTTTTGAGAGATTGGCGTTAACTTCAAGAACGAATTATCCAGAATACGGCTTGATGATTTTTTTTAATGAATTATCAGCTATCAACGGGGTTATACATTCCCATGACACGCGAAAATTTGTGTCATCTGTATAATTGAAATCATCTAGAAACCTGATCCGAAGAAATAATACTTACTGTATGGATAATAAAAACCTTATAAGATTATGGCTAGTTACGTCAAGCAAAAAAAAAAAAAAAAAGTAATTAATATCTTTAGAAACTCATAAACTGATATCAGCATTATTGGCTTTACTCTGACTTATTATTAACGGATTAACACAAAATTTTATGCAAATTTCTCCAACTTAATAATGCTGTTAGGAAAAATAATTTGCCAAAGCTACAGTAAACACATGGTCATATATAGTCTTACGCCAAATGCACAGTTTTAATTCTAACATAGCAAAGTAGCCATACAAAATTTCGTGACTATCAAACTTCTAAAGACCGAATTTTTCAAAAAAAATAAATAAATGAAAAGGCCTGACATTAAAACTGACAGTGGTGTAAATCAGTGAATGTGTGTGTAAGAAAGAGATCCAGAACAGTGAAGATCTTATAAAATCTCGAATACACTTTTCTTTATTACAGTAACAAGAACAAACCCATTTGATGTGGATCTGGTTTGCAATAGTTACAGGGTTTTTTGCCCACGTGTGCTTAGCCACCTGAAAGTGTGTTCTAAAGAATACTTCCTAATTACATTCCAAAGACAAAAAGTTTTTGAATAAACATTTCAATGGCCCGTTTACCCATTTCACAAAATTGCAACTAAAAGCAAAAAAAAATAAATAAACATCTTAAAAACTGAATTCAGCTTATTTATTTTGGACAATGCAGGAAAAATGAATTGATACTCCAAATTTTAATAGTATATCAATGAATTTTCAAGTTTAAGTTTAAATGATATAAAGATTATTACTATTTGGTACGTTTCTAACTGTTGCTTTCATGCTATTCTTATTCTCGTGAGCTTTCCTCCTTTTCAACACTCATGTTAATTCATAGTTAAATTTTCTCTCTTACTGTTTTCTTAGAACCTTTTTTATATTCACGATTATATATAAATAGTATACAATCAACTTAGCTTGGGAAAACTTTCTCCTCGAATATTTACTACACAACAAAATTAGTCTAAAGTGTACGCCAATGTTTTCGTATATAAACATCGCTTCAGCTTTAGTAATGACTGAAAGCACTGGCGAAACAATATCAAAACGGTTAACTCCAGATGGAAGATTCGTCACGAAAAGAAACAATTAACCAACCACAAGAATCTCAACTATCACCACACACAAAAAAGTCAGTTATCTGTAAACATGGAGGTAATTACTCTGTGATACTGTGAATGAGACGGAAATCGGCAAAGGTAAGTACGAGACGAACAGTTCCCTATTTCGAATTAGTGCATCTGGAAATTTTTTATCTTTATTGATAGAGTAATTCGGATTCAATGGCGCTGTACCTCATTGATTCTGATGCCCCCAAATTTTTTTATTCATGTTGCTTTCGATATGGATTGAAAAAATTATTCGCCCAGGTTGAGGTTTGGAAAGAAATGGAAATCTGAAATATGTACGTCATGTATGTTGAAAGATTTTACTACAGCAATTGAATAGAAGCTTCCGTCTTGAAGTTTCAAAATATTTCAGCTGTTGTTAAACTTCTGACTGGGATCGTATCCAATAAATTATTGCGCCTCGTCCTTTACGGACGGCAATTCAAACACCTGTTACCTTCAATGTTGTAAATTTTGCTTTCTTCAAACGTTCCACACACAGAAAATTATTTTACTAAAAGACGGGATATCCACAAGGTTTTATTGCATTTACATGATGCTGGAACACTACTTACACTTTTTCTTCCATCGCGTATATATGCAAAGGATATAATGGATTTAAAGACATTAAGAGATATACAAGTCAGTTACTACACCTCTCAAGATTTTGGACTTTATAATTATTTTCTTAAGTCGATAAATTTCTCCTATTTTACAATCTGCCAGTAACTTAAGTTTCTCCAATCAACAGTACTTTCAATTAACTGTTTACTATAACTTTCTCAGACTGTTATTGATGAAATACGCATAACAAATACAAAAATGGAATCAACCATTTCTTACGGAAACTAGACATAAAAGCCATGAAATTATGCTACTGTCTCTTCAGTGTTGACATCAGTTTCATGTGGAGAAAAATCTCTAACTGTATTGAATGTCGGGTTTCCCATATTTAATATATATTCCAGCCAATGGGAAGATTTTGTTTGTCTATGAGGGAGGATTGTAATACTATATATATACTTCATAGGATTTCACGTTATTTAAATGATTTTATTTCAGACCTGCTTCGCAAAAAGGGATAATTTGTCTTCTAAGTAGAATCCGTACAAATAATACTACAGCATTTTAATAAATATTTCCTTATCCGTACCCATCAGCTTATTTTTACAGCAGCTCAAAGATAAAGACATGAATTTCGCAAAGTGCTGAAAATTCGTTGTTCCGAAGCCATATGCTATTTTAAATTTTACACCCGTATACATGTCATCTTGGATCCGTACTGATTTCAGTGTGAGCATTAGTATCAGCAATTATTTCTATTTCAATCTTCCCGTTCTATCCCTAAACACGAAATGTTTGAAGAGTTTGCATTATATGGGCAATATCTAGATTTTAGTATTTCTGTACTTATTTACTTAAATTAACATTTTCACAGTGTTTTAACAGTTTTCTGTCGCTCACATATTATTAACATTAGAAATAATTTCCATAACATAAAGGAGTAGGTTTTAAATTCGTCGTGTGCACAATTGTCGCACTAATGTGATGGTTTTGTATGAGACTCTTTCAAACAAAAAAGGGTCGTTTTGTTTGTTAACTAAATCTTTCGATAGGTTGTGAATTTGGACTAATGTTATATCCTGGAAATGATAAATAGATTTTACTTGATTGACAGGAACAAACACAGTCATCAGATTAGGTAGCGTCCTTCATATTCTGTTGTTTAAGACCTTTGTATTAAACGCAAGATAACTTTCAGCCATTGCTTTATTTGTCCACTTCAGATGTATCTATATATAAATGAAGTTAGATTAGATCATAATAACATCTAACAAACTTCATTTCTGTAAAAATAATAATAATAATAATAAAAATTTACAACTACTGAATTACTTATATTTTAAATCGTTAGTTCTTGCCTCCTATCTTCACAAAAAAATCAGATAAATTAAATTTGGATCTAAAATCTAGATATCGGCGTTTAACCAGAAGTAATTATATCTAATTATGTTCTTCTTTAAACATAACTGCTTCCTAATATAAGCTTGTGGGTAATGAAATAAGATCGTAATATTCAAGTCACTATTGTCTATACACCATTTTGGTTTATTTAAGATCATCATTGTATAAACCAATAAAACACAGTTACGAATCGATTAAATACCTTGAATCATTCATCATTGACTTGTAATTAGTTTTTCGGTTTCGTAGTGCCTTAACTGAAAAGTTCGCCAGAAATATATCATATAATTATGGCAACGGATTACCATATATCACTCCAATGTTGCATTTAAGTACTTAAGGGATCCTAACGAAGATTTACCGTACATAGTTTTGATATGCTAATATGAGTATTCTTTTAATCGTCATTTCAGGAACAATACTCAGATTTTATTTCGATATTTCCAATTGCAGTAAGAGTCTGAATGGCATCAAGTTCTAATTTACGTAAAATTAAAAAAAAAAAAAAATGTACGTGTGCTCAGATCAGTTGCAGTTGTAACAAAATAGTACTAAAAAAACTATTCCCGATACCTGCATTCACAGTTTTTTAAGAGAATTGTCATTTGTAGGTAACCGTAGTTCATGGTGCTCTATTGGTACAAATATTTCTCAAGTTGTTCTTCGAAATGTCATATAAGTAACCACTGTAAATATTTAAATAACATTGAAATAAAAAAACAAAAACAAAAAACGAAAAAAACAAAACAAAAAAAACAACAAAAAAACCATAAAACATTCCTTTAATATTTCTTTGTTTCAAAGAATGTTTAACGAATATAATAATCTAATGTATCATTAAAAACATTTAAAAGATTGGTTCGAAAAGAAATATAATATTTCAGTAGTAACTTAACATAAATTGAAATCAAAGTTCCATTATTCACGATAGTTAATTTCAGTTGGTTATGGAAAAATGTTAGCATTCATCGAAGTACACATGCTGCTTCAATACGCACAAACACGGCAGGTTTTCACTGAAACGACACTATAATTTTTGATCAAAAAAAATTGTTTTTAAATTCCCTTTAACCTAATGTTGGTGTGAATGAAAGCGGAGAAAGGCATTTTATTTAGGTTTCATGCTAAGCATACTAATTTCAAACGAAATTAAAATTCAGAATATATTTTTGGTAACTGTGATAGGAAAGGCACTTGTAGAATATTTTCTGTTTGCCGCTAATACGTTTTACAATACATACGGAAAGTTTAGTCACCTGCTAGAAACAATCATTCATCAATTCTGTCTTTATGCTGCAGTAGTAGTGGTATTTATTTCCGTATTCTCTTTGTAAATTATGTTATACCATACTAATAACACAGAAAAAACGTCAGCAACACTTAACTAAAAATAATCCCCGAAGCCTGTATATGCAGTTTGTTAATCAATATGAACAATTTGATCATGTCGCATAAACACAGCAATCTTCAAACAATCCATTCAGTTTTTCGTTGCTGGTAGTTTGATCAAGATTCTGAAGAGAACATTTATGTCAAATTTTTCTGAATACCTTATTTTAAATGTGTCAATCCAAAGACGTTTACCTGAATTTGTTATGAACGCTAAGATTATTTTTCAGCAATCGAAAACATAGTTTCTATAACATTGTCTTTTTAACATAAGTTAGGGTGATCTAGTGACTCAATTGCTTAACTTATTTGACTACAAAATTGAGATATTCCGTGTTCGAATCCCTGAATCACCCCTTGTACTGTCCCTCTCTGGAAATATAGTTGCTTCTTGTGAATTATAATAGGGCGTTCTGTGGATGGTAGTAGATATCATACTGGAGGTAGCATTTAGGGCACCAACGGGACCGAACTACTCACTGAGATCTCCCAACTAGTAATACCATACCCATTTACTTACCACGCTCCAAATTACTAAACATGATGAAGCAGTCTATGAGAGCGGGGTACTAATACAAAATTTAGCTGTAGGATACTAGTTTTCCAAAAAAAGGTAATTATTAACGCACTATATATGCTTACGTAATCATTCGAAGTTAAGAGCAGACTAACAGTATTCATCATTTAATATATATATATATATATATATATATATAGGTGGTTGAAAGCCTAAGAAAACTATAGCAATGCTACAAGTATAGAATGGCATAAATGGTCAAATATTTTCTATCAGCTTCCAATTTTTTTATTTTTAAATCAGTTTTAGAGAAATATAATTGGCAGAGTCCACTGATATTCTTAAGAACAAACTACATCATTATCTTCGCTGAAGAGCTAAAACATAATTCTGAATTTTAACATCATTTCGGTTAATGCAGACGAGCGGATGTCTTCGTAACATTATCGTGTCTATTTACACCTTTCTGAAGATATTAACCTCGAATTATACCCGCAGTACTCAAGAGATATGCGAAACAGTTATCCTGAATATAAGAGAAGGAATCCCGGTTTCTCTACTGTCTGAGGCGACACAGATGCGGCCTATTCTCCTGGGTAATTTACAACACCAAACAACCATAAAACTAAGTAAAATGACAAAACGACACTAAAAGAAAACAAAAATTCTAAAAAAAGAGGGCTGGTGCAAAGACCCTCTGCGATTAAAGTCACTGCTCAACAAATATACAGTAGCCAAATTGACGCCACGTTAAGCCAGGGCGGAGGAGGAGTAATGGAGGAGGATGCACGTGGATAGAGAGAGAGGGCGCAGAGGTGAGAGCAAATAGACGGCACAAACAACGGGGATTGACGGGGCCCCGATAAGGCGGCCACGCTCCAGCGCCTTATCACTAGCTCGACTCGGCTCGACTTACGAGAGGAGGAACGCCGTCCATGGCTGGCGTCTCGGCGCCGACGCTCCGTCAGGTGCTCGACTGACTGACAGTCACGGCGCGTCGAGCAGCCGCAGGCAGCACCGCGACGTCATGAGATAACCGCAGATAAGGGCGGCTGGAGGAGAGGGGAGGCCACTGTGATTCCTAGACTATTAGCTACAGATAATCTCGACAACGTACTTGCCGAATCGTTGGCAGTATCTCCGCTACAAGTCACGCCAAATTCTTTCCAATTGACGTCCTAGGTGCAAACATGTATCATATTTAATAAAATGAGTTGTCTGGAGACTGTGCACTCACCTCCATAGATCGGCAACCTTCGGCAAATCTCGATAATGGCCGAAGTGTTAGTTACACTGCCTGCTACAACAGCGCTGCTTGGTTAATCAGTAAACTTCAATTGAACAACTGTACTGAATTCATTTGCCCTTATACTGTTGAAAGGAAGAAGAAATTTCAAATAAATAACTGAATTTGATTTTTCTTGGACTTATAGTGTTAAAAGAAAGTGTAGTTGCGATGCCAGATAAAGGGAAATTGTCTGTTGTGGAAATAACTCCACAAACATATGAAGAGCAGGGATTAAAAAAAATAAAAAAATAAATAAATTATAATACGAGGCAATCATACGTTGCAAAGTTACAATCGTACGTTCTTTTAAATTTATATGTTGCTTTTCGTTTATTTACGACAACTAGTTACAGAAATTGATGTAAATAGAAGGGTATTCGATGTTTAGGCTATATCATCTGTATCAGTTACAATAACTAGGTTAAAACATAACCTAAGATTTGTTTGGTAGAAGTTAAGAAAAAATGAAGTTTATTTAAAACTCAAAGAAAGTTTAATCGAAACGTACTTAATTGCGAAATGTATCAGTCAAATAAATATCAGTTATCCGTTTTTGAAATTATACTTTTCGTCATTTAAAGTAAACTGCATTTATTAAAAAAAAAATACTAGCCAAATACTCCTATAATCTAACCAGAATAAGGTACTCATATCACGAAAAATATTATTAAAATGATCGTTATTCGTCTTTCCTTACAAGCTTTACCAGAATAAATTCCTACTACCATCATACCCGTCGTTTTGGATGGGAGTTAAAACTAGTAATAACTGGATATTATGGTAGACTTGGTGATTTGACACATTTTGATGTTCAAGCAAACTTGTCAAGAAGCTCGAAAACATAGTAAAATGGTTATCAAGTATCCATTTCAGATTCCTAATGAAACTGGAAGTAATTTTTCGTAAAAACGTCTTAGTAAAATAAACTCTTCATTATTCTCAATTTCCCTTTTAATTTTGCGTAACTTCGTCAACAGAACACAAGGGAAGTTGATATACTTAAATGAGTTAAGAGGAACTGTTTGTTAACTGTCACATAAGCATAAACAAGGTATTATGTAGAAAAGATATACGTGGTGATCTACAAACAATCAACGAATTTGCAAAAAATGAAAATAATTTGTTTTAATGTCAATGGCAAACAACTCGTAGCTTGCAAAGAAAGGTGCTGGAGACTGGAAATGAAAGATATCAAATCTCTTAAACGAATACTTAATGTTTTACATGTGACAAAGCTAAGCGGTGGAGATCAAAAAATAAAATTTTTACTCTTTACTCTGAAAATACTAAAATTGCGCGAGACATTTAAGTCAAAGAACACAATGATTAAAAATCAACGCTGCATCTTAACAAATTTCAAAACTATACGCACTTCAAAAGTGTAATTACTTACGATACGATTTTTATTGAATAAATTTAAAACTGATATTTTTATTATTGTTATTTTTCTGTGTGTCACCCTTTAAATAAGTGCTTAATACAGAGAAAACTTTATCTGATGCAAAATATTTTGTAATAATCAGTTCTCGACATCTCATAACACATTAATACGAAAATCATGATTGAAGTTCTTATTCCTAGGAGTATTTCTTACAGCATTTTAAAGAACGTAGAACACTGTTGGATACCATTAGGTGTTACTCCGTGTCCTGGGTATTCTCTCCCTAAATTAAGAATTTAACAACGTCTTCAGGAAGAATAGTTTCTTTGTTTAATATTTCTCAGCGCTGTGGGATGCAATAATGTAGTTTCCAGCCATGCTGTTATCCTTCTGTCTCTTCAATTACTATCACATTTTACGCTCAAGTACTGACGCATTTGTTTAATGTTTAGAACCTCATCACCCTTCCGAAGGCATAGCATTTTATCAATTTATGGTCGAGATTTTGTATTCGCTTTAGCAGAGCGATGATAATCTTTATCTTAAATTTCTCGTTTCTGGAACGCAATACGATGGTAAACATTATCATAACAGCAACTCTACAAAATTTCGAAAACCTCACGTGAGATTTCCGTTGACCCCCCCACCTCCCCCTTGGTGAGATATAGTGAGATTTTTCCGGACCCCCCCATATTTCACCTCACGTAATTTATGGACGCCCCCTTAGGAGAGGTTTATCGTTGTGCTAGATCGCTGAAGATGGCATACTGTGTATCAAAAATAATATAAAAGAACATAAAATCTGGTCTTACAGCTCCTTGACGTGAAAATCATTATAGCCTTCGGGCCATGACTATTAAGAGGAATTATCCGCCATTCAACTGTAATAATTTTTGAAAACCACGGAAAGCCGAAATCGGGATGGCTGGACGGGGAATTGAACCCATGTCCCTCCAAATGACAGGCCCTAGCGTTACCACTCACCCACCAGGTTTGGTCAAAGAGTTATCTTGTCCTGTGTGATATATCTGAAATTAAAATAGTGTCTAAAATATTGAAGTTTTGAACTGAAGCACCCTACAAGCACCCCTGTTGAACAAACTCTCTATGAAGGCGATACTGGTCCACAATTGCCGAAGTGCTGGAATCGTGTTGAGATGGAACCAGATTAATGTCCAAATTCGGAAATGGATTTGTAGTTTAAGTTCATAGTGGGATAGTCTTGAAGTGATAAGCAGTGTGGCAATCAGTTGAGACCTGTATAAAGGCGTCCAGAAGAAGGCTTCCGCAGGCCACCGCTCGTGAGACAGCCGTGATGGTAACCTGCTTCGCGGTCCGTTAGGTTTATAGCAATTGGATGGGCACAGTGTTGCGTGGCATCCAGAGAGCAATTACAGCGGGTGACGAGCGCCTGTCTACCTGCTCCGTATCGCACGGCCCATCTGCCAGGCGGCGCTGCGACATTCCCGATTTCGAAACGCGGAGCCGGCTCCGGCTGGCCCGCTGCCATTAAAACCGGCGAGATGCTAGATACGACTGCTGCCGACCATGTTGAATTCCTCGGCCTAGCCACAACAAAACCGGCCGGCCGGCGAGCCGCCGCTATATACAAATGTCGCGGCCGGGGCGAGTGTTCACGTATGATACCCCGCTGTTCGGAGCGAGTTTATTGTGGAGAAAACGCTGTCCGTCCGCGAGCCCGCCTGTCCGGGAGATAAGCCTCTATATAGAGTGACTCAGAATTGATGAATCCATAATGAACACAGGACACGCGCATATACATACATGTCCCGGCGTCTTCCCTCCCAGGGACTTGTTGGTCCCTTTTCGGAGACGTTATAGTATGTAACTCTGACGCATTCTTTGATGAAACGGACCACACTGCCTGGATTGATCGCGATTGTAAGCCAGTCGGTCTGTGTGCAATATTCGCGCAATTTATACGTTCGTGCCTAACCTGGAGAGCTTTGTTTAAGCACGGGTTTAAAAAAAAAAATTGATAAACTATCTATTTTTAATGTGTGTTTTTTTTTTTTTTTTTTTTTTTTTTTTTTTTTTTTTTTTTTTTTTTTTTTACAAAACAACCTTATCCCCTCCAAAATACTCTCCATTACAACTAATACATTTGTCCCACCTGTGCTTCCTCTGTTCGAAACATTTTCTGTAGTCATCTTTAGACATGGCTGACAGCTCCTCCCCCGTTTTAGTCTTGACCACTTTAACGTTGTCAAATCTTTGTCCTTTCATGCCCCTTTTCATGCGTGCAAATAAGAAAAAGTCGCACGGAGCCAGATCAGGCGAGTAAGGTGCGTGGGGCAGCGGAAGCATGTCATTTTTAGCCAAAAACTGCTTAACAGAGACAGCTATGTGTGCAGGTGCATTGTCGTGGTGGATGAACCAGTATCCTGTCTACCACCAATCGGGTCTTTTTTGACGAACACTGTTGCGTAATCTTCTTAAAACTTCCAAATAAAAGGTTTCATTGACAGCCTGATGCGGGAAAAAAAAACTCTGAATGAACTACGCCCTTAGCATCAAAAAAAGAAAATGAGCATTTATTGATGTTTGATTTGACTTGACATTTTTTTGGACGGGGTGACAATGGCGTCTTCCATTGGCTGTTGCTTTGTTTCTGTTTCGTAACCATAGTGTCCTGACTCATCACCAGTAATGACCTTTGATAGAAAATCTAGCTCAATTTCAAGCTGTTGTTTCAAAGCACGACATGTTTCAACTTGATGTTCTTTTTGACTGTCAGTCAGAGCCCGAGGAACAAACTTGGCAGCATTCCTGTACATTCCAAAATCTTCGGTTATAATTCGATGAACCGAGCTCCAAAATAATCCACTAATCTCTGACAGTTGATCATTTGGCTGTCGCCGGTCTGTGAGCACAAGCTCTCGAATTTTTTCAACATTTTCGTCGATTCAGGCAGTTGATGGACGTCCAGAACGAGGTTTATCACCAATCGACATGTCGCCATTTTTAAACCGTGCGAACCACTCGTACACTTGAGTTTTCTCCATAGCGTCATCTTTGTAAGTTGTTTTCAACATTAAAACAGTTTCAGCAGCATTTTTACTGAGTAGAAAACAAAATTTCACTTAAACTTGCTATCGTCAAACCGATACAATAACGAAACAGCACCAGCAAAAACAGTCACTGCAGATTAACAGAACAAGCCATCTCGACAACATAGGCGGCACTGAACTGACAATGAGTTGCGCTATAAACGCCTACAGGCAGAAACGCGTACTACACAAGTTCCACCCACGGCAATACTATTCCTGTTTATTTTTGGGTACTCACTCGTCCATACAAGTCCAGGCGTCTTCCCTCCACGTAGACGCTACAGTGTGTAATTCGGACGCATTGTTTGCTAAAACGGACCCTAGATTGATCGCGGTTGTCAGCCAGTGGATCCGTTTGCGATATTGGCGTAATTTATGCGTTCGTGCCTGGCCGGGCGAGCTTTGTTTCCCCGCGGGGTCCCGATTTATACACGCGCATGTGAGCAGGCATTCCACGGTCTCTCTTGCCTTCATTCATGGTTTGCACTGTGCCCCGCCGGCTGTGCTAGCCCACTGCCAGTCTGAAGAAACTTCACGATTTTGTGAGCAGTGCCAGAGTGTTTAAATTCGGGGACTAATTAGCCGCCACAACTTGGCTTTGTGCCTCAGCATAAACATGGGTTTCCCACTCACATATTATCCTCATCTTGTGCTGTCTAATATACGATGATGTACAAATAAGACGCTGAATGTTTCCCAAAAGACATCTGTTCGGGTAATCGAGTCCAGCAACTATACAAGAAAATGTTTCTTGCAGTAACTGATTGTGCAGAACTGCTATATTTTTTTCACCAAGTCATCATAAAACAGCACTGCAGCATAACCAACTCGGTTTTTAACGTTAATGGTATTTGACAATTGTGACCGTCCGAAGATTGTAGGGTCGAGTCCTGTCACGGTCACCATGTGTTAAATACTCTTGCTTCGCTTGTGCAGTTCCAACCTAGTGCTACTGTAATCTCGTGTGAAAATATTTTTTCTTATCTTCAGAAACGATTGTCCTTTCTAAGCTAACAACTAACAATAAACAGATGCAAAAGTCATTAACTTTTATTCATTCAGTTAATAAATTAACAATTTTCACCAACACCAGTTGAAACTACGACCGTTACTCTTTTATCGTACTTCGAATATTGTATTTACGAACTCGACAACGTCGCTCAGTAATTCGCTCCTAGCAACTAACAACATCAGAAAAAAAATACACCCGAAATTAACTAAATTTCAAGGAATATGCATATCATGGAATAATCTATAGTCTAATATATATGTGATCGTCCCAAGCTCTAACTGTCTTACTGCTCTCTCCACTATGATTACAACTAGTTTTTATCACCATATTACGTCATCCAAAACATAACAAATGACAAATATAACTATTAATCAAAACTACCCATATCCTAGTCTGGAGTCGAACCAGCAATCCGTACAACGTTAGGCCAGCGCGCTTGACAATACGCTGCCGCTATAAACATGTCGTTTAATATAACGTCACATCTGCACTGGTGTTAAAAATCCCAGAGATTAATGAAATAAATCTAGCAATCATTTTCCTGAACGTCTTTGACGAAGCTCTTCGTTGTTGTTCAGTCTCATTTAAGAGATATATTTTTAGCAGCAAAAGAAACTTAAATATTTTTGGAAATGTTTGTTACAATCGGGCCCACAGTAGCGTATTGTGAAGAAGCACAATGAAACCTATTCCTGGGTATTGGTTCTATCCTTGTTTCAAAAATATGTATCACTATCCCGTACCCGCAACTTCGTACGCGTGGATTAAGATTTTTTTTTGCCAGAATTAAATATAGAAAGTTGCTAACGAAGAATTGGTCCCAAACAATATCGAGTAGGAATACTATGACAGGAAAGCTATCACTATATCATTGTACCGTCGAACCTGTCTCTTGAAGAGAATCAATTTCCAACATATTTCTGTCACCATTCGATAAGGTCTCAAAATTTCGTGACTACAACTGTTAATCATACTGGAAAAAATATCCTGTGCCCTTCATACAGATTTCCTTATAAAATTGCATCACAACGATATAGCCATTTAGTCGTCAAAACGTAACAAAAAGACAGAGACTTACTTCCGTATTTATAATAATATTACTGTGGTTCACACTCACACACTGACTGCGAACAACACCTGAGGGACCGTTATAACGTAAAAAAGTGTACACCTACAACATTGCAAGACTACCTACGAATTGCCTCGCATTGCACCCCTAACTTTCTAATATCTACAGTTTAACATTCAATCCGAATAACCTACGGCCCAGGCCTGACTCTTACGATGAAAAACAATTTTTAATAATCTTAGCCTCCACGTAGATTTGAACCGGAGACCACCACGTTCGTAAGTAAGCGCTTTAACCACTAAGCTGCCAGTCCACTATGCCGAAACACGGTACGGAGGCGATCATATCCAACGTGTCTTTCTATCGCCGTATTTCGAAGATATGAGACAACATGTGTTATTTATAATGATAATTTTTCAACCAAATGTAGATAGTATTTTTCTCCTTGTTTCAAAGAATAAGTGTGCAAAGTTTCATCGAGATCGGATGAAAACTGTGGATTTGTATGAAGAACAAACAAACAAACAAACAAACATACACTCATCTTTATATATAAAGATGAGTGGATATTTCCCCAGTGAATTCAGCTTCTTTCTGCTTCAACGAATCAAGTGACCAGAATTTGTTTTTTTAACGCCTCTGTCGGCATATAGATGGTAAAAGCCACCGTTTATTAGCTTAACGCTCTTGCTATGCGATCTAGTATATAAACACTTTCTTTATACGTCAGCTTACGTCATGAATGTTTAACGTAAAATTTAGGGGGAAACTTCATTGCACAATCTCCTCAGATAAATAGGTACCTTTTTATGTTTTCTATGATTTTTACTTAGCTGATACGGTAATATTAATAAATATAGGCTACACATTGCCATACCTTTTGCCAGACAAACAAATACGGCTGAAATGCTCTTAGGCAGCATACTAACTGATCAATCGAAAGTAATGAATTAATACAAAGTAAGAGGAAAGTGATAAAAAGTAATTAATATAAATTCCTGAAATAAAACGTTTATTGAAGCATTCTATGGCAGCGGACTTTGGAATGAGTAAATTATTGCATATGGAATTCATACAAATTAGTCTTTAATATTTTTTATGCGAAAGCTGTCAGAGTTGGCTTACGTTGACAAAATTTAGTGTTATCGGTGGGCCATGTGAAGTCTGTGTTGGATTGTGGCATGTAATACTTTCTCTGTGAAAAATAAGCTTTACTGGTCGAAATAGGAACAATCGTTATCTGGATTCTACATGCGTTGCCTGAGGTGGGATTTAAAATAGCGCCCTTCAAGCCACATCAAGAAAAGTAGTCCATTGCTTGTCAAATTTATACTGAATTTCATAATAATTTACGTTAGATGAATTCTAAAGATTTTTTGTTTTCATCAATGATCACAGCAATGTCTATTCACCATTTCACAGTAATGTTTGCTAGTTCCAGTATTTTTTTTTTCCAGTTATTGATCTTACATTACATGTACAGTAATTTTATTTTTCTGAACTCAAAATCGCATTTAGTTCAGTTTACAGCATTTTGTTTGTAATGGATAAATTGAGTTTTTAATCGAACCTGAATTTGCAGTGTTATATGCCCCAAAAAGAGCGTTCTGGTAGCTCAGTGGTCAAGGCGCTGCTCCAGTCCCGGGTTTCGAATCCCGGCAGGCGCAGGAATTTTGAGAGTTGTGTTTGATCATATGAGCTATGCCAGGACGCTCCGTGGTTCGGATTCCACGTTAAACTGTAGGTCCCAGAGGAAGGGAACTGGTCGTCCTACCTCTGACACAATGGCTTAGTATGCCTCCTTCGGGAGGATCCAACCAACCTTCGGGTTGTTGACTAAGTTAAGTTTATTCCCCAATAATAAACCCCTTGCTTATTTATTTAAGTGATGTCTCTCCAAACCTGCCTGGTTTTCTGTCGGGGTTTACTCCCCTAGGCGGTATGGGACAGTTTGAGACAACACTGTCCCGCTCCTGCTAAGGGAAAGCATTAACGAGCGCATTACGACGCTTTCTCCTTCATGGACGTAGGGGAATGGTTTGCTGGCAGAGTTGCATGTAAAAAGTCGCAAAGGTATTTGTCGAGTGAATTTTCCTCTCATCTCTGGCGTGTATTAATACACTTAGATATAATTAACAGTTACAAAGCAAAACAACAATTTTTCTTCGTTTTATTACAATGTTTGAAACAGAAGAGACTTCCATTTGAACAAGTTCCTTCTTGTTTGATTTAGGACGTTCCTGATAAACAAATATTATGATGGACGTTACACAGGTATTCCCTATCTTTCCAGTCATTTATAAAGTTATCTCATTTGACTTCCGACCACCCTCAAATTCAACAATAGATTTTTACGAAGGAAAATATTTCACGAGAACATGTTGTGACAGACCTGAATAATTGTTTTTTTAATGTCCAAGCATTAAAAAACCGAGTGTGGTGGGTGAACGGTTAACGTTATGGCCACCCATTCGGGAGGACGCCGGTTCGAATCCCCGTCCGAGCATCCAGATTTTGGTTTTCTATGGTTTCCCCAAATCACTTCAGGCGAATGGCGGGATGTTTCCTTCAAAGGCCCTGGCGGAGTTCCTTCCCATTTTTTGCCCCAGTTTCTCGCCTCTAATTACCTCGACGTCGACGAGGCGCAAAGCATTAACAAAAAAAATCATTAAAAAGTTTTTTTTCGAGTCCAGCTTCTTTGTATGAACTGTAACGAGTTACCTGTGATGTCTGAACTGTTTCGAAGAGGATGTACCGACATGTTTCAATATATACGCTAGTAGAATAACAAATAAAACAGCAGCAGTAAAAATATAAATAAAAAATTAACTGAATTTGTAGTTTAAACGCATTAAAACCACTTCGAGGTTTCTGAGAGCAGTGTATGGGGGGGGGGGGATCATTCGACGTCACACTCTGCCTGCGAGCGGATTATAAAGTAAAATGAGAGCAACTTTTAAGTTTATTCAGACAAGCACTGTTTTTATTGAATCGACATCCTTACCAGCCCTTATCCGAAGCGTTAATACAGTTTCCCATAGCTTATTTCCTGACACCGGGGAGAGCAACTCACAGACGCCCAGGTCCAGATTTAAGAGCTACAATACAACACTGCCAATACGACTTCCCAGAGCTATCATGCAACCGTCACTCTAAAGTGCACTTAAGCATTTATGACACCTGTGGCATTTAAAGCTCTGTGGTCGACTTCCAGCAAACAAAGCTATCACTGGATTTGAAATAACAATTCTGTTACAACTATTAAAAAATTAACTAATCCTGGCGAAGTGAAATTTTATGTTATTAGTAAACTATAATTTACTGCTATCCATGTATGACGATATGAAATAAAACGATGTCACGCGATTTTCAGTGTGACATCTGGGCGGTATATCAACTTAACATTCCACAAAGTTACCGTGCGATATCCTTACTCAGTATCACTTAGAAATTACTGGAAAGGCTTATATTGAACAGAATAGCTCCGGCATATCAAAGCCCTGATCCTTGTTGAAAAAGCAGGATTCCTTCCCAGTCGGGACTGCAGTGATCAGGTCCTGTCTCTTACCACCTACTTGGAAGTAGGTTATCAGAAGAAAATGAAGAAAGTATCTGTATTCCTAGATCTTTCAGCAGCATACGATACAGTTTGGAGAGAGGGTCTCCTTCTCAAACTGATCAAAGCAGTTCCTTGCATGGGGTACGACGTGTAGATAACCTCCTCGTGGTGTACCCTGGACAACGGACTGCTGATGCAGGACGGCTGATAATCTACACAATAGGCGACCGAACTAGATCCCGTATCTCTCACGGTCACACAAAGCAACATCAGAAGATGAAAAATCTGAAGATGAAATTGAACAACGGCACTTGTCAGAGCCAACTGACCAGAACGTTTGGACACAGCGCTCAGATTCTTCAAATAAATGCAGAAGGATTAACAATTGCTAAATGTGAATACCTTAGCAAACTAGCTACTGACCTCAAAATCGACATCTTAGCTGTTCAAGAGACCCACATGACTGAAAAAGATTTGGAAAGCAGGGGCAAGATTGCAGGATACAGAATGATATCGAGAATTCCCTCTCCTATACACGGATCAGCCATGTATGCCAAAAGTAACATTTGCAACATCTCGGAAGTGAGGTGTCAAAAAGTCAATGAAGTGGAAATAATTACTGCCAAACTCAACAATTTAACTGTTGCATCAGTTTACAAACCACCTCTTTCCAACTGGCCAACTCCACCACTGCCCTCACTACCAAAACCTTGCATATATGTAGGAGACTTTAACAGCCGACATACATCCTGGGGTTACCCAAATTCTGATGAAAACGGTGAGAAACTCACTGTGTGGTGCGAAAGTCAAGACCTGTATCTCAGCTATGATGCTAAAGAAAAGAAAACATTCCACTCTGCTAGATGGCAATCTGACACCAATCCTGATCTGGTCTTTGTTTCCACAGATGAAAGAAAACCTTTAGACCACACAAGGAAAGTCCTTCAGCATTTTCCCAGAAGCCAACACAGGCCCACACTAATCAGTGTTGGTATCACAATACCTGTTATCAGATCAATTCATAAACCAAGATGGAATTTAAAGAGGGCAAACTGGGACAATTATAGCTCCGAGGTAGATAATAACCTGCGATGGATACCCCCAAAAGTGAAAAACTACAAGAGATTTGTAGGTATTGTTATTGCTGCAGCTAAACGAAACATCCCTCGAGGGTACAGGAAACAATACATTCCATGCTGGGACAAATCTACGCAAACTTTATATGAAAATTTTCAAAAAACTGGTGACCCTGAAACAGGAAAAAGAATATTAGAAAAACTGAATGAAGGGAGGAAACAGAAATGGAAAGAGCTAACTTCTCAAATGAGCTTTACTCACTCCAGTAGAAATGCATGGACTCTCCTTAGAAACTGGGTGCAGCCTCAAACATGTGCAAAGAGGAGCCAGGAATTACACCAGCTGAAATGGCATTGCACATAAAAACAAGAGCTGACAAAGTCCCAATAGATCCTGCCATGAAGAAACAGATGGAGAAAGAGATGATTGAAATGGATAACAACCTTAGAAATAATCCTATCCTTTCTAATCCATTTAGTCATGAAGAAGTTGAGAAAGCCATCAAAATGCTAAAAATGAGGAAGGCTGCAGGGTTAGATGGCATTTTCCCAGAATTCATAAGATATCTCGGCAAGCAGGGAAGAACTTGGCTCATAGAACTTCTTCAGTGATATCCTGGACACTGGGATAGTCCCCCCAGAATTTAAGATGGCTCACACCTTGACGATCCTCAAACCAGGCAAACCAGCAGATGATGCTTCAAGCTATCGACCTATTGCTCTACTCAGTGTTTGCTATAAGCTTCTAGAACGCCTCATCCTTAACCGCATACAAGGAATAATAAATATCATAACACCAACATATCAGGCAGGTTTCAGACTAAAACGGAGCTGTTGTGAGCAAGTATTAGCACTGACATCATACATTGAGGCTGGATTTCAGAAGAAGTTAAAAACATCAGTAGCCTTTGTCGATTTAACAGCGGCATATGATACAGTTTGGCTGGATGGACTGCTACTTAAACTTAAAAAACATATACCCTGCAGGAAACTAACATCACTCCTGAGGAATATGCTGACCAACAGATATTTTAAGGTCACCGTCGGACATAAGACAAGTAAGTCATTTACAATAAAAAATGGATTACCTCAAGGGTCAGTACTAGCTCCATTGCTCTTCAACTTGTACACCAGTGACATGCCAGAAACAACCGGCAATAAATTCTGCTACGCTGACGACTTAGCTATCGCCGTCCAAACTGCCACATTAGAGGAAGGTGAGAGCATTCTCTCTAACGACTTAGAAACCTTGAACACATATTATAGAAAGTGGAGACTTTGTCCGAACCCAATGAAAACAGAAGTATGCGCATTCCACTTGAGCAATAGAATAGCACATCAGCAGCTCAAAGTGAACTTCTGCCACCAGAGGGTGAAACATAATTTCCATCCTAAGTATCTTGGCATCACCTTAGACCGCTCCTTAACATTCAAAAAACACCTCGAAAACACAAGTCAGAAACTGAAAACACGAAACAACATCATGAAGAAGCTAGCTGGTACTTCATGGGGAGCTGATGCGAACACACTACGAACAACCGCTCTCACCATGGTTTACCCTGTTGCTGAGTACTGTGCTCCAGTGTGGCAACGTAGTACTCATACTAGAAAAATCGACGTCCACCTGAATGAGTGTATGAGAGTAATAACTGGCACCCTAAAATCCACCCCAGTCCCCTGGTTGCACCTGATCAGCAAAATACCACCTCCAGAGATAAGACGCCAAGAAGCAACGGCACGTGAGTGGATAAAACTACACCATCCTGATCATCCACAGGATCTCCCAATCCACGAGGTTCTAAATAACTTACCACCCACTCGTCTTAAATCAAGAAATCCGGTATGGCAAGATGTATTTGACTTTGATGTCATGGAAAAATGGCGACAAAGCTGGAACTCCACATCTGTAAAACATTCAGATATTAAAGATCCCACAACTGGACTTCCAGGATTCCATCTAAATAGAGACCAGTGGGTCAAACTAAATCGCCTAAGAACAGGCCATGCGAAATGCAACGCCATGCTGTATAAGTGGGGTCTTCAGGATTCTCCTGCATGTGACTGCGGTGCTCCTTCCCAGAGTGTGGAGCATATTATCAGGGAATGCCCTCTACGGAAGTATGATGGACCATATGAAGATGTTTTTGGAGCTACAAGTTCCTTCTTAGAATGGCTGGAAGAATTAGACATCAGCTTGTGAACGCTACCAACGTTCTTGTCATTGTATATATTTATTATTGTATTAGTTGCTTGCCATACGACAAATAAATAAATAAATAGTTCCTTGCATAAAGATAATTTCTTTACTGGAAAACATGTTAAGTAACCACCTGTTCCAGGTGCACATTGAGTTCAGCAGGAGCAGATTTCACAAGCTAACTAATGGTCCACCACAAGGCTCGGTTCTCTCCCCTATACTTTTCAATTTATATACTGATGACCTGCCAGCCATAGTCTCTCGCAAATTTGTATATGCTGATGACATCAATCTTACAGTGCAAAGAACTAACTTCGAGGAGGCTGAAGAAATCCTCACTCATGACATTCAGGAAATGAATTCCTACTTTCGAAGGTGTCGCCTTCAACATAATCCACAGAAAACAGAAATAGCTACATTACTTCTTAAAAACAAACAAATGAACTACCAGCCAAATATATTGCTCAGAGACTGCTGAAGTATAACAGTACCCCAAAATACCTGGGCGTGACATTAGACAGGTCCCTAACCTATAAAAGGCACCTTCAGACTACAGCTGCTAAGCTTAAAAGTCGGAACCACTTACTTCAGCGGGTGGCAGGAACTTCATGGCGGAGCTGATGCAAATACATTAAGAACAACAGCCCTAGCATTGGTTTACTCCACAGCTGAATACTGCTACAGCGTGTGGCTTAATAGCTCTCACACCCAGTTGGTGGACGTTCAGCTTCGCCAAACAATGCACACTGTAACTGGCTACCTTGTATCTACACCTTTTCAGTGGCTGCCAGTGCTAAGCAACATCCCACCTCCTCACATCAGAAGGCAAAAGGTTCTAATAAAACTATGGTCGAGAATTCTGAACAATGAGGCTCTTCCCATCCATGGCGATGTTAGGGAACACAAAACACGTCGCCCTGCCTGGAAGGACTGCTGTCAATCTGAGATCTAACTCCCTCAGCCCTATAGATAGCTGGACAGCGGAATGGGCATCGTCAACACCACAGGGCATAGTGCTAATTACCAATCCCTGGTCAAAACTACCAGAATTCAAGTTACCGCGGTCAATTTGGTGTAAACTAAATGGGATTAGACGTGGTACGGGAAGAACTGCTTCAACTGTCACCTGGGATTGGGCAGACTCTCCGTACTGTGACTGCGGTGAGGTTCCACAAACTGTGTCGCACATTGTGCAGGACTGCCCGCTGCGTGCCTTTCCTGGTAGCCTGGAAGACTTAAATTTGGCCACGCTGGAGGCGGTGGATTGGTTGGAACGCCTGTAGTGGTTGCTACTGGAGATCCTGTCACAGTGGCCGGCTGCGGGCATTGTCCGCTGAGCTATGTGTATATCTGTGTGTTTACTTTAGAACAACATTCTTAATTGAATACAGTGTAATTGTTGATGAATGTTTTAAATGCCATACAGCATCGTACGCAAAATAAAATAAATAAATAATTCCAAAGATTGGTATCAACTATCTAGTAACAACGCTAAAATATTGGATTCATAACACAACTACGCAAGAAATTAGAATGAATAATTTGTATCAAGGAGTAACGCCAAACTATTATATGTGATAAAGGTGAAAAATTCAAGTAATTACCATATTTTTCTTATCGCTTTATGGTTCGTCAACGTAGCATCATTAGATCAATGGCAGGACTGAGGTCAAGAAACGGTGAGGATTTTGGACATGGCCGTTTCAAGGAACCATAACGGCAATCGCACGGCGTGGCTTCTGAAAACAGTGGAAAACAGAATTCTGGGCGGCCGGGCGAGAGTAGAGAACACGTGTCCAACCGAATGCGAGCACGAACCGTTCACCTATTCGGTAAATATGATCGACTTCAGAATTTGTGGGGATTAACGATAACCACGGCGCCGCAATGTGATGATGGATTCTTATGTAACTCGACGAGACGAATTGAAAGTAAAGAATACAATGTTTTGATATCTCGCTTAGTTCTCGAGAAATTGACGTAGTTAGGTTGAAATGTGGCCTGGACCAGAAGAAAAATTTCGCCACAGCCAAATTTGATGATGCATTTGTATGTATCTCGACGCGACAAATCGAAAATAAAGAATAAATATTTTTGGTTTCTCTCTTAGTTCTCGAGATATTGGTGAGGAGGTTAGGATGAGATCCGGCCTGGACCAGAAAAAAAATCACCAATATATCTGCATGGTGGAAATGCACTATAAGTGTTTTATTTTCTTTCTAGTTGTTGTTGTTGTTGTTAGGTTGACGTCACCAAAACGACAAGAAACTATTCTTATAACTGATTTTTAACATGCTATACTTCGAAAACCAAGCGAGATATCAAAAAGTTTTATTCTTTATTTTCGATATTTTTGGTCGAGTTCTACAAGAATTCATCATCAGATTGTGTCACCAAGATAGTGATAGATCTGCCGATGTTTTGATAGTACTGCAGAGTAAATCGTTCAGACACATTTTCTCGCTAGCAAGCAGGTAGACTATTAGGATACAAGAATCACATATGTCGGAAAGAAAATCGATTTTAGTCACAAGAAGTAACTTATTGAGTCACTAGTAGTTTAGCATTGCTTTTCCACTTAACTTGGACGGAACTCAGTAAAGATGTTACCTAAAATGCGTTTCTTAAACCTCAGAATAACTGAATACTATACTAAGGAATATCGAAGCAAAAAAGAAATACACTATCACTGTATTCTTCCAATTTAAAGTTTCTCCGGCAATCAATGCTATATGATTGAAATCTTCACTGATCAAAAATTTACACTACCTTAGTTCGAATATTTGAAGCATAGAAGGAAGTTGGGCAGTTCTATCATTACCGTGGTGCCAAAATCTGATAATGAATTCTTGTAGAACTCGACGAAATAAATCGAAAATAAAGAATAAAGTCCTTTGATATCTTGCTTGGTTTTAGAGATATAGCATGTTAAAAATTAGTTATAGGTATAGTTCCATGTCTTTTTGGTGACGTTTCTTCTGGTTGTAACATAACCGTTGAAATTACGGATATAATTTTAGTATAAATTGTGATCTGAGAAGTAAATGTAATGTCTTTGGTGTTGAGCGATTACTTAGCGCGCTTTGAAACAGTCTTGTATTGGCGACGTTAGAGTAAGCTACGGTCAGCGAGAGCTTATATGCCGCGGCCGGGAGCATGTGTGTGTGCGTGTCGCTTAACAGAGGCTCAGAGTTGTAAGACATTGTGTGGACATTCTGAAGGTATTTTAGTGGACTATGAAGGTTATTTTGAATGAACTGGTTTCCCATAAACTGTGTATGTGGAACTGCTATTGATTTGGATCACGTCGATTGTGTAATAATTAATTACGGGGCTTGTATTGAATGTTACAATCCTTGATTATCCTCGAACCTGCATTCTTTGGAGAAGAAGTTTAGTTTTTAAGTATCTGCTGGCTGGCTTAGATATTTGTAGTTTCGGAGGAATAAATGTGAGTTAATGTGAAAACTGAAGTGCGGTGTATTTTTCAGTACTTTCTTACTTGTTTCTCTGACTACAATTCTAATTTATCTAACTAATAAAGATCAGCAGATTGGCGACCGCACGGCTGACCGAACTTTTTATTTATAAGTGTTAATTCATAATTAAATCTGAAAGCCCCAACAAGTACTACGACAAGACGACTGTGAGCTTGCATGGTCCAGGCCATATTTCAACCTAACAAACACTAGGAAGAAAATAAAAACAGCTATAGTGCATTTTCAACGTATAGATATAGTGGTTTTGGTGAATTTTTTTTTCTGGTCCAGGCCGGTTCTCATCCTAACCTCCTCACTTTTGAGATACCTTATCTCGAGAACTAAGCGAGATATATATATATATTTTTTTAAAAAATCTTTATTTTCAATTTGTCTTGTCAACTTACGTAGGAAATCATCATCAAATTTGAATTTGGCGAAAGTTTTCTTCTGGTCTAGGCCGCATTCCAACCTAACCACGTCAACTTGGAGATACAATATCTTTAGAACTAAGTCAGATATAAATTTCTTTTATTCTTTACTTTCGATTTCTCTCGTCGAGTTACATAAGAATCGATCATAAAATTGTGGCGCCGCGGTTATCGTAGAATCTCCGGATGTAGGAAAAGAAAATGACACAGTAAATTAAAAGTTGAAGCTTTATAGTGTCTTGAATAAGAGCAAGCGAGAATTGGTGCATATACTGCAGTGAAACATTAAACATATATTTTATTTGTTTCTTCAGTAACTATTCGTCACTTCGGATCTAAATCAGATGAATAATTACAATTTATGATACAAGTAGGAGGATTACTAACCTGGTGAAAAAAGTAGTTCGTTGATATTTCTAACTGAAATCATTGTTTCAGATCACTTCAGAGCTAGAATAAAGATAATACAAGCCTAGCGCACTATAATAAGCAACTGTAAATTATCTGGTACCAAAATTCACGTGATAAGTGTATTTAAACTGATCCTTAGGATCATTTATGTCATCCACGGAGACTGGAAGGTTGACTTTCAACGAACAGTTTTGAACTAGAAATCTGTGGAATTTCCAGATTTCTCTGCCTCATGCTACCAAAGACAATTTATAGTATTCTTACCTAGAAACACCATATATGCTCAGAATCATGGATTCATTAATAACTCCAGATATTATAACGAGTGTATATTTTAAATACGCTATTCTCTGGCTTCCAGCAGCGTAAAGCAGTCACGTTTGTAGGACGTGTCGAAAGCGTCTATCTCATCCCTCATTTTCAACCATAGATGTCGCTAAATAACTGTTTGTTTACTCGCTGCCGCGGAAACGGTGAAAGACATAAGCCAACACAGCACGATGACGTCATCCTCTCTTCTGCTCATTACCGATGCGATGCTGTTTCAGCATTTTGATAGCCGCGTTCCAGGTCGCAACGAGTTGATAACCAATGTCCCTGTTAACTAATGAATCAGTTATTCTGATTTCTACCGCTTCTGTAATAATGCTGTCCC
Source organism: Vandiemenella viatica (assembly GCA_031002005.1). Taxonomy (NCBI): domain Eukaryota; kingdom Metazoa; phylum Arthropoda; class Insecta; order Orthoptera; family Morabidae; genus Vandiemenella; species Vandiemenella viatica. The sequence continues at coordinate 286,142,497 of JARYHS010011408.1, read as the reverse complement.
AATTTCTAATCCTGGCTAAAATTGTAGGTATTTTTGTCCTCTTTGGACACTCTGTTCGACCACAGCTGATTTCTGTTGTTGCCCAAGTCGAAGCGGGGATTCTACGATAACCGTGGCGCCACAACTGCATGATGGATTCTTATGTGACTCGACGATAAAAAATTGAAAGTAAAGAATAAAAATTTTTGATATCTCGCTTAGTTCTCGAGATATTGTATCTCAAAATTGACGTGGTTAGGTTGAAATGCGGCCTGAACCAGAGGAAAAATATCGCCATATCCAAATTTGATGATGAATTCGTATGTAACTCGACGAGACAAATCGAAACTAAGCAATAATATTTTCGATATCTCGCTTAGTTCTCGAGAGATTGTATCTCAAAAGTGAGGAGGTTAGGGCGAGATCCGACCCGGACCAGAACAAAATCACCGAAATCACTATATATACGCAGTGGAAATACACTAAAGTGTTTTATTGTCTTCCTAGTGGTTGTTGTTAGGTTGAAATACAGCCTGTACTAGAAGAAACGTCACTAAAAACACAAGAAACTGTTGCTATAACTGGTTTTTAACATGTTGTATCTCGAAAAACAAGCCAGATAAAAAAAATTCATTATTTATTTTTGATATGTTTCGTCGAGTTCGTCAAGAATTCATCATCAGATTGTGGCGCCACGGCAATGATAGAACTGCCGACAAAGGGTACATTTTATTCTATATCTTCAGCATATGAGAAACTAAGTATGGAGAGCCATAGCCATCCAGAGAAAGTGGACGGAATCAGTCCTAAACGCAGTAGCCAGCCTACTCCTGAAACATATGGGTTCGAGAGCGCCGTGTTCTGAAATTCGCCGAACAAGAATAATGGAGCAGGCGTGTAGAGCAGGCGTGCGGCACCACTTTTACCGAAATCGCTCGTCGCTGCGGGCAATGTTTCACGCAGATCTATATATTCAAATTGTGGGCCCGTCAGGGGCGTGACAGCGCGGGACGGGCGTGCTCAGAACTCACTAAGAATATTTATAAAAGCGGCCATAAATAGCGGTGACGGCGACGCCGCATCTGGTCGTGTGCTACGGACGTGGCGTAAATCAAGGCGCACGACAGCGGGGCGGTCTGCATGATCAGACACCGTGATCAACGCCACCAATTAAATATTCACCAGCCAACAGGAGAGACGACCCCGAAGCTATAGTGTCAGTCATAAGTCCCACGACCGAGAATCTCTAAATAAAAATTACAAAATGTTAATGAACCACTTATCGGAACAGAACAGAACGAATTCCGGAAGGATAGCTCAAGTGTAGATTGTTATTTCACTCTCAAGATGATAATTAAGAAAAGGAAATAATTTAATCTGGAAACACACGAGAAATTTATTGATTTCAAGAAATCTTTCGATACAATAATCAGATAGATACGTCTCTTTTTTTTTACTTATTCCTTTACGCCTCGTCGATGGCTAAGGTCATTAGAGGTGGGATGGGACTGGGAACAAGGAATGGGAAGGAATTCGGCCATGGCCTTTTTCAAGGAAGGATTCGCCTGGAGTGATTTGGGGAAACCATGGAAAACCCAAATCTGGATGTCCAGACGGGGATTCGAACCCGCGTCCTTCCGAATGCGAGGCCAGAACGTTAACCGTTAGATACTTTCACAAATCGACGCACAAAGTAACACCTCACAACATATTACAAAATCAATGCAAAACGAATGCAGCCACAAATTGATTGCAGTCAGAACGGGAAATAGCTGTCGGAATGGAAACCCTAAGTCAATGATTGAGACATGGGTGTTGCCTATCGCAACTTCTGTTCAAATTATACATCAAAAAATCTTTAGTGACTGGCGACGAAAATCCCATGGCAGGATCAAGATAGGCAGACAGACCAACCTAGACACATTACTATTTACAGATGGCCAAATACTTTTTGCAGACTGTGAAGAGGACCTGCAGAGATCGGTAAATAAGTCTCATAAGACAGCAAAAGATCATTAGATAGAGATTTCCCTCAGTAAGTCCAAAGTTATGGCCTTCATTGGGAATGATCGCAAGAAAACTAAAAATTCAATGGAAAACAAACCCTTAGAGAAAGTATCAGCTTTTAAATGCCTAGAATTCTACCCCAGTCTCACTCTAGAAAATTATATGAAACAATAAAAACTAACCTACTGTACGGCAGCGGGGCCTGGACACTCCACAAAGGGGATGATGCGATTCATGAGAACAATAGCTGGTTACACACTACGGGAAAGAAAAAGATATCCTTAAAGAACTCGAAGCTAAACCAGTTCTCCAAAATATCCTACACTACAGAACATCTTTGACAGACCATCTACAGATGAAGACGAGCCCGGTCCCACAAGAAATCTTCAAATACCAACCCAGAGGCAGGAAGACCAGCAAGAAGATGGATAGGAAGAAGAAGAAAAGGTTGGTATATTCCTCGTAGACAAGTATCTAAGGGATTTCTGGTCTTGAGAATATACTTCTAGAAAAAGAGATTCTTCCAGTAATGCTTGATACAATACTTTTCCTCATATGTCATTAGTATAAAAATCAACCGTTTTCCTGATCATTAAAATAATTATTTTTAAGGAATATATACAGATTTAAAAGTTTAAAAATAGGATAGTAACCAGAATTTGCAGTGTATTTTTTGATGAACAGTAGACACAATTAAGAATAATGTGGGACTCATAAGACCTACACCAACGGCAGTAGACCCCGGAAGTGGAAAAAGCCCCCCAAAAAAGGTAAACATAGGGAATAGTGCAAAGGATCTTACAAATCACTTGCCGTGGGTACTATGAAGTATAATCAAAGTCTAACGGAAGTAAATTTGGTGTAATAGCATTGTAATCAACTTAATTAGTGATGTGATGAGCTAGCATTCCGTTTTTTTTTTCTGAATATAAAACGCAACACTCAAATGAACTGTCTGAGAGAGAACAAAGAGTTATTCAAATTATTCCTAATATTCATTTCTTCTAGACAAATTGGATACAGTGAAAATATAGAGACAAAAAACTGAATTGGGAACTATTTCAGAATTACGATGAAATAATGTAGAAAATTGATGCTAAAAGTATCTGTCACAAATGACAGGAATGCTATAAAATAGCGATTCCGAGGTAATATTGCTTCTTGTTTACTTTCAGAGTATGGTAGTTTCTCTCTTGTTAAGTAACGTTGGATGTAACTGAGATTGTACTCAGAACATTATTATTATTATTTGCTTATGGCTTTACACCTCGTTCACATCAAGGTGGAGGTCATTTGAGGCAGGAAACGACTGGGCGGAAGGAACAGGAAGGAATTTGGTCATGGCCTTTTGTACGAAACAGCGCGGCATCCGTCTGGAGTGATTTCGAGATGCCATGGAAAACCGAAATCTGGATTCGAACAACCGTGATCCCAAATACGAGGCCAGAGCGTTACCACTCAGCCGCCACGCTCTGCTCTTGACAGATTCGTCCGTTGACGAGGCCCTTGTTCCAGAGCAGTTCTAGTGGTGGTTTACGGAGGTGCGTGCTCGGTAGTTTGATAGCAGTGTTGGCTTTTGCGGGCAAACAGCCCCCGAGATTAGCGGGATGACAGCTTTACAGGCGCTGGCTACCGGGCACAACGGTTGCCCTGTCTTAAGCGGCCCGCGCGTTACTGGCTGGCGTCTTCCGAGCGCACGGCAACGGCTTCCGCACGGCAGGTGCCGCAGATAACACAACCTGCGTGCGAAAATCATGGGAATCAGCACGCGCGCAGGGGGCGTCCGTGGGAAAATACTTTGCACCGATAAGGCTAGACACCCACTTCCGGTTCAGCTTTTAGGTGGGATCCTCCGTGGCAAGTAACTCCCTACCTCTTCGGCGTAAATTTTTATTATTTCGGAGCACCTATTACTAAGTTTATTCCATTCAGTAATGCACTCGCTTGGAATGTGCGAGAAGAAACTAAATGCGACCAGTAATACTTGAGTGTATCGTGTTAAATAGTCTGATTAGTCACGGAGCTTACAAGGGACACACCGAGCGTTGCGGTTGAACGGTTAACGTTCTGGCCTCGCATTCGGGAGGACGCGGGTTCGCATCCCCGTTCGGACAGCCAGATTTGGGTTTTCCATGGTTTCACCAAATCACTCCAGGCGAATGCCGGGATGCTTCCTCTAAAAGGCCATGGCCGAATTCCTTCCCGTAAAGCCATAAGGAACAAAATACAAGGTATACCTTTGACCTGGAACGCTCAGAACCGCACGAAAACATGCTTAGAATAACAAGCGATCATAACAGTAGTGTATGTCATTTCACGCAAAATGTTGTATTCTACCTCAACTAACAAACTGATTTAGAAAGAGTACAATGTGCAAAATTAAAAGTGAATATACGTGATCGTTATTTCATCATGAAACTTCACTCTGTGATTTATAATCAATTTGCTGCACTTGCGTATAAGCCTCTATGTTGCAATATGCTTGGCGAAAGCCAGGTTATGACATTGACATACTGACATCATCGTTTCAAAATATAATTAATGTGGCTATTGATATTGGACTGCGTGAATGCGAAACATATTTGGAATGTGATAACGTGGCTTTAGTGAGGTATGCACATTGTTCTCCTCCACTTTGTTTTAACCACTTCATCGAAATTCCGCATCTGCACTTTGAGGACTAATATAAGCACTATCAGGTGTGTGGTACTTCAGTATATGCTTGTTTCGCTCTATATTCCGTACTTTAAGTAGAGAGTTTTTGACAGTATTAATTGAAAATGTAATGATACACTGACTTCATTGATTTACGTATAATTTCCTTCATATGGTATTGATATCTTGTTACTTTGTTTCTCTTTATTAAAATATTACTGGAGGTAGAATACAGTGTTTTGCATGGAAATGACACACACCACTGTCTTTTTATGATTGCTTATTTTCGTGCGGTTCCGAGCGTTCGAGGTCAAAGGTGTCTCTTGTTAGTGTGAATCGTTAGAACGAAGTGGGGGTAGGCTGGGAGCCCCACAATTGCTAGAACCGGATTTGATAGTTCCGGAGTATTTAATCTCATGGGAGGAATGTTAGTGCTGCCACCTGTCTGCAAATTGAGTAACTCAGGTTCTCTAAGATTAGTGTATTTTTGTTGATGAAATGTGTAGTTTATGAGACGGATGTTGGGGAATGTCCCAGCATTCACCTGGATGACTGCGAGAAACCAACTAGAATCGCAGGGACCAGAACTCGAAGCTGATGGCGCTGTATTTCCCTGATCACACTATCGTGTCCTACACTAATTCCTTCGTTTTCTGTGGCATAATATTTTTATATTTCATTCTCACAATTTTCATTTCTTCTGTATTTAAATTGTTATTTAATTACGGTTCACATTGACTTTTACGTTGACATCATGTCACATGGATACAGTTCAACCGTATTAGTAATATGACAGTGATATCCATCTCAAGTTTTTGTAAATTTCACTAATCCAGTTTCCTGCTTAGGAATGATTGCGTCTACCAGATTAAAACATAATCTAATAAAGTAGTGATCAAAAAAGTAGATTCAGCATGCCTGTTCGTCATTGTGCTATATTATATTGGCCTTTCTGTTTCACAGTGACATCATTCACATTTCCTAAGAGAATTAAAATGTTTCCGAGTGTGATGGGTGAGTGGTGACGCTTTGGTCTCGCATTCTGGAGGATGTGGGTTCGAATCCCGGTCCGTCCATCCAGATCTAGGTTTTTCATAGTTTCCCAACTCACTCCAGGCGAGTGCTGGGATGGTTCCTTCAAATGTGCCGTGCCCAAACTCATTTCCGTTCGTTGCTCCCAGTCGTTTACCGCCTCTAATATTTCGACAGGGCGTAAAGAAATCAAAAAAAAATCTCATGTATGCTGCCCTCAACAGTCTGGTATCTTAGAAGGCTATAATAGCTTCGTTTCAGGCTTGTCTTATATCATATTGCGCAGTAAATAACCAGATGATTACACTGGTTATGAGAAATAACTATTTTTAATTAAAACGAAACAGCACTTGCATCAAACACATGACAAGAAAAGGAATAAAGTAGTAGATTCTTCAGTTTCTTTTAAGGGCAACTATAATAACCCAGCAGAATGGAGTAGCTGGGCGTACAAATTGAGCGTAGTTGTGAGCAAGATCAGGTGTTCTAGAAGTCCGCGGTTCCGCACCTTGTTAGCGTCGGTCTATAGATATTCTGCTGACTGCCATTCAAGTCACAATAATGGATGAACTTAAACGTGCATACAGAGCTCACTCTGGGATTACAGCCGCGACAAGGCTACCGTATTTAACACCGAATTCAAAAATTCATTCACGCAAGAAAACATGGAGAACATCCCCACTTTACCACACCGTGTGGAATTAGAGATGGATCCGATAGAAATTGATAGCGTAGGAATTGTAAAGCAATTAAAACTCCTGAAGTGGGGTAAAGCGCCGGGTCCCGATGGTATACCGGTAAGAGTATTTTCTGAATACGAGGAGGATATTGAACCATTTCTGTCAGATATATTCCGTAAATCACTAGAAGAGAGAAAAATACCTTCTAGCTGGAAAATAGCCCAGGTAATTCTCGTTTTTAAGAAAGGAGATCGGAGTGATCCTAGGAATTATCGAACCATATCTCTAACATCGGTCTGCAGCAGAATTCTGGAACATGTCATATGTTCGAACATAATGAAGTTTGTAGATGAGAACGAATTACTTAGACCATGTCAACACGGATTTCGGAAGAAGAGATCGTGTTAAACACAATTGGCCCTATTTTCCCACGACATAATGAAAGTTATCGATGCAGGTTCGCAAGTTGATACAGGTTTTTTTGGATTTTCAGAAAGTTTTTGATTCTATGCCACACAACCGACCTTTAGCGAAGATTCGAGCTTACGGTATTTCGGCTCAGATTTGCGAGTGGATACGTGATTTTCTAACTGGTCGTTCACTGTAAGTCGTTGTTGACGGGGAAGCCTCTTCTAAGATAAATGTTACTTCGGGCGTTCCTCAAGGAAGTGTAATAGGTCCACTTCTTTTCTTAATATTTATAAACGATCTAGGTGACAACGTCAAATGCTGGTTGCGATTGTTTGCCGACGATTCGGTTATCTATAGGGAAATAAGGTGCTCCGACGATTGGTTAGAAATTCAGCGTGATTTGGATGCTATTTTCGATTGGTGCCGTAAATGGCAGCTTACACTTAATTGCAAAAAGTGCAAGGCAATGGGGATAAGTAACAAGAAGAATCAGTTTGTTCACGATTACAAAATAAACAATTCAGCTGTTGACACGGTTGATTCCGTGAAGTATCTGGGGGTGATAGTACAAAGCAACATGAAATGTGACATGCACATAACTTCCGTCGCAGGCAAGGCTAATTCTAAATTACGATTCATAGGTCGTATTTTGAGGAATTTTAATGCTCAAACAAAGGGGATAGCGTATAAAACACTAGTGCGTCCGCATCTGGATTACTGTTGTGGGATTTGGGATCCGTATCGCAAGGTTCTGATTGACTCAGTTGAGAGGGTGCAGAGGAGAGCCGCTAGATTCGTGACTTGTTGTTACAGCCCTTATGAAAGCGTCACAGTATTGATACATAGATTGGGCTGGGATAGTTTGGAAGACCGCTTGCGTTCGAATTTATTGGAGAATATGCGAAAAAATTTAAATTTCGAGTGCAACGAAATATTTCTTCCGCCAACCTATTTAGGTCGCAATGACCGGAGGGATAAGATTAGAGAAATAAGATGCCGTACTGATACTTATATGTATTCCTTCTTTCCTCGCACTATTCGGGATTGGAATGGGCGGGTTTAGGATTGGTGCTTAGCACCCTCTGCCACCCACAATGTTTGTGATTTGCAGAGTATGGATGTAGATGTAGATGTAATATGTATTGCCTGATCTCAGGCCGCAGGTTCCATTTTAACAAAATCCGTTATAGTCTCACAGTGCTGTCACTGAATATGAGACAACAGGGGTTAAGAAATATGGCTAGTACTTACATCGAAAAGAAAAAAAAATTCTTCCATGGAAACTACACGTCCGCTTTTCCGCCTTTTCAAATGAAGACTCAGTTTTCAGTGATGTTGGAGAAGTTAACACAAAGCTTTTCGATAGTCACTTTAGCCATGAATTTTACAAACAATAAAACAACGATTTAAAGTAATGTGTTGAGAATGGTTTAAAATGATTTTTCAAGAGGCATTTGGGTCCCCTGCTCACTCTTACTGCTATTAGTAGAGAGATGTGAACCATTGCTACGCTGTTTCTTATCAAACGTACGTAATACGAGATCAGACCTTACTGATATTCAATTTTTTTTCACCAAACGTTGTCAAGGGACCGAAACTTTTGGATTAATATTAGACGACGCAGTCTCACAACCCGCGAAGAAATTTCGTTTGCCTGTTTACTTGTGGCGAAGCCTCTACTCAAACGAATAGCTAACGCAGCTTTAGAAACGTGTCATGGAGAGTGTCAGAAACTGTGCTTTGTAAAATACTTTGTGTTATCACATTAAATTAATTTTAATTAATATTCTTATAGTATCGATTCTATCAACCATATTACTGAGCACTTTACGTAAAAAAAATATACCTATCTCAAAAATGTGTAAGATAATGGGTTTAATAACAAATTTTCAATTTATTAAAACAAGTAAAAATTCACTCTACAGGACACAATTATCACGAAACTGAACAGTAGTGTGCTGGAATTTTAGAAGTGGTGTGGAAACGTTTCTTTGCGAAGGAAGAATATCTATTTGCACCAGCAACTTAACACGTAACCAGAACTGTGGTGGGTGGTACTAAATTCAAACATAGAAGACAGGCTTCCAGGACGGAATAATTCGGTTCAGGCATTAAGAATAAACGGCTTTAAAGATTTGATTGCCCGAAATGTAAGCTTTTTCACACTTTAATGTTGCTGCGAATTAAGCCGACAATATCAATTGGTGACTAGAGGAAAATTTAGGGTTACTACAAATGAATCATTTGCTTTCAAAACCCGATTTATTCACAGGTATTATACTAACAAATGTGATTGATATATGTAAATTACCACAAAATATCCAAGTTTGTACACCACGTGCCGTGGCAGCACTAGTTCAGTATCCGTAACGAGTGCAGTTCAGTTTCTCCCGAAATGGAGGCAAAGTGAGAAAAGAGTTTCTGCGTCCTAGAATATGCGAAATATTCGTCGCTCATAGCAGTGGAACGTTCTTTCAGAAGGCAGTGCGGAAAAGAACCGCCTTGTAAAAAAAAAACATTTTGTGGTGGCATCGCCAATTCAAGTACAATGTTGTTTATGTAAAGGTAAAAGCACCGGTCGACCACAAGTATCAGAACAAACAGTGGAGAGAGTGAGGGAAAGTTCTCCAAAGAAATCAACGAACTGAGCGAGCCGAAGAGTCTTCGGATTTTGTCTACCAACAAGACGGGGCACTCCCTCATTGGAACCTCGATGTTCGTGCTTACCTGAATCATGAACTCCCGCATCGCTGGATTGGCAGTATTGGTGATGATGACCTCGCTTTCTTACCCTGGCCTCCCAGGTCAACGGATTTAACGCCACGTGCTTTCTTCCTTTAGAGACACATTAATGACTTTAACATGTTGGTGATTTTTTCGGCCCAAGTCCTTAGTTGCTATGATAACTGTTTTGTGGGTTGTTTCTGCCTTGCAACTAAACAAATGCTTTTGATGGCATACGCTTTTCGCCTTTGTTCAAGGCATCATCAGTGCCCTAGATAAACATATATACACATATATATACAATGCTGTTGTTTGCTTTTTTTGTACAGTTTTCTGAAAATATTAAGTAGGTACTTACAGTTTTCATATGTGCATTAATACGCGCAAGTTCGTGTTTCCATACCAGCTACTCTTTTCGCACTATCACTACTGTCCAAAGTTTGTGTAGGCTGCATTTTAGGTAATTTCACCGGCCACGAACTGTATATAAAGTTATTTGTTGTTGCTGACATCGAAAAGTCGTGAGCCAAAGATAATGTGTTGTGTAACTATTTGTTATTTTGAATCTGCGATCATTAGCTGTGTGTATTCTGTGGAGGTATGTTTGATTATAGGATATGTGTTATTTATTCCTGTTTTAGTGTTTTGAACAAGTTTGTTTCGTTAGGTGTATATATTCATTCATAACTTTTTTACCATTATTGATTGCTTTTTGTATGTGAAGGTTTTCCTGAATTGTCAACATGTTTTTGTTGTGATTAAGACAGAAACATAAAAAACACCCAACACCTGACAGAAATATTACAATATACCTACATCCCAGACACAGCAACTATTATATCATTTGATGTAGTAAGCATGTTTTCAAAAATCCCTGTAAACCAAACAATAGACCAAATACACAGAAACATGACAACACACAGCAATATGCCCCCAGCCCTCATAGCAGAAATACTTGCCCTACAAAATTTAGTCACAGCACAAAATTGTTTTGAATTCAACAATGACTACTTTCTACAGAAGGAAGGATTACCAATGGGGAGCCCAATATCTGGAATAATGGCCTCCATCTTCATGGATTATATAGGAAATGAAATATTCGAGTCCATTGTCCCCAGTAAACAATATAATGTAATCTATTGGCTTAAATATGTAGGTGATGTAATTTGCCTCCTAAATGAACCACCAGCACGCATAAAAGAATTTCACACAGACATTAACAACATACACTCCTGGAAATCGAAATAAGAACACATTGACGCCGGTGTGTAAGACCCACCATACTTGCTCCGGACACTACGAGAGGGCTGTACAAGCAATGATCAAACGCACGGCACAGCGGACACACCAGGAACAGCAGTGTTGGCCGTCGAAGGGCGCTAGCTGCGCAGCGGTTGGGCACCGCCGCAGTCAATGTCAGCCAGTTTGCCGTGGCATACGGAGCTCCATCTCAGTCTTTAACACTGGTAGCATGCCGCGACAGCGTGTACGTGAACCGTATGTGCAGTTGACGGACTTTGAGCGAGGGCGAATAGTGGGCATGCGGGAGGCCGGGTGGACGTACCGCCGAATTGCTCAACATGCGGGGCGCGAGGTCTCCACAGTACATCGATGTTGTCGCCAGTGGTCGGCGGAAGGTGCACGTGCCCGTCGACCTGAGTCCGGACAGCAGCGACGCACGGACGCACGCCAAGACCGTCGCATCCTACGCAGTGCCGTAGGGGACCGCATCGCCACTTCCCGGCAAATTAGGGACACTGTTGCTCCTGGGGTATCAGAGAGGACCATTCGCAACCGTCTCCATGAAGCTGGGCTACGGTCCCGCGCACCGTTAGGTCGTCTTCCGCTCACGCCTCAACATCGTGCAGCCCGCCTCCAGTGGAGTCGCGACAGGCGTGTATGGAGGGACGAATGGAGACGTGTCGTCTTCAGTGATGAGAGTCGCTTCTGCGTTGGTGCCAATGATGGTCGTATGCGTGTTTGGCGCCGTGCAGGTGAGCGCCACAATCAGGACTGCATACGACCGAGGCACACAGGGCCAACACCCGGCATCATGGTGTGGGGAGCGATCTCCTACACTGGCTGTACACCTCTGGTGATCGTCGAGGGGACACTGAACAGTGCACGGTACATTCAAACCGTCATCGAACCCATCGTTCTACCATTCCTAGACCGGCAAGGGATCATGCTGTTCCAACAGGACAATGCACGTCCACATGTATCCCGTGCCACCCAACGTGCTCTAGAAGGTGTAAATCAACTACCCTGGCCAGCGAGATCTGTCCCCCATTGAGCATGTTTGGGACTGGATGAAACGTCGTCACGCGCCAGGTGGAAATGGCTTGGCATGCCGTTCCACAGGACTACATCCAGCACCTCTACGATCGTCTCCATGGAAGAATTGCAGCCTGCATTGCTGCGAAAGGAGGATATACACGGTACTTGTGCCGACATTGTGCATGCTCTGTTGCCTGTGTCTATGTGCCTATGGTTCTGTCTGTGTGATCATGTGTTGTATCTGACCTAAGGAATGTGTATATAAAGTTTCCCATTCCTGGGACAATGAATTCACGGTGTTCTTATTTCAATTTCCAGGAGTGTACATAAAAATATCAGTTTTACTATGGAGACAGAAACAAACAACCAACTACATTTCCTAGACATTACAGTCAAAAAGATTGACAACAAGCACAGTTTTAGCATATATAGGAAACCCACCAACACTGACATAATCATCCACCAAAGTTCCAATCACCTTCCAGTCAGAAACAGGCAGCACTCAGATATATGTTACACAGGATGAATCAAATACCACTCACTAAGCACAACTATAACAAGGAACTAAACAGCATAACACACATAGCTGTGAACAACGGATACAACAATAATACAGTAGAAAAGCTCAACCAAAAAATCAGAAAACAAACAAACAAGAACATGAATCAAATACCCAATGATCTCCACATAAAACTACAATCCATCACACAAAAAGACAACAAACACTGGTACACTATGACATTTCAAAACACAAACACACACAAAATAGCGAACGTCTTTAGAAAAATGGGAATACAAATACCATTTAGAACCAAAACACCATCCAAAAACATTTTAACAGAAGTACATTTACAGACTAATACCACCAATCTGGAATATACCAATTAACATGCCAGCAGTGTGACACTGTATACATAGGACAAACAGCTAGAAAATTTGAAACCAGATACAAGGAACACCTGAGAGCCCTCAGATGTACCAACCACTCAGCATTCGCCGAACACTTGTTACAACACAATCATTCACACACTAATATACAACCAGATATGCAAATACTAAAGATTAATAATCACAACAAAAACATGTTGACAATTCAGGAAAACCTTCACATACAAAAATCAATCAATAATGGTAAAAAAGTTATGAATGAATATATACACCTAACGAACCAAACCTTGTTCAAAACACTAAAACAGGAATAAATAACACATATCCTATAATCAAACATACCGCACAGAATACACACAGCTAATGACCGCAGATTCAAAATAACATACAGTTACACAACACATAATCTTTGGCTGACGGACTTTTCGATGTCAACAACAACAAATAACTTTATATACAGTTCATGGCCGGTGAAATTACATAAAATGCAGCCTACACAAACTTTGGACAGTAGCGATAGTGCGAAAAAAAGTAGCTGGTATGGAAACACGAACTTGCGCGTATTAATGCACATATAAAAACTGTAAGTACCTACTTAATATTTTTCAGAAACTGTACAAAAAAAAGCAAACAACAGCATTGTATATATATGTGTATATATGTTTATCTAGGGCACTGATGATGCCTTGAATAAAGGCGAAACGCGTATGCCATTCAAAGCATTTGTTTAGTTGCAAGCAGAAAACAACCCACAAAACAGTTATTAATGACTTTGTTTACGTACCCCCTCTACCAAAAACGATACAAGAACTGCATAAACAGATCAGTGATGCATTGATGAATATTGACGCGATCACGCTACAAAATGTGCGGATTGAATTGAACTACCGCCTGGACGTGTGTCGTGTAACCAAGAGGCACACATAGAACATTTGAAGAGTGAGCATAAAACTTGGATATGTTGTGGTTATTTTCATTTTTCAATCAAATTTGTAAGTATAATACTTTGGAATAAATCGGGTTTTGAAAGTGAATGATTCTTTGTCGTAACCCTGTACTGTTTGCCCCTGAAGTTTTATTTATTAAAGAGTGTTACAAAATAGTTTCTAATTGATATTTTGTACCAATCGAGAATTGAATTTCACCTAATTCGAATTGCAGAAGAAAATAATATTCTGGGAATTAATCACCAGCACGAAAACCGAATATTTAAATTCCACAATAAGATATTCTCAGTAAGATATTTGGTGAGAGTCGTGGAATCATACATTTCTGAGGTCTCAAAAATGATTGTACATAGTAAACTGATTTCATACAATCAAGTCAAAGTTCAAGTAAGTAACTAATCATATATGTGGGCATATCTGTCCAAAGCGTTGATTATAAAGGTAGCGGTGTAATATCGTGCCTGCCAATCACCTGCCTAATACTTGCACTCAGCTGTAAGCTAACCACGAAGTTGTCGAATGACATTATCTCAATTAACATGGGAATTTGCTTTACGAATTTCTAACTCTACAGTTTTCATCTCACAATCACTTTTGTTAGTTTTAAAATGTGATATAGTTATGAGATGACCTTAACTAAAAAATTCTTTCAACAACGTAGTATATTTTCATAAATAAAACTATATCTATCAAATGTAGGTAAAGTTTATCTGCAGAAATTATTTTTTATTTATTCGTATCAGAGTTGTGAAATTTGGCGTTGCTAAATTCAGCATTCATTTAATTACAAAAGACGAAATAAATTGACAAAGCGCGTAAGTATCCGAATAGTAGAATATTACGAAAAAATTAATAATACTTAAAAGAAAACGCATATTATGATTCTTTTTGGGTTCCTTGAAGTGATTTGTAGTTATATATTCAAGTAATGCCATAAAATTCTCTGAGGGAGAAGTCATAAACATGTCTCATATTTTAGCGCTGAAGTGAACATTTTTAAATCATCTGTTTTGATTCATTTCATTTGTTCCAAAGCCACTCATGTTTCACTCTCTCGAGGAGCTTGGTGGAAATATTTTAGTTCACCCCACCAAAGGTTTCAGAAAGATATTCTTAACTCCTTCTCCCCCTTTTATATGTAGATGATGGACTGTGTTCTGTTTGTTCACGAGGGACGAAACCAACATTAGAATCATGCACGTTTGATACTGTCGGGATGAGCTGAAAAAACCTGCCAAACTTCTGTAAAAGTGAGGTACGGAATCATTCTATTGTAGCGTTTCCCTGCCTTTTTCAACCCAAGGACCAATAAATTAAATTAAAAAATAATGCTGCAGACCACTAACTTATGTGGACCTTATTATTATTATTTTTTATCTATCCATATATGATTAACATCTGCGATATATTGAATGCAAGTTATAGAATAAATATCTGAAAGTTACTACGGAACTGGATTATTTAAAATTAATTACATACTGTCCAGACTCTTAATATTTAATAAACAAATTTGCTATATTAATTTCCTAAGCTCACTCACTCACTCACGGCTGATAAAATCTGTGACTAGAACTTGAGGTCACATGAAATTATTTTAGAGAATCTTTGAGGTCTATATTTAATGAAACATATAATAGTCATTCTTTATCAACAAAAAATTGAGTAATCCAAAAGAACCTCAACCAAAACAAACACGTCAAATGTGATGTTAGTGACGCTTGACATTTCATGTGGACTGTATTGAGATTGCGAGAATCTTTCAGTCCAGTTCAGTGTGATGATGGTTTGTTAAAATTGCGTTGGGAAACTATTTTTGTGCATAAGACATCAAGCAGTGACATGATAAACAGTGTCAGGCAAAATGAAAAAAAAATATATATATTTTAACGTACTTTTGTCAGGGGCTGATTGGCCAAGGCTAGTGGGCGTTGTGTGTGGACAGGTTTTGCTGACGAACTAACCTTAGGGAATTACAGCTGCTCGAAGCGTCTCTCTGTTCTTCTGGCAGCTCCACTAGAATCTTACCATTGGAACTGTTTGGGCTAATGCTTGACACCACTGTGGATTGACGGCCACAGACGTAGTTTAGAAATGGAGAAAGTTCTTACTACATGAAGAATGCAACACTTGCAATGAACAGTTATTGGCTTCTAACACGGAGTAGTACAGTTTATAGCGTGCCGCAAAGTGGATTCCAACTATCACCAACTATCTAAGCCCTGAACTAATAGTTAATTGTAGGCAGATGGTCGCCCCGGATACGAGATGCATGGGAGGGTGGCAGGCTCCTAACAGGTGGCTATAGTATGCTCGACTACTCTCGCCGAATGCCCGACAGTAAAGACACTACTTCATCGCTTGTACTGCCCAAGCCGCCTCGGCTGACCTACAATTACGAAGGGGACTGCACTCTAAGGTGCTGACGCAAGCGTGCAGATTCTGTCTGGTCATGCTCGACTGCGCTCAGCATTGTCAATGATCGCGATGCCAGTAGCTCGACGACTGAAAATCCTATAATCCCCAAATATTAATGGTCTTCAAAATGATCTTACACTCCTCCCCAATAGAAAAGGCATTTCCACAATGCCGGAAAGTACAATATGCGACATAGTTGGATTTCCACTTTGAAGCTCACAAAAAATTGCAACATTTTAAAATATTTATTTTCAATTCTGGGTAGGTGGTCGGCAAGCCTGAAGATAACAAAAGTCAATTAGAATTTATAACATAGGAACAATAAAACAGTCATCA
>JARYHS010011408.1:285853090-286125146 GCA_031002005.1 Vandiemenella viatica | reverse complement strand
GCATTGATGAATATTGACGCGATCACGCTACAAAATGTGCGGATTGAATTGAACTACCGCCTGGACGTGTGTCGTGTAACCAAGAGGCACACATAGAACATTTGAAGAGTGAGCATAAAACTGTGGATATGTTGTGGTTATTTTCATTTTTCAATCAAATTTGTAAGTATAATACTTTGGAATAAATCGGGTTTTGAAAGTGAATGATTCTTTTGTCGTAACCCTGTACTGTTTGCCCCTGAAGTTTTATTTATTAAAGAGTGTTACAAAATAGTTTCTAATTGATATTTTGTACCAATCGAGAATTGAATTTCACCTAATTCGAATTGCAGAAGAAAATAATATTCTGGGAATTAATCACCAGCACGAAAACGAAATTTAAATTCACAATAAGATATTCTCAGTAAGATATTTGGTGAGAGTCGTGGAATCATACATTTCTGAGGTCTCAAAAATGATTGTACATAGTAAACTGATTTCATACAATCAAGTCAAAGTTCAAGTAAGTAACTAATCATATATTGTGGGCATATCTGTCCAAAGCGTTGATTATAAAGGTAGCGGTGTAATACTTGCACTCAGCTGTAAGCTAACCACGAAGTTGTCGAATGAACATTATCTCAATTAACATGGGAATTTGCTTTACGAATTTCTAACTCTACAGTTTTCATCTCACAATCACTTTTGATTAGTTTTAAAATGTGATATAGTTATGAGATGACCTTTAACTAAAAACATTCTTTCAACAACGTAGTATATTTTCATAAATAAACTATATCTATCAAATGTAGGTAAAGTTTATCTGCAGAAATTATTTTTTATTTATTCGTATCAGAGTTGTGAAATTTGGCGTTGCTAAATTCAGCATTCATTTAAATTACAAAAGACGAAATAAATTGACAAAGCGGTAAGTATTCCGAATAGTAGAATATTACGAAAAAATTAATAATACTTAAAAGAAAACGCATTATTATGATTCTTTTTGGGTTCCTTGAAGTGATTTGTAGTTATATATTCAAGTAATGCCATAAAATTCTCTGAGGGAGAAGTCATAAACATGTCTCATCATATTTTAGCGCTTGAAGTGAACATTTTTAAATCACTCTGTTTTGATTCATTTTCATGTCAAAGCCACTCATGTTTCACTCTCTCGAGGAGCCTGTTTTTGGAAATATTTTAGTTCACCCCACCAAAAGGTTTCAGAAAGATATTCTTAACTCCTTCTCCCTCCCTTTTATATGTAGTATGATGGACTGTGTTCCTGTTTGTTTCACGAGGGACGAAACCAACATTTAGAATCATGCACGTTTGATACTGTCGGGATGAGCTGAAAAAACCCTGCCAAACTTTCTGTAAAAGTGAGGTACGGAATCATTCTATTGTAGCGTTTCCCTGCCTTTTTCAACCCAAGGACCAATAAATTAAATTAAAAAATAATGCTGCAGACCACTAACTTATGTGGACCTTATTATTATTATTTTTTTATCTATCCATATATGATTAACATCTGCGATATATTGAATTGCACAGTTATAGAATAATATATCTGAAAGTTACTACGGAAACTGGAATTATTTAAAATTAATTACATACTGTCCAGACTCTTAATATTTAATAAACAAATTTGCTATATAATTTCCTAAGCTCACTCACTCACTCACGGCTGATAAAATCTGTGACTAGAACTTTGAGGTCACATGAAATTATTTTAGAGAATCTTTGAGGTCTATATTTAAATTGAAACATATAATAGTCTCATTCTTTATCAACAAAAATATTGAGTTAATCCAAAAGAACCTCAACCAAAACAAACACGTCAAATGTGATGTTAGTGACGCTTGACATTTCATTGTCTGTATTGAGATTTGCGAGAATCTTTCAGTCCAGTTCAGTGTGATGATGGTTTGTTAAAATTGCGTTGGGAAACTATTTTTGTGCATAAGACATCAAGCAGTGACATGATAACAGGAGTCAGGCAAAATGAAAAAAAAATATATATATTTTAACGTACTTTTGTCAGGGGCTGATTGGCCAAGGCTAGTGGGCGTGTGTGTGGACAGGTTTGCTGACGAACTAACCTTAGGGAATTACAGCTCTGCTCGAAGCGTCTCTTCTGTTCTTCTGGCAGCTCCACTAGAATCTTACCATTGGACTGTTTGGGCTAATGCTTGACACCACTGTGGATTGACGGCCACAGACCGTAGTTTAGAAATTGATATAAGTTCTTACTACATGAAGAATGCAACACTTGCAATTGAACAGTTTATTGGCTTCTAACACGGAGTAGTACAGTTTATAGCGTGCCGCAAAGTGGATTCCAACTATCACCAACTTATCTAAGCCCTGAACTGTAATAGTTAATTGTAGGCAGATGGTCGCCCCGGATACGAGATGCATGGGAGGGTGGCAGGCTCCTAACAGGTGGCTATCAAAGTATGCTCGACTACTCTCGCCGACTGCCCGACAGTAAAGACACTACTTCATCGCTTGTACTGCCCAAGCCGCCTCGGCTGACCTACAATTACGAAGGGGACTGCACTCTAAGGTGCTGACTGCAAGCGTGCAGATTCCTGTCTGGTCAATGCTCGACTGCGCTCAGCATTGTCAATGATCGCCGATTGCCAGTAGCTCGACGACTGAATATTCCTATAATTCCCCAAATAGTAATGGTCTTCAAAATGACCTCTTACACTCCTCCCCCAATAGAACAAGGCATTTTCCACAATGCCGGAAAGTACAATATGCGACATAGTTGGATTTCCACTTTGAAGCTCACAAAAATATTGCAACATTTTAAAATATTTATTTTTCAATTCTGGTGTAGGTGGTCGGCCAAGCCTGAAGATAAACAAAGTCAATTAGAATTTTATAACATAGGAACAATAAAACAGTCATCAAAATGACATTACAAAAATTTAATTTATGGAGTAGATGAGGTATGGTCATTCTCAACATGTGCCATTTAATTTGAGTTCTGCATAGCTACTACTATCTGCGTAACGTTTGGTATCGTGATATTAACAGTGTTTTGTCTGCCTTATTTTTTCCGTTACAACTAATTACAGTAAGTCATACTTAAACTAAGATCGTCATAATGATTCGATACTTGGTTAAATTTAATCACATCTTGCTCAGTTTACAAATATTTTGTTCTGCTTTCCAAGGTATTCTAATTATGAACTATGGTATACTGCTTCTGATAGATTAAATTAATTATTCAGCTTAGGAATGATCGATAAAATCTTTGTTTACTATTTTACACATTATCGCATTCTTCATGGTGCCTCAATTTGAAAGAATTATGTTTCTAGTATGAAGTCTTGCATGAATCGTAAGACAGGTAATTGTGTCTATGATGGGATGCAACAATGTAATAAGTTAATTATTACGGAATCTCCTATATATATGCTTACTATTTCTCTTGACAAGTGTTCAGCAAAGTTTCTGTAACGCATGATTGTTAGAGAAGTAGATGAAAGGAACAAGTGATTACCGCAAATTTTTACAGTTGCATAAATTACTACGTTTAATTTAATACTTAAGACCTGTGGTTCTTACTGAGTAGCATGATTCAAGTAATCCACAATTGACATATTGCTCTACCCCGAATTAGATGAGTCTATAATTACGTTAAAAATTTTAAAGATTTTAGTCTACCAAACAACGCTTACGTGAATAGTATGATAAAACTTAGATAGGTCTCGTGCGAACAATAAATTAACATATGGTTCTCTCATCCACCTGCTTAAAATTAGTCTCAATACAATAAATATACTCTAGGACTTTGTAAAACATCAGTTAATTATTTTTACTAGTCACTATTTCTCCAACCTTATATTAAGGCTTGAATCTCATTTGTTTTATTAATAAATGCATTAGCTAAGCATCAAGAAGTGAATTTATGTTGACAGTACGTTACAAGTGTCAAAATTGTCGATTTCCTAATTTGGTATCTCTTCTTTTTAATTTTGGAAAATCATAATTTTATAATGAATCTACTACAGTAATATACATTCCTTAGTAAAGAAAACTCCATTCTTAAACTGCTAAGTCTGCCGTGACTGTGATTGTATGGTAGTTCTAAGTCCCATGAACACAAATATGTTTTGTGCAAAAGAAATACTTTACATGTAAATTACTTTTTGTCATATATTGCTGATATATTTTAGTGACAAACTGATTGATTCCCGTTCTTATTACTAAATTGGTTCTACACTAAAATTATTAACAGTTCTGTTTAGGATACTTATGTGTTCGAAGCGTTGCGCCAATCTTGCTGTTTCACAAGTTGAGTCGGCATATCAGGTTACGCTGCGCGTCACTGGCCGTGGTCTGGCCGCTCGCCGTAACGGCTATCTGCAAAATTATACTTCCGACAGTACCTTGTCTTAAAACTAAACTATACATAATTTTGACAAAGGGCCTCAATGGGGGATCTACGACAGCGAATTATTTAATTTTATGGTTGAATTAATATCCATGTCTCTGTATACAATTCATAAGCACATATACTTTCTCGCATATGATATGAATGATTTTATTAACGGTTTAAGCCGTTGCTGGGCCGCGGAGATTATAATGTGAGTTATGTATTTCCCTTCTTTTTGACGTTTGAATTCCATTCAAGTTCTGATTTACTGAGTTTACTCTCTTCTTGACACCGAGCGTGGTGGTGTAACGGATAGCGTTCTGGCCTCGCATTCGGGAGGACGGCGGTTCGAATCCCCATCCGGGCATCCAGATTTGGGTTTTCCATGGTTTCCCCAAATCACTCCAGGTGAATGCCGGGATGCTTCCTTCAAAAGGCCATGGCCGAATTCCTTCCCATTCCTTGCCCCCATCGTTTCCCGTCTCTAAAGACCACGTTGTTAAAAAGGGACGTTAAACTGTTAAAACAAAAAAAAAAAAAAAAACTCTTCTTGATTGTTGCGTATAATAATTTCTTTAACTGGAAACAGCAATTTCTTGATTCACGAGTAAAGTTTGAAAAATATTAGTTACCATTTCGTGAGTCTGTCCGTTACTAAAGTCATGCAACTGCTATTGATGATACAGAATTACACGATTTTTCCTCTAGATCAGTGGTGAACTACCTTTCAATACTCTATGCAAAACTCGATAAGGTACAAATAATTTCCAATATCTAGCAACAATTTTTTTAAACTTAGGTTGTTCATGCAAGGTAAATACTACAATTTAAGTCTGAAACAAATAGATGGATTCTCCTAAGTAGTGCAATCTGCTTATTGTCTAACAACTAATCAGACTTACTTGGTACAATAATGACGCTGTGATTACGCTTTGTGTGTTTAATCACCCCGATTAGTGACAATTTAAAATTGCTAAGAATTTTAACACAACCCTTGATATTTTCCTTTAAATATTATTCCGTTATAATTTTTGTGGAGTTCCGTACTTCCTAACACTATCTCCTATTTATGGACTTATTTTTATTAGCTGTTTGATTTACTTACGTTACAGTTATGTTACTCTTACGCGGCTCTTATATCTCTCATACAACAATTACCAATAGTCAAAACTTAATTCTGAAACATTTGCAATGCATATAACAGCTGTTATAGAGACAAGAAGTTGATATATTTTGCATATTTTGATTTATGATTCACTTATGGCATCTCATTTTGGTGAAACTCCTCACAAGTACAAAAGGTATTTATATGAGGAAAACATGCTCCAAGAATTATTTGTGGAGTTAGCACACGTACGTAGTTTTTATATAGAAAGTGATTAGCTTTTCTATTCAGTGACATACTTCCAGAAATGTTATTTACGAAAACTTATCGACTTAAAACCAAACAAAGAGTGTTTTTTTGCTCCAGACCCCTTTTTTGTTGTTGTTATGTTAGATAAGTATTGTTTGATTTACCGATATCTTGTTATAGATTACGTTCTCTGCTTCCGATGAATTATTAATTTGGAATTGCACATCGTATTACTGGCTCCTAACTCACCTGTCACTCTCAGATTGAAATTTCATTTTCTTTCTGTTCGTTATACGTAGTTCTCAATTTTCTAATTCTTAACTAACCAAACTCCAGTGATGACTTCCCAATACTACAATCTTATCTGCGATTACACATCGAATGTGACTGATTCACCAAAATTATTTTGAATGTACAGATTTTAAAAGACATATAACATGGATGTAGGTTTGACAAAATGATTAGGTTTGTATACCGATTGCATTTATGACTAATGAGGTTCACATAATGGTTATGTCTGTAACTTGGATCTGTTGGTAAGGGATGAATGTAAGTTTGTTTCCATAAGCGTATGGAGTTGACGGTAGGCTTTTGAGTACGTATTGTGTCGTAAGAAAAGGTTCATGACTCCTTTCCCAAGGACTGCACTCGTATTTTGCCTTTTTAACTCGATTGACGAGTGTACACCTTGATGTTGCCCAGACAATCAGAGTTCGCCAATTTCCAACGCTGTCCGGATTTTTTTTACATCACCCATTTTTTAATATACTTGGTGCTCCAGATATTTCTAACATGTGGCACACAGTTTGACTCCTTACATTAAGTGAGTACGTATTATTACTGTGGGCACATGAAAGACAAGCCACTGAGGTTATATTTTCCCTAACTGAAACACCAGACTTGTACAGTATTACTAATCATTGAAAATTATTCTTATTCTTCAAAATGATGAGTTCCAATTCTATTCTAGTTACCGTAATAATTTAGGATTTTATCCGTGCATTCCGATAAATGTTAAATTTGATGTAGCAGATACGTCAATATACATTTACTCTTTTTAGTTCATCCATCTCACGTATTATGTTTTAATTCGCTATGGCAAATACTTCCGTTTTATATACACTACCCGTCCCGTGTCATTGCGCGTATCACTTAACACAAATAAATCTTCTGCAAAAATTATCATTAGAGGTATTTGGATGATCTCACGAAAGATTTTAGAATATACTATGCAATGTTAGCACGTACGATTGACTTATGGGTATTCGTATAGCGGTGGGAACATGTCTGCTCCTCAACCTGAACACGTGAGAAGTCTTAGAACGTCAGCCGAAAGTGTCCACTCGCGTGGTCCTATTAACAACTGTACGTTTCGCACGTCCACGACTGCACCATATTCCTGTGTAAAATTTAATCCTATATCATACTGTAAGCTCTGTTCACGTAAGGAACCGCCTGAACGGTTGCTTTGAACATCCTGGAGCTTATACTAATCCAGCAGTAGATACCCCTAACACTTTAACATTTCCCCGGCTTGGACCGGTAATTTTTCCACTCTGCAAACAACTTTACAACAATGAAGAATTGCGCACCAGAACCCACTAAGAGATATCACTCTCTCTTTTCCCCAATATTTTTCATTACTCCAGGCTTTTAGCCATAACAACCCACCCCATTCTGCTTGTCCCGGCTTCAAGTTACCGGCATTACTTAAATGCAAATGGGTGGAATGGAGCGCCTACATCCTCACCAGGTTAACTTCTTGGGCTGTACCTGTGAGTTATCAGAAATGTTGGCCCCCAAAATGACGCAGCTCGCCACACATTTATATATCGGGTCTGGATCGGTCGGACCCTTGCCGCCTTTTACCGCAAAATATTCCGTTTCACTTTAACATATTGGCCTTCCTGCCACACTTACATTGAAAAAACGCCCAACAGGTTTCATTTTTTCCCGGTAATAGTCATTTACACAATTCTTAAATTCACCCATTATAAGTTAACTAGTATTTGCCTAGCACTCTCTTTTTCGAAATTTTCTACTCCGCTCAGTAGCATCTGGATGTTTCTTACCATTAATAATCTGCCTTATATCTTTATTTTTGGCTTACCTGGAGAATTCGCTTCATCTGTTCATAAACACCGCCGCTGCTATGGCCTCTGAAAATATTTTTGTCCCACATAAAGATATATCTGGCAGAAAACGTGCCTTTACAAGCAATAAGCAACCCCGCTTAACTCACCATTATAACTCCGCTCACCCGCGTCTCCAAATCCAAGATCCACACGTTCAATGCCCGATAACTGTTGTAGGTTTACTCGCTGCCATAGTTACAATAAAAATTGAGGTCCACTCACCCCTAATGTCTTATTCTCGTCGCCGCCACCGCCACCGTCGCTGTCGACGTCTGAAGACCGTGCCATGGCTCCTGCAGCAACGTGTTGACTCGCGCCGCCGCGATCCGCTCCGCGTGGTGATCCGCGCTGCGCTCCGCCGTCGCTCGTGCGTTGAACCCGCCGTCCGATGTCTCCAGCCGCGTGCTGACGCCACGCCTCCAGCGTTCATCTTCCAAGCCATGTGTTGATCCAGCCACCTGTCTTCCTGCCACCCCCCGTCTTCCTCTTCAGACGGTGATCGCTTACTTCTTGCTAATTCGTCAGACTCTATCCACACTGATGTTCCTAAACATCGGTACTACGCCGAAATCCCACGATGACGCCACTTTGTCAGGGGCTGATTGGCCAAGGCTAGTGGGCGTGTGTGTGGACAGGTGTGCTGACGAACTAACCTTAGGGAATTACAGCTCTGCTCGAAGCGTCTCTTCTGTTCTTCTGGCAGCTCCACTAGAATCTTACCATTGGACTGTTTGGGCTAATGCTTGACACCACTGTGGATTGACGGCCACAGACCGTAGTTTAGAAATTGATATAAGTTCTTACTACATGAAGAATGCAACACTTGCAATTGAGCAGTTTATTGGCTTCTAACACGGAGTAGTACAGTTTATAGCGTGCCGCAAAGTGGATTCCAACTATCACCAACTTATCTAAGCCCTGAACTGTAATAGTTAATTGTAGGCAGATGGTCGCCCCGGATACGAGATGCATGGGAGGGTGGCAGGCTCCTAACAGGTGGCTATAGTATGCTCGACTACTCTCGCCGACTGCCCGACAGTAAAGACACTACTTCATCGCTTGTACTGCCCAAGCCGCCTCGGCTGACCTACAATTACGAAGGGGACTGCACTCTAAGGTGCTGACTGCAAGCGTGCAGATTCCTGTCTGGTCAATGCTCGACTGCGCTCAGCATTGTCAATGATCGCCGATTGCCAGTAGCTCGACGACTGAATATTCCTATAATTCCCCAAATAGTAATGGTCTTCAAAATGACCTCTTACACTTTATTGCTTTCGTTGATCATAAAGTACGCCTACGCAAAATAAAGCACAGTACTCTATAATGATGCACATGTGGTCACGCTGGCTGCAATCTCCAAATCACTTTAACGGTAATTTTTTAACATTAATTCCGTGAAACAACCAAGTGTAAACGTTAAAGGAGACCGAGTAGGAACCCGTCCGTCACACGGACGAGCTCGGGACCACTGAGGACGCGAGGCGGGCGAGCCGACACTCGGCCGAGTGTAGGTGTGGGCCAGTGTCGGCCTAGTGTGGCCCGACCTTAAGGAATAATGAGGTAAGCAGTTGGAGGAAGACGGGTCATCATCTTTGGGCTGTTCACAGCATAACAGTTGTAGAAGAGTCTGTGTTCAGGACGCAGCATAACAGTTGTAGAAGAGGCTGTGTTCAGGATGCAGCATAACAGTTGTAGAAGAGGCCGTGTTCAGGACGCAGCATAACAGTTGTAGAAGAGTCTGTGTTCAGGACGCAGCATAACAGTTGTAGAAGAGGCTGTGTTTAGGACACTCAATAGCGGTTGTAGAAGAGGATGTGTTCAAATCAAGGACCTGGGCAAGGGTCTGAATTTGTGGCATTATGAGGTCTGGTGTAACACTTTAGGTCATAAATGTGTGTCCTTGCATTACATTTAGTTCTGAGTCGAAGTTTTCACTACACTGCAAACACAAATTTATTCTGTCAGTATTCAATTATTCTCTTTCCTTTTTTTGCAACAAATCAGAGCTATAGTAACTTCGATTTCTTTTCTTTTTAACATGCCAAAATTTTCTCTTAGCAGATAATCTACTTGTTGGGTCTATTATACATTTTTTTTTTCTTTCGACTCTGTGCTTGTTTTATATGTCAGACAGAGAAGTCGATTTACATAGAAAATAGAAAGATAGCAGCCAGACAGCAAAAGCTCTAAAATTTATGATATCACTGTATCCTAGAAATACCTAAAAGTAATGTTATTCCCATCATGAAATCACCACCATTATTATCATCAGTGTTCTACCCTAAGGCTGGAAATCACATGACTGTTCGCCATGCTCCCTTCCACATCGAGAGTCATACGATACACTGGTAGAGAAATATTAATGTAGTAGTGTCTCATTAATTTACAAATATATTGGAGGGAAGTTTTGTTGCCATATTTCTGCGAACCATATAACTAATTCTGTGTGTGACAAGTAAGAATATTTTTTTTTTTTGTGAAATGTCTAGGTTATCAGATGAACCGTTCCAACATTCATTATGATGATTGCGGAATAACCACAATCTAGAAGTTGTGACATATATGCCACATAACTAGACCACTCCGATCCCTATTATTTTCAAACTGCAATAAATTTTTGGTTTTCTGGTATTAAAGATACAAGAAGTAGCAATGAAGCCTTGTTTCTGGCGCTAGGGAACTCATTGTTGTTACGGCGCAGGAAAGGCTCGCTAGCTAGCTACCGCACGATGCAGTCTTCACATAGCTACAGGGCAGGACAGTCTGCGCGAAGTTATCGACAGAGTCGGTCGGTAAACGTGAAGTATAGTCATAGCATAGATTTATAAGGTGCTGAGACACAAGCCTACATTAGTATGATTGGATAATATGAGAGTTTTCGAAAGATTGTGTATCTAAATTCATAGCAGTAAAAGAACTTTAAGATGAAGATTTGTGTTTTTGATTTGTTTTTCAACAAGATTCGTAATAAATGGAAGTCAGTGGATTTTCGTATTATTAATTGTAACAATAATAGTACCTATGATTGGAATTTGATAAAGATAACAGTATTGAAAATACGAAGTAAATAAGTTTGTTTAGAGAGAGAGAAGAGGAGATAAGTGGAATTAAACTTTCTGGTTATATGTTCGATACAGTCATCTGTGGGGAGCGTGGCCAGAATTACTTATATGTAGCTACCACTGCCAGGATTAAGTGAAATGGTAGTTATAGTTATAAAGACTGGAACGTGCAACCAAATCTCGATGCTGTTCCCAATGTATCTGATGGCTGGTCTGCATGCAGTAATATTCTCAAGAAGCGTCAAGATATTGCACGAGCCGAAGGAAAGTTTGCTCGCAGAAGCATCGCTACGGACGCCTGGTGGTGAGTAATAACCGGAATTTAGCGACGAAAGTCCAGCGGCGGAGAAAAATGGGTTGTGGAGCCGTTACACGGCGATCGAGGCGCGGCAGCTGGCGGCGCTATAAAGCGACGCCTAGCGACGCCCGCGCCGCCGCACCCCCCGCTCGCTCGAACACTGTTTACCGTCGCGACGCCAGTAAATCAGGGGCGCCGCCATTACGGCGTCACGACCACCTGCGCGCTTCTCAGACCTCTAATTGCGGGCTGCCCAGACGAGGGAGGCGCAATCGCCAAGAAACGGCACCAGAAATCATTGCCCCCCAGTCGCGTCGGAACAGACGTCGGCAAAAATCAACGCTCCTACACTGGGCGTAACAATGGTAGAACATGATGATTATGTACGACGAACGAAAAGAATATCAAGTCGCCTATCAGTTTCACGTAAATGGATAACCACAAAAAATTTATTTAAATAAGGTAGACGTTACACCAGGGAGCGTTATCACATAACAATATTTTATGAAGTTTATAACTTACCAGAAGTCAAACTGTGTCAAAGCAACGCTTTGGTATTTCAAAAATCATATTTAATTTTGTAACATTTTCATTTAGGGACTCTATCTGTTCAGAGTACAAATATTCAATTGCTGACAAAAATGTTTTAAACACTATTGCGAGCGCTCCAGCAATAAGCTAACTACAGTCAGACAACAGTAATCAAATATTATGAAGTTGAATTTAAAAATATTGGGACCCTCATTCATAAGAAAACGATTACAATAATGGTAAGTTTTCTTGAGAGTATTTCAACATTTAAATGGGGTCTAAGTTGCTTCACGTCGGTAGGTATAACCTCAGTTGCCCTACACGTGACCCCCAGGTGGTGCTAAGAAAGCAACAGCGGTAAGACGAGACCGAACTGTCTCAATAGACCTTTCTGTCAAAGGATACACCAAAAGGGGCCACAAGGTCCTTTTCAGCACCCACTAGCTCGTAGAAATGTACCATCTCTTCGCATTTGTCAACAACATTTAAATGACTTGAAATAAGGATATTTGTCTTCACAAATATCAACCACAAGAAGCAACTCAGTACAAATAAACGTAAAGGTACTTTACACATCCGTAAATTTCTTAATCTCACTCAACAAAGTTTGGTAGTTCATGGCAATTAGAGACAAGTCTATACCATCAAACACTTTATGAATTATTTCATATCTGTTACAAAAATGTATTTGCTTCATCGCACGAAATTTATCACTGTGATGGGAGAGACAGTTATTTACCTTGCATGGCTTAGCGAATACTTTGCAGCATAAATTTAAAAGAAAGGTAATTGTCATCTGTGTCAGTGCTTCAAGGAATTTTCTCGCATTGTAACAGTTACTACAGCTAGAGCTATTTAATAAGAAACTTAAAACACTAATAAGCCAAAACATTATAACCACTGCCCACTGCAATACTGAATGACATGGGCTAATGATATGGGTACGTCGTGAGAAAAGTATATCAGCATAATGGAGGCACATGGGGTGTCGTTATAGCGACGATACGTGTGTCAAATGGGGAAATTTCGTGACATAAGAGACTGTGACAAAAAAGCCTGGGCCTGGTAACGAGCATCTCAGTAACAGCAATGATGGTCGGCAATTCGAGTGCTACTGTACTGAGCATCGATGGAAACTTGAAGGCGGTGGAACCACGAATATGCGACAAAGTGGTGGACGTTTACGCATCACAATAGAACGTGGAAGCCGGAGGCTTGCCCGCTCTGTTAAGCAGGATAGGGGGTGATCTGTGGCAGATCTGACGGCAGAATACATCGATGGTGCAGATACAAGTGTTTCAGAGCACATTGTTGAACATGGGGCTCCGCAGCAGACAGCCCATACGTGTTTCCATAGACCTAACGACGTCGTCAATTATGATTGCAGTGGGGACGAGATCATCGAGCTTGGGCCGTGTATCAATAGAAACGTGTCGCCTGATCAGATGAATCACATTTCTTGTTACACCAGAGTGATGGTAGTGTTAGAATATGTCGTGTTCAGGACGACCGGTTGTTCGAAACATGCACTTTGCCACGTATACACACCGCTGGGAACAGCATTATTCTATGGGAAATGTTCAATTGGACTTCCATGGGACCTATGGGAGTGATCAAAGGGATTATGATACGTGAAATTTATTGCGAACCACGTACATCCCTTCCGACGGCGATGAAATCTTCCAGGAAAGGCCAGAATCATAAAACTGTGGTTTGAGGAACATGATAGTGATCTCATGATGATTTCCTGGGCACTAAATTCACCTGATCTCAACCCGACACAAATGATCTGGGATGGTATTGGACATCCGTTCCAAACCCATAAATCATTAACTCGTGATTGAAGGAAATCGCGTGACCTGTGCATAGATACCTGGTACAAGCTACTTGAGGCAACCTACCAAGGGCTTTTCGAATACATACCACATCGAATCGGCGCTATATTGCATTCCAAAGGTGGACCAACACACTATTAAGCAGGTTGTCATACTAGTTTCTGATCATCAGTGTAAGATAATTGTGTAAGTATGATTATTGGAATACGATCTCCTATTTTATCAATGTTTGGAATGTTTTCGAATTCGAGCCAATACTGTAGTTCGAAAGATAAAAGCTATAACTCTGATGAGTCGACTGAAAATGATTGTCAGTTTCTCTCAAAACCAGCTACCTAAATTGAACTACTGTAAAGAGACACATCTTTACATAGGCAGAAGTCCCTTGTATTTAACGTACTACTTTGTACCTATTTCTGAATATCGTAAAGTTAGCGATATCGCTCTCAACATTGAACTTGAAGGCTAGTAGTCCAGAGAAAACAGTTTGAAATGCTAATTAAACCAAAACTTTATCTACTACTTCTTCTTCCTTTTCAGAAAGCAATACTGGAGAGAAAATTAATTACTTCTACCCTGTTTCTTTACAACTCTTTTCGCTTCATTATACTCTGTGTTTGAGATGTTAGAACTGTAAAATATAAATTACGTCTTGTGTGACTAGGTTTTGTTTATTTTGATTTGTTATTTGCTGACATACATACTTGCTTCAAAATTCCATTTATGTGTCATTTTACATTCCGTATTAATTTAATTTTTGTTGTGAAAAATTGAGGAAATCTTGTAATACTCACCCATTAGTATTTTGACGGTTTAGTTCCTTTCTGTATTGGAAATAAATATGTAACGCTGCCCGTATGACAAAGGCGACAAATGCTCATTGCCCAGCCAGAAACAAACTCTACAGTGATGTCATTGAGACAACAAAAAATTATTACTGTAACATGGAACCAATAAACTGATAGCATAAATCATATATATCCCATTTAAAACGAGAAACGAAATTTGGTCTTTTATCCACGTAGCCTAGTGTTTTGACAAGTAGGCATAACAACTTGATTTATATATATATATATATATATATATATATATTACTTGTGGCTTTACGCCTCGTCGACGTCGAGGTCATTAGAGGCGGGATGGGAGTGGGGACATGGAACGGGAAGGAATTCGGCCATGGACTTCTGAAGGAAGCGTCCCGGCATTCACCTGGAGTGATTTGGGGAAAAAATGGAAAACCCAAATCTGGATGCTAGGACGGGGATTCGAACCACCGTCGTCTCGAATACCTACTGCCAAAGTCTAGGTCACTAAGGAAGATCTAACAGGGAATACGTAGCTGTCTTCTGTCAGTAAACTGTGTTACGTTTGTGGTTAAGTATTGTGTGTTATTCCATTTATGTTATGTGTATTATAAGGACGCAAATGGGAAACAGTCTTGAATTCCTTCCAATTCTTTGCCCCAGTCGTTTTCTGGCCTAAATTATCTGAAGTATTTTGTATTTTGCTATCGTCGGACTTCGTATTTCCTTATAGCTTTATGTTTTCGGTCACCAGGGATACAAGTCCCGTTTTAATTGGTTTAGAACTTTAATCTGCAAATTTTGCTAACTTAATCTTTTATAGTTTGAATAATAACAAACTTTCGTATCATTCCTTGTCATTTATTCAAGCTGCATTCAAAAGTCAGATATCCTAAGATAAAAGGTTCTTTGTTAGCAGTAACTGTCTGAATAACATCGACTCATACATGCACTAACGTTATACCTCGCTCGCTCGGTTTTGTTACTCTGTGGTTCCAATGACAACGTACTATTCTCAGAATAACACATAGTCTATTTTATTTGTCTTTGGGATTCGTTATGCTACAGGTCTTAAGGGAAAAAAATGCAAAAGAACCTCCCTCCCCCCTCCGAAAAAAATACTACACAAAAACCTAAAAGGATAAAAAGAAATCTTGTTTGAAAGTAAGTTTTTTTAGTTGATTCTTTCATTGAGATTACATTTTAAGGAAGTCACAAACATAAAATGGAAATAAAAATACAAGTGATCCAGCACTAGACGATATTGTAACTGCCATTGACCGAACTTGGGTTGGAACCAGCAAATTCGTGTGGGTTACAGCATTAGTCATCCATAATTGCAAGAATTTTGTATCTAGCCCCACTAATCATGAATAGTCGTGAGCCGGAGTGGATAGCTAAAACACCAACACCGAGCGTAGTTAACGCTCTGGCCTCGCATTCGGGAGGACGCCGGTTCGAATCCCCGTCCGGGAATCGAGATTTAGGTTTTCCAGGGTCTCCCCAAATACCTGATTGCTTCCATCAATAGAGCACGGCCGAATTCATTCCCGTTCCTTGCCACAGTCTCATACCGCCTCTAATGACCACGACGTCGATGTGGCGTAAAGCCATAAGTAAAGAAACAACGTCAACACGAGGAGCAAGTAGTGTTTGACGCGGACCAAGGAGTGTCCGGTCATAAATTGAGGACAGCGAGTTGCGGCGGCGAAATGAGAGGCCAATCTGAAAGCAAACACGTCGTAAATCACGATCCCTGCCCTATCATAAACGCCGAGCCGGAAAAAAGTCAATCGCACGCCGCGCCGCACAGATTTAAATACAGATAGCGCCTATTGCAGCCTCACAGCCCGTGATCGATGGCATTTGTTTCAGCACGGATCTGATTAATTTGCAAGTGATGAGCCACGAATTTCAGATACATCTCCTGCAACTTACGACTAAATCGCAATTGGTTACAGTTAGCTAATTTGCACAGCTCTCCGTCATGATGTATCTATTTGCCTCCGCGTATCTTGTTATCCGGTACCATAAATCCTGGAGTTAAAAATTGAAAAAGGTGTTCGGCTGGTCGTATGTCATCGCACAGACGTAACTTACTTACAATCCTTAAACACGAGTCTAGTAATCGAAGAGAAAGAAATACTGCCGAAGTAATTACAGAGAGTAGGTAGAGACTCAGTGACGTTTCGGATTGAGTTTTCAAAAGAAACCCTGAAATACACTCCTGGAAATTGAAATAAGAACACCGTGAATTCATTGTCCCAGGAATGGGAAACTTTATATACACATTCCTGGGGTCAGATACAACACATGATCACACAGACAGAACCATAGGCACATAGACACAGGCAACAGAGCATGCACAATGTCAGCACTAGTACCGTCTATATCCTCCTTTCGCAGCAATGCAGGCTGCAATTCTCCCATGGAGACGATCGTAGAGGTGCTGGATGTAGTCCTGTGGAACGGCATGCCAAGCCTTTTCCACCTGGCGCCTCAGCTGGACCAGCGTTCGTGCTGGACGTGCAGACCGCGTGAGACGACGTTTCATCCAGTCCTAAACGTGCTCAATGGGGGACAGATCCGGAGATCTCGCTGGCCAGGGTAGTTGACTTACACCTTCTAGAGCACGTTGGGTGGCACGGGATACATGTGGACGTGCATTGTCGTGTTGGAACAGCATGTTCCCTTGCCGGTCTAGGAATGGTAGAACGATGGGTTCGATGACGGTTTGAATGTACCGTGCACTGTTCAGTGTCCCCTCGACGATCACCAGAGGTGTACGGCCAGTGTAGGAGATCGCTCCCCACACCATGATGCCGGGTGTTGGCCCTGTGTGCCTAGGTCGTATGCAGTCCTGATTGTGGCGCTCACCTGCACGGCGCCAAACACGCATACGACCATCATTGGCACCAAGGCAGAAGCGACTCTCATCACTGAAGACGACACGTCTCCATTCGTCCATCCATACACGCCTGTCGCGACACCACTGGAGGTGGGCTGCACGATGTTGGGGCGTGAGCGGAAGACGACCTAACGGTGCGCGGGATCGTAGCCCAGCTTCATGGAGACGGTTGCGAATGGTCCTCTCTGATACCCCAGGAGCAACAGTGTTCCTAATTTTCCGGGAAGTGGCGGTGCGGTCCCCTACGGTACTGCGTAGGATGCGACGGTCTTGGCGTGCGTCCGTGCGTCGCTGCTGTCCGGAGCCAGGTTGACGGGCACGTGCACCTTCCGCCGGCCACTGGCGACAACATCGATGTACTGTGGAGACCTCGCGCCCCACATGTTGAGCAATTCGGTGGTACGTCCACCCGGCCTCCCGCATGCCCACTATACGCCCTCGCTCAAAGTCCGTCAACTGCACATACGGTTCACATACACGCTGTCGCGGCATGCTACCAGTGTTAAAGACTGAGATGGAGCTCTGTATGCCACGGCAAACTGGCTGACACTGACTGCGGCGGTGCCCAACCGCTGCGCAGCTAGCGCCCTTCGACGGCCAACACTGCTGTTCCTGGTGTGTCCGCTGTGCCGTGCGTTTGATCATTGCTTGTACAGCCCTCTCGTAGTGTCCGGAGCAAGTATGGTAGGTCTTGTGTTCTTATTTCAATTTCCAGGAGTGTATTTTTAAGTTTGAGAAATATGTTATTGCGACGATCACAATAGTACAATGAATCAACCAATTTGTAATTTCAAGGTCAGTACACATATATTAAACCACTCCATGATTCCATGTAATTTGCAGCAGCATTTTTAGTAAAAATTAAGGTATAAATAGTGAATTTGTTATACCTTTCGTTTACAGCTTGACGACGATGAGATCTTGAAAGGTAGGTGAAGTTTTATCCTATCCGGAACTTCAAAGTCCATAAGGGAGGCATGTTGGCCTTAAAGCTTCACATCTATATGGGTACTAGAGAATAAAGTGGTTGGTGGAGCGTCATTAAACAGTTCATTGAATATAAATAAACTCTTCTTCGGCTTCCAGCCATGTAAAAATGGTGAGACGTTTCATTTTCAACCAGATGTCAATGATTAACTGTTTGTTTACCCGCTGCCGCGGAAACGGTGGAAGACAAAAACCAACACAGCGCGATGACGTCATCCACTCTTCTGCTCGTCACCGACGCGAAACTGTTTCAGCATTTTAATAGCCGGGTTCCAGGCCGCACTGAGTTGATATCCAGTGTTCCTATGAACTAATGAATCAGTTGTTTTGATTTATACAGCTTCTGTAATAACGCTGTCCCAAATATCTTTGACCCGGGATAAAACTGTAGATTTTTCAAAATCAAATGGATGACCTTCTTGCAGACTGTGTTTGGCCACAGCATATTTCTCTTCCTGCCCAAGATGAACATTTGTTGCGTGTTCAAAACATCGCTGCACAATACACCGCTGTGTATGTCCGATATAACCACGGCCACATTCATAGTTAGTCACGGACATTTGGTTGAAAATGAGAGCTGAGGAAACGTCCCACAATCCCCTGATTCTCTCATTCCTTACTCTGTCCCTTCTTCTGACTCCTACAGTACTCCTTTAAAATTTCATTTCCATAGATTATACTCTCTCTTCATCAACCAGGTTTCCGACCTGTATGTTAAATCTTCTTTCTTTTTGTTATAACCACTTTTTCTTGCAGAAAACTTCATGCCATAAGCTGCAACTACTCTCTCCCATACATCTAGCTGATCTTGCACCTCTCTTTCATCTTCACCGCAAACTAATAGGTTATCCGCAAATAGCATTGCTTTTAATTTTCATTCCCCAATGCTTTGCACCACCTTATGTTTTATATAACTGCCTTAAACAGTTTGTTTACTTCATTCCACTCTACAACTCCCCTGAACCCGCCACTGATACAGAAAATTTTATGGTTGTGGATGACCAAAAGGCGCACTTCTGTTTCGTGCATAAAGCAATATTTGCAGTAAAGCTTTCTGGTGCGTGTATAAACAAATTGCTTTATTTTTAAATATATTAACTATTGTATAAATTAACTATTGTATAAAATTCTTACTTGCAGCGCAAAATCAATTTTTTATAATTTTTATGATTTAAATATACCGTCATTGCGTATAAAAAATCCCAGTAATGCTACCTGTTGGAAAGAGGTTGAACTAACTTCCTATATATGAGACTCAGAAATTTTTGCACACACAAAAATGTAAAAACAACCACAACGGGAAATTATTAGTATGTACATATTTCATTAAAATCCGCACGTTGTTTTGAGTTACGTTTTCTTAGCCATCTATGTAACTTATAAAAAGTACCTTCTATTTTAACCATTTGCATAAGCTATCCCTATAGTTAAGTTTCGCTGTATTCTGTTCCTTAGCTTTTGCTGAGTGCGATCA
This sequence comes from Vandiemenella viatica, assembly GCA_031002005.1. Classification (NCBI taxonomy): domain Eukaryota; kingdom Metazoa; phylum Arthropoda; class Insecta; order Orthoptera; family Morabidae; genus Vandiemenella; species Vandiemenella viatica. The sequence goes on along the minus strand of JARYHS010011408.1, from coordinate 286,105,390 downwards.
CAAGTAGACAAAACACAAAAATTTACAGTTAGGGTCTCATTATGAGCAGTGATGAAGTTGCCATTGCTCTTCTTGCAATAAATTTTATGTACAGACAACACTTTTATACAATTTTATTAATAGTACAATTTTTTTTTTTTTAGAAAAAAAAATGTGAGTAAAATTATAGTTCTTTACCCGGCTAAGAGATAGTTATGTTTTCAACTGTCGGAACAAATGTAAAACATTTTGCCATACTCTTTATAGGTAATTTTAGCTGCAGCAAGAGGATCGTCAATGACTTAATGATCTTCAATCCTTCTGACAAAGAATTCTTTTTCTAATAAAGTGTTCTACAAAGAAGTTGTTGAATTAATAAAAGTATTTTAACTACGCCTGCGTGCAGCGCAAGCGGCGTTTCGCCAGCTTATCCTCCACTCAGAATTGCAATTCTTTTTACTGTATGCAGTGAGATGTGCCTTACGACTGGTAAATTAATCAACTACAACGGACTGAACCTTTCATCGATGAACACATGAAGGTGTGAGTAATCTCAAAATGATAACACCTCCTTAAACAGGAGGACCAGTCGAATATGCGAATAACTCCAAAACAATGATCGTAAAAAAAAATCCGAATTCGATCATTGAATGGTATTTCACAAGTTAAAACCCACGCAGAACAATCAAGAAAAACAATTCTTGCCGATCTAAACTACGCAGTTTTAGTGACAAAACTACTTTTTACAATTAACATAAATTTTAATAATCATTAACAACGTTCAATGTAATCAGGGTAAAATTTGCGTACACAAGCGTTTTCAGTAATCATTTTTTAATTGTGAAGTACGTTTTGAAATATATTTAAGCGTTAGAATCAATAAAAACTTTTTTTCGTTAACAACAGAGTACATAAACCATTTTTTTAATACACTGACAAATTATAATATTCGTTAAAGTTGTCTTCGGTTATCCAATTCGACTTTGAAAAAACCTTTCATGTGTACTCCATAAAAACACTAAATTACTTTCTTAACGTTACCCACATACAAAAAAAATCATTGTTATTAATATTTTCCGAACATAATGATAGCATCTTCAGATCATTCACACTTTACAGAAATACGCAGATATGAAAAGAAGACACAAGCAACGGGCGATGGTAGTGTTGTATTTATGAGATAGACTGTCAAGGTGACTGTGTGACGATCTAGAGCGATTTGGCTCCCAGTTAGAGATCAAGAAGGGAGGTATCGGATGATGGACGAGGCCGCAAATGGTAGGTATTTGTTCCTATAGACGGTGCTGCTTTTACCCTTGTGTCTGGGAGAGCAGCTAGCCGCTGCTATTTTACAGTGACACTTAAGGTATAACAGGTGTCTCCTTAGCTCTCAGAGCTGCACAGTTTTTCTTTACAACCTCTTCCCTTTACCTCTACCATAAAAAAAAAATAAAAATAAAAAAAATAATAAAAAAATAAACAAAACACAATTAGTTTAAAACCCTATCCAGAAGAGATACACAAAAAGAAAAATATCATTCAAGGAAAAAAATCGAATAGATTGTAACAATAATTAGACTAGAGGCTGTGTATTGATTAGAATACCTGATATTAAATAAAAATTAGGTGTCAAGGAAGAACTAACGAAAAAAACGAAATTTTTTCAAAAAAGGTTAAAGCTAATTTTTTGAAAAAGCTGAAATTATTATATTTACAAGAATAAAGGGAAAATTACGGACACAATAAGAAAAAGAAGACAAAAATTTTACGAACAGTTATTTAAAATGGGCACCTATAGGTTGACGAAAAATACTATGCTAAATAAAATGTGGTTAAAAGAAATAACAATGCACTTGGATAGACCCTAGATCATGCGAGACGTCGCCAACAGACTTCAGGTGGATGCCTGAACCTACAAAATTTTTGGTCGTCCAACCGAAGCTGTAGCCCAAGAGAGTGGTGTCAGATGAAGAGAGGCAGGCCATCAGCTCGTTCTGGGAAGAGAAGAAAAAAGCTACTGTACTATAGTGTTAGGTTCTAAGTAAGCTATAAGTGGACAGGACTTAGTAAAACATAATCTAAGGGGGACTTCTGAACTGTTTCAGCAATAATAACTATATTGCGATTAAATAATACCAGGAAGAGATGCAAAATTCCGTACCCCGTACAGTACATGGAGTTTCTCATCCACAGTACCACCTAGGGTAGTTTCAAGCTGCAAATCCAAGTATGTCCAGTGTTATAGATGATTTTCCAATGCAGAGTAATGAATGATATAACTTAATACATCGCGGTTTAGTATTTCGAGTCGTTTTCTGAAATACCGTTACGTCTAACTGCCTTTCTACAGTTTACAGTTGCTTGCATGTTTGAGAAATTATTTCAATCGATTTTATATGACAAGGAAAAAGTTATCATCAGAGGGTTAATACGAAATGACTTCTAATTTTCACTTATCTGTAAATCCGTTGTACAATTGTGTTATAAAAGTATTCGGGAAACCACTCAGAATTCTTACAAATAACTGTTTTTAAAAACCTTTGACTGCTCTTTCCACATTTTCCTTCATGTTTTCCACAACGTCACGAGATATTTTGGTTAAATGGGTTCCGCCTTTGCTTTGGAAGTAAACTTTTAACGTCACGAGTTTACATGCCGTACTATAGCAACAAATTTTTAAATATGGCAGTAACAGTCTTAATACCTCATTGAAGGACGTCTTCTCTCTTCCATCATGCCGGATGCATCATCACCAGGGTTTTCTGCTATTCGGCAGGTCCACGCACAATGACAGCCCTCAACGCCTCCCTCTGTTCCGCCATTCTTTTAGTTTCTATATATCTCCCGTTTATCATTATACAGGGCGTTCGCCGGGAAACGCAACCCACTGTTAGCGCTACAAGGAAGAAACTGCTCGCGGCGAGCGAGCGCTCAGCTCCCGGCATTGTTCGACCGTCGGCCGCGGACTATTTCATAAACTTGTATGTGCTAAGCATTTAAATGTGACGTAATTCATTAGCTTACCTTATAAAAGATGCTGGAAGTGTTGACACTCTTGTGTAATGCACATTTCACATCTTCTGAACATATTTCGAGACACACGCTGCCCTAACTGACTTAATGATTTTTTGGGTGACTGTTCTAGTCGAAAAGCGATATCGTCAATTTTCTCCTCTGTGAGAATACGGTTGACCGACAGTCTCTTTTTGTTAAAAAATGAACCCGTTTCTCTTACTTTTTTAACCAGACGCAGAATTGTTGATTTAGCTGGCAGTAAAGCGCCAGGATATTCGCGACGAAATTTACTGCGACACTTTTTAAACGACGTCTTCTTCACATATGTATCGTAGAGAAATATTCTTTGTTGCAAACTGTAACGTACCATAATTTTACTCACACTCAAACACGGTACAGATTAATAAGAGTATGAAGCCCCAAACCAGCCAAACCGCAAAGAATCGTTTATTCACAACACTGATTAATAAGAGACTGAAGTCACAAACTAGCTACAATGCAAAGAAACCGTTCTTAACAATGTAAGGGTCACTGCACTGCACTGTTGGGGCAGCGGAGGTGTTAAACAGTGCGGTGATTCACGGTGCCGTGTGGCGGAAACTGCTGGCCCCGCTGTCCGAGCAAGTTGCCGACGGCAACAGACTGGGAGGGTTGCGTTTTCCGGCGAACGCCCTGTATCGTCCATCATTTTCATTCTTCGCCGACCTCTTCTTTCCCACAGTTTTCAGTCCCCTTAAGCAGGCATTCGTTCCTCAGAACATGCCCAATCCAGTTCTTTTTTCTGTTTCTTATTGTTTTTATGAGTCACCTTTTCTCTCCTATTCGTTTCAGCACTTCCTCACTCCTTACTTTGTCCTTCCAACTTATTTTCTCCACCCTCCTCCATACCCACATTTCACATGCTTCAAACCTCATTAGATCTTTTTTGCGTAGCGTCCATGTTTCTGCTCCATACAGTCCTACGCTCCAAACAAAACATTTAGCTAATTTTTTCCTCAGAATTTTGTCCAGCCTTCCGCATAGTAAATTTTTCTATCTATTGAAAGCTTCCTTTGCCATTGCCATTCTAGCTTTTCCTCCTTCTTGCAGCTCATATCACCACTCACGATACCCCAGAGATATTTAAAGGACTCCACTTGTTCAATTATTTCTCCTTTCAGCGTTATCAACATTTCTTACTTACTCTTTCCCACCATCATACAGTTAGTTTTAGTCCTATTGATTCTCATTCGGAATTCCTCACACCCTTTGTCTAAAGTCTCTAACATTCTTCTGAGTATCTTGACACTTTCTGCCAGCAAAACCATGTCATTAGCAAACCTTATGCAGCTAATCCTACATCCTCCCATGCATACACCTCCTTTACCTCTTAAACTTCTTTTCATAATTTCCTCCAAATATTTGTTAAATAATATGGGTGACAAACAACATCCCTGTCTTACACCTCTTCCGATCTTTCCCTCCTCTGTTCGATCATTCCACACTCTCACTCTCTCTCCTTGCTTGATGTATAATTTACTTATTAGCCTTCTTTCCTTCCAATCAATGCCTTTATTTTTTAGAATCGCCATTAACTTAACCTATTGTACTTTTACAGCAAACAGTGAATAGAAAGCGTTAGTAATTTTTTAAGTGTGTAGGTAGGATTGGTATTTCACTTGTTTTATCTTGAAATTCTTAATATTCAAGTTTAAATAACAACTATAGTCGAATGTTGGCTCCATCTTTACAGAACTTGTCAGTGTGAGGCTAAGAAATAATTGGCATTCGAACAGATGTGAGGCAAGGCGATAGGATTTCTCCTCTTCTGTTCAACGCCGTTCTAGAGAAGGTTATGGAAGAATGGGAGAAAGAACTCAAGAAATGTGTTGGAAGCCAATCCCACTTGGCTTTCCCAAAACCAGCCTCGCTTTTGCGGGTGATTTGGCGATACTAGCAGAAGATGAAGAGACTGCCATCAAACAGCATAACACACTCAAAGAATGTGCAGAAAAAGTAGGGTTACAAATCTCATTCGAGAAAACTGAATTCATATGTTCAAAGACAGAAATAGGAAGTTTGAGAACAAAATACGGTAAAATCAACAGGGTTCCATACTTTAAATACCTCGGAGAATTCATCGAATTGACACTCTTTGAGAAAATCTCGCAGAAAAATCGTTTACAAAAAGTAAAAAAAGCGTTAGGGTTAGTCCAAAATCTCTACAACAAAAAATCCATGTCAAGACAGGCCAAAATTCGGCACTGTAACACAGCCATAAAACCAACAGTCCTCTATGCAAATGGAACGTTAACACCTAACAGAAAACATGACATTGAAGAAATAAAAAACGTAGATGGAAAAATCATTAGAAAATTCTAGGAGAAAGACTCACTACAGATGGTTACAGACTACAATCAATCAAAACTACAGAAAAGTTTTCAAACATCTAAATTGACATCAAGAAAAGGCGAATGAAATTCTTTGGTCACCTCAAGAGATTACCTGAGTCGATTGACAAAAAAGATAATACATTATGTAAGTTCACTTAAAAATCCAACATGTTGGCTGAATGAAATTCGGAAGGATCATAAAAATGCAAGCATAGGAGCAACAGACATCTTAGAAAGAGACACCTTCAGACACAAAGTAGACAAATGGGAAGTAATAACTGAGCAACCAAAACAAAAACAATACAGACCAAAGTGGTCGGAAGAACGCAAACAAGCTTTCTCGGAAAAAATGAAAGCCTATTGGAACAATAAGAAGAACTCGAAGAAAACTTGATTCTGTCATTTGCTTACCGTCTTCCATTTATTGGGAGGATTCGCCAATAATAATAATAATAACAATGTGTATGAATTTATTGGCCGGGAGACGCTGAAGGGTAGTTCAGCTGTCTGTTTGACAGTTTCGATTATCGCGCGTGCTACTTGTTGTGGCTATCCTAACTTAACCCGGCAATCCTACTGCATTAAGGGGATGTATAGTTAAACGTGGGATCCGAACAACAGAAGCTTTCTTACGTACTTCACATTACACAGTAATCTGTGCCAGAGAGGAAGATCTGCTTGAAGGCCCATTCACATTATGGGTCAGCTCAGCTCAGCTCACTATCCAGGATAGTATTCACACTAGCGGTCAGGTCAGCTCAGGTCAGGGCAGATCAAGTCGTAGACAATGCCCATTTCATATGAGTTGCTCACAGAAAACGATGCCACTCTCTACGCTAACGTTAATTAAACTCTTACTGATTTTGGATGAAGAAAATAGGACCAAACAGACGACGATTCAGGTTGAATCCAGAGTTTGATCGCAAACAGATCAAGAGCTAAAAATTTTATCTTCGGGTTATGCCGTGAGAGACTAGTGGTGGGAATTGTTTTTGATATATTAGCTTAAACATTTCGAATTTAATTTACAAAACTTAACTCTGCTTCAATATTAATTGATAACATAATTTTAACAACATATATTTTGCACAATTGTTTACAGAAGAATAAAATTTCATGTCATGTAGTGAATCTCAGGATGAACGAGATTAACCCTTTTGATACAAAAAAAAAAAAAAAATTCACATTTTTTAATTCGGAAACAGAATCTGTACGTTGGCAGTACGAAAACATGCAATAATATTTGCCAACTTTCTGATAATAAGAAATAACACACTTTTGAAAAATTTATTTTTTATTTATTACTCTTTTTATTGCTTATGAGCAGAAGTTTTTAGACGTTCGTCGCCCAAGTTTATCTGACCTGACCTGACTGTTGCTCGTTCACACTAGCGGTCAGCTCAGCTCAGCTCAGGTCTTGACCGTTGTTGATCGGTGGCGGCGCGATCTTCAGTTTGACCTGTCTTGCCCTGACCTGAGCGGACCGCGTAGTGTAAATTCTCCCATTGGATTACGTGTATAGCGGTTTTTGACCTGAGATGAGCTGAGCTGACCGCTAGTGTGAATGGGCCTTAAGGGACCTTCAAAATCCCCACCGGGACAGTTATTCGAACAGGGGACATTTCGATCCCACTTAGCCACCAGAGTAAGTGGGAAGATTTAGTGCGACTATTTGCCTGCTGATGTATAAAGGGGACATTAGAGGAGGGATGGGATTAGGGACAAGGAACTGGAAGGAATTCCGCCATGGCCTTTTGAAGGAAGTATCCCGGCATTCGTCTGGGGAAAATTTGAAATCACAAATCTGGATGTCCGGACGGGGATTCGAACACGCGTCGTCACGAATACGAGGTCATAGCACTACCGCTCACCCACCACACTCGATGGCTGATCGTGACTAACTCTCCGTACCATTTACTGCTTGATTCTCACTTCCGCTGCTAGCATAATTATTTTCTCACTCAAAGACGATCGCGCACGTTGTATGTCAGGGAAAATTCGTTTATTTGAATCACGTTGTTGAGGTTATGATTCCACTGTTTCAACCTCGTACGAAGTATTTTCTGGGTTGAACGATGTACTCTCCATTTCTGATCACTCAATTGCTTGACTAATCAAAAAGTTTTCCAGAAACTGGAAGTCGGTAAGTAGAGATGACGCATTCGTTATAGTTCCCTTGAAGCTTTAGCTCTTTGGTAAAGTGTGAGACGTTACCCTCTCTTCCCTTTAATGGCTTTAAGATTTCGGGATGACGTCATAGAGATTTCTGTGAACATGGATTTTGTCCAGTGAATATAGTTTCGGAGCAGCAATGTTAAACTTTACGTCTTGATTTTGTAATTAACATGTTTTCTGGCGTGCCTCCGCCAGTAAGGAAGCAAGTTTTAACTCACGTCAAAAATAGTCGAAAACAGTATGTGACGTGTATACCATATTTGATTACCTGTACTGAAGTACTAAAGAAATATGAGATGACAATAGTCAATAAAAGATTGAAGCATGCCGTTACAAACAAATGGCACATTGAATCTCAAGGAAATAAACTACCTCTTGGCTTTTTGTTCCAGCTGCACAGTAAATACCTCATGTCATCGTTATAACGTCGGATAGACAATACAGAACTAACACAAACTCGCAAATAGAAATCCATGTGCTCGAGAATGGTATCGAACAGGGAACATAACGACGAACAGTACGAATCTTCTATTGAAACATTTATGGATATACTATGTAACAAGCAATGTAAGAGATCTAAAATACTATTGCGTATTCAGTTAACAGAAATGAGATTTGAAGTACGGTTAAAATGAAGTATCGGCATAAAATGGAGTGATTTTGAAGAGCAAACGAAGGAAACTGGAGTGAAGATATAAGAGATGTTACAAACTCCATGTAATGGGAAGTATTCCTTAACTGTTGATAAAAAAAAAAAAATAGATAAGTAAGAAATTAAATGAAAATTTGCCAATTGTATCACAATGCCAGCCTTGGTAGCGTAGGACCTAGAGTGTTGAAGGTCGCCGGTTTGAGTCCGGCCGTGGGCATGGGTGTTTAAGTGTTGTGTCTGTGAATGTCATGTTTGTCCTGTGGTTTGTCTAATTAACTGGTAAAAATTCATAAAAGAGAAACTGAAAACGCTATCGAGCTGGCTGTATGGCCTAAGATGCCCAAAGCCAAAATAAAAATAAATAAAAATGTATCACAATATTTCGTATCCGCAGGAACTTCCAACCAATTTCCAGTCAACTGTAACGGTGAAAATTTCTTTCTTTTAAGCTGATATTTATGGCACTCTATTCAGAAATCTGGATTAAGGCAGCAATCTTCTGAATTCTTTTTATCGTAGCCGAATCACCGCAAGGAAGTTCTTGAATGAAAGCAATTAAGTAATGCTTTCAAGGAAGAGGCATAAATGCCACGATTTTATAAAACCTACATCACAATAAAATACTAAATTTTAAAATTTTAGATCAACAAATAGTATTTGGCATTAATCTTGTAGTTTGAACAGTTGATTTATTTTTATATTTGCTGTTCTACATGAAGAAGTAAAAAATAATAAAAATTGATAGTCATGGCGGACTGCCCACAGAAGCGAAATCTTAAAACTATGAATATCATACGCGCAACACGTCATAGTCATACCCACAGATACTCTAAATAATAATAATTCCGTGCGGTCGTAATCACCTGGTGACAGGGTTTCTATTGACTGCGCATCCCACCTCTGTCTATGCCGCGTTAATCTAACCCGGTAGTGCTACCAGGTGGAGGGAACTTACAGTTTAACGGGGAATACGAACCACGGAAACGTTCTGCCGTACTTCACATTACGCAGCAAGCTGTGCCAGAGGTGAAGGCCGGGTTAAGGGTGTATGAAACTCCCCGCCCAGACAGGGATTCGAACTCGGAATCCCTCGTTTCACACTCAGACACCTTAACCACTGAGCCACCAGACCGCAACAGATATACTGTTAACATGGAAAACATCCCCACTTTACCACATCGTGTGGAATTAGAGATGGATCCGATAGAAATTGATACCGTAGGAATTGTAAAGCAATTAAAACTCCTGAAGTGGGGTAAAGCGCCGGGTCCCGATGGAATACCGGTAAGAGTATACGCGGAGGATATTGAACCATTTCTGTCAGATATATTCCGTAAATCACTAGAAGAGAGAAAATTACCTTCTAGCTGGAAAATAGCCCAGGTAATTCCCGTTTTTAAGAAAGGAGATCGGAGTGATCCTATGAATTATCGACCCATATCTCTAACATCGGTCTGCAGCAGAATTCTGGAACATATCATATGCTCGAACATAATGAAGTTTCTAGATGAGAACGAGTTACTTGCACCATGTCAACACGGATTTTGGAAAAAGAGATCATGTGAAACACAATTGGCCCTATTTTCCCACGACATAATAAAAGTTATTGATGTAGGTTCGCAAGTTGATGCAGTTTTTTTGGATTTTCAGAAAGCTTTTGATTCTGTGCTACACAATCGACTCTTAGCGAAGATTCGAGCTTACGGTATTTCGGCTCAGATTTGCGAGTGGATACGGGATTTTCTAACTGGTCGATCACAGTATGTCGTTGTTGACGGGGAAGTCTCTTCTAAGATAAATGTTACTTCGGGCGTTCCTCAAGGAAGTGTCATAGGTCCACTTCTTTTCTTAATATTTATAAACGATCTACGTGACAATGTCAAATGCTGGTTGCGATTGTTTGCCGACGATGCGGTTATCTATCGGGAAATAAGGTGCTTCGACGATTGCTTAGAAATTCAGCGTGATTTGGATGCTATTTTCGATTGGTGCCGTAAATGGCAGCTTACACTTAATTGCAAAAAGTGCAAGGCAATGCGGATAAGTAACAAGAAGAATCAGTTTGTTCACGAGTACAAAATAAACAATTCACCTGTTGACACGGTTGATTCCTTGAAGTATCTGGGGGTGATAGTACAAAGCAACATGAAATGGGACATGCACATAACTTCCGTCGCAGGAAAGGCTAATTCTAAATTACGATTCATAGGTCGTATTTTGAGAAATTGTAATGCTCAAACAAAGGAGATAGCGTATAAAACACTAGTGCGTCCGCATCTGGATTACTGTTGTGGGGTTTGGGATCCGTATCGCAAGGTTCTGATTGACTCAGTTGAGAGGGTACAGAGGAGAGCCGCTAGATTCGTGACTTGTTGTTACAGCCCTTATGAAAGCGTCACAGAATTGATACATAGATTGGGCTGGGATAGTTTGGAAGACAGACGACGTAGCTTGCGTTCGAATTTATTGGAGAATATGCGAAAAAATTTAAATTTCTAGTGCAATTAAATACTTCTTCCGCCATCCTATTTAGGTCGCAATGACCGGAGGGATAAGATTAGAGAAATAAGATGCCGTACTGATACTTATATGTATTCCTTCTTTCCTCGCACTATTTGGGATTGGAATGGGCGGGTTTAGGATTGGTGCTTAGCACCCTCTGCCACCCACAATGTTTGTGATTTGCAGAGTATGGATGTAGATGTAGATGTAGAACATTAGCATGTCGGTGACGAGAACTCTTTAGATTTTACCCTTCCAAAAATCGACAAACGCACCTAAAGAACTTGTCACTTCAAAAACTACAAATCTAACTTATTCTACAACCCGAAGGTTGGTCCAATCTTCGCGAAGGAGATGTGCCAAAATGCCTTTCTTCAGGGGCCTGCAGTTTAACATGGAATCAGAAGTACGGAACGTCCCGGTGTGGCTCATATAATCAAATACAACACCTAAAAACTCCTTCTCAGAACGGGATTTGAACTCGCGACCGGACAGAGAAACTTCCGGTTTTAAGCGGCTTAATCGCTGAGCTACCAGACCGCCTTGTGTTGAAATATACGTGTGCTAAGTACTACCAAAATCATATAAAAACTGTGGGTTTGTATGGACAACGTTGACAGAAATTAAGGTGAGGGGGGGGGGAAAGGATGAGAGGGTTTAGGTTTTTGTAAATCAAATGTAAACTGTGTTTTTCCTAAAAAAAAAAAAAAATTAAATATTTTTTTTTTTTTTTTTTTTTTTTTTTTTTTTTTGTACGTATGCAAAGTTCCATTAAAATCGAATAAAAACTGTGTCAAAAAAAATCGTTTTTATATATTAGATACAAGTATAACCTGTATTTTCACTGCTGTCCAAGCATAACACATCATACAGCTACAGATATATCGTTAACACTAGCATGTTGGTGAAGTGAATTCATAAGATTTTACCCATCCAAAAATCGTCCAACACACAACACGTCATAGGAGTCATAGGATGTCGGTGACGGGAAGTCGCGAACTCATAGATTTACCCCCGTCCAATCATTGCCTAGCGCGCCTATAGAGGTTTTCAGTTTAAAATTTTTGTTAAAAAATGAAAAAAAAAATTTGTACCGGAAAGATACGATTGTTAAAGAAATGCATCGAATCGATGTTCGCCGTCATCGACAAAAGCGGAGGTGTGGCGGTTGATCCGTAGATTCGAGTGGCAGTAAGAAGTTAGTTCCCAGTGTTGGACCGGCCCGGCAGATGGCGAAGATTGCTGCGCGTAATCCGGCGCTGGAGTGCGGGCGGCGCCATACATCACGCCCGGCCCGGCGAGGGTCAGATGTCAGCGCCTGCGGGGTAGGCACACCAGCGAGCCCGCCGCCCGGCATTAATCACGGCAGGCTGTCGGTCCGTCTGTCACGCTGCGCCGCACCTGCCGTCCCTTTCTCCCCGCGCCCTACACTGCCCTCAGTACACGACTCTGCGTACTAACCTGCAGAAACGGTACACAGCGAATAGTCTCTTTATCAGGAAAACGAAAGAAACTTTAAAAAAAAAATCATAAACCAGCAATTTTGCTACTTAGGAAGTAAAATTACAAACGATGGTCGAAGCAGGAATGATGTTAAGGGGACACAGTCACGAAGGGCCTCCCTTAAGAAATCAATGTTAAAACAAGCAAACTTCGGGTACACTTTCTGAAGAAACTAATGGAGACACAGACCTGAAACTTTCGCAGTATACAGATAAAACATCATCTGCAAATCACATAAAGATTTGTTACTATATTTTATATAGTTTATGAGTAATGATTTTTTGTTCTAAAAGACAAAAAAATATAACTTTTTATAAATACCTTGGAGCTTGTAAGTTTATTCTTGTTGTTGCGACAGGTATCATTTTTTATCTGATTAATAATCATTTTATTTACAAGAGGTGCTGAAAGTCTGATGTCTTTATCAGTCTTAGTTTTTGAGAAAAGTGTACCAGAAGATCAAAAAATGTAGTTTTGGGGAAAAAACTGTACTAAACGTTTTGCATACGAGAAACTAATGTACATTACAATACAAACACACTATTACCATCCATCACGAAAAAATTAATAACACCGAATATAATCGTCAAATTTTCATGAAACAAACGGCATTTTGTAGCTAAATAATTGGAGCATTGAACAAGTCTAAAAATAAAAAATCGATTTTTTTAGCCTGTTCGCAACTGTGTCCCCAAGCAGAATAGCAATATCGAAAAGAGCATTAACGAAAAAGAGAAATCTTTTAGTTTCAAAAAGAACTTTTTAAATCTCTATGTGTGGAGCACAGTACTTTATGGCAACGAAGTATGGACTTCAGGAATACCAGAAAGAAGGAAAATTGAAGCATTTGAAATGTGGTGATACAGAGGGATGCTAAAAATTAAGTGAACAGGTAAAGTGCGAAACGAACGAGTTTTGGAAATAACGGTAGAGGAAATAAGTTTATGAAAGAGTCTTACAGAAAGAAGAGACAGGCTGGTTGGTCATATTTTGAGACATACAGGATTGATTAACTTGTTAGTGGAGGGAACAGTCGAAGGTAAGAACTGCAGAAGAAGACAGAGATTGGAATATATGAAGCGAATAATTGAAGACATGGGTTGTAAGGGGTATGTTGAGATGAAAAGCAAAGCGCAAGATAGGAAGGGATGGAGGATTGCATTAAATCAGTCGAAAGAATGACGACAGTAAAATAATAATAATAATAATCAGCATTCTTCCTAATCCTACGGGAAAGCTGCATTTATTAATTATGGAGGTTATTAATTATGTTGCAACGAGTCAATAATAACTTATAAATTTAACCATTTGCTAAGAACAACAAAGTGAACAATTCGATAACATAAAACGGTGATACCCGTGTCGCGTCTAGTTTTCTCCTTTCCTGGAGTCAACTTTCTATGAAAAACAATAGAAACGATCAGAATACTATACTGTAATTCCGTGATTATTTTCGGTCACTGTTTGAAATGAAATTTATCTGTTAACCGTCTTTAAAAAGTAATACAGCATAATTTTCAACTTATTCTCAAATAGGCATTCAAACGCTCCGTATCCTATAAGGAAGGTAGCAAGTATCAGTAACAAACAAAACGCTCAATTCTAATGAAACTATCAAAATTCTCCAGTATTGATTCATTATACACCAAATAAGTTAATTTCACCTTATTAATAAATAAACGATTTATGTTCAAAACAGTCTGTATAAATGATCTAGGGACCGAGAAAACACTCTATTTTGATTTCATAGCACCACTTCATCTAATAGTAGTTGGATTTCATTGTGGAGAAACTGAAGATGGAATGGTTCTGTAATTTAGATCTACAAGAAACGATCTCATAAACCACGCCAGTTTCCGTGAAAGTATTCCTATCCTATTTCTTAAATAGGGAATAATCCAAGTGTATGCATAATGCATAGTGCCATTATTGTGGAAATGCGATTACTCAAAGGCACATAACGCATGGCTTGAATCATACGTTCTCAAATTTTCACGAAAATATCGAAATCCCATCCGCGTAACTGTTACTGAGGTTTGATTAGGCAGGTAATTACATAATTAAATTTGTTTTATCCAAGTACTTCATTCTAATTTCCAGCATTTTTCGCGAAAAGATACAGCAGAAAAAAAGAAACGCAAAAACTTGTTAACCACGAAAAGAATATGGTCTCTTTAAATTACTTGCAACTTGTGAAGCAGAATTATTTAAAATACGTTTGAAGTCTAAGTTATTTCTACAAGCATCGTGCAAAAAGTGAGATCCAGTAAAGATCTTCTTGTAAGCAGAAGCTGGAGATCTAGAAAAATTTGTGTATAAACGTGTAATGTGATATAGCGACCAAATGTGTGAAATGTAATTTTCCATTTATATAGAATACTAGCTCGTACCCGCGACTTCGTACGCGTAGATTAAGAATTTATTTGCCAGAATTAAATATAGAAAGTTGTTGGTAACGAAGGATTGGTCCCAAACAACATCGAGTCGGAATAATATGACAGGAAAGCTAACACTATATCATTGTACCGTCGAACCTGTCTCTTGAAGAGAATCAATTTCCAACATATTTCTGTCAACATTCGATAAGGTCTGAAAATTTCGTGACTACAACTGTTAATCATACCGGAAAAGATATCCTGTGCCCTTCATACAGATTTCCTTATAAAATTTCATCATAACGATATAGCCATTTAGTCGTCAAAACGTAACAAAAAGACGGAGACTTACTACCGTATTTATAATAATATTACTGTGGTTCACACTCACACACTGACTGCGAACAACACCTGAGGGATCATTATAACGTAAAAAAGTGTACACCTACAACATTGCAAGACTACCTACGATTTGCCTCGCATTGCACCCCTAACTTTCTAATATCTACAGTTTAACATTCAATCCGAATAACCTACGGCCCAGGCCTGACTCTTACGATGAAAAACAATTTTTTTAAAATCTTTTCGTAAGCAAGCGCTTTAACCATTGAGCTGCCAGTCCACTACACGGAAACACGGTACGGAGAGGTCCATATCCAACGTGTCTGTCTATCGCCGTATTTCGAAGTTATGAGACAACATGTGTTATTTATAAGATAATTTTTCAACCAAACGTAGACAGTATTTTTCTCCTCGTTTCAAAGGATAACTGTGCAAAGTTTCATCGAGATCGGATGAAAACTGTGGATTTGCATAAAGAACAAACAAACAAACATACATTCATCTTTATATATAAAGATTATAAGTGAAAACTTTTCATATGCGGATTTTTTTATTATGTTGATATTACTTCAAGTAGATGAAACCCGGATCATGCCTACAGTGCTATAAACCTGTACGGAATTCACAAAATAATGTATACCGCCGGGCAGCTGGAACTAATGCCGTCATGTAGCGTGAAACCCGGTAATACAGAATCGTGACTACATTCTTCTTCCGATATTACGAGCTCTGAAGAATCTGACACATTACAGCCGACGCCAGCGTGCCTCATTTCAGACATCGCAAGTTGGCGAGGGAAGCGATGAGGTGGGACGACTACGAGTTTTGGCTGGCAAGACGTCGGCCTCGCAGAATTCTGCACATTCCATTATAAAATGAGCGCGGAGGCAGGGCGCCTTGTTAGTCCCGGCGTAATTATATTGCACTCCAAAGGAATTTAATTTAGAAACGCCGCTGCAGTTGTTCCGGGTCCCTTAATACCTTCGGCAGTTACGGTTGGGATACAAGCAGTGACACTTTAATGATATATTTAGGAGGCGGGTGGGAGAATGCAATTTGCTTGGCGGCGGAGCCGACTCCAATGAGGGGTGAGATCGGGCCGCCCAGATGGACTCGGTTATATAGAGTTGTCGCTGGGGCGGCTGCTGGGGGATGATGAAGGAAGGTGGCGGCGGCGAGGTGCAGGTTTCTTTCTCCAGCCCCCCCCCCCCCACCTTTTTTTTTCTAAAGAGGTCCGCGTCCCCCGCAACCCCCGAGGGCCCGGTGATTTATGGTCGGGCCTTCAGATCGAGTGGAGGCCCAGGCCGCCCCCTTTCCTCAGCTGGGACCCTGGTACACTCCGGTCACCTCCGAATCGCCGCGAACAGCCGACTCTCAGCACAAGATACTCAACACCTGCAGTCAATGTTACTGACCAAAACGTCAAGTTCTCGATGTTCATACAAATTTCTCTTTTTTTTTTATGGATTTCGGCCTTATCAGCAATACGGCCGAGTTCATTACAACAATTTAAATTTTAATTTCTTTACATGTTCTTTGTACATCTGTTTACATTGTTGCCTATATACTATAATATGTTGACATGAAATCCGGTACATTGTTACATCTCTTAAACAGCGTCCATAAACTACGTAGCCCCCTTTTTTGGCCTGCTGTGAACTCCCCCCCCCCCTCACGTAGTCCAACTTGGTTTTTGCATCAACCTCCCCCCCCCTTCCCCGCATGCCACGTAGCTTCTTTCCCTATGGATTCCGGAAGAAATTCTGTACTGTTTTCTTTTGTCAGACTATCGTAAATCACATACGGAAGATAATTGAAAAGTCGGAGATACATACTCATATGCTGTTATGTGTTCTGTACCTTATTTTAACTGCGACAAATAATATGAATTAAAAGCTTCGTGGCTTGTCTTGGAACCCACCCCCCACCCCTTTTTTCCACGTAGCACAGCGTAGCTTTCTACGCAACCCCTCCCTCCCCTACACCGTGCCACGTGATTTATGGACGCTTCCTTATCTTCACACTAGAGGGCTCATTATACAATTAGTTGGATTATTCGCAGTGTCTTAATTCTATTTTGGTTAATGTAAAGCACTTGTACCCTAATCATTCACCCTGGGCACAGATTCTAGTATTACGACTACATGATAACATGTTGCGTGGATATTTCTGTTCGGGTGATATACGATAGTAAATGTTACATCTTAGTTCCTATCATTTCCTATTGGCTTCCCTAATTGTCTTAGATTTATATTTGAATGTTTCTCTCCTTGAAAAAGGACATTATGATTTTGTATATTTCGTGCTTATTGGAAGAGAGCAAGATGGATTAATTGATTGGGAGAGGAGTATTGCATTTTGTTGTGAGTATCGGTGTGTTTCTTATAAGAAAATAGAACATGATTTATGTCCCCTACTGTTTGATCAAAGCAGTCACATAGGGGGTTATGTCTGAGGCCTAACCGACTGAGGTGGCTGGAAAAGTTGCCATGATGGAATCGGCTTCTAATAATGTTGATTAAGTGGCGTTTGTTAACTATCCAGTTAGGGAACCACGGTTTGGAAGGGATACATGGTTGGACGCATGGAATTGTTCCAATCTGTTTGCCATATATTCCTTGCCCTCTGTTTTAATTCTTGCAGCAATGCGGATGGAGAGAGTGTTAATTCTATTCTTTGTCCGTGTGAGATGGCTTCTTTGGCAAGTCTGTCTACATATTCATTGTATTTGATCCCTTTGTGAGGGGGTACCCATATTAAACTTATTTTGATACCTTGATTATTGCTGAGGTGTATTTCCGTGTAAAAATTCTATTGGCAAGGGCGTCATCCTATAGTTCCACTTGAGTTCTGTTATGCTCCTGATAACGCCCAAAGAGTCGGCTATTATAACCCTCTCCTTTGGTCCCCTAATCCGGCCATATCTTACTGCTTCTAATATCGCTTCCGCTTTAGTTAAATATATTGGAGTTTACGGAGTGTAATGATTGGTGTTGTGTTTTGGGGCAATATAGTGCGCTGCCGACTCGTTCCGCTAAATTATTTTTGTGTCCATCTGTATGTATGTGGATTGAGTTTGGGTTTGGGTTGGCTAGCAGTGCGTTCAGGGTATAGTTGGCGTTGCTTCCCGTCATATGTTCCAAGCACTGTACTTATGTCTAGGAATCGGAGGTGGTAAGATGTTTGGAACATCGGGTGTAGGGGAACTTCGTTATGTTGATTCCGCTTTCCTCAAACTTGATATACGCGTTAAGTAGGGGAGTGCTGTTTAGGGCACCTGTGTGTTTATTTACGCTCTTGTGCTTCCAATATTTAAGTTTACTTAACCATTCCTTCAGTGGGTATGTAGTGATAGTCAGTTTTTCCACTATGAATTTCTCTGTGAGTTGTATTCTTATATAAAGAGGCATTTCGACAGCTTTAGGGACCGTGCACGAACTACGTGGCACGGTCCAATGGGGGGGGGGGGGGGGGGGGGTTGGCTAGTAGGCTACGCTAGGCTACGTGGGGGGGGGGGGAGTGGGGGTTCCAAGTTAGGCCACGTAGCTTTCCTTTCATAACATTTTTCACAGTTAAAATGAGGAATAGAACTCACAACAGCATGTGAATATTTATTTCCCTCAGTTAACTATCTCTGTATGTAATTTACAATAGTCTGACAAGAGAAAACGGTAAAAAATGTCTTTTGGAATCAAAAGGTAAAAAAGCTACGTGCTACGGGGGGGGGGATAGAGGCAATTAAAACTCCTAAAGTGGGGTAAAGCGCCGGGTCCCGATGGTATACCGGTAAGAATATTTTCTGAATACGCGGAGGATATTGAACCATTTCTGTCAGATATATTCCGTAAATCACTAGATGAGAGAAAAGTACCTTCTAGCTGGAAAATAGCCCAGGTAATTCCCGTTTTTATGAAAGGAGATCGGAGTGATCCTAGGAATTATCGACCCATATCTCTAACATCGGTCTGCAGCAGAATTGTGGAACATGTCATATTCTCGAACATTATGAAGTTTCTAGATGAGAACGAGTTACTTACACCATGTCAACACGGATTTCGGAAGAAGAGATCGTGTGAAACACAATTGGCCCTATTTTCCCACGGCATAATGAAAGCTATCGATGCAGGTTCGCAAGTTGATGCAGTTTTTTTGGATTTTCAGAAAGCTTTTGATTCTGTGCCACACAACCGACTTTTAGCGAAGATTCGAGCTTACGGTATTTCGGCTCAGATTTGCGAGTGGATACGTGATTTTCTAACTGGTCGATCACAGTATGTCGTTGTTGACGGGGAAGCCTCTTCTAAGATAAATGTTACTTCGGGCGTTCCTCAAGGAAGTGTAATAGGTCCACTTCTTTTCTTAATATTTATAAACGACCTAGGTGACAACGTCAAATGCTGGTTGCGATTGTTTTCCGACGATGCGGTTATCTATAGGGAAATAAGATGCTCCGACGATTGGTTAGAAATTCAGCGTGATTTGGATGCTATTTTCGATTGGTGCCGTAAATGGCAGCTTACACTTAATTGCAAAAAGTGCAAGGCAATGCGGATAAGTAACAAGAAGAATCAGGTTGTTCACGAGTACAAAATAAACAATTCACCTGTTGACACGGTTGATTCCGTGAAGTATCTGGGGGTGATAGTACAAAGCAACATGAAATGGGACATGCACATAACTTCCGTCGTAGGCAAAGCAAATTCTAAATTACGATTCATAGGTCGTATTTTGATTGACTCAGTTGAGAGGGTGCAGAGGAGAGCCGCTAGATTCGTGATTTGTTGTTACAGCCCTTATGAAAGCGTCACAGAATTGATACATAGATTGGGCTACGATAGTTTGGAAGACAGACGACGTAGCTTGCGTTCGAATTTATTGGAGAATATGCGAAAAAATTTAAATTTCGAATGCAATGAAATACTTCTTCCGCCAACCTATTTAGGTCGCAATGACCGGAGGGATAAGATTAGAGAAATAAGATGCCGTACTGATACTTATATGTATTCCTTCTTTCCTCGCACTATTCGGGATTGGAATGGGCGGGTTTAGGATTGGTGCTTAGCACCCTCTGCCACCCACAATGTTTGTGATTTGCAGAGTATGGATGTAGATGTAGATGTAGATAGGCACATATGGCTACGTGGGGGGAGGGGGGGGGTTCACAAGAGGCCAAAATGGAGCTACGTGGCTAATGCACTCTCCCTTACTAGTAACGCGTTAGTTGGTGTAGGTCGTAGTGCTCCTAAGCATGTTACCAATTTCTCTTATGTTATCCTTAGTATGAAAACAATTATCTTGAGGCCACATTTCATATTAGTCAGAATTTTGTTCGTTTGTGAAGAAACAAAATACGTTTTGCGAAAATGCCTAATATAAACACTTTATGTAATTTTGAACTGTTGATACGTGCTGCAATTACAAACTTATAATACGTCCATGGTCTCTTTCAATAAATTATCAATAAAAAATTTACAATTTCTTTTCATATGAGTAGCCAAAATACTAATGGTGAAGCAACGCTAAACGTAAGATATTATTTCATTTGCACCTAAGCTCATTATGGAGGTGGATCCGAAGTTATCTGTACAGTTATTTTTAAACGAGTTTAGTCAATCAAGTTGCAGAGAAGGAATCAGAAGTTTTCTTTTCAAATTATGTTTATCTGTACATCTATCTGGATGAACGTGATTTTTATGGGATGGCAAATAATTAGGTTTGCAACGAATATTCGGCACCTATTTGGTATTCGGCCTATTAGGTGGCTTTAATCTCATTCCGCCGAATGCCGAATACTTAGGAAATTTTTTGAAGTTGGATAATTTCCTCATATAAAACCATTGATTGATTAAATGACAATGTATTTTACTTATAATTACAAAAATTATCGTTCATAATCAACCCCCACAATGTCAAAACAAAACTAACATAATAGTAAATATCTGTTCACTTGAATCATCAGAATTTTGTAAAGATTGTGATGCAGAAAAACTAATTTTTCTGTATTGTCAGGCAGTAGTAGTACTTTCACGGTTACAGTCTGAATTTAATGAAATGAGGGCCATAATTTAAGCTTTAATTGCCAGAATTAATTTATTCAAGCAAATCATTGGAAGGCACGAATTTTGCGAGCTCCCCAACTTATCACTGACTATCGTCGAGGATGATGACATTTTGTCTTATGATCAACATTTAGCCTAAATTCGCTTCTCACAGACTTAAGAACGAGATTTGAGGATTTTTTGACTATTCAAATACCGCACTGTGTTATCGATCCTTACGGCGACATTGAGGAATTGCTTATCGTACTAAAAGACGAACTGATCGAAATTTTCACTATCTAACAACTTCAGGCGCATTTCAGACAGTAGTTCAGGTTTCAGAAATATATACCTGTTGCTAGTCCTGTATTATGAACTATCGCAACAAAGCTTTTTCATCTTTACACCTCGTGGAAAGTGTTTTTAACGCAATTAAACGATTTTCTTAAGGAAAAAGAGGAATCTGTCAGAAATAAGGTTGGTATTTGAGGCCATACTTCAAGCATGTCAAACCATGCCCATAGTGGTCGGAGGTAACTATACTTGAACAGGTGTGCGAGAGACTACCGCCAAGCCGGCCAAATACTTTTGGCGAATATTCTGCTATTCGGTCAGGAAGTCTGTATTATATTCGGTATTCGGTGTATGGCCGAATATACTGTTCGTTGGAAGTCTCTAAGTAATATATTACGAATAGTTCCTATAGTAAAACAGGGCTTGTTTCTTTTTGATGTGACGTCGGAAAGCCGAGATTTTTAAGGTAAAATTGTTCTCGTTAACGTGATTCACGTAAAAACTAGTCAATGGGGTTTCGAATAATGGTCCTGCGACTAAAAGAGCGTTTGTTTCAATATGATGTGACATTTAAATGCTGAGAACATGAGATAAGAGCCTCCAAAAATTAGTATCAATTTTTCATTGAACGTGATTTTTATTGGGTTTGGAACAAAGTACAACACATAGTCTCAATATCAAAATAAGGTACGTTACATTTTGACAGAGGGATGAAAAGCTTAAAATTAGATAAATATGTCCGCAAACTGATAATCATTTAAAAAGCTTGTAACTTCTTGCAGTATAAACGTCTAGTAAGATACGTACAACCAGCATGGCATTATTCTGAATTTACATAACAGGACGCTAACGCGAGCCATTTATCTACCCTGCAGTAGCCCTGTACGAATCAGTGGGGGTTCGAGTACTGAAAGAATGCTTCGTATGTTTGTTTTTTTTTCTTCTCCTTCTGGATCGACGCCAAGGTCGGGGAAACATTGGGGACAAGGAAGGGGCAAGAATTCTGCCATGGACTTCTGGAGGAATGATTCTGGCAATCACCTGGAGAGATTTTGGAAAACCGAAAGCTGGAAGACCGGACGAGATTCCAGCCTGCGTCCTCCCAAATGCGAAGCCAGAGAGTAACCTCTCTTCCACTATGCTCGGTGTCTCTTTTTACTGAAAAAATTATAACACCCATAACCTGCTGGTCATCACGCCATTACACTGATATTGACGGATGTAAAAAGTAATATGAAAATAAAGTGCGGGATCAAGTAGGAATACCAAACGCGAAGCAGAGAAACACTAATTAGTAACTTGGAGTAATTTTTTAAGGACAAAGACACCTACAAATTCTAAGGAAATAAAGGTGATAGAAAATGATATTCACCTTGCACTGTGAAACTGTAGGTCGCAAAAATACTGAATTAACAGCACTTTATTTCACAGATTTTTATATATGGCGTTGGATAGTGGTATTTTTTATTGAGAACGTAGATCATCATCAATAGTTTAACTCATTTATCTGTGTCATCATTCCATGGGATTTCTCGCAGTGTCTGCGATATTCTTGAGTATACATTGACTGAAAATTAGGTCGTCAAATCATCCTTGCAACTTACTTCGATAGAAGTTCTGACTTCATCTCCAAATCTTTTTTGAAATAATAAAAACAAGTGAACGAAGTTACTGGTAACCGCTACTGATAAAATACATCTGTGTTAAAACATTTTAATTCAATATTTTTCTACAACATTTTACATTTACGAGATATAGAGCCTTTGAGACCACTTTGGTAGTTCGAAAACACTCTGATGGGGCGCCATTTGCAAATTGCTTTTCTACGCTGAAGCAACATAACTACGAAAACTATCGATTTCACTCAGACAAATACTTCGAATATTTCTACGTTAGCTGAAATTATGTACCCACAGGAAATTTGTATATTTTTTTAAAACCGACCTTAATTACGTCAGGTACACTTCCTTTTGCTCTGAAACAATGATTTTTAAATTTTTTTGTACATTTTCTTTTTGTACCGGGTTCGTACCGCTTAACGTTTTTAATGAGGAATGTGGTCAACATCGTGTTGTTTACATCACCTAACTGTTTCCGTCCCGTGCGACTCCTAGTCTGTAAGGAACAAAAAACCCTTCCCGGGAGCTTTTTACAATACTCATACATTCAGAGACAGCCAACTTGCAGTGCTCAAAACACGCATAACGTAAAAATAGAGTTTAATATCGAAGATATCAGTTTCAAATAAATCAGAAGTTATTTATTTATTAGACTGCCTTTCATAAAGTTCCGATTATCATGATTTTAGAAGAAGCCTTTTATTATGATTGATACAGTGAGACATGAATTAACTGCTTTTAGAAATAGCACCTTATATTTTAGAAAACTTTTATAGGATGACTCGGTAACGCTCTGGCCTCACAAACGGGAGGACGCGGGTTCAAATCCCCGTGCGGACATCTAGTGTTGGGTTTTCAATGGTTTCCCCAAATCACTCCATGCGAAAGACGCGAACCTTCCTTCAAAAGGCCATGAACGAATTACTTCCCATTCCTTTTCCCGGTTCTGTCCAACCTCTAATGACCTCGACGTCGACGAGGAATAAGGCCACAAGGAAAAAAAAAAATATGATTAGTTCCTCAAACCATTATGATTTAAATTTTCAACATTTCCGTGATCACTACGGTTGGAATCCTAAAATTTGTTGTAAAATATTACCATACATTCTAGCGTCATCAAAAAAAAAAAAAAATAAAAAAAAAAAAAAAAAAAAAAAATAAAAAATATGTAGTTACGAGACAATTTTATCATAAAATTTTTGTTTCTGCGAACGTGATTTTTTTAAAAACGCAGATAATTGGCGATGTCTGTTGCACCAATTATGTCAAAACGGATCAATACAGAGAAGCAAGAAATGGATGAAGCCTACTGCGAGAGTCGTTCGTGTTTCTTCGACATTCAGAAGCCTTAAGGGCTCTGTATCACGCTAAGGTAGCCATGACATTTTATTGCCTTAAAGAGATTAACTTCAGTGTAAACTCTTATTGCGAATCATTTTGACTCACGTTCCCAGTTTATAGTCATGTGTTCAATTCGATGGTCTTGAAAATGTAGTTACTATTCGTTATTGCACCCACATTATTTGCCTGCAATCAGTAATTTTTTCGTAGCGTGACGTGTGCACATTAAATTGTGTTTAATGATATTTGCTTCTGATAATTTTACAAGTGGTGAGAACTCCGCGCTTATACCAAGTATAAATTTTAACCACGTGGCGACTACCGTGGGTGACTGATATGTTGAAATTGTCCACATTGTCCCTCAGACGAACAACACACAACTGGGGCTAGGTGACACTGTGCCTTTTTCATCCTAGAATTTCACATCATTCTAAGGATACGTGAAGTCCATTAAGGACAGCAAATGGTCTGCGAGTAGATGATTTGTTGTAGCGCATCCGTCATAGACCGCGGCAGACATTCACGCTATGTCGTTCTTATGACCGAGCGTGGTGGGTCAACGGTTAACGTTCTGGCCTCGCATTCGGGAGGACGCCGGTTCGAATCCCCGTCCGGGCATTCAGATTTGGGTTTTCCAATGGTTTCCCCAAATCACTGCAGGCGAATTCCTGGATGGTTCCTTCACAAGGACATGGCCAAATTCCTTCCCGTTCTTTGTCCCCAATCCCATCCCTCTTCTAATAACCTCGACGTCGACGAGGCGTAAAAAATAAGTAAAAAAAAATCGTTCGTCTTTTGGCACGGACGTTTCTGCTCGGCCGGAGCAACACTGGATCACAAAGCAAACGCTGAGCTGTGAGTTGAGAGATAGTACATAAAATACTCTCCTCTCACCACTGACAATATTAAGCTTCATGCATATAACAACTCTATATTTGCATCACTCAGTTGGAATTTCGGAAAAAACTCTTTCAGTTGACACATAATTGGGTCATCAAGAAACATTGTGGTTATAGCATCATTACAGTTAGAAAACCACATTATTTCCAGAAATTCAGTGGAATGGCATGTTCTCTCACTAAACAGTAAAGAAAAAATAAATGAAAAATTCATCCAAGAAATTATAGTGATAGGATATATTAATTAATTTTTGGAATTTTTATTGTAGTTATTTTATTTATTATTTATTTTTACAGCTTTATCAATCCTTGTTTCGGGATGCAGTCTCTATAAGCCAGATGAGCTATATGTAATGCTACATAAGCTTGTTGTAGTTCCTTCCAGGCTGATGCATCTTGAGCAACTCTCTTCCAGTTCACGCCTCTTACTCGTCGTATGTCTTTATCCCAGCGATCCGGGGGTCTTCCTCTTGCTCTTTTCAAGTTCCTTGATGTCCAATACAGAACTGCCGTAGTCCATCTGTCGTCTCTTTTTCGAGTAATATGACCAGCCCATTGCAATTTTTGGGTCGTAACTTTCTAAGATGTCTGAACGAATGTAGACGGCCCTTTCCCTGTCTCTTCTAGTAAACCCTAGCATTTTTCTTTCCATACTTCGCTGGCCAGTTCTCATTTTTTGTTTCATGTGACTGTTGAGGGTCCACGTCTGGCAGCCATATGTGAAGAGCGGTAATACACGTTGTTCAAATACCTATTTTATAAGATGTACTGGCATGTTTGATTTAAATACTATGGAATTTATTCCATATGGAAGAAATTGTAGTTATAACCTTTTGAATATTGTCTGAACGCTGTTTAGTCATAAATTGTATTATATAACATACAAAAAGAAAGAATTAAAGGGACAAGTTGGATGTATTAAATAACAACTATTGTTAGTAATGTAGTGGTGTCTCTGTTTATGAGCGTGTGGTGCAGGGTTTGAGTCCCGCAGATGACGCCAGAGTACCGTTTTGGATGGCTGAGTGGTTATTGATTGGTGACTGGTTGACTATCGGAGGTGTGATCACTAACCTGACCGATAGCAACGTCTTCTTGATGTTCTTCTTTTCTTCTTGTCAGGACGACGGCCTTCTCTGACACCAGTCGATCGTTGATGACGCAGAATCGACAACTGCGCGGACAATAGCTGCCGGAACAACTAATGTATAATAAAAGATGTTACTGTTTTTTATTGAAGGCTGCGTAGAGTTCTTTGGCTTGAGTGTTGTTAGCCTGATACGGTTTAGTAAGGTTTATTACTGACGGAAACAGAGATTACAGATTAGTTCCAGTTTATTCGCCGTTAATTTACACACGGACAGTTGCATAAATACAGGAACGTAATTTCTGCACCACGCAATATGTTAGCAATACCCCCGCTAGCTTGAATTTAGACCCTGTTGCCGAAATGGGGTACAAAGCGACAATGTTGGTAGTAAAATCACGACACACTCCTACATAGATGTGTTACGTACAAACTCCCGAGGCGGACTGCCTGCGTGTAGCTGCCGGCCAGCGCGAGCGCTTATATCAGCACATACCTACTCGGATTACAGCGCACGGCTGTGCAGCTAGCCAGACGCGTATATTCACTTCGCTCTAACACAATATTACGGGGATTTATTTGGTTCCCTTACAACTCCCCCGCCTTTGAAACACGTGTTGCTCCTGCAACACTATCATGTGAAATCTCTGGAATAGTTACTCTTATGCTGCTAACAGATTGCGTGGCTGCATTTGCAGCAAAATAATTCTGAATCATCTTATTCATACAATGTCTACATAACCAAATACCCAAAAACAAGACAATTAAAATACAAATAATAGACGTAACACTGGCAGATACAACTGTTATCTTATGTTGATCTCTAGAACTCATTTGTGACTCCAAATGTGCAATAATCTTACTGAATTTAATAGTGTCATTAGATGCTTTAAGATACTTATCAATCTCTTCTTTAACCTCCTTACTATAAGTCAAATTCAATTCAACTAATTTAGGACTGTGATAAATTTCATAAGTTAAATTTGGTAAGTAATACAACTGGATAAGACAAATCATAAGACTTCTTAACTGACTTAATTGCTGGTGTTCTAAAATCATTTCCAATTATTTGACAACCTGTAGTGTTTACAAACATTCCTGAACCACTTACTGATAATTTAGTTGTCTGCTGAGATTGAATACAATTGACACTGACAGTACAAGGTGTTAACAAGGTAAATATCCAATTATCATGAACTCTAGCAAAATATGATTTAGTGAGGGTCACAACTTCTCTTTGACATGACTCAACAAACTTTTCTGAAAAGAACATATCAGATTCACAACTACTTACACTTACATCATGCAAAGTCATCAATGGACATATTTCTACAATATTAGATTCACATTTCTGCATGTCATTCTGATTAAGTGTCACATATGACTTATGATCTTTGCTCAATAAAATTACATCTTTCATATCCCATCTTACATATCTGCCTGTTTCACTCCAATAGATCGGAAAAGTATGAATACTATATCTCTCTAAAACTGAATCATGTGCACCAATAGGAACATTAACAACTAACCTCAAATTACTACCCATTAAAACAATATTTACCTTTGACAATTGGTAATACACACTTAAACTCTCCTCTGTACAAGGGGCAATCATAAACATACTTGAATCTAACTTATTCTGTATCAACTGTAAATATTTCAAAAATACTCTAGGGCTCAATAAAATATCACTAACTTTCCCACTAGAACCTTGTAATAGAGCAATTCTTAATCTAACCAATTCCATACGTACATTTGTTAACCCAAAAATAAGCTCTTGTAAAGTTTTTACACTAAAAATCTGAAAATTCAAAACTGTTAGTACACTTTCTACTTCATGCATATTCTTACTTATTACTGATTGAATTTCCCTAGTCTGTGAGATGAAGGCATCTGCTAATACTTGTATTGCTTGTGTATGATTTGTAATGGACTCCTCCATATGCTGAATCAAAATCAACTGTGACGAAAGACTAAGTTTAACATCATTCCCTACAGCTTCCAAATTATTTAACCTTGACTCTAAATGCTCTAGATCTTCAGAATTTAAAGTTCCAAATACAGTTTTCAAAATTTTTCCTCCAAGATCGAAATATGACCTTCTGACTCTGTTTGGCTTATGAGGTAGAATTTCCAAAATATTGTAAAATTCTTGCTGTAAAGCAGAATACATTACTTTTAGATTCAAAGAAACTGAATTTATAGCTGAATCATTATGCGACAGATTTTCTTTAGTAAGCTCATCAAGAGTACTGAATGTGCTATCTAGCTTGGTGCATTCATCTCTTACAATTCCCAAATCATAATCTATTACTAGTGACCAATAATTATCTGAAGCAATTACATCACTCTCCTTAGAAAATACTACACCATTACTAAGAGGCTTTACATGGACTAAATAAACAAAAGGAAACAAGATACCCAATAAAATCACTGAATAAAACATAATGAATACTCAATGTTACTTTCTGCACTGCACTTCACTTGGACACACACACACGTGCCACTCTGAGTCTCCTCTACTAGCGCTGACTGGGGCGCCTTCAGTTGCTGCCCGCGCTCTGCACTGCTCAGCTGCTCTGCTCAGCTGCTCTGCTCGACTGCTCTCCACGAGGCTACAACATTTTGTTCACCGCAGTAAACGTGTTTTATGCACACTTCCAAAGGGACAAGGCTTAGGTGGTTGAAAATCACCATACGCACATGTCTCTTTGCAACACGTTGAAAACATGAACATCATCAACTCAAATCTTAAACTCAAATATCTAACCATACAAAATACAAAATTACACTTGATGTTACAGCAGATACAAAACATGAAATACATATATTCTATTGACTACTGATTACTTCCTAGGTCTCAAACTATACCTTACTGCTGGCTTTTGAGATGTATGAGATGGTTGAACTGGGCCTTTACTTCGCAATGAATACGGACTTGAACTTTGTGGATCTACTGTCTTTGGAATTTGCTTAGGTTGTCCCACATGTTGTGTTGCTGTTCTGTCTGTTGATGTATTTTCACCTGGGTTCACTATGTGTTTCCTATTCCAACTGTACACCCGAAGACGATTTTTATGGACCACAATATCCCTATCTGGTAGCTTAATTTTAACTGTAACTGGTGAAAGAATCTGTATTACCTCAAATGGACCTGACCAATTTGTTGTGAATTTACGTGTTTGACCTTTTCTCAAAAATGGTGTGCTCAACATTACAAAATCTCCGACGCTAATCTCTTGTGGTTTAGCTGTTTTATCATACTGTTTAGCTTGTGCTTGAAATGCTTTTTGATTGTTTCTACGAACTTCTGACCATATTTTCTTCAATTTGAATGCTAGACTACGTACTTCTGGATTATCAATATCTTTTGAAGTTTTGAATAGTTCGAAAGGTGACGTCATTTCTCGACCATAGATAATTTCAAATGGGGTTCTCCTTGTGCTAACATGGACTCTAGTGTTGTAAGCTGACACCACATATGGTAACAATAAATCCCAATCATTATGTGACTTATTTACATAGTTGCTCAACATTTTTCCAATAGTTCTGTGAATTCTTTCAGTTCTACCATTTCCTTGTGGGTGAAAACTTGTAGTTCGCAATTTCTCAATACCCAATAACTTACAGACTTGTGTGAACAATGCTGACATGAAATTTGATCCTTGATCCGTAATAATAGAATTCGGTACGCCAAATTTAAGTATCCATCCTAATACAAAAGCTCTTGCTACACTCTCTGCTGTTTGATCTTCCAAAGGCACCATTACTAAATATCTTGAAAAAGCATCTGTGATGGTAAGTACATAACTGTAACCTGCTTTAGTACGCTTAAAAGGACCCATTACATCTAAACCAACTCTCTGAAATGGCTCTGCTGTTTCTGGTAACTGTTGTAACTTTTCTCTGGCTCTTCCTGGACCTAGTCTCTCATTACACTGAATACAACTTTTTACATACTCTCTGACATCTCCTTTACGACCTGGCCACCAATATTGTTTAGCTATCCTCTGATTAGTCAACTTCCATCCACAATGACCTGACAAAATGGAATCATGATACAACTTCATAACTGACTCACGTAAGACTTTGGGGACTACTACTCTGTCACCGCGCTTAGTTATGCGATGCAACACATTATCATGAAATACAAACCATTTATTTTTTCTCCACTTACTGCATTCCTCATCTTCTGCTTGCGCAATTGGCAACTTCTACTAGTGAAGGGGGGTCTTGTGCCTCTACCATCCGAACTTTTCTACTCAAACCATCCGCATTACCATGCAATTTTCCGGGCTTGTGGACAACATCAAATTCGAACTCACTTAGCCTTAATGTCCAACGCATTAATCTGCTCGACGGGTCTTTTAATCCTAACATCCATTTTAACGCTGCGTGATCTGTGATTATAGTAAATTTTCTGCCATAAAGGTAACATCTGAAAAAATTGAATACTCCAAATAACTGACAAAAGTTCACGCTCTGTAACACTGTAATTTGTTTCTGCTTTATTTAGTTGGCGGGAAGCATAGGCAATTGGTCTTTCTTTTCCATCTATGACCTGAGATAAAACTGAACCTATTGCTACATTACTTGCATCTGTGGAAAGAACATAAGGTTTGGAAAAATCTGGAAAAGCCAAAATTGGATAGGTTGTGAGTGCTTCTTTCAAAGTATCCATAGCTTGATCACAATCAACTGTCCATTCGAATTTTACACCTTTTCTCAACAAGTTGGTTAATGGTTTAGCCTTAAGGGCATAATTTTGAACAAATTTTCTGTAATAATTAGCAAGACCAAGAAATGATTGTAACTCTTTGACACAAGTTGGTGTTGGAAACTCTTTTACTGCCTGAACTAAACGTGGATGCGGTTTAACTCCTTCTCTAGAAATATGATGACCCAAATATTCTAACTCTGAAACTGCAAAATTGCATTTTTCGAATCGACAAGGTTAAATTAGCTTTCTGCAGACGTTCGAAAACACTTCTCAATCTCCTGACATGTTCATCAATATCTTTGGAAAATACGATTACATCATCCATATAAACCAATGTAGAAAAAGGCTTTAATCCCCTCAAAACACCGTCCATCAGCCTCTGAAACGTAGCTGGAGCATTTTTTAATCCAAAAGGCATTCTTGTATATTCATAATGACCGTTCGGAACATTGAACGCAGTTTTTGAATGTCCTCGTCAGCAACTCTTATCTGATGATAACCACTTCGCAAATCAAGGTTGGTAAAATACTTACACTGGCCTAGGTAATCCACTGTCTCTGAAATAGAAGGTAAAGGATAGACATCTGAAGTTGTAACAGCATTCAAACACCTGTAATCTACACAAAATCTGAACTTAGTTTCTCCATTTGGACTCTTCTTTGGGACGATAACGACCGGTGCTGCCCACGGGCTATTTGAAGGCCTAATAATACCATCCTTTAATTGTTGATCAATAAACTCATCGATCAGTTGTCTCTGATGGAAAGGAACTCGATACGCCTTCTTATATATGGGTAATGCATCTCCTGTCAAAATTCTATGTTCAACTATATCTGTGGCTGGGAGGGTTCTACCTGGTTCAAACAACTCTCTAAATTCCCGCAATAAACCTTCAATCTTCTCTTTATCTCTCTGGGGCAAGTGGCTCAACTTATCCTTAAAACATACTTCGCGCTTCACTTGGGCAATACGCGCCTTTTCACCTCTTACTCTATGGTCAGCCTCATTAACATCATCATCAACATCAACAAATATACTGCTAGCTAGCTCCTTATCACGTAAAACTTCGACATGTGCTATCTCATGACCACGTGGTATCTCAACATCTTCTTCACCAAAATTCTCAATTATAACGGGAACACATCTACTACCGTTAACTGTGCGCACTTTACAAACACTTCTCTTAACATAGCATTGGTTCAAGTCCAACCATCCAGACTCATCTGGTGTGTCGACCAACACTACAGAATTTTCATCACACCCTAAACTATCTCGGACTGGGACATTAATAACTTTACCTGATGCTTTTGGAATTTTCTCTGCTTTGGTTAGACGGGCGACAGATTTGTATGTTCGGGTAACTGCCAAATTTGGGATGGCCTTTCCCTCCTTTGGACACGAACACTGTTTGTTATCTGGTAACGACGAAGGTGGGTCTACACTTTTGTGTTTCCGCAAAACAATCGATCGTTCCGCCACATCGATCACCGCATTGTGCTTGGTCAGAAAATCAATGCCTAAAATACCCTGATATGAAGAATTTAGTGTAGGTACTACATAAACTAATGCATCATGAACATAATTATCTACTAAGATGGTAACATTCTTCATTCCCAATATTGTAATATCTCTACTCCCATCCAGACCAGTAATCTTACAATCGGGTGGACATAACCCCTGAGTTCCACAAATACTCTTAGACAACAAGGTCACCTCAGCACCTGTATCAACTAATAAATCGCACTGTCTTCCACTTATGCTGACACTTACAATTAAATTTGCCACTTGAGGATTTGCCCTGGGAATACAACAGGTACCCTCTTTACTGGGGGTGCGACATCGCGGCTCTGCTCACCCCTTCCTCGTTTAAATTCTTTTGTTCAACCTTTTTTCCACGCCACATCCTATTACCCCTTCCACGATAATTGCCCTGAAATCTTGACTCACTTGAACAATTCACAGCTATATGCCCAAATCTCCCACATGCATAACATTTTGGCCCCCTCTTAGCATGAAATACTCGCCTCGGTGGCTTCTCTCTGTGATCACCTACTGGCCTACTCTTCACTTGCTCATACGTCACAGCATGCTCAATCGCCTCGTTAAATGTCTTGGGTTTCTGTAGGCTCACATATTCTCCAATTTCACCTCCTAAATCCACCTAAAAACGCGTCAAGTGCTCTTTGATCTGCCTCATGCCTTACAACAATGTTATACTCCTTATGGTCTCTTCATCAGCGCCCTTTAATGTGAATGTGTTATCATTTACTATCTTAATTCTATCAGCAAAATGTTGAATGTCCTCCCCATGCTGTCTTCTCAACTTACGTAACTGTTCCCTATAAAATCTCAATGTCTGCTTCTTTGAAAAGCGCTTTAAAAGCTCATCTTTCAACCCTTCATACGTCTCAGTTTGTTTGCAATCATCATCATAAACAACAAACTTAAATGCTTCACCGACCAATTTGGTCCTCAGAATCCTCATTTTCTCACTACTTGACAAATCACTAAATGACAAAAAATCTTCAAATTTCATAAAAAATTCTTGAATTGACTCATTAGCTGTACCACCAAATGTTAAATTACTATTCATAACTGCATTATTAATTTTAGACTTTGATTCAGGATCAACAACTCTACGCGGGTTTAATTCCGCCAATTTTTGACTCAAAATGTTAATTGCGTCTTGCAAAGGGACTTCTCTATTCTCTAGAAGGACAGACATGGTGATTTCCACTCACCTATTAGCCAAACTTCGGAAGTTACAGGTTGGTGTGCTCGAATCCCCGTTCACCTACTACTAACTTCCGACGCTGGAATTCACCGACCGACGCTACTGCCGTTGTCTGGAGGCTGCTACCGCGTTGTTCCTCACCGCCGTTGAGCTGCTGCTTGGCTCCACATGCTGCTTTTGACTCCACTGGTTCCTGGGCTCGAACCGACGTTCTCCTTCTTCCGGGCACTGTTCCACAATTTTTTACGTTCGCGACTACCAACATTCACTTTCTAACACCTTCCGTATCGAATAAATCCCACGATCTGACAGCCACTTTGTAGTGGTGTCTCTGTTTATGTGCGTGTGGTGCAGGGTTTGAGTCCCGCAGATGACGCCAGAGTACCGTTTTGGATGGCTGAGTGGTTATTGATTGGTGACTGGTTGACTATCGGAGGTGTGATCACTAACCTGACCGATAGCAACGTCTTCTTGATGTTCTTCTTTTCTTCTTGTCAGGACGACGGCCTTCTCTGACACCAGTCGATCGTTGATGACGCAGAATCGACAACTGCGCGGACAATAGCTGCCGAAACAACTAATGTATAATAAAAGATGTTACTGTTTTTTATTGAAGGCTGCGTAGAGTTCTTTGGCTTGAGTGTTGTTAGCCTGATACGGTTTGTAAGGTTTATTACTGACGGAAACAGAGATTACAGATTAGTTCCAGTTTATTCGCCGTTGAATTTACACACGGACAGTGACACAAATACAGGAACGTAATTTCTGCACCACGCAATATGTTAGCAATACCCCCGCTAGCTTCAATTTAGACTCCCGTTGCCGAAATGGGGTACAAAGCGACAATGTTGGTAGTAAAATCACGACACACTCCTACATAGATGTGTTACGTACAAACTCCCGAGGCGGACTGCCTGCGCGTAGCTGCCGGCCAGCGCGAGCGCTTATATCAGCACATACCTACTCGGATTACAGCGCACGGCTGTGCAGCTAGCCAGACGCGTATATTCACTTCGCTCTAACACAATATTACGGGGATTTATTTGGTTCCCTTACAGTAATGTATACTTCCTGCATAATGAGACCGGTAGAGCTCTGCCAGAAATATATATTAGAACATTTAAACATATGTCTCTGATTGCATTCATGAAGGCAGTTGTATAAAAAGGTGGACAAACCGTGTTAAAGCTTGGGTTGGAAAAAGTAGTGGTTTTTTGAAGGGGAAACCGATCAACAATGATTAGAAGATTAGAATAGCAACTGCAGAATATGCATCGTTTTGATCTTTAGTCAGTAAATCCGAAGTTCAGTCCACTGTCCAGAGAATTAGAGGTGTTTTTCTACACAAATTTTATCATATATCAAGATAGTTTTAAATATATATATATATGATTGCAATTTTATTTGTTCATTCAAGGTTGTATTTTGTATTGGATTGGTTCAGACAAACAGTTTAGTTCATTCCAACTAGATAAGGCTAATTCATTGCTGTATGACGTCTAAAATCTTACAATTTAGTTATAGTATCAGGTCTGTATGAAATGAATACAAAACAATGAAATATCAGCTGTAACCGTTCCACAATGGAAATGGTAAGCAAGTGAATCATCACTAAAATACAATCCATATATTATTAAAGTTAAAATATCCTTGATTAAAAAAAATAAAACAATTTTTTACTCCAGGAAGACACATAATTCACCAGAGTACGGTACTGTCTATTTAATAATTAACACAACCTCAAAACAAAAAATAAGATACAGAACTGCATGGTTCGTTGTATAGTTAGTTATAAGGAATTCCTTCCATTGTGGAAACAAAACCATCTGTGATCAGATACACAGATTTTAAAAATAATTAATTACACACATAGCTACATATGGGAATACTGTCAGATTTTTAGCTTCAAAGCCTTAAGGGCTTTATTAACTATTATCTCTTTGTAATTATTCCAAACTTCTTAAAAATTATCTTACAAAATTATATATCCTTTCTTATTTAAGAAGTTTCATTTAAATTTTTTTTTTTATTTTTTTTATTTTTTTTTTTATTTATTTTTTTTTTATTTATTTATTTTTTTTCCATTCCTCCCAGCTGAAGGCTGGGAGGCGGGCTGCTGGAAAGTCACCGAGACTCTTTTCAGCCTACTAGTCTACGGGGAGGGAAGGGGGATGGAAGGTCGGCCGTGGCCTTGTAGGGAACCATCCCAGCATTCGCCTAGAATGGTTGAGGAAAACCACGGAAAACCTCAACCAGGATGGCCGAACGAGGTTTGACCCTCGTCCTCCCGAATGATAGGTAGGAGGCCGAAAACGGCCTTCTCCCAATTTCGTCCATAACAATAAGACTATTCGGATGCAACAAGTGACAGCGAGATCTTCCGTTAATAATTACTAATTTCATTTCCCAGTGAATGTCTAGCAAGCCTGTAATATTAGTACAGATTAAATCGCAATTAGCATACGGTTTGCGTTATTAATATTGTACTCTACAAGACAGTGGCGTTTCATAACAGGACGATTGGGCTGTATATAAATAAAAAGTAATTAAAGTCAACACAAATAACACCAGGCTTCATAATTATTGTATTCTCATCTAAATCCAAACTGCATATTACATAAGGCATAATGCTAGCGAAACATTTATTACGTCATTACAAGTTCTTCAACCAAATTTAAATACAGTGAAAAAAGTAACAAAAGAATGAGCATTAGATCTAAAAACCCTTACTTCATGCTGTATCTTATCAGTTAGTTGAACTCATCTTCTAAAGTCTATTGCAGTCCACTGTGTCGAAATAAGATACAACAAATATCATGGTTTCCAATAAGGATACCTATTGAACATTTTAATACTATCAGGCACACGTAAACACCTGAAGTATGTATTATGCTGTGTTTCCTGACATATTATTAACTTCTGAAAAATGTGCTTCTGTACATGCATATCACTAAGGTCCTACTTCTAAGCTGACGAGGGGACTCTAAACGTTGTGTCTCAACGGTTACTATAAACTTCGGTGTGGTGATCATTGATTGACTATAAACCGTATTTGTATTGTGAGAATTACAATTTACACTTACGTAAAACGTCTTCACTGTAGCGTGGGAAGCAAGTGTGATTTTATCTGTGTAGGGAACAGTTTAATTTATAAAGCGACCAAAAAGTTTCAAAAGTAAGAGGTCCACCAGAACTCTAAAAGGCCACCTGTAACACATAAAGCATACGCTTACAATTTGATATGACTTATAACTTTGAAATTTATAAGTATGTTTACGATAAATGTGATCCAACGAATACGACTTTCACAAATCTCTTAT
Organism: Vandiemenella viatica; assembly: GCA_031002005.1. Classification (NCBI taxonomy): domain Eukaryota; kingdom Metazoa; phylum Arthropoda; class Insecta; order Orthoptera; family Morabidae; genus Vandiemenella; species Vandiemenella viatica. The sequence goes on along the minus strand of JARYHS010011408.1, from coordinate 286,068,423 downwards.
ATCTTTTAGTAAAAATTGAAAAAAAAAATCACAAAGAAGGCCCGAATCGGACAACCAAAGGTACGGTTATCTACTTGACCACTGCGGCAATAGAAAGTATTTTACCTTTTACGATAATGAAGCGTCACTCGTTCGCATTCGGGAGGACATGGGTTCCAGTCCCCGTCCGGGCATTCAGATTTGGGTTTTCCATGGTTTCCCCAAATCACTCCAGGCGAATCCCGAGAGGCTTCCTTCAGAAGGCCATGCCCGAATTCCTTTACGTTCCTTGTCACCAGTCCCATCACGCCTCTAATGACCTCGACGTCAAATGGCATAAAGCCAGACGCAAAAAAAAAGGTTACTCGCTAGTCACAAATCCCGTTATCTGCGGAGAGAATTTTGACATGAATTTGTGGCATGATCTTTCCAGCTACCCTGCAAGCCAAGTACCGGCTGATGAAAGTTTCTTTCATCCTGGGGCTGAAATCAGTCACTTGGCACGGTTACTAGAGGAGTTTACCTTAAGCCGTAAAAATTGTCGACCTAATTAAGGTTGCTGGAAGTAGGAAAACCTAACATAATAACGTCTCGCCGAAGGTCTGTGGGTACAGACAAGATATTAATGTCCTGTATATTCGATTGAGACAGCTGGTTCGGAGCAGATTGTGATTAGCGACGGGCAGTACACGGATGGCTGCAGACTGAACTCACTGCTACTCGAACGATCACAAGAACGAGTCTGGAAAAAAAAAGGGCGAGAGAGTTGGTGTGCGTCCTGTGATGTGTGTGGCCGATTACGGACGTAACGAGGCAGGGCGAGTCGACCGGCCCCACAATTGGCAGCCCGCGAAATACGGCCCTGCGTAAACAACTTGCACCTGCTGGCCCCCGGCCATCTCCAATTACTGACGTCTCTCGTGGGCCGGCAGGCATCGACATCCAGGATGAGGCTGCAATGGTGAGTGCGCTGACTACAAGTTAATAACGGGACATCAAGAGGTGTATTAAGGGTTAACAGTCACCACTTTACAATTAACCAGCAGGTATTGGCTGCAGCGCAGTAATTTATGGAGCCATGGAAAAGCAACGACATCAAATTCTCGTGTTTAACGTGGCTCCCAGTCGTCCAAAACATAGTCGACGCAACCTGTAGGACAGAGATGGCGAACCTTTATTGATCTACGTGCCATTTTTTCTAAAGAAATGTTGAAAGAAGCCATGACGTTCCATTATGCAATCATGAGTAATAATGGTTAAGGGGAGAAGGAAATAAAACAAAATATTATCGCCTTCATACTTTATATTTGCAACCGGACATATATATATATACTAAGTACTAATAAAATAAATTTTGTGTTTATTTAAGAAGATGAAACTAGTGCGAATATTGTTCTTACAAATTAGATGACAAATAACTTATATTATATTTATAGTTTGTTACTTTTACCAGAATAAAAGCTGAAGTAGAATCGTAAGACAATACCTGCTACCATAATTAATCAAAGACGACGAGTGTTTATTTCTCTCCATAATTGCACATGCAAAGAATTTTATTTTGTTTTATTTTTTTGTTCCGGTACCATTTTTTGACAAAGAGATTTATGATTTGTTTCATGGGGTCGTTTTACAGATGATGTTCTATGAACCATCCACCAAGTTGAAATATATATATATATATTTTTAGCCAAACTAGACTTGTTGAATAGTTGTATATATAACTCAAACAAACCTAAACAAACAGTTATGTTAACGAAACTAGTTCAAAAAGCGTAAGAACTGTGCGTGATTGGTAAAAGTAGTCAACGACGTCAACAAAAACAACCAAGTGAATAAGTTAGCTTAGCACCCCTCCCACCATCGCGCCGCCTGCGCTTGTTCACTCAGTTCGGTCAGAAATTCGTTTGGAATCTACCTCCTTTGCGCAATCTGTAGTCGTTCCGACACCGGAAGTTTCGTTCTCGATGAACTTTTTTTTTTTTTTTTTTTTTTTTTTTTTTTTTTTTTTTTTTTTTTTTTTTTTTTTTTTTTTTTTGCTGTCGTCAGTCTTTAGACTGGTTTGATGCAATCCTCCATCCCTTCCTATCCTGTGCTAACCACTTCATTTCTACATACCCCTTACAATCCACGTCCTCAATTATCTGCTTCATATATTCTAATCTCTGTCTACCTCTGCAGTTCTTACCTTCAACTGTTCCCTCCACTAACAAATTAACCAATCCAACATGTCTCAAAATATGACCTATCAGCCTGTCTCTTCTTCCTGTAAGCTTCTTCCATAAACTTTTCTCACCCATCATTTCTAAAACTCGTTCATTTCTTACTTTGTCTGTCCACCTAATTTTCAGCATTCTTCTGTAGCACCACATTTCAAATGCTTCAAGTTTCTTTCTTTCCGGTATTCCTAAAGTCCATGTTTCGCTACCGTAAAGTGCTGTGCTCCACACATAGAGTTTTAAGAAGTTCTTTCTAATTCCTAGATCAATATTTGAAACTAAAAGGTTTCTCTCTTTCATGAAGGCTCTTTTTGCTAGTGCTATTCTGCTTTTAACATCATCCCTGCATCGGCCATCGGTTGTAATTTTGCTTCCCAAGTAACAGAACTCACTCACTTCTCCTATTGCATCAGATCCTATTTTTATATTTAATCTGCTAGTATTGGTGTCATTTCTGTTACATTTCATCACTTTTGTTTTACTTTGATTTATATTCAGTCCAAAATCTTCCTTCAGTATTTTGTTCATGCCATTCAATAACTTCTCAATATCCTCAGCCCTCTCTGCTAATAAGACAACGTCGTCAGCAAATCGACATTGTCTTATCAGCAGAGAGGGCTGAGGATATTGAGAAGTTATTGAATGGCATGAACAAAATACTGAAGGAAGATTTTGGACGAATATAAATCAAAGTAAAACAAAAGTGATGAAATGTAGCAGAAATGAACTTTGTTACTATACCTGTAATCTTAAATCATATAGACGAAAAAATAAATTACTTATATACTGTAAATTGGCTACCTACTTAATTAATGCCGTGCCCAAATTATTATCATCGGCACGCGTGCCACTGGTTCGCCATCCCTGCAGTAGGATGTAGCATCAGCTCACAGGAGTCCTTTTCAACCAGAAGATGGAACTGTATCAAAAATCGAAGATTTGCAGAACCACGATTCGACCAGTGGTTCTGTATGGAACTGTAGGTTGGCCATTCACGAAAAGATATGAACAGCAGCTTGTAATGTGATGCCTTCAGTCACATCCCATAATGTAAATAATCCTGTTATTAATATATTCTGATATCAATTCATTTTGCTATTTATATCTTAGATTAGTTTATTAATTTAGATGTTGGGAGATCCTTTGGACAATAATTTATTAATGCGGAAGGTTTAGCTTATGTTGGAGGTGTCAGTATAAACATGCAATTAATTATGACAACAATATACGAGGGGGTACCAAAAAAAATCGTATTATTTTTTTAAAAGCTGTATATTTTCAATTTTTTTACAAAACAACCTTATCACCTACAATATAGTCTCCGTTACAACTAATTCACTTGTTACACCGGTGCTTCCACTGTTGGAATCATTTTCTGTAGTCATCCTTAGAAATGGCTGACAGCTCCTCTCTAGTTTTTTTTCTTGACCTCTTCAATGTTACAAATCGGTGTCCTTTCATGCCCATTTTCATGCGTGGAAATACGAAAAATTCGCACGGAGCCAGGTCAGGCGAGTAAGGTGCGTGGGGCAGAGGAACCATGTCATTTTTAGCCAAAAACTGCCTAACAGAGACAGCTGTGTGTGTAGGTGCATTGTCGTGGCGGAAGAACCAGTCTCCTGTCTGCCACAAATCAAGTTTTTTATTACCACCACCATTGCGTAATCTTCTTTAAACTCCCAAATAATAAGTCTGATTGACAGTCTGATGTGGGGGAACAAACTCTGCATGAACTACGCCCTTGGCATCAAAAAAGCATATGAGCATTGTTTTGATGTTTGATTTGATTTGACGACATATTTTTGGACGGGTTGACAATGACGTCTTCCATTGGCTGTTGCTTTGTTTCTTTTTCGTAACCATAGCACCACTACTCATCACCAGATCAATTTCAATCTGTTCTTTCAAAGCACAACATGTTTCAACTCGACGTTCTTTTTGACTCTCAGTCAGAGCCCGAGGAACAAACTTGGCAGCAACCCTTTTTATTCCCAAACCTTCGGTTAAAATTCACTGAACCGAGCTCCAAGATAACCCACTAATCACTGACAGTTGATCATTTGGCTGTCGACGGTCTGAGGCCACAAACTCTCGAATTTTTTTCAAAATTTTCGTTGATTCGGGCAGTTGCCGGACGTCCAGAACGAGGTTTGTCATCAATCGATATATCGCCATTTTTAAACCGTCCACTTGAGTTTTTTCCAAAGTATCATCTTTGTAAGCTGTTTTCAACATTAAACAGTTTCAGCAGCATTTTTACTGAGTAGAAAACAACATTTCGCAGCTGCACGTTGCTCACTTAAACTTGCCACCATCAAAAATAACAAAACAGAGCTATCAAAAACAATCACTGCAGATTGACAATACAGGTGGCACTGAATTGGCAATGAGTTGTGCTATAAACGCCTATCGGCAGAAACAGGTACTACATAAGATTCGCCGACGGCAATGCTATCCCGGTTATTTTTGGGTACCCCTTGTACAGTGCAGATAGCATTGGTACGAAAATGTTAGGTTCTTCGATGTGCTAGGCAGGAATGCCAAAAGAGTGACATTGGCCTCAGATACCGTTAGACTCGCTTGACGGGACGTGGGATGGGTCGACTGGACTTTCCTTGTTTTCCCTCGGGACCCACCTCAAGGCCAGGTCAAAGTACCAAACAGACATTAGTGAGTTAGTGCGGTGGAAAAGGCCAAATATCGAACCCAGCCGACTATCGCGAACCGCGCGACTCACGTATGACCCGTGATCGCAAATAAACTTGGATTGTGTATCACGTGATTACAGCAAGCAGACCTCGTGCCAATGAAATGAGAAATTTGGGGCGACATGGCAAAAAACTGTGAGTTTTCTGTTCTGCATTTACGTCACTACACCGAGCGTGGTGGGTGAGCGGTTAACGTTCTGGCCTCGCATTCGGGAGAACGTGGGTTCAAATCCCCGCCCGGATTTGGGTTTTCCATGGTTTCCCCAAATCACCCCAGGCCAATACCGGGATGCTTCCTTAAGAAGGTCATGGCCTAATTCCTTCCCGTTCCTGAGGGAAAGTATGTGTTCCCAATTTCCTGTAAAACGTGTAACCTGGAGTGTTCTGTACTATAAATGTGGAGACTGGTGATCGTACAGATACTAAAAGAACCATTTTTTTTAACGTTTACTACTATTTTGCTAACTTTCACGCACCGAATTTGGGTTTACACATCGAGATCAGTCCAATTGAAATTTGACCTTCTCTAAACTCGAATAGAGGGAACCAACTTAGTTATTCATCTCAGTGTTTTAATCACACTATATGAAAAACAAGCCACAGATACACATATGATTTCAATTTGAGGAATAAGTTGAGCTGCATCAACACTATACAGCTAACACAGATGAACCTCAGACTGGCCAAAAATGCCGTTAGGCTATATTTCCAGCAAATACGCTGGTTAATCCATCGTTTATTTAAAGAGTAGTGTGGTCTACGATACTGAAGTAAATTCAGCTTGGTTTTTCTGATATTTACAATGTTGCTAAAACTGAAACTATGGTTTACTTCAGAGTTTCTGGATGGTAAATATTTCATGTAAATTCTATTTCTCGCTCACCAGCATACACCTGCCGTCCAGCTTCATAGTGAAACCAGTTATAGACCATCTGAAAGAATTTTAAGTTAGTGGTATCGCAACAGTTGATTTGTTGGCGACAACAGTACGGAAATTGCTATTAAAATGAATGTGACAGTCAACTCTTTGATATATTAAGCAATAAATTGAGGATGCAAAGACAAAAATCACTCTATTAGTTAGTGGAATGAATGTCTGAGTTATGGTGTTGTCAGCATACTAAAACGTGGCATTTACAACACAATCAACTGGTACTAGAGTTATCACAGAATAAATTGAATTTGAAGGAGCGAAAGTGACAGCAAAGTTCTTCTTTTCAAACAAATAACGGATCGAAGTGAATTGTGTTACAGTTGTCTCACCGTTCAGTCTTTTACGACCTTCTTCCTGTGTCATTAAACAGACGTTTAGGAACAGTAGAAACAAATAGTTGGTACGAGAAATGCGACGTGTATTTTGTTGTAACACCTTCTATATTCTAAGTTGACGCACAAATAACAAGAAAAGATGTACTAATATAGTGTGGAGCTCCCCTTTCTTCCTTACAAGTTTAAATCTGTAAGACTGAAAAAGCAGTCACCTTTTTTGGATTTATTCCACCTTTCCAATTCCCGGTGAACATAAAACGAAGCATATTGCCATTAGAAACATGTGTAGTTCACAAAAATTGATTTAAGTTTTATATAGCGTTCTGGCCTCGCATTCGGGAGGACGGCGGTTCGAATCCCCGTCCGGGCATCCAGATTTGGGTTTTCCATGGTTTCTCAAATCACTTCAGGTAAATGCTGGGATGCTTCCTTCAAAAGACCATGGCCGAATTCCTTCCCATTCCTTGCCCTCCATCCTTTCCCGTCTCTAAAGACCTCGCTGTTAAGAGACGTTAAGCAGTTAAAAAAAATAAAAAAATTATAGACTAGCGGAAGAAAATAAAATTTCCAAGTTTGAAATTACTAATTGGAAATTACCGTCCTTTGAAATTATTAAGGTGAGCTCAGGTTGAGAACAATACTTTATTTGTTACATGGCCTAGCAGCCTTAAGACTTGCCCCCTCCCCCTCCCCCCTCTCTAGACCGGGACTTAATGAATATTCAACAGGGCACAAGAAAAGTGAGTCGACTTAAGGAACGTCACATGTTTGATACCAAGAAGCGAAATTAATTCTCCCGACTCCATTCTGTCGGACTTAATGCATAAACAACGAGCACAGTACTCAAGATAGTGTTTACCAAGCTGTAATCGCAAGTGAGAGTGTGCGTTTTGAAGGATACATTTATCATTTCATGAAGAGTAATTAATATTAAAACAGTATTCTTTACACACTTAACGAGGTTATTTCTTGGTGAGAGTCATAACAGGGATGTTTTTTGATATCAGATTCTCATTGTGACATTGGGTGGAACCACAAAATAACAGCGTTATTACTGGTCCCAGAGTACTGTTTTCACTCAGTTGCCACCTGAAAATAGCATTGCTTAGAAGCAGCCACTGTTGTCTTGTTCAGTTTATACTTCAATTAAGTTATAGCTATCCTACATGAACGGCGACATGAAAGGTGGGAAGATTGTAGTTTCGAGTTGGCTAAAGGTTCACTGTAATAAGGTGATGGAATTCAGGAACGACCAGAATATGAGAAATACTGTGCCACTACCTCCATTCCACAATGTGAGATCAAAATAATAAAAACAATTGCCTACCTTGTTGTCAATGGTGCCTTGTCGTATATAGGGAAAAATTTAGCTGTTAATCAACATCTACATCTACATCTATACTCTGCAATTCACAATTACTGTGGTTGGCAGAGGGTGCTAAGCACCAACCCTAATTCAGTACATTCCAATCCCGAACAGAACGAGGAAAGAAATTATACATAAATGTATCAGTACGGCATCTTATTTCTCGAATCTTATCCCTCCTGTCATTGCGACCTAAACAGGTTGGCGGAAAAAATATTTCGTTGCACTCGTAAATTAAAGATTTTCGCATATTCTCCAACAAATTCAAACGAAAACGACGTCGTCTGTCCGCCAAACAATCCCAGCCCAACCCACGTATCAGCTCTGTGACACTTACATAAGTACTATAACTAGCGGTCACGAATCGAGCGGCACTCCTCTGTACCTTCTCCAACGTATCAATCAATCCCTTGCGATACGGTTCCCAAATTGCACAACAGTATTTTGTACGCTATTTCCTTAATATGAGCATTACAACTTCTCAAAATACGACCTATAAAACGTAGTTTAGAATTAGCTTTGCCTACGACGGAAGTAATGTGCAAGTCCCATTTCATGTTGCTTTGTATTGTTAAGCCTAGATACTTGAAGGAATACACAATGTCAACAACTGAATTGTTGACTTTGTACTCGTGAGCAAACGGGGTCTTTTTATTACTTATTTGCATTGCCTTGCACTTTTTGCAGTTAAGTGTAAGCTGCCATTTACGGCACCATTACGAAATGCTTCTATAATTTTAACTACAAATGCGTAAATTACTACAATTTTGACTGGCACCATTTTCTCATTGGACGATACCCCAATAATCGCCATGTGAGTCAAACGTTTTGTAACACTTAATATATTAGATGAAATATTGATAAAGTCTAAGAGACAACATTATATTGCAAATGATACCCCGTGATTATGAGGATATGTAATGTAATTTTTAAAAGCCAGCACACATTTAAGAACCTTGACAAAATGGGTTTTCGCTCGTTATGCATGCTCGTCAAGAAACAACCGCACAATGCCGTTAAAAATGAGTGAGTAATGGCGAGGAGGTGTTGCGGTTGTGTTTGAGTTCCAGGAAACATGTTGTGCAAAGTAACTACTTGGACGCTACTCACGACGCGTGTTAGGACTTTATCTAACAATTTTATGATAGAAGTAGGTATCAACGGTATAAAATGTTGTAAAATAACTTTTGTAATAAGAAAAAAGAAAGTAAAAGGCAATATTTTACGACAAAAATTTGAAGTACTGATTTAATAACAATTTATCGATACACTGTAAAAGGATTTCCTCTCCGATCGCTTTCCTTTTATTAGACTATTAATTAATAAATAGGTTTTAGGTTATCTTGGTACGGCCCAACTTCTTACATCACAGAGAGTAATTTTTGCGTGTTGTGTATCATCTTAGGGGGGATGGTGAATGTAGGTTCACCTTATAAATTTAAATATTCTTTGCAAATCGGCAAAATAATGTTCTTAAAGTCTTTAGAATTTTCAGTACTCATTCGTAGAGAACGTTTCTTGACTAGTACGTAAATGATAACAGCACTAATCTTCACAAGCACTACCTTATAAACAAACAAAACACTGATGCACTGTATAATTCAACCATTCTGGACTTTTCTTTAAATCTGAGTATTTATTTTATACAGAGACTTGTTTTTCATCATAAGACACGAGCTCTCTTCCTGCAGATCCAGCACCTTGTGTTACTCCCTGTTACTTCGATAGTTTGCATTTTAGGTTCCTTGCCTGTCAGTAGGTGGCTTCAACAAAATGATATATCAAGTAACTGAACTCTTTCTTTCGTGAAACATATAAGATTACACAAAATTTCTTCTGTCTTTTATGGCCGTAACCACTAGAAATGGATAAAACTAAAAAGGAAACCAGCGACCCGAAATTTCATGATGATGTACACGAACTAGTGGACAAAATAATGGATTCGTCAAATCATTGGAACACTCTAACTCCGAAACCTGCGTAGATCACTTAATTTGATATGTGTTTGACTGTCCACAGAACTTTAATAACACTATGCAATAGTGAAAATACTTATTTTGCAAAAGTAGGTGCTCTTTGTGTATTTCTGTCTCCTAAATTCGAAAAAAACATCGTTTCACCCAAAGTTTTGGCGCAAATCATATACTTTGCTAATATTGATTTCATATGTTGAAGTATTACGTATAAATGACACACGAATCATGCTGAATTAGAAAACAAGCTAAAAAAACTTACTGGAATATGGACACAGTGAACTGATACATACAGAGAATGTGGTACAAAACATGCACTAACCTCATTATTTCCGTGATTTCTTAGTCGTCATAGCGTGGTCCTTGATTTTCCTCCTATCGGACATTTCCGTCTGATCACGGAGAAGCATCTAGAAGTAACCGCCCATGATCCGAACATCCCAAGTTCCCTGGTATCGCCTTCCATGTCCTTGATATCCTGATGAAATCATTCATACTGTTCCTCACTTGCAGCACCCAGGTTTGGAGTAAAAAAGTCAAGGTGCGAATGTAAAAAATGTAACTTCAAACTCAATGAGCATTGCAGCATTTTCAATTTAGCCAACATGTTCTCAATTATGTTAGTATATTCTGCTCTATGATTGTTTTCCAGGAAATTTTGAACCACGCGCTTAAAGGCAGTCCTCGCTTCTCGCTCCTCGGCCTTCATTGACTGAACGATATCAGCATTAGTTTCGGAATATCAAGACCAGGGAACACGCCCGCTTTCAACTAAGCATCAGACAACTTGGGGACCTTGTTAGATAGAGGTGCAGAGGTGGCAAGAGTATTCTGTCTCTTTCCACTAGAGGGTCACATTTTTGTTCCCTGGAATCAATTCCAACGTATAGGGCCACTGTTTTTGTTCCAAATGTTTGTCACGAGCCTGACTATCCCATTCACAGCTGAAACAAGGGAACTGATTGTTGTCCTAGAACCATACCCAACACTTTCAGATCACCACACATCATCCAGTTGCGATACTCATAATAAATGGAAGTAAGAAGATCTTCCATGTTGTGTATGTTTCCTTCAGGTGCACAGAATGGTCGGCAAGTATTGAGGCATACATATTACCATTGTGCAACAGAACTGCCTTCAGACTTGTTTTAGGTGAATCAATGAACAGTCTGCAGTCACCAGGGGCGTATAGAATGTTGAACTTACCCATCAAACCTTGTGCATCACTCCAGTACATATTCTGAGAAAAATATTGTGCGAATATCAAGTCCATTTTTCTGTATAATGTAAGGGACCTACCGGGTGTTATCAAATGTCCTTGAGTTATGCTTTATCCTTTGTGAGTCAGATCACGGACTAAATCATTTAGGTCTGGCTGAGTGAACAGAAGAGGGCCCTCATCTGTGCCTACTTCAAACTCAGTATCATCCGTCACCTGCACGGTATCTACATATGTCATCATTGTCGTCTGTATCTAATGTCTGCGGAGGCTGTGGTATAGTTATATCCGAGCCATATGGAACAGTACAAATTGCTGAGGGAATGTTATTCGGGTACTCAATAGTCTTCTAGTTTTTCTTGTTGAAACCTTGCAAGAGCAGAAGTAGCAGTCGTCGGTATGATTACGTTGCTCCCACAAGACCATAGTGATACCAAATCGTAATTACATCTTTTTTCCTGCCGCCCATCGGCATAAATCTTCTACACACACAACACATACGACCTTTGGAGCCCTTGGTTTATTGATGTCACCCAGGTTCCCCCCAATCGTAGACCTTTTTCACGAAATCATTAATATTTCTTCGGTTATTTTTTACCACAAGTTCACTGAAAATATAACAAAAACTGTTACGAGAGTTTGCACAGTGCGCTGAGTACCCCTCAGATCCATTTGTGTAGGCCACGGCTAGGGATGCCATTATTGTTAGATCACCAAGAGATGGTACAGTAAGGAAGGTCCCGTGCGTAAGCAGACTTCCACCCCCAACGTACCCTCCCATATATTAGGAGCGCCGAAGGCTTCGCGCGCTTGTCTGTTTGAATTTGAGGCCAATGGGTGATAGTCTTACGAACCACGCCTCTAGCGCATGTGTCTCAGATATTCCATGCCGGCATCCACATCAGTGACAACGGGGAACTTCCCTCTCCGCCGGGACCTCGCGGCCAGGACCACGAGACATCCCTGGCCGGGCGACACTCGCCGCGGGACGACGTGAGTCGTCCGACAGGGCGCTCTAACATTCGCGGACCATGCGACCTCAACAGGAACCGGACAACCCCGCCTGCAGAGTGGGTGCTAGAGTTAGTGGAGTGACAGTTTTACACCGCCTATCCGGGCTGTTGTGTTAAAGCGTAGCGAGTTTTGACTTCCCACGCATTCGCCACGCCGTCATACCCGGTCGCTCCAGGGCGCCTGTCTCAACTGCCGCCGCCAGCGAGTAATACACACTTCGTGACAACCCAACCACAGAGATTCGTGTGCCCCGTCCAGAAAACATCGGCAAATTGCAGCCGGCGTCAGCATCATTCTGTTGCTTGCGGCGCCGTATTACGAGAGATCTTGTGCTCTCGCCGACAGTTAGTGATAGCTAGTCATGGCATATCTTTGACTGAGAACAATAACGTTAATACTATAAATGTCTGCCACATCTTTACTTTTGCAGTGGTTATATTAATATATTTTATTGTTGGTTTGTACTAGAATTGTACTAGTTATGGCCCCCATGATGGTCTTGTAATGAATAGAATGTTTTGTTTAGATTAAAAGTTGCCAAAGAGTAGTTTTCCTTTTATCTCTGGACTATAGCTAAGAACTTGTCTTTAACCCAAGTATAACTGTTAACTTTGTACATCTCTGGTTTATCCATACTGATGTTAACGGGAACATTAGTAGTTATTGTATTAAACTGTCCGTTTCACGGGTTGAAACAACACCCGCATCGCGTAGACATTGTGCACTAATACTAACACATACTTCCTTCCACAAACACAACACAGTGATGGACAGGCACCGCCATTCACAACGTGACATTTCGCTGTGTGCTGCTAGGCGCGCAAGCTTTTGAGCTCCATATGGTGTTTCCGAGTATATTATAAGATCCTCGTACACTGCATCATCATTAATTGCATATGTATGCGATCACTGTGGGTGATACGATGTTTCGGTATCATTTTAGAATACAGGAGGTCGAAATACGAGTACATAAAGAACGCCTACATTTTTCAAAAACGCTCTTGTGACCTAGCAATTAGTTACGCAGTGGAATAAAACGATGAAAAAACTAAATAAACCTTTATGAGGAAACTCCCATATGAGATAATCTGGTACGTCGATTGTTATTAATGTGAAGTAAGGAACACTTTATAGGAACCGTGAGTGGTGGGTGAAAGCGAACGCTCTGGCATCACATTAAAGAGGGCATGGGCTCGAATCCCGTTTCGGCCACACAGATTTGTGTTTTACATGGTTTCCACAAAACATTCCAGGAGACTGCATTCCAGAGGCCATGGCCGAATTGCTTCCCATTCCTTGTTCTCGGTTCTTTCCCAACTTTTATTATCTCGACGTCGACGAGGCTTAAACCCATAAGGGAAAAAAAACTTTTTGGAAACCTAACTAAAATTTAATTTACTGACACTCCAGTTCAGTAGGTTACTCTTTTTAATTGAGATTTGAATTTTAGTAAATAACAAAACAGCAATGCTGAAAATTGCAGTAATGAGACTTCAGTTGAGTGAACATAGATTCCAGTATCTTAAGATATCCGCATTTATTTGTAAGTGATAGCAGCTCTAGCAGCTCGTATTGTTCATATTTGATCAGATGTGCAGTAGAAAATTAATATCAGACTGCAAAGAAGGAACTTATTATCAGGGCAAACAATAATTTCCAATCTATGTGGAAAAATCTACTGTACAGCAAGATTGTGTCTGCCCTCTCAGACTCTCCTTATTCCCTTGAAACTAAACAGAAACTTCTGGCTATTGTTGGCCATTTCCTCGTTTGCGATTGGATATATCTTAAGAATAATTGAACGCCAATGCAACTGAAATTGTTTTATTTTCCCAACGCATTTCGCTTCATTTGCGAAGCATCTTCAGCGGTTCTGTCTGTGGATATTAATGTATATAATTACATTTGTTCTATTTTACAATTTAAACATTAGAATTGTGGTATATACAGATTTAAGCTTACTTACATTTTTATTTGGTCACATATGCTTATAATTGTACAGCGTTTTAGCATCAGATGTTTGTAGTTGCAGTATACGTATATTACTCATGTTGGTTGCATTTTTATGATTATTTGCGTAGCACTGTAATACATTAAGTTCTGATGTCTTACGTTTAGTTACTGTACATCGCTGATTAGCAGGTTTGTTTACCGTTTGTCTTCTGTTTTATTCGGTGGGTGGTGCACTTTTAAATATGTGTTCGCGTGTTGGTGTATTATTATTATTGGCTGTGTCTTTTTGTGGTGGATGGTTGTGTTTATTATTTGGTTTTGCGCACTGTGTATAGTGTTGGGTCCGTCAGGTTCATGTATTCGTTTATTATGTTCTTTTCTTCTGCCAGTGATTTGAGGATGTGTTAGTTTTCCTGAAATGTAAGTAGTTGTGGTTTGCTATTATTAATGGTTAGTATTTGCATGTCTGACTCAATGTTTGTGGGCTGGTGATTATGTTCTAGTAGATGTTCTGCGAATGTTGAGTGGTTATTGTATTTTACTGCTATTAAATGAGCCTTATATTTGGTTTCAAACTTCCTGCATGTTTGGCCTATATATTCTGCATTGCAGTCATTGCAAGTTAATCTATATATACTTGAATTGTGAAATTTGTTGCTTGGTGCGTTGTTTTTTTATGTTTTTCTGTAGTGTGTTGTCTGTTCTAAATGCTATCCTGAGTCCTTGATTTTTCAGAATGTTTGCTATTTTGTGAGTATTCTAATGTGTGTTAATGTGTGCCATTTTTCTGTTTTTGTTTGTGTGGGTTGTTGCTGTTGCATTCATGTGGGTGTTTGTATTTGTTTGTTGTGGATTTGGTATAGTGTTTTTTGTTGTTCTTAGTATCTGCTTTTTGATGCTTTTGTTCATTTGGTGTACTCTGGTTTCTTTGTATCCATTTTTGGTAACTATTGTATGATGGTGTCAAGTTCTGTTGTGTAGTTGTCTTTGTTTAGTCTGTTGAGCATGTGTCTAATTGCTGCTTCCTTGTGTGTTTGTGGATGATTGGAATTAGAGCTTATTTTCATATCTGTTGTAGTGGGTTTCTTATATATTTCGGATTGGAGAATGTTGTTGCGAGAGGTTATGGCGAGGTCTAGGAAGCTGCGTTTTCCTTCTTTTTCTTTTTCCAGTGTAAAGAATATGTTTTTGCGTATGGTGTTGATTTCTGGGTGTAGTTGGTTAACTCTGGCTTCTGGTTCATCTACTACACAAAGTATATCATCAACATATCTCAGCCAAATTATGATGTTGTAACCATTGTTGTGAATGATGTTTTCAAATATCTGATTTTCTATATGATTTATGAAAATGTCTGCCAATGTTAGTGAGATTGGGGAACCCATTGCTAAACCGTCCTGTTGAGTGTAATAGTGCTTATTGAAGTTTAAGTAATTTTGTGACCAGTTTTAGTATAGCTGTTGTTTCATGTATGCGTGTGTAAGGAATTTTATGTTGTTCTTTGAGGTTGTTTGTGATTATTTGTAAAGTTTCTTTGATTGGTATGCTGGTGTACATGTTTTCTATATCAAATGACAGTAGTGTTGCTGATTTAGGTATGTGTATATCTTTTATTTTTCTATGAGGTGAATGGTGTTCTTAATGGTTTTGTCATTGTGAAGTGTGTAATTTTGATTTAGAAATTTTTACATGTGTTTGGATAAGTGGTATGTAATAGCTTTCCTAAAGTTTACAACAGGTCTTACTGGGGTTCCAGCTTTGTGGATTATAGGTTGACTTCATAAGGTAGGGGCTGTCAAGTCAGCAACCAGCCAATGAAAGTCTAGTCAAAATTGGTTCACACATTGTATGGTTGCTTTTAAATTATTTATATTTGTTAATAGTTGAAAAAGCTGAAACATTATTCAAGAAAATTTTAGTACATTCTAGAATATTAGTCATTTTTGCAGACAGTCAAGAAAGTTTTTAATATCTCATAGTTAGAGTGTCACAAAGCAGTCACGAATACGGACTTGACATTAATATAAATAAGACAAAAGTAATGGTCATTGGCAAAAACAACTCCCAAAGCCATATAATGATTAACCAGAAGACCATTGAACGTGTATCAAGGTATACGTATCTTGGCATCACAGTAAATCGCCAATGGGATCCATCTGATAAAGTAAAGTCACGTATTGGTAAAGCCGGGGCAACTTTTAATTAAATGAATAATCTTTTTAAAAGTCGTAATTTATCAATTACCACGAAGATGAGACTCCTGCGCTGCTATGTGTTCTCTATCCTCTATGGCGTTGAAACGTGGACATTAACAGAAGCTATCAGCAAAAGGTTAGAAGCTTTTGAAATGTGGCTGTATCGAAGAATGTTGAGAATTCCATGGAAAGATCACACCACAAATGCTGAAGTGCTCCGTAAAATGAAAAAAGATATGGAAATATTGACCACCGTAAAAACACGGAAGCTACAGTACTTTGGCCACATCATGAGAAACAATATCCGTTATGAACTACTGCAGTTCGTTCTCCAGGGGAAAATTCCAGGAAAGAGAAGTGCTGGTAGAAGAAGAACTTCCTGGGTAAAAAATCTGAGAACATGTACCTCCAAGACAACTACGGAGCTAATCCGAGCATCAACCAGCAGAGACAAGACAGCCAGGTTGGTTGCGACATCCGGAATGGATAGGGACCAGAAGAAGATTAGAAAGATATTTTATAACACTTTGGTCGAAATAAGAAAATGCCATAGATTGACCACTTTCAACCACGACATCTCCCACATCCCCCATAGCTACCGACATTCAACTACCATAGTGCACGATGGGAGACTCGTTGCTAGTACCACACACAAACACTAGTGGTCTGCGCTAGGTAGTTGTGGCTGCAAAGTGAAATATATGGCACACATGTCATTGGTCGAAACATAAAAATGCCCTAGGTCGACCACTTTCAACCACCACATCTCCCACACCGACACAGCCATCGACATTCAACTACCATAGTGCACGATAGGAGAATCGGGGCAACTATCTCACACAAATACCAGTGGTCTGCCCTAGCTAGTTGAGGCTGCAACGTGAAATATGGGACACACGTGTCATTGGTCGAAATATGAAAATACCCACGGTCGACCTCTTTCAACAACCATATATCCCATACGCCCACAGTTATCCACCATAGAGCACGATGGGAGACTCGAGGCTACAACCACACACAAATACCAGTGATCTGCGCTAGGTAGTTGTGGCCTCAACGTGAAATATAGAGACACCCACGTCTATTTATATATGTACGAGCCTATATTAACGAATATAGGTGCGAATCACACAAAAGAATACAGCCTCCCTCAGTCAAAAATCGTTATAATTTATTTACTTTCTCATGAAACTCAGTTGACATCCGAGGAGAAGGAAAGTACTAGTGTAGGGTACTAACTATTCTGCTGACTCCTTTAAATGTAAAATGTATCTAGTCAGTGACCATACCTTTAATGTCACTATTAATTCATGAGGTTCGAAACTTCAGTTACGTGAACAACATTCCACCAGTCCGAAGCTGCTACATATAACAACATTTAAGTACCTTTCACATTGTTTTATGACGCTACAACGAAAGCCGCAACAACAAAGATCGCCACATCCTGGCAGCGTCTTGAACCTCCGAATAACACGCTCGTATTTTCGGTCTCAAATTTATTTTTCATATAAATCCTATCCATCCTTGTACAGCAGGCTGTAGCGTTGTAAAACACACGGTGAATACACCTGTATTTTGAAAATCAACCACGTTTGTTGAGGTATGACGTGCTTACACGTTTTGTCGGAGCTGTACGTAAATACTGGCCGCTTAGCGTAGCGGGCCGCATAAATAACGCCAGTGGCTGGAGGACCCCGATCGCACGCAGCTGGAGGTCACATATATTACGGCGCGTCGCCCAGCGGGGAAGCAAAACACCGAACAAGACTCGCCCCGGCAGAATTATGAAGTATTTACCGCCGTAAGTCTCGCTTAATTTGTAAACCGCAACATGTGGCTGCATCCGGAATTGTTTTCCGTGGGTAACATTCAGAAGATGATCTTTCCGAGTACTAGACACGCTTTTTACAACGCTCTGGAATTCCTTGTGCAGCTGGTGGCTGGTTCCTCATCATTCAGTGGACAAGACTTACCTGATCGTCATTATGGCTGTCTGCGTTGAGTATCGACGATACTGTATTATTAAAGTTGAAACTGGCTCTATTTGAAATGCAGCTATGAGGTACTGAGAAGTCATTTAAGCAAATTTTAATTACCTCACTATACCGGATTAATAATAATTTTCATGAAACGTATAGAACGAATAATACATGTAGCACAAATTTGTGTGATTTGCTAATACATGTACTTCTCTTTCCTCTTTGTTTAAAGACATTAAAGCACAATTACTACTTTCTGAAGATAAAAATGAACACTGTACAATTTACTACAGCCTGCTATGTAATAAGTAATGGATATAAACAAGAAATATGTCAGGCTGTAGCGTTCATCTTTTCACCTTGTTCCTTTCTGTAGCTGGTCAAAAAAGTGAGTACTGCAATCATACCTTATTTGCGTTAGGGCTCGAATCCCGACAGGGCCAGAAATTGTTAAGAATTGTGTCCGATCATATGAATTACGCCGTTGTGTGGATTCTTCGTTAAATTGTAGGTCCAGCCATGAAAAAGGCGAAATGCGTGTCAAATCCAAACTCTGTTACCAGGTTGAAAAACCTCACGAATTTTACCTTATTTATTATTCTCAACTTCTTTCACTGTCAGTGAACTTTCACCAAGCGGGTATCATTTCACTTTCGGTCTAAAAGAAAATAAGAAGCCCTTGTATGGTAGTATTACAAGCTTTTGAATATTCCGTATGCAAATGCTTAACTTTGTAAACCAATTTTGTCTCTTTCGGCAGACCGTCTGGTCTGAATTATTTAGGTCTTTTTTTCTTACCCCCTCCCCCCTTCCCCCACAAAAAAAAAACACTGGCGATGTAAAGACCAATTTGAAGTAACTACCAGCAAACATTATGGAAACCTTCTAAAAACTAAGCAGTGCGCTTGTCGAAATTTTTTTTTTTTTTTGCTTGCATTTTACGCCTTGTCAACAGCGAGGTCATTAGAAGCGGGATGGGATTGGGGCAAGGAACGGGAAGGAATTTGGCCATGCTCTTTTGGAAGGAAGCATTCACCGGGAGTGATTTGGGGAAACCATGTAAAACCCAAATCTAGATGCCCGAACGGGAATTCGAACCCACGTCCTCCTGAATGTGAGGCCAGAACGTTAACCATTAACCCACCACGCTCGGTCGCCCTTGTCGAGTTTTCGCCACGGTTACCGAAAGTAAACTGAAAACTGCACTCCGTTTCTATCAGGACTTGTAACCCCGAGCGTGGTGTGTCTCGCATTCGCGAGGGTGGCGGTTCGAATCACCGTCCGGGCATCCGGATTTTGGTTTTCCATGGTTTCCCCAAATCACTCCAGGCGAATGCCGGGATGCTTCCTTCAAAAGGCTATGGTCAGATTCCTTCCCGTTCCTTTTCCACAGTCCCATCCCGCTTCAAATGACCTCGACGTCAACGAGGCTTAAAGCCATAATTACAAAAAAAATTGACTTTTAATTTTTATTCACGAGAGAAACGAGAAGTAGGTAAATTCTTTCTTCACTTCCGCATATCAGCAGAAAAGTATAATCTCTTGTTCTTCTTTATAAACATTTACAACTATGTTTCATCACTACCACAGGATTGCAAAGAAACATCTTGCACCTCTAAATGACCATATTGGGTGCTTATATAATTTTTTGGGGATAAAAGGAGAGATATCGTTCTGCGGTTAGATAAGTGGTAGAGCGGTTATAGGTACGGATCTGCCTTAAGAAGTTTTTTTTCGTAGTTAATTTCCGACCTAATCCAACAACATCTGATGCGTCCAAAATCCTTCAGTAAAGTCAGAGATTCTTATAACGCCAGCTATTAAGAGACGAATAGTTAGGATATTTTTATACTAACAGAAGTAGTGCCCAGTGGATAGGCAAATTACCACTGAGAAAAAGTTTCTATGACCCTCCACACATAGTTAATATTTACGTTCTTAGGCCGCGTACATAAAGCGGGATAAAGCCGTGATAGGCGAATAAGAATTAACAATCTAATTTCATACTTGGGGTCTATTCCGCCCAAAGTAGATGTCAACTTGTAGAGTAATAATCGTAATATGCATACAGCAAGAAACACACAAATGTATATGTTGAAGTTATTGCGGTAAAACTAACGCCTGCTAAAAGCGCGGATCGTTTAGCAATACCGACAGACATTTGAGCTGCAACCCTATTGTTTCAGTTCGTGGCAGCGTCCAGCCCGCTGATGTGTGGCGCTATGGTGGTTGCAGCCGTTCAAGGGGCTAAATTCATCTCACGTAATACATCCGTTATTAATCGTTATTTAATTAAGCAACTGCAATAGATATTTTGCTTTCGCTTGTTTCAAAACGTCGTTTTGAAATTTATGCAATGGCGAACCCGTTACTGCTTACAATGTATCATAGATTTATTTAAAAGAAAATCTGCTTTTTACACAATAATCTAAACAAGAATAAATAGGAAAAAAAAAACATATACAGTTAAGGACGATACTGATAGAAGTATTAAAAAAAGTTGTAATATTCCAGAAATTTATGAGAAAATACAGATTTTAACGGATAAAGACAGTAAATGAAGTAGAAGTAACATCCCTATTCCACATTTTCTTAAAAAGACGTAGTTGCCGTGTCAAAAGGTATCGGTTATTCACGAATATATGAATTCTACTGTCGGCTGTTACTCTTAACCACAATTCACATTTAAAATATACAATTAGTAAAATATGTAGAATCGGAATAAGCTCCATTTTAATATTAGTAACTTACAAATACGAAAATGGTCGCTCATCGAAACATACCACAGTGCATAAGAGGTTCTGCTCAGAACTAACTGAGTTGTACACTTTAGTGTTTACGTGTACCACTAGAGGCGATGAGGAATACACGTGTGTTCGTACCGTAATAATTGTTCCTTGGTAATCCTCGGATAAGATAAATTTTGCAATAAAGCGAAGCTGAAAGCACGGAGCAGGGTGTACACAAGAGTGGTTTGGCCGCAGCATGGAAGCGACGCCACGTGCAGCGTACAGGCATTATGAAGTGTATTTTTCGATAGCTAAGCTTGCTCTACGTCAGAATCAACATCGCTCGATGATGGATTGACAGTTTTCTAATAAAGCACATCGCAGGTGCTGGGCGAATGCTGGTGACCTACCTACTTTCGGCGTCACAGAGCTAAGTGTTAATGGGTCGGCAAACAGCAGGAGCTAACGCCTGACATGTGTACCTTCACGAGATAAGGACTCTGCACTGTATTACATTAAACACAGAATCAATTAGCTGCGATTTCGAGAGGTCTCCGGGGCCAGAATTATGTACATTTTGTTCGTTGCACGCCCTCGTATTGACCAAACTCTCCTCGGATACTATTTGCTTCAATGATCTCTGGGAAACGACACGTGACTTTTTCGTTTGATCGTACAAATTAATACACGATAAGACCATGTCGATATTAATTCCCCGCTTGAATCACAGGCAGACTGCTCGCAAGATGAGGCATAAATTCTGGAGAGCGCCATCATCTGCAAATCACCGACTGTTAGTCTATCTATATATATAAAACGAAAACCGGATAAATTTGTTTTATAGAACACGGATTATGATGAGGTTTTCACCGTTTTAAAGCATAGAATCTCAACTCAGTTGCTTGGCATGTCTTATGTTTCAACGTTAAATAACGCAGGAGCATTAAATGAAATTCTGAACGTATGATGACAAATCCCAAAGATGGAAGGATTAGTTACATACTTCGCACTAAACACACAACTACAATGTCTCTGACCATAGCCTTTAATGAAATAAATAACATAACTTTACAATAATAACTATTTTGCACACTAAACAAAACTTGAAGTATTCTTTCCATTAATTGGGGCTATTTAATTATTAAACGCCATAGATAGCCTTAAAAAAAAAAAAAACAACAACAGAAACTGCAATTTCTCTGGTCATCAGCATTAGTCTTCTGTTCACAATTTATTTACGATAATATTATTCTGGATTCACATTTGACATTTGTATAAAAGGCTGAATCTGCGGAGTTAAAGTATCTGGCGTTTCGAGCAAGAAATATATCCATTTGCTTCGCAACTGAATCAAATGTGAGTTTCTAAAATATTCTAGCGTTGTTTAGTAATGCAGCAATGCAATTTTTTAACCACATTATTGAAGCTTGATACACATGAATCTTTTCGGACTAATGAAAATAGTGTACTTGCCAATAAACTTCAGCCCATCCGTTTCGTGGTAGGGGGCGGGTGAATCTAGGTTTGGCTTTAATTCCGAAAAAAGTGGGCGCGAATTTTATGAAACTTTGTACAAATGTTTCTCATTGTCTGAATAAAAATAGCGTACAGGTAAATCTACGCCAACTATACCGGGCAACGCCGGGAACTCCGCTAATATTGCGATATAACTCAGCGTAATGACTCGGAGTAGAAAATTAATTTATCCATAGTATAATATATTCAACATTTATATTGTAAAATGGCGATGCCAGGTTCTATCCCCAAGACACATATTAGTGCACCTTCCGTACCGAGATCTAAGACTCTCTACAAACAACTTCCTGTGCACCATAAATATATTTTCCTCCTAGCACAACTGGACAAGGTGGACACCGGTGTTTGCTATTGTGTTCTTCTGAGCTACCAAAGACTTCGTGCGGTATCTGTACAGAAACAGTTATACGCTTTAATACTGTTTCTCTTCATCTGAAACGAATTTTTCCTCTATTAGACGCTAAAGCAATATATCTTATGGGTAAAACCGTTAAACCATACATTATCAGTCATAAACAGCAGTTACCAAAATAAAGAATGGCAGTTATGTAGTCACTAAATACTAATACACAAATTGAAATTTAAATAAATTGAGCCCATGCGACTGAACTGTTAAATACGAAATGTCAAGACGCAAATCATGTTGGTCCGGTTACTACGTCCACAGGAAAAACGCACATGAACATATCGAGAAAAAGTAAGTGGTTAAAACATCAATGAGCACTGATATTTTGAAATAGTATTTTCTTTGTTGTTGTAATTCGTGAACTCTGATGTATAGAATGAAACAATGCTGCACAATGCAAGGTCCTGCTGGTTTCCATCATAACAGGAATCGTGACGTAACAACAGTTCATGGACAACTTGGAAGAAACCGTCACAATTTTTTTTATATAAAATGACCAAGGGTGGAGCTAACTTTAGGGAGCTATATCCTCCAGTAATTTTGTGTTTTGTTTCTAAAATACACTGCTACATTAATTTTGGGCAATTTCTGTTTATCTATGAGGATAAACCCAACACAATTAAGCTCAAAGCCAATAAAATCTTAGTTTAAAAATAATTCTCTAACCAGTCCTTCCAAGGGAATTATCTGTGGTATAAAATAGGATTAACAATATCATATGAATCGTCACGTTATACAGAACAATTGAGCAGAAAACACAAGCAGATACCATCATTTCTTTACTAGTAAGCTACAACGAACGCACCGAGTCTATATTCGTCAATATTCTCGAATTGGTACCTTTGGTAAAATACCCATCTCTGAGTTGTAAGCAGGCTACAGACCTGAATAAAAGCCAAAAATAGATGCATTATGCCCGACAAGTGAATTAGTGTAGTTAATAGCTCTTAATCGTGAAGGTGCTATTCGTGGATATGTTGAGATGCTAAAACGGTTTTCTTGCTGCCATAAACCCTCTTCCATTAGAGTTATTTTTACTATCTTCCACATTCTGAATCTATGAAACTAGTCTTAAACTGTCAAAAGAAAATATTATATTAGCCGCGACTCTAATAAACCTCATTCTAGAACGCACAGACGCTTTTTATCACTTAATCCAGGCTCAGCCACCTCATACTGTTATGGTAAATTACATCTTCGTACTGCGCCTCCTCGTCTTCAAGGAAGATTTCAAATTATTGTTAGTTCCCTTACTCTGATAGTGTTCGCCACACTAATTATAGAATTTACTTCATGCTTTACAAACGCACTTCTGATGCAAAATGCAATGAACATCACTGCCCACGTCTTGTGTTTGTAATTTGGTTTTTGACAGCTTACCAATACCTACAACTTTTCCAATAAATGCTCTGGGCCCATCTATTATAAAGATAGCCATTTTGTTCTAGAGCAAGCCAGTTTTCTCACAGCACACTCAAGCAAGACATGACTAGTGGTTCCTTCTTTCATTGACTCTAGGCCAAGTGATTCATTCGTGATGACGAAATTTTCATTAATTTCACTGATAAAGATGAGTAATGGTGTTGTGTTTTCATAATCTGTGCTCTCCTTCCATTGCGAAAGAAGACGAAAAAAAATCGTCACTTGCAATCTTCAGCTGTTCTATTAGCGCTCTCGTGGCTCAGTGGTTAAGGTATCTGACTGGAGAGCGAAAGGTCCCTGGTTCGAATCCCTGTTCCGGCGGGCCTTTAATAGGCACTTAACCCGGCCTTCACCTCTGGCACATCTTGCTGTTTGATGTGAAGTACGATAGAACACTTCCGTGGTTCGGATCCCACGTTAAACTGAAGGTATCCTGTATCCGGTAGGCTTGCCAGCTTGGGTTAAGGCGGCTACGACAGGGGCGCAATGCGCAGCCAACAGAAACCCTGGCACCAGGTCATTACGACCACACGGAAATATTATTATTATAGCTGTTCTATGAGTTAGTCACCGCACTATAGTGACAGTGAAATTCTTTCAAATTTTCTTCTAACATCAGGACACTACGTTTACACGCTCTACCATTCGCTGCTTAATAAACCCGCTATCCGAAAAAGACTTTTTCTGTTTGTCATGGTTGTGCATCTGTAGCGCTATTTTGAAGTGTTGATTGCTTTATAAATAAATTTTGTTGCTTCTTAAGCCTTTTTACATAATCCGCATCCTTAATTTTTGCGTTCTTCCTTGGAAATTTTGCAGTGAAATTGCTGCATTTTTTTTCCGTAATGCAGTAAACAGCAGTGTATAATGTCACGCTGTTCAAAGCAGGAAAATATTTCAATAAAGTTGGATGGTTACGTCGATACGCGCGCACATGTAGATACCTAGTGGAAAATATGAGACGAGTCTTCAGTCGCGCACGGGAAGGAAATCTTGATTATAGGCACACGGGGTGAATGTTTCTCCGATCATTCGAGTTACTTCTACACGTCATTGAAAGTAGGGCCGGGGGAAGGGGGAGAGAGATATGCCAGCTGATATGCTTCACACTTTGGATCTTTGTCTGTCGAACGCTTTCCACACATTTGTTCTCCGCTCTCCATCCAGCAGTCTTTGAGTACTAACCGTTCCAACCTGGACAGTTTTCTAGGAACTTGTAAATCTGAGTTGCCACTCAGTACCGAAGCTGGAAGACGTATTCGGCTCTTCACTCACTGACGGCTATCTCAATTGCTTAATGCATCTTAACGACTTTCTTTCGAAACAAAGAGATCCGTAAGGAAAGATTACATTTTACGGTGAACTCTGTGGCACTTAAAGCTCTGCTGCACTGACCTTTTGGAGTAGGATTATCGTAGATGTTCCAAAAAATTATACGAAAATGTTTTTCTATACGCCAGGATGTTTTAAAACTATTCGGTGCAGAAATCAACTATCACCGGGATGTAGCTGTTTCATGCATCCTACGCATGATAAAACAATTCATTGCAACAAGCAATTCCTTATAATTCTTTGAATGTCAATTGCCATCAACTGTTTTACTATAATTAATTCTCGTAACAGTTTAATCAACAAGATCTGGTGGTCTTACATTAAACATATTTGTTGTAACTGGTCGATCACGGTATGTCGTTGTTGACGGGGAAGCCTCTTCTAAGATAAATGTTACTTCTGGCGTTCCTCAAGGAAGTGTGATATGACCACTTCTTTTCTCAATTTTTATAAACAATCTAGGTGGCAATGTTAAATGCTGATTGCCCGATGGTTTGCCGACGATGCAGTTATCTGTAGGGAAATACGGTGCTCTGACGATTGCTTAGAAGTTCAGCGCGATTTGGATGGTATTTCCGAATGGTGCCGTAAATGGCAGCTTACACTTAATTGCTAAAAGTGCAAGGCAATGCGAATAAGTAACTAAAAGACTACGTTTGTTCACGAGTACAAAGTAAACAATTCATTTGTTTACGCGGTTGATTCCCTGAAGTATCTGGGAGTAATAGTACAAAGAAACATGAAATGGATCTTGCGCATAACTTCCGTCGTAGGCAAAGCTAATTCTAAACTACGATTCATAGAGCGTATTCTGAGGAATTGTAATGCTCATACAAAGGAAACAGGGTATAAAACGCTAGTGCGTCCGCATCTGGATTACTGTTGTGGAGTTTGGGATCCATATCGCAAAGGCCTGATTGACTCAGTGGAGAGGGTGCAGAGGAGAGCCGCTCGATTCGTGGCTGGTTGCTACAGCCCTTTTGCAAGCCTCAGACAATTCATTCACAGATTGGGCTGGGATAGTTTGGAAGACAGACGACGACATTTGTGTTTGAATTTATTCGGGAATTTGCTAAATTCTATGACCTACGAGTGCAGTGAGATATTTCTTCCGCCAACTTGTTTGGGTCGCAATGACACGAGGGATAAGATTAGAGAAATAAGATGCCATACTGATGCTTTCATGTATTCTTTCATTCCTCGTGCTATTCTGGGTTGGAATGCGCAAGATTGGTGCTTAGCACCCTCTGCCACCCATAATGTTTGTGAATTGCGGAGTGTGGATGTTGATGTAGATATTAGTATTCGAATGTGTGGACATGTTGTCTGAGATCCCTGAGAGTGTGTTGATCATTGCGGTTTTCTCGTAACCCGTGATGCTATGATGGCGGCTAATCTCAATGTACGCCCCACTGCACCGAACCCATTTTGGTTCACGACATGCGCATCACGAGAAGAATGCGGTTCGGGACGCTTGTCGGTCCATGACGGTAATAAGACGTGTTAACCCGCGTCTAAGTTTGCAGTCTTCCACCGTTGGTAAAGGAAAGAACTATGAAATTGTGGTATTCTTAACCTCCGCGCCAGCAACTGAAAACTCTCACTTGGCTCCGCTTAACTGCGAGGCGATTTTACATCCACCACCGCTTGACTTGTGCTCCGTAATTTTTCACGAGACTACGAAGCCGCGGATACGCTGCTTACATCTCAACTGCAGGGCGCGCCCCGCATGATCAGAGATCGTCTACCACGGACACAAAATTGACGGCCCGGGACGAAAAATATCTTTCACGCGCATAGCACCATGCCAGCCGCTCACAGCATCAACGCAGAAGCCATTAGACATGCTGACAGCGACGGAGGATATTTACTGAAATGACCACGATTCTGCACCAACGAGTCATACCTCTACCCTTTAACAACTTCATTTAGAGTCTCATACTGACCGGAACTATTTACCCACATTTTGCGCAAAATTTCATTGCACTCATATTCTGTTACCCTTGTATTATCTTATATCTTTAAACGAGCAATTCTTGTATATATATATATATATATATATTTCGGATCTCGGAAACGGCTATGACGATTTGGATGAAATTTGATATTTAGATAATGTTTTGACTTTTAAGATTACCTAAATAGTTGTCTTCCGTACAAAAAAGCGAGTTTGAAAAATACAAACAATTTTTTCACTTGATATCTCGAAAACGGCACTAGCGCCATCTCGTAGACAATTCTGGTACCAGAAAGCCTACAAATAGATTCTCTCTGATTTCAAAGAATATTTAAACGAACAGTTCTTGTATACTGGCTGAGGCGTGGAAATAGTAACATTGCAAGTTTAATTGAAAACATTTAAAAAGGAAGATAATTAAAAATTTATGATTGGTTTTGTCAGAGGTGATAAACTTCTTTGAAAATAGTATTACCGGTCCCAGTTACAAACTAATCACCGTTTACTTTTTGACCGTAAAAAGTGGTTGTTAGTTTGTCATTAAATAGTACCACGCGAGGTATGAGCATAGTTTTAGCGGAGTGAATTGATTTAGCACAGATGATGTTCCATCATTACCGTGACGTCACAATCTGATGATGAATTCTTATAGAACGCGACGAAACATATCGAAAATAAAGAATAAATGTTCTTGATATCTCGCTTGGTTTACGAGATACAGCATGTCAAAAATCAGTTATAGGTATAGTTCCTTGTGCTTTTGGCGACGTTTCTTCTGGTCCATGCTGTATTTCAACCTAACAATAACCATTTGGAACAAAATAAAACATTAAAATTACATTTCCACCGTATCGACATAGTGCTTTTGGTGGATTCTTTTTCTGGTCCAGGTTGGATCTAATCCTAACCTCTTCACTTGAGGTATCAGAAAAATAAATTCTTTATTTTCGATTTTTCTCGACGAGTTTCATACGAATTCATCATCAAACTTGGCTGTGACGAAATTTATCTTCTGGTCCAGGTCGCATTGCAACCAACCACGTCAATTTTGCGATATGATATCTCGAGAACTAAGCGAGATATATAAACTTAAAAATATTTTGTACTTTAAATTTTTCTCGTCGAGGTACATAGAATCCATCATCAAGGGTTTTCGTAGAATGCCCTGAATTAACACAAATCTCGCAGCGTTAATCAATCCCTGACTGGCATTAAGATTTCTATTTAACATAATAATAGCATTTTTCTTTGAAAGCAATTTATGAGGCGGTCTCGCAAATGGATCTAAGGATTTGGATGAAATTTCATATGTAGATAACGTTTTGCTATTCAAGTTTTTAACACGATTTAAAAAAAAAAAAAAAGGTTGCAATTTTTGTATTTGGTTTCTCGAAAACGGCTCTAACCTCATTACGTAGAAGGTTCAGGTACCAGTAAGCCTAATGATGTTAGTTAAGCTTCTCTTTGGTTAACTGTGCATCTCAAAACGCCTAGGAAGTCTTCAAGCCTTTTACTTTAATCAAACTTTACTCGAAATCTTGGATATTAAATAGAAATCGAAAGATGCCGAGCGAAGTTCGGTCACCCAGGTACTGTTTTTAATTCACTCAATTTACATTTTAAATTATTATTCAAGAATGTCATATGATAAAGCTTTATATTGCTTGTATTAAATTAGCTTCGAGCCCGTCAAAAAATAAGGGTTTGAACGCAATATTCTGGCAGTTCATTTTTTTTTTTTTTTTTTTTTTTTTTTTTTTTTTTTTTTTTTTTTTTTTTTTTTGCTGTTGGTTAATTATATGGAATTGTTATTACAAAATGATAATGGCCTTGATTTTGTAATGTTTTCAATATTTTATTTGAAGTTCACTTGCCAATACAGTAGTAACTTCTACTGAATTCATGGCCACGGAAGTATAGAAACAGTGAAATATATAAAAAAAATTATTGGAATCCCAAAAACTTTTGCTATCCATGTAACATCAGTTTTATTCCTTGTCCAGGCACAATTCAGCACGTTAAATATGGAATTACTTCCACCCGCATTAATTAATACGTTTATTAACATGGCGCTAATGAAAGTAGTTTAAATGGTTTGTAAAAATGATTTCAGAGTTAATTATGCAGTAACTAAACTTGTCTGTGCGGTTCTGGTCAACTTAACCACAACCTAATGTTGCATTCGCAAATCATAGCTTCCATTACCCTCACATGAATAACGACGGAAATCACCTATGGTGGTAGTAGGAATAAATACTGGAAAATCTTGTAAGAAAAAAGGAATAACGATCGGGGCTGCTGGATATTGCGATTCCGCCAAAAATAACATTCAGTAATTACGTCATAATACTGCTGTAGTCAATCGCAAGACATTTTCAAGCAGTAATTCCGTCGTAATATAGAGTGGATCATTATTTTCAAACAAAAATTAGGTTTTAATACTGCCTGGACCGGCATAACACAGATAAACGGAAAGTATTACTAGAGGAGTTTTGCGTTTGACACGGCAGTATTATGACGCCAATTCCTGGTGGAATCACGATCTCCAGTAAACCCGATTTATTTAAATACGTGTATTTTACTTTAAATATCTGAAAGTATAATATCAGAAACGGATATTAGTATTGTCAAAAGAATTTAATATAAAAATTAACACCTTCATTTCCCACTTAATTTTGGGCAGATGATATCACAAGTGTGATAAATACAAACCGAGATATGAGGTTTATTGTTAGTATACTAACAAGGACGTAATGTATTGAACTACAGACATCCCGAGCTTGCGTCATCACAGAACTTGGTCAATAACCGACAAAATGCTCGGACAGAACAAATACTGAAATTTCACTGCATAAACTACCATCTGGGTAACATTGTCAAAGTCTTTGCATATTTCCGTTCAGCTAACGGAGGCGGCTGAAGGCCAGTCTTCTCTATCCCCTCTACTCAGCCCTTAATCCTACATGCGAAGGGGAAACTTACCACTCGCCTGCTTGGGCACAGTGATCAACTGGGAGAGACAAGAAAGGAGGGGGAAGTGAGATGGGGAGTGGGAGCAGAGGAGCGTGACATTGAGTCGCCAGTTCGGAGTGAACAGAGTATAGCACCACGTGTAACACTGATGACTGTTAGTAGCCTGAACCGTAGGCGAGAGTTGAGCTCGTACCGTCGCAACATCATCTATACGCCGAGCACATTATGTGAATCACAGAAGACTTTCCTTCCGCTACTCCATGCCGATCCTTTCCCATGTCTGTTGTAGCGAGATGACGAGTATGGATCATCTCAAACAAATTTAAATTTATTATTGTTGAGTTTAGTTTGATAAACATAAGGAATAAATGGATATTATTTTTCGAGTTGTAGACAGGAGGCAGGGTATAGCCAAGAGAGGTTCTGTTTAGCGTGAGAGGATTCTGACTTACACAGGATGTGGCTGTCTTGTCAGGTAGTGAGAAACAAAGCGAGGGGATTATGTTTAGCGAGGCGAGTGTAAATCCCGGTGAGAAAGGATCGCCACTGGAAATTGCGGTTTTGGTTGTCGTTCACACGATGTATATCCCGAGGAATACCGATGGCAGCCGAATAGTTTTGGCAAATGAGAGGCAATGCTTTCGCCAGCAAAGAGGGGATTCTTTTGCGAAGCCAATCCGATGTGTTTAGTTCCTCACGTGATTGGAAATTTCAAAAAATTTGTTTTTTCTATGATACACCCTGAGGAGAAGGGAGAGGAAAAGTGAGAGCGAAGGCTTCACTTCGTGTAGGACGAGCGGTCTGGCCAGGACTTGCCAGAGCACTGTTGTTGATTCCGTTCTGAAGGCTTGGATGACTTAGCGCCAAGTCCGATCAACGTTTTCACATGTGCTGGCTGACGTGACAAACGCCTTGCAGTGCCTGGACAGATGCGCAATTTGAGAGACGATAGCGCCCTTGTTGCGACGCTTCGTGCAGCCAAAAAAATTTTTGTTTTTCCGTCACAGCCGTGATATGATAAACTGAAATTCTATTCTGGAATGAACACGTATTTTATTGATAGGATTCTGGATGGTTAGTAGTTTTCCCATCATTCATGGTTTAATGATTTCCGGTGGTTGCTGCAACATAGCAACAATTTTAAAGTTTGTGTGGGATTAAACCTACAGTTGAAATTAATTCCCTCTGTCTACTGGTTACTCCACTTCTTCATTTTTCTACACTACATCTACACCTACATCCATACTCCGCACAAAGCTGAAGATAAAGCTGGTGCTTTGCACTAAACCTAATCTTTACTCGGTGCATTCCAACCCCTATTACACGAGGGAAGAAAGAATTTTTATAAGCATCGGTAAGGTATTCCATTTCTCTAATCTTATCTTTCTTGTTATTGCGACCCATATAGTTTCGTGGATGCAGTATTTCATCGCACTCGATTGGCAGTAAATTCAAACGATACGTACGTCGTTTTTAGGCCAGATAATCCAAGCACAATCTAAGCTTTAATTCTGTAAGGATTATGTTGAGCAGTAACGAATCAATTCTCTGTTACTTCTCTATACCGTCAATCAACCCCTTCCGATAGAAGTCCCAAAGGCACGACAATAGTCAAAATATGGAGGCGCGAGATTTTGTAAGCTTTCTCCTTCGTATGTGCGTTACAGTTCTTCAAAACTCGACCTACGATTCGCAGCCTTGAATTAGCTTGCGTCCTGGTCCCATTTCATGTTGTTTTGTACTGCTTCGACCAAATGCTTCAGACAATCAACCATATCAATAGCAGAACTGTTAACTTTATAGTCTTCAACAAACAGATTCTTATTGTTAGTTTAGCACATTACCTGCGTTGCTAGCAAAACAGTGTAATTAGCCATTGATCGGATTATGTCGATACGACGTCCATATCTGGATGAATTTCTAAGTAATCAGCTGAATTTATTACAACCTTATATATTAGTGCATCATCAACGAGTAATTTCAAACTGCTGTTAAAGTTGTATCCAACAGACATTATGAAAATTCTAGAAGAAAACGAATTACTTATACCGTACCAACACGGATTTCGGAAGAACAGATCGTGTGAAACACAACTGGCCCTATTTTAGCATGACGTAATGAAAGTTATCGATGCACGTTCACAAGTTGTTGCAATTTTCTTTGATTTTCAGAAAGCTTTTGACTCTGTAATTCACAACCGACTTTTAGCTAAGATTCGACGATACGGTATATAGGAGCAGATTTGTGAATGGATACGCAATTTTCTAACTAGTCGGTCACAGTATGCAGTCGTTGACGGGGAAGCATCTTCTAAGCTAGATGTTCCTCACCGTGTGCGCGACCAGCCTTCCGGCATTCTGCGATTCCGCGAGAGTGCTTATACCACAGTGTAATACGTTGTTTGACCTATCTAAGTGACTTAGTTAGGTTACAATATAAGGTTCCGTGATCCTACTAAACGATGGATGACCCGCCGGACACGGGTCAGACGGTCAAGACAGCCTTAGATACGTGCTACATCAACGACCAAAATCCCGTCCCACATCCAGTGAACCATATTACGAGTGAAATGCCACTTCCTCAAGCAGAAGTCTCACAACAACAACATCAACAACAGCTTCACCGCCTACAGCCGCAGCAGCAACAGCACCAAGAGCAGCTACACTATCATCAGCAGCAGCATCAGCCTCATCAACAGATTCATCAGCAGCAACAACAGCAACAGCCTCTACAGCAGCAGCCTCTACAGCAGCAGTCCTCTACAGCAGCAGCCTCTAGAGATGGAAGCCGGCCCGGGAGGCGTTCTGCCACAGGCCCTGCATCCTCCAGTAGGCGCACCCACTTATCACACGGCTTGGAGAGAGGATAATCCTGCAAGCATCGGTGAGTTGAACCCACCTGTAAAACGTAGATGTGTGCAGATAACAGAAACGGGGCAGCCCAGTGTAGTTCCACAATCAGAGCAGATGGAAGAAGTAGAGATGACCGACACAGCAAGGTCCACTGAGGTTAATCTATTCAATGCCGCGGATTTAGAGCAAGCTAATATCAATAAAACGCACCCCGACACGATAGCGCCAACGTATAGAAGCAAAAATAATAGATACTCCCCCACAGACAGTGGCCCGTACCATATTTTTGTAGAGAGCATAGACAGGAAGGTCGGGAAACTACATCCTATGGCCTATCGGTAAATTAATATTCCAACACAGTGACATACTCAAAACGGACGTAATCAACATTTCACCTTTGGGGAAAAATCGTCTCAAAATTGAAACAAGATC
Source organism: Vandiemenella viatica (assembly GCA_031002005.1). Classification (NCBI taxonomy): domain Eukaryota; kingdom Metazoa; phylum Arthropoda; class Insecta; order Orthoptera; family Morabidae; genus Vandiemenella; species Vandiemenella viatica. Next base: position 286,034,913 of record JARYHS010011408.1, on the reverse strand, counting down.
TGCTGGTACTGCTAATTCAATAGTGCAATTAGAAATTTTCAAAACCAAAAACCTTGAAGCTTATATTCCGAACTTTCTAATACATAAACAAGGAATAATTAGGAACGTTGACACCTCATTGAGTGAGGAAGAACTAGCTCAAGAAATAATTGCCCCTGTCCCAGTAGTGCGCATCAAACGCTTTACCAAAAGGAGCCATAATAACCAAGATCTCATATTACCTATTCCTGTTTGCTTGGTATCATTTCGATCCCAAAACCTACCGACCTACGTCACGATACTAGGAACCCGATGTGCGGTGGAACCGTATGTCCCGCCTGTGATCCAATGTACGACTTGTTTACGGTTGGGCCACCGACAAGGTCAGTGCAGATCCCGCGAGCCACGATGCAGCAGGTGTGCTGGGCCTCACTTGTTGGTCAACTGCGACAACCCATTATCGATCTGCTGCGCCCTTTGCCGCGGCCAACATCATGCCACGGACAGAAATTGCCCTGTGTATCTTAAAAACCGGGAAACAAAACAAGCAACCGCACTCAGATCAAATGCTGTATCTCCTGATACAGAGCAGCATTTCCGGGGCTACGCGCAGGTGACCTCCTCCCCACCTCAAATAACGAGTTATACGGAATATCCGCCTCTAGCAGCACGACTTCCGTATTATTGGCCTACTATCTCTCAATCTCAACAGATAATGCCAACCAGGACTCAGGCTCAGCCTCAACACCCGCCGCTACAGATGCATCAACCACTCATAACACCACAGCTACCCTTTCAGGACATGACACCCGAAGGTCCCCAGGCGCCTTCTGACTTTAGCGGTGGACCACCACCCACAATAGCAAACACTGGTAATGTTTCTGAGATTGCCTTGCTACACAGTAGTGGAAATATGGTGGCCAATCAATATATGGCAGAGAGTAGGAGCGGTACACAGCCAGAATCAACAAGTTCGCTTCAGAAAAATTTGGATTCAAACACCAGTAATAGGTACTCATGGACTAGGGCCCCTAAGTCGTATAAAAATCCTCGATTCACCAAAGAAAATCCATCTTTAAATACAAAACAATACTTGTATTCATACAATGGTCCTATGTCTCCTATTATAACTAGTGACCATCACTATCCAACCGCAACTAGCTTCATGGAGAGCCCCCAAGCCACCTTCACGCTCTGGGAAGGTGATCAAGCCATTCGTAACATACAGCCCACAGCAGCACAACAATCAAATTCTCTCAATCAACCTACCGAGATAACCCATACTAAAAATGGACCATTATTTCGAAAAAATTCTTAAATTAATTGTGATTCTGCTCCAAGAAGCTAATTCGCCAATGAATATTACAGCAGTATCAGGAATGCTCTCAAATATTTTCCAACAAGATGGCGGAAACTAAGCTAGTACAATGGAACGCTCGTTCACTCAGAGCAAATAGTGAACAATTTCAGCGAGAACTTCTTACCAATAAGATTGCTATTGCTATTATAGCAGAAACCTGGCTAAAACCAAACACACCGCTATCAATCAAAGGATACCATATAGTGCGCAAAGACAGGGATGATGGCAAAGGGGGAGTTGCTATTCTAATACAAACAGACATCCCTTTCGCAATAACCCACATTGACCTCACTCATATTGAATTCTTTCGAAGTGGTGGCAGCCAGAGTACGGATCCAAAACTTGAACGTATCTATTGTCTCGGTCTATGCTCCCCCCAAAACAAAAATTAATACATCTGAATGGCGCCAGCTCCTACAACAAATAGAAGAGCCATACTTAATATGTGGGGACTTCAATGCGCATCACATGTCGTGGGGTTGCGAGTGGTCTGACATATTCGGGGACGCCATAGTTGAGATTATAGACGAATTCAACCTGTTCGTTCTTAACGACGGATCCCCCACCTTAATCTCTAAACCTGGTCACCGAGTATCCGCAATCGATCTAACCCTCTGCTCCCCCTCTCTCGCAACAGAATTGCGATGGGAAACCGTGCAGCAGTCGTGGGGATCTGACCACCTGCCTATTCTAATAACGACCAAACAGTCGGATGTGAGGCAGGAACGATATACAACCACAAAATGGAACATTCAAAAGGCGAACTGGATCCTATACGCCCAATACATTGATTCCAATATCTCACGAGTCCAGGGCAACAAACCACCCAGACAGCAATACAATACGTTCCTAGCCATCATAAATGAAGCAGCTGAAATGTCGATCCCTAGGTTAAAACGATCACCAAATACAAAGAGAATCCCAATACCCTGGTGGGACACAGAATGCTCACGAGCAGTAGCCAAACGAAAACTAGCATTTACTACGTACAAACAGATTTCTACTTGGGAAAATTATCTAAATTATAAGAAAACAGATGCCGAAACTAAACGATTTCTGAAGCTAAAGAAAAAAGCTTCCTGGAGGGAATTTTGCAACAACATAAATAAAAATACGCCGTTGACAAAAGTCTGGAATATGGTCAATAGATTTAGAAAGAAGCCAGGGGGAACTAAATTGTCAACCATTTGGTTGGAAGATTTTGCGAGCAAGGTGGCCCCTCCATCAGCCCCCTTTGGACCACTAACACCTCCAAACCAGACCAAGGAACAGGATCAATTCCCCCAAACTACTTTAGAAGAACCATTTCAACTGAGAGAATTGGAATCGGTCCTCAACTCAACACGAAACACGGCACCTGGAATAGATGACATCCACTATTCGATGCTTTTCCACCTACCGCACTCAGCCAAGGTCGTTCTCCTTCAAATATTCACCGGCATATGGAGAAAAAGTGAGTTCCCAGACGACTGGACCACCCACATCATCATTCCAGTGTTAAAAGTAGGCAAAGACAGTAACAACGCTAACTCATATCGACCAATAACGTTGTCATCATGCGTAGCCAAAACCTTCGAGCGAATCATAAAGAGTAGACTTAGAATGGTGGCTCGAACACCACAATCTGCTACCAAACTGTCAGTTTGGATTTAGAAAGGGAAGGAGTACCTACGACAACCTCGGTGTTCTCACTCTAGATATAGAAAAGTCCTACCTAAATAAAGGCTACCTAACGTGCCTGTTTCTAGACATAACCGGCGCCTATGATAACGTCAGCATTACCATTCTAGTTGAAAAGCTAAGAGCACTACACCTCCCGGAGGTATATCTAAACGGAATCTATAACCTGTTTTATTGCCGGACCATATACATACGCCAGCAGGACAACAGCCTATATGGACCACGTGTGGTTTCTCTGGGCATCCCGCAAGGAGCCATACTCAGCCCAATATTATTTACCATATATATAGCAGACCTAGAGAGTATATTCAGCCCCTCAATAAAGGTGTTAAAATTCGCTGACGATGTATGTATTTACACATCATCTCCATCCCAGGGGCTAAACTTCTGGAGATTAAACGACGTTGCTAAGTTACTCTATGAATGGACCCGTGGTAAGGGCTTAACTATCTCATCTTCGAAGTCATCGGTTGTGGTATTCTCGCGGAAGAAGAACACTTACCGAGGTCCACAGATACAGCTGGGTCCTTATAATTTCCCTGTTAGAACAGAGACTAGACATCTAGGACTTCAGATGGACAGTAAACTGACATGGAAGGCACATATTGATCACATTCTAGCTAAAGCCGAACGCTGCTTAAATATAATACGAGCGGTAACTCGGGTATGGTGGGGAGCTGACCCTTCCGTCTTACTCATCTTGTACAGAACGCTAATACGTCCCTTACTGGATTACGGCAGTTTATGCTATGGAAATGCCCCAATGTACAACCTGCGTAAATTGGATACATTGCACTACCGGGCTATCAGATTGTGCCTCGGAGCGATGAATACCACCCCCACAAACGCCTTATTAGTTGAGGCTAAAGAAATGCCATTGGTAATACGACGACAATTACTGGCAAGCATATTTCTAATGAGGCGCGCCGCCATCAAGAACCACCCGGTTATCCAGAAGGCTTCTGACTATATAACAACGATCAAGAGGAGAGATAACAACCTCGGTCATAGAACCCCGCTGCTGGCTCTCTGTTTCACTGAAATAAAACATATAATCCCGCTAGTAATTCAAGATACTACACTACCCATCTTCGCATACCAGTATGCTATTTTGAGATACAGGCCCAATATATACCACCTACCTAACTGGATAACAACCTGTAACAACGTAAACAGCAAGATGGAGGAATTCTTGTCCATAACATGGCCAGAACATGTACAAATATACACAGATGGCTCGAAAACTACTAATGGTGTGGGCTACGCCTTCTTCTGTCCCCTCACTCAAGAATCACGTAAAGTTCGCCTGACAGCAGAAACGACAGTATATACCGCTGAAGCTATGGCAATAAGAGATGCCTTAAATTATGGTCTCGAAACACTTCAATAAAATACTGGTACTGTCCGACTGCTAAAAGCGTGGCGCAGAAGCTGGAAAACATGAACAGACTGAGCGGAACGAATAGGATCCTATTCGACATCTTAAATGCAATGTACTCAGCCAAGGCGGAGGGCAAAGAAGTGCACTTGTTATGGGTCAAGGGACATGCTTCCATACAGAATAATGAAAAGGTAGATCAACTGGCGAAAGAAAGCACGGCGGATGGAGAGCAATACTATACTCAGCTACCTCATACCGATTTTATTAATATCATCAGGAAACGGTATCTTCACAAGTGGTCAGAATCGTGGACTTTGACACAAACAGTTAAAGGGAAGTTTTACGCAGTCAATACAACCTCACATACCAACTAAAGTCTGGTTCGAAGATAACCATTTGGGCAAAAGATATAAAACATCTATAATTCGCATGCGACTCGGTCATGGCTGTTACCCAAAGCACCTCCACCAAATCGGTATAGCACAGACTCCCTTTTGCCCGGTGGATCACCGAAGAATTAGCAGATCTCGACCACATCACTTTAGCGTGCACTCTATATCGGACTCAACAAAAGAAACTATACAATAGCCTTGTAAAGTTCAAAATCCCACTCCCAACTTCGATACGCATCCTGCTGAGAGGGGGAAGAAGTGACGTGTATGGGGCGCTGGCCACATACCTAAGAGAGGCTGACATCCAGTATCTAAAGACACCAAACATAACAAAATTAACAATCACATACAAGTTATGATCTTACAAATTTCAGCACATTTCCTGCAATACCACCAACGGAATCGGTCGGAACTGCATCTTAGCTGACCTAAAAAATTACATTAAATTGTAAATCATCAAGGAACTCTCACTAATCAGTTTAGTTATATCAGGTGCAAGGCTAACCGGATATACCAAAGCCCAGTGAATCTTACCCTGCAAGGAAACATCACTGCTCCCCAAATGTGATTTTATTGTTATCGATATAATTGTCATCATTGTATTATTGTATCAATATACTTTCTAAATATGTATTACTATTCACTGAATAATTGTATTACCCATTGTGAAATAAGATCCAGCTTCATATTATCGCTGGCACAAATGTAATCGTGTATTCCCTTATCAGGGCTATCGCTGTATTAGTGTAATATTGAATAATTGTATAATTTAGTGTGAATTAAGAAATGAATACATGTTTGCTATACGATAAGAATCACATGTTAAATTAATGTAAATGATAAAGCTGGCCGTATAGTCGATAGACAGAAGGCCATGAAAATAAATAAATAAATAAATAAAAAGCTAGATGTTACTTCTAGCGTTCCTCAAGGAAATGTAATAGTACCACTTCTTTTCCTAATTGGTATAAACGATCTCGGTGACAACGTTAATTGCAGGTTGCGATTATTTGCTGTTGATGCACTTATCTATAGGGAAGTAAGGAGCTCTGACGATTGCTTGGAAATTCAATGCGATCTGGATGTTATTTCGGAATGCTGCCATAAATGGCAGCTAACACTTAACTGCAAAAGAGCAAGGCAAAACAAATAAGTAACAAAAAGACACAATTTTTTCACGAGTACAAAGTTAACAATTCAGTTGTTGACACGGATGATTCCATGAAATATCTGGACGTGATAGTACAAAGCAACATGAAATGTGACTCGCACACAACTTCTGTCGTAGGCAAAGCTAATTCTGTATTACGATTCATAGGCCATATTTTCAGAAGTTCTAATGCTCATACAAAGGAAATAGCATACAAGATTGGAATTGGGGTAGGTAATGCTTCTGTCTTGACTCGGATAAATAATTGCGTACATAATATATTGAAAACAGAATATGGCTAACCCAACACAGGAATGCTGGAGTTATCTGATTTAGGCATATCCTATTACTTTCTCGCTCGAATGCCGCTGTAGAAAGGATTTTAACTACAATAAACATTCTTAAAAACAATTGGAGAAATAGGATAGCTGTAAAACTCTTGATAGCATTCATTTTGTAAGGAATCAGTTAAAATTTGTGAAAAAAACGGTTACATTTACGAGCAAAACCTACTAGCGGTACAGCTCTTAGTCTACGAGGACTCGCTGAAGAACTACGACTCACGTATGGTAATGTAAGTAAACTGATTTCATCAACAAAGAAAACGTTTCTTACTGCACGATCTCGTAATATCGCCTTTAAAAAAAGGTTGCCAAATGTGCCTTTACCTCCGGAACCAGTGGTAACTCGATTAGCGACGTCGGCTGAAGCTGTACTGTTTTACAGTGACGATTTCGAGGCTATTAAAGGTGTAGTAAGCGACTTTGATAGTGGAAAGGCTATGACAGTTTGTCAGTACAAGGAAGCATTTAACAATTCCAATATTGAAACCGTAGCTGTGATTAACACTCATTTTTACTACATATCTGCAGGTATTAAAATGCTTGAAACTTAAGGTTTGACGTTGACTGAATCAATTCATTGAATGAATAAAATCCGCATTGCCAGAGGTATTCCTGTGTAAACTTAAAGTGAAGTTTGAAAATATTTTGAACAATAACCCAGGTTTTGAACCTTTGTGTCAAATTGATTGTTTTAGTAATGGGGCGGGTGAACCTTTTCCAGAAACAATGACTGCTAACACAGCACCCAATTTCAAATACTGCCCAGTTATATCAGGGAATGTGGAACAGTCCATATCCACTTACAAAAATGTTTTGAGAGATCGAAGAAACAATTTTACTATTAAATATTTGTAACAGTACCAGATGGTTTACGTTTACAAAAGTAAAAAAAAAAGTTAAATAATTGTTAATTATCGAATTTATAAATACGTTATTCCACTACTTACTAATTGCATGCTGATTATGAAATAAAAATTTCTATTTTTTGTCATATAATGTTACATATTTTGACAATTTTTACACTTTTTATGCATACGAGTATTTTAATAATTTTTCATGCATATTTGCATGCATAGTTCTAGATTTTTGTGTTGCATATAATGTGGTCTCTGCTGATAATATTCTTACTGGGATACCACGGGGATGCCACTCTTTCTCCCCTTTCCAGGTGTTTTACAATACGTACAGTATCTATTAGTAAGGAATACAACTCTAATTCCATACCTGAAAAAGTTAGTATGTTACCAATATTTTCACCAGTGAACGTACTATACGCACAAATCGATACCACATTAATTCATTGGATTACTTTGAAGGCAATTATACCTCAGGTAGGTTCTAAAATATTTTTAAAGCCTTTTAGAGTTTTAAAAAAAAAAATCTTTTTTCTTGTTACGCTCAGTTATCGATTTTACGTTTTAGATTAACGCATTGTCAATGATAATTACTGTGGTCATTCAAATATCTGCGAATAATTCTGGCCTATTTGTAACGATAAAATTTAAATGTTTTCTTTACTGTCGCAACACCGCATTGGTTCCGTAACCAGATGTTCAAGATGGTCTTAGAACAGGTCGAGAATAATAAATAAGTATTACAGGTATCACTAAAAATTGCAATTTTGCTCATGAACAAATATGCAAAAATGTGTTCTCACTGGTCGTTCTTTGGCTAACTGAATCATTAGTTCAATGAAGGTAACCATTTCATCCTGAAAATCGTATAAACGTTTTCATTTACAGCTTACACAACATGTATCAGGCTCATTCTTGCCACTGTACAAAAATTGATAGTCGTTTATGACAGATCTACAACACAAAGGTTACGACTTCTGAAATAGATGTTCAAAGAGTTCAGTCGGCAAATTAAAGCCGTCATTTGATATGAAGGCAGTGAAATATTTCAAAACATGGCAGTTACTACTCGTACCTGGCTGTGAATGTTGGCGACAAGGTGAGCCATACAATCTTCCATAGTTTCAAAACTTTGTCTCAAAATCACACTTGAAATAATCTGTCAAATGTGGGTTACGTATACAGGTTGTATACCGAAGATTTAAAAAAAAAAATGAAACAGTAAACAATTTTTAAATTGAGATAATTAATCGTTTTACTAAATTGTCTTTCAAATTCTATACATTAATCAAGTAGGCATAAAAAATTCAGATGAAAAATAAAAGTGGTTCTATCCAAAAATTTGGGAAGTGACAAAAGTATTTTTACACCATATTTATTACATTTACATCTACATATATACTCTGCAATTCAAAATATTGTGGGTGGCAGAGTATACTCAGCACCGAAGCTAATCTCTTTATTGTGCATTCCAATCCCGAATGGTACGAGGGACAAAAGAATTCATATAAGAATCAGTGCGGCACCTTATTTCTCTAATCTTATCTTTCCTGTCATTCCGACTCAAATAGGTTGGTGGACGAAGTATTTCACTACACTCGTAAGGGAAAGTGGGAGTACGCATTTTTACCAATAAGTTTAAACGAAACGTGCGTCGTCTATCTACCAGAGACTCCCAGCCTAGTCTACTAATCAGTTCTGTGACGCTTTCATATGGACTGTAGCAAGCGGTCACGAATCGAGCGGCTCTTCTCTGTACTTTCTCTATACTGTCAATCAACCCCTTACGAAATGGATCCCAAACGGCACAACAGTAGTCTAAATGTGGATGCACAATAGATTTGTACGCTATCTCCTTTGTTTGTTTATTACAATTTTTCAAGGCTCGACCTAGGAATCGTAGCCTAGAATTAGCACTACCGACTAACGAATTAATGTATAAGTCCCATTTCATGTTCCTTTGTACTGTTACTGCAAAATATTGCATAGAATCGACCATATCAATAACTGAATTGTTTACCTCGTATTTCTAAACAATCGGATTATTTTTGTTAGTTATGCTCATTGTCTTGCACTTTTTACAATTTAGTGTAAGTTGGCATTCAGCGCATCATGCCAAAATAACATCCAGATCACGCTGAATTTCTAAGCAATCGGCCGAATTCCTTACTTCCCTGTAAATAACTGCGTCATCAGCAAACAATCTAAAAAGGTTTTTCACTTTGTCTCAGAGATCCTTTATAAAAATTAAGAATAGGAAGTGTCCCTATTACACTTCCTTGAGGTACACCCGATGTAACATCTAGGTTAGAAGAACTTTCTCCTTCAACGACAACATACTGCGACCGACCAGTTAGAAAATCCTTTATCCATTCACAAAGCTGATCCGATATACCGTACGCTCGAAGCTTCGCTAAAAGGCGGTTGTGTGGCAAAGAGTCAAAAGCTTTCTGGAAATCTAAAACAAATTGCATTCCAATATTTATTACTTGATTAAGGAAATTATATATCTAATTATATGTATGATTTTCTGTCTAAGAACCCTACTTCCTGAAAAATCAAATTTGTAAAAACTGTTCATTTCGGTTTTATTTAATAGAAACAACTACATTGTAAATTTTTACTTATTGCTTTACTCCTCGCCGACGGCTAAGGTCATTAGAGGCGAGATGGGACTGGGTACAAGGAACGGGAAGGAATTCGGTCATGGCCTTTTTGAAGGAAGCATCCCGGCATTCGCCTGGAGTGATTTTGGGAAACCATGGAAAACCCAAATATGGATGCCCGGACGGGGATTCAAACCCATGTCCTCCCGAATGCGAGGGCAGAACGTTAACCTTCTTTTTTTTTTTTTTTTTTAGTTAAGTTTTACATTTAATTCACATCTTGCAGGGTTTGTATAATTGTCATAAGTTGCAGCATTTTTCGTCGTTGAAGCCTAATTTTGCTTTTCTCCGGCAACTTATACACGATTCAAAAGTGAACAATACAAAATTATTTTTCTGAACGTATCAAAATAGATGCTTAGTGTTGAAGTCGCCAGAGAAAGTAACGTGCCGTGACTGTGTACGCTGGCTTCGCTTAGGGTGTAGCAAAGATGCTAACAGTGACTCTTGCGTATTGCCTGAAACTGTCACCCCAGCAGAATTAAAGCTCAGGAGCAACTGATACAGAAACTCTAATCAGAACTGGAGTCTTCGGAAAGGAATTTGAGGTCCTTCAAAGCAGAAGACTTTCTTCTTAGCATTAGGTGAAGCATTGAGTGGAAAGAAATTGAAGGCGTGAGCGGCAATCTTGACTACTCTCATCCGTTGTTGGGACGGACAAGGTTGAGAGCAATTTACTTCCAGACGACACTATCCTGTCCGTGAGAAAAACACCAAACATTAATCTAGAATTTAATTCAAATTCTACATCTACATCTACATATATACTCTGCAATTCACAAAATTGTGGGTGGCAGAGGGTGCTCAGCACCAAAGCTAATCTTTTTTTTGTGCATTCCAATCCCTAATCGTACGAGGGAAAAAAGAATTCATATAAGAATCAGTCCGGCACCTTATTTCTCTGATTTTATCTTTCCTGTCCTTCCGACTCAAATAGGTTGGTGGAAGAAGTATTTCACTACACTCTAGAGTACTTAGTGAAGTAGCAGATCGGTTAACGGCAAAATCATAAAAATTAAATTTTTATAAAACACATTAGGTTTAAGACAATAAATTACGGTTTGCCGGATTTACATATCTATAAAATGAAAATCGGATAAATTTGTCTTATAAAAACTCGGAAAATACTGAGCAGATTTGATGGTGTTCTCACCGTAATAAAGCATTGAATCTCAATTCAGTTATTCGGCATGTCTTATGTTTCAACGTTAAATAACGCAGGAGCATTGAATGAAATTCTGAACGTATGATGCAAATCCCAATGATGGAAGGATTAGATGTTGCATACTTCGCACTAAACACACAACTACAATGTCTCTGACCATAGCCTTTAATGGAAGCAATAAGATAACTTTACAATAATAACTATTTTGCACACTAAACAAAACTTGAAGTATTCATTCCTTTAGTTCGGGATATTAAATTTTTAAACGCTATAGATAGCCGTAAAAACTACAGAGATTTTCTTTAACTTCAATCCCTGGCAGTAAAACAAAATTATCTCTGGACATTAGCATTAGTCTTCTGTTCACAATAACATCATTTATTTACGATAGTATGATTCTCGATACACTTTTGATATATGTATAAACGGCTGAATCTGCGGGGTTAAAGTATCTGGAGTTTCGAGCTAAACGTATATCCATTCACTTCGCAATTGAATCAAATGTGAGTTTCTAACATAATCTAGAGTTGTTCAATGCAATTTCTTAACCAAATTAATGAAGCTAGATACACGTGATTCTGTTTCAGACGAATGGAAATAGTGTACGAGCAAATAAACTTCAACCCCTTAGGAGGTGGGTGAATCTAGGTTTGCTTCAATTCCGAAAAAAGTTGGCGCGAATTTTATGAAACTTTGTACAAATGTTTTTCATTGTGGGAATAAAAATAGCGCACTGATAAATCTACGCCAACTATACCGGGCAACCCCGGAAACTCCACTAGTAAACTATAAAAATAACGCAGAGTGCAAAGAGTATTTTTCCTTTGCATTCAGGAAGATGAGAAACTCAGTTGGGAAGAACATATCACATTACCAGTGAAGAAATTAAGTAGTGTCACCTTTACAATAAAAACACTTTCTCTAACAGCAGTTCTAGAATTAATAAAACGGGTGCAATCATCTCATTTTCATATGGAATATTTCTTAGGGGAAAACTCTTCGCAAAATAAAAAAAGTATTAATGAACTATTCGGATGTTGTGTAGGATAAAACTAAGAACCTCTAGCAGGTAACTCTTTAAAAATCTCAATATTCTAACAAAGAATTTTCAGTACGTACATTCTCTCAAGTGTTTAGTCGAAGAATTTTTTAACTTATAAAAGATTTTGCTGTTTAATTTTAACTTGTTTATATCAAATTCAATACAACAAACATAACGCAAACATCACAGTCATTAAACCAAAAAGTAGTTTATTACTTTGGGACACTTCTGTTTAATAATTCCTAGAAGTGTAAAACAGTTTGTAGATAATAACTATGTATTTAAAGAAGAACTGAGGGATTATCTTATTGGAAACTTCTTCTACTCGAGTCAAGAATTTGTACAAAAGAATTAATTACACCTAACACAACTTTTTGCAAAAAAAAATTTCTTTTCTTTTATTGTTTTGTCTTTGAAACATACAGTAATTTTTTCACTATGATTATTATTCATATGGTTTGTAAATATATTAACTACCACATGTTTCTCATCCCAGGGATCCTTCCTCAGCATGGATCTATGGAACAATATATATATCTATAAAACGAAAACCGGATAAATTTGAATTAGAAAAACTTTGAAACTACTCAGCAGAATTATATGGGGTTTTCACCGGTTTATAGCTGAGAATCTCATTTCTTAATTTTCGACGTTACATAACGCCGGGACATTAAATGAAAATCTTAACGTGTGGTGACAAATACGAAATATGGAACCATTAGATGTTGCATTCGCAGCACTAAAGACACAACTGCAATGTCTCTGAACATAGCTTTTAGTGAAATCAATAAAAACAGTTTACAAAAATAACTATTTTTCATACTCCACACTAAACAAAACTTGAAATTTTATTTCCTTTAATACGAGGTGTTCAGTTGGTAAACATGGGATGAAGATAAATGCAAAGAAGAGTCTGCTAATTAGATACACAAATAAAAGACAAAAGGTTAATTATGAATATAAGGTGGGGAATGAATAGCTTGCTGAAGACTTGAAATGTAAATATCTTGGCATTACTTTTGATAACAAGCTTAACTGGGCAGGACACATTGGACGGGTGGTAGGAAAAGGTTTCAAAATTCTGCACTTGTTGGAGAGAGTGATGAGGGGATACACGAGAGAAGTAAAGGAATTGGGTTACAAAACTCTGGTAAGACCATTGCTCGAATATGGTAGTGTAGTATGGGACCCACATTTTGAGTATCAAATACAGAAGTTGGAGAAGGTGCAAAGAAGGGCTGCTAGATTTGTTTCTGGAAATTATCGCAGAATGTAATCAGTGACGGATATGATAAAGGAGCTGGAATGGGATTCATTGCAAGACAGGAGGAGGATGAGGAGGGTAATGGGAGTGTACAGGGCGTATACTGGCGATGAGGCATGGAAAGATATTGCAGTAGGTATGAAAAGTAGTTCATGGAAGGGAAAAGATGACCATGACCACAAGCTGGCACTCGATTTCAGGCACAAGGGTGTGGGAAGATTTTCTTTTTTAGGTAAGGGTGTCAGGGATTGGAATGAGTTATCAAGGGGAATGATGAATAACCTACCGAAAACGTTAAAAGAATTTAAAGTTAAAATTTGTAGAGGGCAAGTGTAGGATAGGGGGAAGTTGGGTGTGTAGGGAAATTGCAACCGGAGCGTGTGCTCCATTGCAATTAAATTAAATTAAATTAAATTAATTGAAACTAATAACAAAAAAAAACAAGAGAGATTTTCTTTGATCACAATCTCTGTTAGCACAATTACAATGTCTCTGGCTATCATATATGATTTAGGAATGTTTTCCTGTTACATTCTGCACTGTCCACATGAGTTTGTGACATAAACTAGCATTAATCGTTTTATAATCTATTTAAGTTATCGAGATATCGAATGTCAGTCAAAATATATGGCATTTGGAACTATAAGTAGATTCATTAATGCGCAGGCTGATTGTTTTTAATATAAATAGAATGTTGTATTAACTTTAGTGTTGCAAATAAGAATAGTTTAGAACAACTAACCAGCTTTTCTTTATTTTATAATTTATTTCGTTGTTGCAGTTTCTACGATAACCATAGCGCCGAAGTTTGTAACTCCGTAAAAAGAAATCTAAATTAAAAAATTTCTTTTTTAGTATCTCGCTTAGTTCTGAATACTTGACAAACAACTCTGAATACCTGACATTCAACTACACAGGTAAGGAATAAATTTTAATTTTGAACTTCAAAGCCAGATGAAGCAGCACTATGAGAAATTTTTTTAGCTCTAACGGCAGATTAGTCAGCTTAATGACATGTTTCTAATGTTTTATACTATGAAAACTCGGTCAAAATCGATTCAGTAGTTTACATGCAATGCTAGATTATTCGTTAGATAACGTAAAGTCTTAAGACATACGTTAGATTTTAAATCTTGGCCCCAGGTTTTAAAATTTCAAAATCCATTCAAAATATATATTTGAATAAATATATGATGCCGGAATAAACAGTCGCATTCCAGATACATTTTTATGTATGTGGTATGTATTAATGAGCGTACTATCCGTGTTTCAGTTTTCGAGGAGCAATGTAACCTGGACAAAAATGAAAACTGACATTGGGAATCAAAGCATCCAAATCACCCCATTCCTAACTTTGCTGCTAAATCACCATTCAGTTTAGTACAGGAAATGGCAGTTACGAAATCAGTGAAGCTTGGTACGCATGAATCTTTTCAGACGAATGAAAATAATGTACCGGTAAATTAACTTCAAACAGACTCCTTACTTGATAGGGTGCGGGTGAATCTAGGTTTGAATTAATTCCGGAAATGGATTTTGTAAATTGTATGAAACTTGGTAGACGTTTCTCATTGCGTGAATAAAAGCAGTGTATGGGTAAATCAACGCCAAATAGACCGGGCAACCCCGGGAACTTTGCCAGTTAACAAATATATAAATAACAGAAACTTAATCACTCGGCAGCCAAACTTTACCGAATTTCCCTACGGAATTGCCAGGCGGATAAAAACATCCAACAAATGGCACGAAGAACAATGATCGGAGCAATTTAACCAAATTCTTCTTCAGTTAGTAGTGTAGCAACCGGTTAAATACTATACTGAAAACACCATGCAAGGAAACCTGAAGTAAGTAGCACAAGATGTTAATTGGCTGTGACGCTTGATCGTTGAGAGCTTATTTAACCATTTAAGATGGATGCGGATATAAATTACTTATTACTACAACAGCACTTGTGCCTGGAGAGCGGGAGAAATCATGTTTATGTCACCTCCATTCACGCTACTTCACACTCTCCCTTTCACTTGTGAATTATCCTTGTGGTACGGATACGTAGTATCTTTGATGTGAGACTGACAGCAGCAAACAGAAGACATAAAGAGTAACGCTAGTTGTTAGGAGCGGTGGGTGAGAACATTAGAACCCTGAGCTGTCGATAAATCTCTACATCGCTGGCGGAAATATCGTCAGTCTCCGTTGCAAGTTCCCTTCAATAAGAACGGTAAAATATCTGCTATACCATAACTTTAATGTATTTAACAATTTGTGGAGAGAATGGCTGGAAAAATTACGATATGCTTTGTATCACAGAAACACCACTGGACCTCGACCTATAAGAAAGTTTATGGACAGGACTCAACAGTAACAGCACAGAGAGTGGCAGAAATGTTGATTCGGCAAACGACGTAAAGGACTACTTGGAAACACCCAGAATATCGAGAATATATCAAATATATATATCTGTTTATATTTTATTTTTTTGCTTCGTCGACGGCGAAGTCATTAGAGACGGGATGAGATTGGGGCCAGGAACGGGAAGGAATTTGGCCATGGCCTTTTGAAGGAAGCATCTAGGCATTCACCTGGAGTGATCTGGGGAAACCAAAACCCAAATCTGGATACCCGGACGCGGATTCGAACCCGCGTCCTCCCGAATGCGAGGCCAGAGTGTTAACCGCTCACTCATCACGCTCGGTATCTGATTATAATTTAGTGCTTATTTGTATATATCATTGTCAATATAAATGTTGACGAAGCAATGAAGGCTGTAGAAATCTGACTGTGGATTAAGGGTTTAAAATGAAACCATCAGTTGTCGCAGTTTTCTGTCCATATTGTCCTGTTAGAAAAAAGTGCATTTTTTGAGAAATTATTGAATGGCATGAATAAAATATTGAGAGCAAATGTTAGGAGATTGATCCAAAATTTCAAGGGTTTCCAGTAAAAGGATAAGAGGAAATGTAGTAACATATGGACGGAAGAAAGGAGGAAACAGCAAAGTTAAAAGATGAAGAACTATTGGAAGTCAAGAAAAGAAAGGTCAAAATGAATGCACGGGATTACTTTTCGTGGTCCTTAGATGGCCGATATCGAAGAGAAGAAGAAAATATTGGGAGAAGAGTTATGAATAAATACAGACCAAAGCAAGACAAAACTCATGAAATGTAGCAGAAGCGACAGCTGCTTAAACCCTTATTCCGTTTACAAATAGACATTTTAAACATGAAAATACATAGACAATTGCTGATTTTGGCGTGAATTATTGTGATGGTAGATTAATTAGTAGTTTAGTTGGTATAATAATTAGTAGATTCATTATTAGAATACTTTTAATCCATTCAATCCTTAAAAATAATTATCAAGATCTATGTTCTTTTTTTTTTTTTTTTTTTAAAAAAGTAAATTGTTTTAAGAATAAGAACTATAGAAACGAAGGGCCTACTTTAGGTAAAATCAGGAAATAAATAAAATAAGAAACGACAGCAAATAACGGAGCGTTAATTATGAAAACAGTATCACGTGTAAAAAAAAAAAAAAAAAAAAAAAAAGAGAATGCTGTTATTAGGAAGTAAAATTACAACTCCTGCAGGAAGCAGAACGAGAGCAGTGAAAAGCGCCTTCCTGGAAAACAGATATCTTTTAGTTTCAAAAACCAACTTACGATTCAGAAGTTTCTAAATCTGCACAATGCTTTGTGGAAGCGTAGCTTGGACTTATATTAATATATTAAGGCATTTGAAATGTGGTGCCATGGTAGGTTTCTTTTTTTTCTTTTTTTACTTATTGTATTACGCCTCGTCGACGGCTAAGGTAGGGAGGGGACTAGGGACAAGGAACGGGAAGGAATTGGGCCATGGCCGTTTGAAGGAAGCATCCCGGCAATCACCTGGAGTGATTACGGGAAACAATGGAAAACCCAAATCTGGATGCCCGGACGGGGATTCGAACATAGTAGGATGCTGGAAAATAATTTAACGGTTAATTATCAAATGAATGTGGTTTGTAAATGACGAGAAAAGAAATGAGTTTTTGGGATGAAAGAAGAAACGGTATGGGGGTTCACATTTAAAGTCATATGGAACTGGTTAAGGAGGCGAATGGTGCATTACTTGAGATGTTCAACTAGCGTACGATAAAACTCCAGCTGAAATTTGCTTCTATGGCCCAGATACCGGTTTACCTAAAATAAATAAGGCTTATACTGACCAGTTACCTTGTATATCATGTATGATTATTTACCCTGCGGATACCTCGAAGACATACTTCAAATTATACAAAACATACGGGGAAAACATTTTCTTTCACATCAATTAAGCAATATTCATATTCAGATCAAAGTTATTTGATATGCCGAAAACCTGTTCTGAAAAGTTCAAGAATTAAGCTTTCAAAATATGGAACTCCATCCTACCAACAGTTAAACTGAAGGAAATAAGAGGGACTGGAAGGAATAAATCAGAGTATCGTTTATTTATGAGTGGAAATGAGTAAACTACAAAAATTGAAATAGATCCTCAGGAAATTATGAAGGAACTGAGAAAGTAAAAAAAAAAAAAAAAATCGCAAATGGGATGGTGTAGATAATATTACGACAGATGTATTAAAGATAATGGGATACAATATTGTGCTCTGCCTTGAAATATTATTTACAACGAGTATGGAGTCTCGTTGCTTGCCAGAAGACCGGAAAAGAGCGATGGTGATACCGGCTTATAAAGAAGAGGCCACAATTACGACTGAATATTACAGGCCGATTAGTTTGACATCTGACATCAGTGATAGGCAAAATGATGGAGATATGCAAATACGTCAGAAATCTCTGTAAAAATAAACTTACTTGAAACTCGACATCATGGCTTGAGTGAGGCAAGGATATTCATGCGAGTCTCAGATGGTGAGCTATATGCAAGATATTTCAGAAGAATTGTACAAGGGAGGCAAAGTTGATAGTGTAGCACTAGAACTTTCTAAGGCATCTGACGTAGTGAGCTATAAAATAGTTTTAAATAAGTTTAAAGCTGTTGGAGTTGATGAAAAAGTGACTTTCTGGGTAGAGGAATTCTTAAAAGGCAGAAAGCAAAGTGTTAGAGAAGGAAAAGCAGTATCAAAAGAGGTGGAAGTGGAGTAGAAGTGCCACAAGGTAGTGTACCAGGACCGTTGCTACTCAGCATGCTAATCAATGATTGTTTTGATGGATTACAGTCAGAATTTAGGTTGTTCACAGATGACACAATAGTAAATATTAGGATCAAAACGGAAAAAATTGTTTACGGCTGCTGGGTAACTCAAATGAAGATAAATGCAAAGAAGAGTTATGTTACTAAGTACACAGATTGTAAAATATAAGGTTGTTCATAATAACAGGGTGGGGAGAGAATTGCTTGTTGAAGGCTTGAAGTGTAAATATCTTGGCGTAACATTTGATAATGTGCAAGACATACTGGGCCGGTGGTAGGAAAAGTTACAAAATCCTTCATTTACTGGAGAGGATCATGAAATAATGTACCGAAGAAGTGAGGGAATTGAGTTACAAAATTTCGGTCAGACCATTGGTTGAATATGGTGGAGTAGCGTGGCACCCACATTTTACTTGTCAAATAGAGGATTCGGAGGCACGCAAAAGAGAACAGCTAGTTTTGTTTGTAGAAATTACCGGAGGACCCAGTCAGCAACTGATATGATGACGGAAACAGGAGGAGCGTGAAGAGAGAGCTGGGAGAGTACAAGGCGTATGTTAGTGATGAGGCTTGGAGGGATATTGCAGGAATTACTAGTAGTGCATGGAAATGAAAAAATGACCATGGTCACAAGCTGGCACTCGGCTTCATATATAAGGAAGTGAGAAAATTTTCTTTCGAGGGAAGGGGAGTCTATGATTGGAATAAATTCCCAAAGGCAATGATGAATAATTTACAAAAAAACTCTGATGGAATTTTAGGTGAAAATTCGTGCATGGCAAAGGTAGGTGAGTAGAGGAATTTAACATTAGAAGTGTACAAGAAAATAATAAAAAAAGATGAAACAGATAATTAGTTGTATATAGAAGTTAAATTAGATTCAATTCAACTTTTTACGAAGTTTTCAACAAAAATCCGCCTTTGTGCTTTTTATTTTATACACAGAAACTCGATTATGTCAACATCTCTTGGAAAATTGGTTATTTCAGAACGTTAAATATATCTAGCAGTTACCGTTTAGCACAATAACATAAGGTTGGAATAAAATCCTTAGCAATTTCACTAGCAGAACGAGGGGTTCTCTGCCGCTGTCCAGTTGTATATGCGTGTCTCGTCTGCTAAAATTCTGCCAAAATAAAATAAAAAATTAATTTACAAGTATACCATATAAGGGATACGTAAATGGAGACTTTCCCGGCGTATAGATACAGTGAATTCTTCACGGGAGTCCAGCCGGATAGTCATAGAATGACGACGTTTCAACAACCTGCTCGGTTGTCTTCATCAGGTCTACTTTTAGATATGACACGACGTTAGATTTTTCGCCGGCAGCTAAGCCAGTCTATTTTGTGATTTCAAGAAGTAATATCTAAAAATAGACCTGATGAAGATAACCGAGTAGGTTGTTGAAACGTTGTGATTCTATGACTCTATCCGGCTGGACGCCCGTGAAGAATTCACTGCAAATAAGGGATGCAAGAGCAGCGAAACTCTAGCAAAAAGTTTCTGTATTGCAGAAGCTGCAAAACCCGATATTCTCACTGGATGGTTGCCAATTACTAAAGAGCTAAGAGGGCCAGTGAGTCCACTCATCCAATGCTGCAATCCCAAGACTGGCGAACTGGAAGAGCGCATTGCTTCAGGCAATGGTATATCTGAAAAGAGGTAGTGGCCGGCCGAGGAAAACATATTAGACGAACCGTCACCTGAGCTCAGAAAGAAGTTCCTCTCGTGGAGGTATCCCAACAGTCTGTGTACTGGATTAGGCAGGACCAGATTCGGTCTCCAAAAGTGGAGCTTTCCATACGTTCGGTCAATTGACATTGTACACATCAGTAACGGAGCATTTTCTTTTATATTTCCTCACACTTTTCTTGCAGCCATTCTTATTTTACTTCTTTTCATCTCCTATTTATTTGATTTTCAAGTAAATAAATAACATGACAGTTATGAAGATAAGTTACATAATTAGACAAATAAATTACGATAAAACTTAGAAATACAACCCCAAAAAACAAATCAGATATTAGTAATAGGAATTGTTGGCACTAAAGACGTAGCTTTATAGGCTGCTACTGGCTACTGTCAGTAGAGAATCAGTAACGGAGAATGGATTGATCAGGAGAGGTGGGTCATTTCAAACGTGTACTAGTCATTGGATGTCAACCGAGGGACGTTTGAACCTTTGCGAAGCTGATCAACTCGACTGTTAATGACGTGAATGAAGTGGGCACGCGAAGCAGCAACCACAGCTAAACAAAAATACGACAGACGGCATATAGTGAAGGACAGAGACCGTCATCCATTGCGGAGGGTGATTGTAAAAAATCGAAAGAAATTAGCGGAAAGAATCACTCGTGAGGTCCAGAGTGTTGCCAGTGGTCCATCCAACACAGTGACTGTGGTTCTGGTGTTAAAAGAATGTGGTACTACTTTAGATCTGTTGCCCATAGGTTAAACATTTCTGTAGTCAATACTAACCGACCTTTTGTGTGGTGTAAAGAACTACACCAATTGACAGTGGATGACTAGAAGCGAGTGATTTGGAGTGATAATTACGCTGTACGATGTGGAGTTCTGATGGAAGGATTTGGGTTTGGCGAATGCCTGGAGAACGTTACCTGTCATAATGTGTAGTGCCAACAGTGAAGTACCGAGGAGGTGGTGTTATAAAATGGGTTATCGTGTCGTGCTTTTATTGCGCTTAAGAAAACACTAAAACCGGAAACCAATTTAAACCAATGGTAGAGGACAAGTTTGCAGACGATGATTGTTTGTGTCAGCACGAAATGCATCCTGTCATAAATCTGCATCTGTTAGGCAGAGGTTTGTGGATAATAATTTCCTGAAATGGTCTGAGCTGATGAAAGTTCTAACCTGAACCCTATAGAACTCCTTTTGTATGTACATTCCCTGGTTTCAGCCCTCGAAGAAGAATGGGCTGCAGTTCTCCCATTGACATTCAGAGGCGTCATTGAAAGCCTCCCAGCAGAGTAATAGCCGTAACAAAAGCGAAGGGTGGACCGATCCCATATTAATGTGCGATAATACGGAACGTGGAATATTTAAATTCTAAGTGCAGTTTCTGAAAGGTACGATAGTGTATGAATTTAAGAGCGGGATTGTATCAGTAAGCAATCAAAACGCGACACAGATTTGTGTTTTCTGACCGTATGTGATGTGCGGCGAGCTAACGGCACTCTGACCGCTTAGATACCCTCTATAAAAAATATTAGAATACAGAGATGACTTAAGTGAGAGCCTCTTTTCTGTGGCTGCCGTTGTCAGAGCTACAAGTCTCCACTGTCGCAGTTCTGGGGAGAGACGAATGTGTAACACCAGAGGGTCCTCTTACATGGGCACTGTGGGAGTACAGCGCTGTACAGCCACTGGTCATCCTTGACTTCGCTGAGGTTGTCAGCTGCATGTGTCACGAGTTCATCGCACATCGCCGATCGACATCTATCGCATCCCGTGCAAATTAATCGTATGGGGCCCTCCTTTAGTGCCGGATATAGGGATAGGTGACTCTTTTTTTAGCTTCTACCCAGGGCCTTGAGCCGGGGGCCCCCTCCGCTGCGGGCCCGTGGAATTTTGCCCGTCCTGCCACCCTATTGCTACGTCACTGCTCGCACCGAAATGTTATTCCACTGCATAATATTAAATAATTTGTCTGTGATCTGCCAAGAGGGATTTGTCTATGGCAATGCTCAAGAAGCTTTATGAAGCCGTGTTATATGTTATACAGGTATTTTATTGGGTAGTATCCCTGTAAAGTTCTTCTTGTTTTGTTCTTCTTTCGAATAAGCCGTTCGAAGGGTACGATAAATCTACTTTGGCTTTATGTTTAATTTTCTTTGCTTCGAATTTTCTGTCATTTTTTGAGAGTGTTGTTCCTTTTTTCTTGGGTCCATTTTCTTCCCTTTATGTATTTTTGTCTTTCTTGAAAACCTGCCTTTTGAATTACTTCTCTAAGGAGTGATCTGTTGTCTGTTATATCTGTTTTCGCTCCAGCGTTAGTGTCCGGTTGACAACTTAGACATCATTATAGATAACTTATGGTATTATGCTAACTCATAATTATGAAAATTTCGTTTCTGAAGCGAAAGTGAGCTTTTTATTAAACAATTACTGAGGGACATCTAAATACTGTTATTAGGATATTTGAAACCAGGTTGCAGAATTTTAAATCACGACAAACGTCCTCCACGTGTTAACCATCAATGCACACACGCAGACAAGCGTCAACTACCATTGCGGGACGTGCTGGCAATGTGTGTGGATGGTCGGTGCTATTGCATTTCGCACTGACGGGTCGTGGCAGGGGTGGACCTAGGATTTTGGTTTGGTGGAGAGGGGCTTGAGTGTACTTTGGTTTGGGGGGAGGGGCTTTGAGTTGGGCAGGGGTAGTCTTTATAGATTCCAAAAGATCATAAGAGCTATAAAAGAATAAGTCTCCAAAATTACAATGTTGGGTGTGGACCTACATACTCTTTGTGTGTGTGTGTGGGGGGGGGGGGGCTTGACCCCTAGTCCCCATCCTTGATCCTTCCCTCGATCGTGGCACCATGAAACCAACTCTGGCACCTATACTAAAAACACAACTGGTCTAGCATTGCACCCTGGACCTTGCTTCAATGACTCTCTTGAATATGCATTGATGACTGGGTTCGGGCGTTTCCTCAAACCCATGAGACCATGGATCCATCTCGTCAGCACGAGATCGTGCAAGCATGATTCTTCCATAACGTTGTGAGAAGTTCGTGACACAACTTCACTATGATCAGCTAATCTGATTGCCATTTACATTGACCAGCCAGAACATTATGACCACGTACCTAATAGCCGGTATGTCTGCATTTGGCACGGATGAGAGTGGCAACGCGTCTTGGCATGAAAGCAATGAGGCCTTGGTAGGTCACTGGAAGGAGTTGGTGCCACATCTGCACACACAAGTCACCTAATTCCCGTAATTTTCGATGAGGAGGTTGATGGGCTCTGACACCACGTTCAATCACATTCCTGATGTGCTCGATTGGGTTCAGATCTGGAGAGTTGGGGAGCCAGCACATCAATTGCAACTCGCCACTGTGTTCCTCGAACCACTCCATCACAGTCCTCGCCTTGTGACATGGCGCATTATCTTGCTGAAAAATGGCACTGCCTTTGGGAAAAATGGTCGTCATGAAAGAGTGTACGTGGTCTGCAACCAGTGTACGATATTAATGTTCCGTCGTGATGCCTTGCACGAACTCCACAGGATCCATGGATGCCCAAGTGAATATTACCCTGACCATAACTGAGCCGCCCGCAGTACAGGTGTCAAGAAGCTGTTCCCGTGGAAAACGAATGATTCACACCCTGCTGTCGGTGTAATGAAGAAGGTATCGGAATTCATCAGACCATGCAACGCTCTGCCACTGCTACAACGTCCAGTGACGATGGTCACGTGCAAATTTCAGTCGTTGCCGATGTCGTTTGGCCCATACATGGGAAGTCCGCTGCGGAGACCCATCGTAAGGAGTGTTTCGTGCACTGTGTCTTCAGACACTCTTGTACTCTACCACGCCCGACATCTTGTAAAACTACAAGGTTTTACTGGGTTAATTAATAATGGGTGAAGGTTAGTACAACACTACACTTTAACCTACCTCACGGAGGCATCGATACTTCGTAATTTATTATTTTGTCTTGGTCGCCACCAGCGGTTTGACGATCGTACTAATAATACTTACAGTTCTCCGTGATGCTAAGTACTCACAAGTTCACAGGAACAAGCTATAGGCATGACATACTCACACATAGGAAGTACGAAGTCGAACAACTTTTTTTATTCCAACACTTTGTGTCTTAGATTAGTACACCGACCACCAACTGGAATTAGTTATCACTTATCCAAAGATTACAAGTTCTTTATGAGTGGAAAGTTTAAACATAAAATACTCTCCTTCAAACAGCAATATATTAAATGCCGGTACAATCACCAGTTCACAACACCACATCAACAGTTCTCCAGGAACGTCTCAATGTATTTTCACACCATCTGGCTCATCTTACATTAGCGACGTCAAGCCAATATTCGTTTCCCGTCGCGGAAGCGCGTATAGCGTATCCATATGCCCGAATATATCTTCAAGAACACATCACACCACTCTCAAGCAACTATACTTTTCCCGGGCTGCTGCCACTTGACTGACTGCGAGTCTAGCACAGAGTGTCGCTTCTCGCTCTGTTTCGATTATCGATACATGCACAGATACTCTTTAATCATGGATTGCTAGGCTACTGTAATGTCACAATCTGTGATGAGGGGTGGCCGCCCAGTTCCTCGAAGTTTGCCGTAATTTCACCTCGGTTTCGCCACATGTTGAAAACACTCACCACAGCACTCCTCGAACAACCAACAAGTTGTGGAGTTTCCGAAATGATCGTGCCGAGCCTCCGGGCCATCACAACATGCCCTCAGTGAAACTCAGATAGATCGCGCGCCTTCCCCATTCTGATAGCTCGCTCACTGAGACTGCATACAGCGTGCGTATGTCTGACTATCTGTCAGGTGACACTGCTATCGCCTGGACGGGTTTACATCGATAGTTGGTAGTTAGTCATAAAGTTCTGGCTGATCAGTGTACATCCCTTCCGTCACGCAATTAAAGCTGCAGATCCACGATGAATACATTCACCGATTAATTGATCACATAACACGTCCAGCTGCTGCACATCACCGAGATAAAGCAGGACTTATAAGCTTTTGTCTGGAGTTATTCCTCATTCGTAAGGAGCTGAATCATTTGTGTGCAACGTTGAAATTGTTTACTTGTATCCACCCCCGATACTCAAATAAAAGTTATGATCTTCTGCATCCAAATCATTTGGTAGATAAGCTTTCAGCAAAATGTGTCGCTGTAGCTCACTGCACAGTACAAATAAATTATTTCGAGAATCTAAGGATGGAGTTTTAAAAGTAGCAAACACGGCATTGTGTTTAGTATTTGTGTAATATGTATGAAACTTGAATTCACCATTACAAAACAAGATTAAATATTGTAATGAAGCCTCTTGTTCAACAGAGGAGTAAAAAAAAAAAAAAAAATTTTGACCTCCTGGAAACGTTGTGGTTCAAAGTAACGAGGGAAGATTATGACTGTTAATAAATTTTGAAAGTTGCAAACAATTGGAGAAATCTAAAGGAATCTGCAAGTGAGAATCTTCTTATTAGCTGCCTGCTAAAAACTTCTACCCATTGTCTACGGAAACTATTTTCAAGACAGACGGAGGAAATGTCACAATTGTTGTGAAACTACTGAAGGAAGATGGAACAGGTTCACAGTTTGCCGGATCAACCACTTCTAGGCAACACGTAGCGAAGATGTAGCAATTTTCACTGGCAGTGAAATTATTTACAAGCAACACGAAGCAAATGACACAGTTTTCTTGCGAATCTACACGAAGGAAGACGAAGCTGGTGTGTCTACGGTAACTGCTTTCAAGAGGGATGGGCAAGTGTGTCCTTCAACGGGAAAGGAAGAAATGTCACAACTGCTTGTGAAACTACTTACAAGCAAATGAAGCAAGTTCCATCGTTTACTTGCTAACCTACTTCTAAGCATGACAAAAAAATGAAGTTGCAACAAGTGTCATTCATTGGCAGCGGAATTACAAGCAAGACGGAGCAGGTGACACAATTCGCTAAACAAAGTACATACAAGGAAGAAGAAGCAAGTGTCACTTTATTTCAGGAAAACTGGTTACTAGGAAGACGAGGCACAGTTTTCCTACAAAACTACGTCGAAGGAAGACGAAGCAAGTGTCACTGTTTTCAAGCAAAACCATTTACAAGTGTAATAGATTACTTGCGAAACTACTCTCAAGGAAAACGAATGCAAACGAAGCAAGCTTCCCTGTCCACGAAACTACTTAATTTTTTTTTAATTATGGCTTTACGCCTCGTCGACGGCTAAGGTCATTAGAAGCGGGATGGGACTGAGGACAAGGAACTGGAAGGAATTCGGTCGTGGACTCTTTTAGAAGCATCCCAGCATTCGTCTGGAGTGATTTGGGGAAACCATGGAAAACCCAAATCTGCGGACGGGAATTCGAATCCGCGTCCTCCCGAATGCGAGGCCAGAATGTTAACCCTTCACCCACCATGCTCGGTACTACTTAACAGGCAGTTTGCCTATGAAACTATTTACAAGGAAGAGAAGCAAATGCCATTATTTGGCAGAGAAACTATTAGCAAGGAAGACTACTTACAAGGAATACGAATCAACTATCTCACTTTGCTTTGAAACTTATTACAAGAAAGACGAACCAAGTATCACTGTTTGGATTCGAAATTACTTACGAGGAAGACAAAGTACCTGTCACTGCTTGTAAACAAAATTACTTGGAAACAAGACGGAGGAAGTGTCAAAGATTGTTTGCAAAACTACTTACAAGGATAACGAATCAAGTGTTACAGTTTGGTATGATACTATTCACAACGTTGACAAGCAAGCGCCATGGTTTGACGGTGAAACTACTAGCGAGAAATACGAATTGAGTGTCACAGTTAGCTTGTAAAACCACTTAGAAGGATTACGAATTAACTATCAAATCTTGTTATTGAAACTTCTCACAACGAAGATGAATAAAGTGTCATTGTTTGCCTGCGAAATTACTTATAGAAAAGACTAAACAAGTGTCATACCGTAGATTGTTTGCGAAACTACTTACAAGCAAGACGAACAAACCTTCACTATTTGGCCGTGAAACTACTTAAGCGTTACAGTTTGCCGATGATATTATTTACAAGGAAGACAAGCAAGTGCCATCGTTTAGCGGTGGTACTGCTAATAAGAAAGATGGAGCAACTGTTACCACTTTTATACGAAATGATTTTAAAGGAAGACGATAGAAGTGACATAGGTTGTCTCTCGTACGTATGCCAACGAATGCCACCATCGTTTCTTCAAAACAAGGCCAAGTGACTGTAGAACGACGAATTTTGTAGAGATTATTGTTTAATAGTCAGACTAATTGATACCAAGTCTATCAAAGTTGATGAAGAGCTATGGCATGACAACAATTCTGATTTTTTCTTCTCAGACATTGCTTCTTCTACATTCCCCACTCTCCTAGTGTGTTGAGCTCGCTTGAAAGTGTTGCATCAACCTACCTCAAGTAACCGATATCAATATGTTGGTACACGTATAAATCTGAACTCAGAGTTTTTCTTGATACTGCAAATAAAATTTACACTACTGAAATTCCAGTTTCCCAACCAAGTAAAAGTCTTTAATTAAAACTTTTCGATTATAGTTTTCCTTTGAATGAAAACAGAAATTTTTTGAAATAGTACGATTCGTCATAACAGCATTTTAAACGAAGTCTCACTGAGCGTGTTAGGTGAGCGGTTAACGCTCTGGCCTCTCATTCGGGAGGACGCCGGTTCGAATACCGCGTCTGGGTATCCAGATTTGGGGTTTCCATGATTTACCCAAATCACTCCAGGCGAATGCCAGAATGTTTCTGTGGCTGGCCCTATATGTATATATATAGGATCGTGCTATACCTATTGAAAGGGTGTGCCAGGATGACTGACACGTTCTTCTCTCTTGAGCCTATCCTCTTCTTCTCTTGCGCTAGTAAATAAACATGAGCATCGGGGGTAACTTGTAATTAGGAGAGGGAGCGAGCAGCTACGAGCTATTTGAAATAAAATAATGTCTCTGGAAACCTCATTTAATTGCACTGGACCATAAATCAACTACAGTCAATGTTGTACAAATTCAGAGGTATCCCGTAACCCGTAATACTGACCCTAGGGATGAAACTTAGCCCTACAGTTCACAGCTAACAGAGAATGGTGAGGTTGGTGCAGGGAATATCTATCTCCGAGGCCTAGATGTTGTAGATCGTCAGTCAAGAAGTGAGAGTGATCAATGTATTCTAGCTTGCTGGAAAAGTATTGGCTTGCATGCTCAGCACCGCACGTGTAGCTTATAATCCGAACTGTCGATCGGCAGAAAGTCGAACAACAGGACGTGCTTACTCGACGTCTGGCTGTAGTGAAACTTAGAAAACTTACATGATTTCGATACTAAATTATTATAATAAATGACGTCCCGTCACATTTCTTCAAAAGGCTACTGCCGAATTTCTTCCCGTTCTTTGTTCCTAGTCCCATTCAGCCTCTAATGACTTCGACGTTCACAAGGCGTAAAGCCATAATTAAAAAAAAAATCTTATGCTCTATGTAATATTTGTATATGGTTTTTTCATAGAAACATCGAACACTAGTCAACATATGTTTTAAAGTATTTATAGCCGCAGTATGTGTTGCTGCCTTTTTGATTAGCTAGTTCGTTTCTGTCATTAAGGACAGTAAATTTTCTGACAACACTGTTATGTTAATAGAACAGTATTATGTTCATCTCGGTTTCAGAGATTCCGTGTTACTTTTCTTAAAACTCTCTCGCCATATCGACTCGGCCGCCAGCGTTCAGACGAGGCGGTGAGAAGTTTGGTGTGACGGCAGTTAGTGTGGCTGGCGCTGTGGGTCTGTGGGTCAGCACGTGGCCAGGTGCGCCAGGTGGCTGGCGTCAGTCACGTGTCGGCGCGCCGCCCCGCCCCCCCTGCAATATGGCCTCGCGCGCCATTGGTCCGCTCGCCGCGCGCCGGCCACGCCCCCCGCCGCCCGCCTGATGACAGATGAACGTCGCGCCCCGCCCCGGAAAAAAGAAGGCCCCGGCTTTTATGGCGATGCGAGCTGTAAGGTAGCGTGACGTCACGATCACGTGGAAGGCTGGGGGCGGACGCCTGGTGATTGACAGGTGTCTGCGACTCCGCCTAGGACGTGGTGCACAGTGCAGCGTGTCCTGTAGGAGGGGTAGGTCACGACCTGCCTCTCATAGCCTGAATCCTTCTCAACCTCACAGCCAACCACTCGTGATCGTGCAAAAATTCCATGAGAACTTAATTAAACTGGTGATACTGCTGCAGTGATAAAAGGATCATGCTATTTCAGAAGCTGTCTAAATTGCCATCGAGAGAAATATCAGTAATGTGAAGCAGAAGAAATATAAACCTAAGATGATGGTCCTACATAAAAATAGAAGAAGATTTTTAAATAAATGGAAGTAACCCACGTACAAAGTAACAGAAAAATAATCTAAAAGGATTCAAAATAATACAAAGAGAATAACAATAATGACCCAGAAGTAAAGAAGTTGTAAAACGAAATATATATTCCCGGACAGTAAATATTTTGCAAAATGTCCTTGCTGACATGTTGATTCGAAAGATAGTGTTTGGAGCAATATGACGGTGAAACTATTTAGCACATAACAGAAGCAAATACATCCTCTTCTTTATTTCAAATGTAAGAAATACATGATGGATTAATTCCAACTCAAAACTGATCTGTAAAAGAATGATGAGTAAAGATGTTTGATGAAGGGTCTAACAGGAAGAAAAGGCAGGATGGTGGGTCATATTTTGAGACATGTGGGATTTTATTTGTTATTGGAGGGAACTTGCAAAAGAACATATGATGCAGATAATTAAGGACGTAGGCTGTAAGGGGAACGAAATGAAGGGATAGAGGATTACATCAAACCAGTCGAGAGACTGATGATAGAAAAAAAAAACTTTTGTAGAGCTAACTAACTGATGTTTACCCTGACATCACAAAGCTTTTAATGATATTTATTATTCCCACTGTTTTAATACAACAAAAATAATTTCAAATTATACATTGACAAATTTCTTTCGTAAGTCAGCTATTTAGAAGGAAACACAATTCAGCTAACTCCACAGTTGAATGTGTCGCATAGCGGTAAAAATAAAACACTCCCGAATTAACCATTGGGACGAATATCCCCATCGATAATGAATGTCACAGTGTGTTATATCAAATTAATTACAAGCCACAACGATCTATACAAAATAAATTAGTCCTACATCGTTCTATCGTACTGCTTGGACCTTATATTATGATTGACTTAATATTCTGTTAAGTACTATTAAACGATAGTTCAAATCGAATTCTTATAAAAAGCTAAAATCGAAAGGTGTTTTTTACTACCACACTTTAAATGTATCACGAAAAAGTTATTACTAATTTTTCTCGCAGACGAAATGCGTAAACACAAGGTACTAAAAATCTGTAAGGGATATTCTAAGCATCTTAGAGTCCCCTATGACTCTCCAGCAGCCCGCCTCCCAGCCTTCTGCTGGGAGGAATGAAATTGTTAAAAAAAAAAAAAAATATATATATATATATATTCTAAGCATCTGAAATGTTATTAATCCCTTGCTCAATTACATCTAAAAATTTTGTCACGTATCTAAATTACAAATTCGTAGAAATAGGTCTGCATTCTTTCCACGGTACTGGAATTAAGACGGTGTGTCAAACTCTAGGGATGGGAAAACCGTTTTTCTTTGACGCGTCGTTTCACTCCTCGCCGAGAACCGATTATTTTTGCATGCTGTTTTGAAAGTCGAACATTATATATGAGTTTATTGATAGCAGGAATTTGCCACCTGATACTAGGGCTGTTGATATTTTTAAAAATATCGGATTTTCGATATATCGATATTTTAAAAAGTATTAATATCGGCTGTCGATATATCGGGAAAAAGTATAGATATATCGATCCTTTCACAGACGCAATTTCATAAAATCAAACCTTCCAAAAATAAGGCTGCCCACTGATAAATAGATGTGTGATTTTTTTCTAAATCAGGATTTCACTATCGTATGGTTTTTGTTGGTGATGGTGATAGTTAGTTTTTTTTAAAAAAATTGATCATTATGCGTCTCAAAAGTTTCATGAAAATTTATAAATTTTATAAAACTCGAAAGAGGCAAATCTTATTTTGTGTATTTTTAAGATTGATAAGTAATACAGTTGAGGAATTTATTTAGGTAGAAGTTTAGCTATCATAGCATGCATTATGGCCAAGTTACATAACTTTTTTTCATAAGATTTTTTGTGGTATTTCATTTAGATTTGTATGTTGATAGTTTATTCTGAGTTGTCTTATTTTTCTTGCTCTCGAATTAGCAACTATTTGTCCCACTATTCCTGCTAACACACTAATTTCAAGTTGTACTACCTTGGACATTTCACACGCTCATTTCAAGCAATAGGCTCGCGTTCGATTCTTGCTGGGTGAGAGTTGACTGTTATCATCATCTGAGTAGACACTGTACCTAGAACTTTCAAATTAATTACAGAAACGTAGTAAGATTTACTTAAGCTTGCTGATCTCTAAACATAACAGAAATTTGAGGGACATAGTGTCATTCACAGCAAACGAAAAATGATAACTTATTTTTAAAAAACCGATATCCTGATTTCAGTATCGAAATATGGATATATCGTCCTAAAACATATCACTCATAAATATCGATATTTTCAAAAAAAACAATATCGATATTTCGATATGTTATTAACAGTCCTACGCGATACTAAACCTAAATAATGAAATTTATATTTGGTGATTAATTTGAAATTTATTTATTACAAAATCAAGTTATTTTATTGTTTAAAGAAATAAAAACACTAAAGTTGTGATAAAAATTAAGTAGTTTACAAAAAAAAATTACACCAATTTACTTTTACTATTTACAAAAACCATTTGCGTTAATTTTTGTGATGTGAGCGAACTTCGTTTTACAGTCACTAATTGTTCGAAAAAAAATCCGTTCACTTGGTACAAATGATGCTGGAATTCATTGTCTAGTATTTTTAGTGCTCATTTACACAACTTTGGAAATATTCCATTTCTTGCATAGCACCGCAGAAGATGGTACATGTTTCTCGGAAGAACAGGTTTGGCTAAATATTTATCCATCTCCCTAATAGCCGAGGAGGCATTGTCACCTGAAGTCAACTGACCGCCTCATCGAATTCCTTCGAAATACAAAAACTTGGTGTTGGTTGCTGCATAGGTTAACTAGCTTTATTTAGGATCCTCAGAGGCAAGGTTTGGCTGAGCTCCTGAACGTGATAATATTATTAATCCTTTTACCTTTGAAAAATGGTTTTATAAGATTTTTGGAAATCACTGAACTCCCCAAATCTTTGTTTCTTGAATATTGGGTATAAGACAATGGACTGACCAACCAGTTCTATGGATTCAGTCCCGCCGTATAGTTTTGTGGACAATCCTTCGCTGAATTTCCTAGCCTCTCCCAGGGATTGCTTCTTTTCGCGATCAAACTTTACTCATTTTCTGAGGCCACTATTCAAAATGTTTATCTTTGAGAGGAACGCCATTTTTGAAACTGAGATCTCCTCCGTAACTTCCAAAAATACTCTTAACACATTTATGACCTGCTTAATAATTTTCTATTCAAATTCTATAAATGTCATATGAGAATTGAAAAGTGCAAATACAGCAATAATGGGCTCTTTAAGAGTTTAAAATCTTTCTAACATAGTGTATGTAGTGTTGCAGCTAGTGGAAACATCCTGTTCCAATAGTAAGGTAGTATTACCCATAATTGTTTGCATCACACGGAATTTTCAAATTGCATGGTTGCTTCCCTTAATCATGTGTACCGTTGTTTTTATATTGTCGACAATGCTCTCACCAAAACTGTTAATTGCAGATATTTATTTATTTATTTCTCGTGTCCGGGACATAACATTACAAGTTGAAGCAAAACATAAAATTAATTAATTTATATTAAGCTTATGGACTATAGAACACAATTAAATGGAATGTGACCAGAATTCAGCAATCCTGGTGGCCTTTTCTTTTCCATAAAAAGGTCATGGATAGTGCAGGTTCCAGGTAGATTCCTGCATACCAGAAGATGATGTGGGTCCTGCAGCTCACCACATTCACATAGTTCGTTAATTGCAAACTGAGCGGCCAAATTACGGTCATGAGCAAAGAAGGTAATGTGCACAGTTTAAAAACTGTTCCATATCGATTAAATACCCTTTTTAACTCAAGCTATATATATTGTCAACCGTATGCTAAAATCTTTCTAATTTGTGTTGTTATCAAAGAAATATGCAGTGATAGCATAAACGATCACGGTATTTAATGAGATCGAAGAGTCTGACGGCTGACTTCATGGACTTCAAGGTCCAGATGCCAACCTCTTATAAAGAAAAACTTCGTTTCTCTTGTGCAGTGGGATGAAAGCAAGAGGACATTTCCAAATTTGTGCAAATTAGTACTAAAAATACTATACATTCAACCACCATATAAACCGTATGGTATATATACAGGGTGGTCAGAAATTCACTCATCGGCGGGTAAGGGCCAACTTTAGCTGCGTATAACTCAAAAACGGTACGACTTTTACTAGATTTTTTTTGTATTTATTTCGTTAGTGCAACGTCCCGAACACTGCCCTTACCCGCCGATGAGTGAATTTCTGACCACCCTGTATATATATTTTGATCAGTTAAGGTGAACGACTTGAGGTTTGTTAAGCCGCACGCGGTCGGAACAAGAATCGAAAGAATCAGAGAGGATATTGAAGGACAACCAAAACATCAGAAATGAGCGGAGAGTGAGGGAGACGGGAGTTGTAAATATTGAAGAGTTGTTGGCTCAGAGTGGAATCAGAATCTACACAAGTCAATGAGTGATTCTCCAACAGCAACGGTTCAGCCTCCACTTCCCAACTCCTCTTTCAAGTGAGTCGATTCAGAAGACGTTACTTTCTGAGGAGCCGACTCTTTGAATCGATTCTCGATTCTGTTGCCCTCTCTGGTAACACCACGCTACTGCCATTTTATTGCTCGAAGCGTCGATTTCCTCTCTTTTACTCATCTCATTGCAACGGTGGTAGGCCTCGTTTAACTGCTTCCAGCTGAACTCTTTACTGTGATTCTAATACTAGTCTTCAGTTTATAGCCTAGTAGAGCTACTAATTTAATATATCATGGATCATTTTTGTTGAATAACAAGCTGAAAAATCAATTCCAACAATTACTTTAAGTAACAATACGTTTCCACGACGATTATGAGTAATTTACAGGGAATATACTGGCAATGAGGCATGGAAATATATTGCAATAGGTATGAAAAGTAGTTCATGGAAGGGAAAAGATGACCATGACCACTAGCTGGCACTAGATTTCAGGTACAAGGGTGTGGGAAGATTCTCTTTTTTAGGTAAGGGTGTCAGGGATTAGAATGAGTTACCAAGAGAAATGATGAATAATTTACCGAAAACGTTGAAAGAATTTAAAGATAAAATTTGTAGAGAGCAAATGTAGGTAGGTGCAGGATAGGGGGAAGATGGGTGTGTAGTGAAATTGCCACCGGAGCCTGTGCTCCATTGCATTTATTATTATTATTATTAACTGCTTTACTTCTCTCAACAGCGAGATCTTTACAGACGGGAAAGGATGGGGGGCAAGGAATGGGAAGGAATTCGGCCATGGCCTTTTGAAGGAAGCATCCCGGCATTTGCCTGAAGTGATTTGGGAAACCATGGAAAACCCAAATCTAGATGCCCGGATGGGGATTCGAACCGCCGTTCTCCCGAATGCGAGGCGAGAACGCTAACCGTTACACCGCCACTCTCGGTTGCTCCATTGCAATTAAATTAAATTAAATAGACAAACAGTGTTCGAAGGATCATTAGGTTCATACCGTTTTTCATCTAAATTATAAATAGTTTTGATTGCGTTTGCAATCTACGATATGTACAACTCATCCTTACTTCTTCAACTTTGTAATAAAATTCGTTCTGTACAATGTCAAACCGGAGATCATATGAAAAGTCACAAAATGTAAACGTGCTATTATTCTGACCGAAATTTACCGTATCTGTCTTGGTCAAAACCATTACAAAAGACATATTGAATAAAATTGTAGAGAGGTGGAGTGGCCAATTTGTTCTTTTTAGTAAAAATTTTCACTGGAACTTCATGACCCGTCGAAGAGATAATTAAGGTCAAGGGACAATATAGACATGAAAGGAACAAAATCGGCTGTGACATTTTGAAATTATCATCTGGTAACCATATAAACTGGTCACGACATGATGAATGACTATCCCGAACGTAATCGATCTCCCATCAGAGTCACTAATCAGTCCATTTCTTGCGTTTGTTTCATATTACTGTAAATGACGAGAGATGAGAATGTGATTAGTGCCTACAGTTTTCTGAGCGTAAGAGATAAACGCACTGAGAGGATGACTGTTGAAGGTAACTATGGTATCACCAAGTTTAACGCATCCAAGCTGTTGCGTAATCAAGCTTAGATATGTGAGAGATGGATGAAATAGCGTGGAAAACGTAATGTGTGAGATATTTCGACACTAGCGAACAGGTGTTTTCGGTAAAAAAAACACAGAAGCCTTGAGTCCAGGAAACGTGTGAGCTGCCGCATCCCATCCAGCGATTACAAGTAAGGCTTTGAACGAAGAACAGCAAAAGTGTTCTTCGACTCTAGGAAGCGTAACGAAGGTGGATTCGCTTCACAAAGCAGGAATCGCAGCACCAAACGTTCAATTAAAAAAATGCTATTCCTAGAAACTGTTTTACAGATCTTCCAATGATTGGAAAGAGGTGAAACCTTAAATAACGTATTACGTGAGCGGCCATCTTGGAGTACTTTAACAATTAACTTAATCTATGCCTTCTCCATGGTCTAATTGGCGTGAAGGACGACTCGAGGAGAGCAATTTTAGTCTCTATCGTCACTGCAAGCTTTCCGTTACGTGGAAAACGAGCACTGAGATGCAGTTGGCGTCGGCTGCTGCCTTCGAATCAGCAGTGGTGCTAGTCACAATAAAGCTATGGCAGTAGCGCTTTCTGGAACGTCAAGACATCCCGTTGGTTGTGCCAGTTGTCAACAACTAGGCCAAAGTCTCGCAAATAGAATTCTGTTCACTATAATCTACAGGACCGTCAGATGAAGCCAAAAGCAACTTCTCTTGCTCTACAGAAGTTATAATCCATAAGTATCCAAGAATAAATTAATACTAGACGACCCGTGCGAAAATTTCGCGAATAAAATGCGATGAATAGTGAGGTTGAATATAATGTCACCAAGTTCAGTCATTACTCTTCAAACTCCTACTTCATTTATTGATTTTGGTTAGAAATCCAGGGAGATAAATGGCTCGAAACACAAAAAACGTATTTTAGAAATATTGACATTTTTGCGCTTTATGGGTCGAATTACAGAAAGTTCCTTTCTTAGAATATAATGTTACCACGGCGGAAACCTTAGTCTTTAATACGATATGTCATTTATCTATATCGATTAGATATCAAGGGAAATATAAGGCTCGTGACACAAAAATACGTTGTAGAACAATTTATACTTTTTCCCTTTAATAGTTGAATTACAAACACTTCTTTCTTTAAATATGATGTCAGCAAAGCTGAGACATTATTCCTCACAATCGTACTTGATTTATCGATTTTGGATAGATATCAAGAGAGATAAGTGGCTCGAAACACAAAAAACGCATTTAAGATAAATTGACTTTTTTGCCTTTTATGGGTCGAATTACGAAAAATTCCTTTCTTAAAATATAATGTTACCACGGCGGAGACCTTATTCTTTAATATGATACCTCATTTATCTATATCAGTTAGATATCAAGGGAGATAAATCACTCGTGACACAAAAATCGGTCATAGAAAAATTTATACTTTTTTCCTTTAAGGGTTGAATTCCAAAAACATTCTTTCTTAAAATATGATTTCACGAAGCTGATACATTACTCCTTATAATTCTACTTCATTTATCGATTTTGGTTAGAAATCCATGGAGATAAATGGCTCGAAACACAAAAAACGCATTTTAGAAAAATTGACATTTTTGCCCTTTAAGGGTCGAATTACGAAAAATTCCTTTCTTAAAATATAATGTTACCATGGCGCAGACCTTATTCTTTAATATGATACCTCATTTATCTGTATCGGTTAGATATTAAGGGAGACAAATGGCTCGTGACACAAAAACGAATTGCATAAATATTGATACTTTTGCCCTTTAAGGGTTGAATTCCGAAAAATTTCTGTCTTAATATATGACGTCACTAAATTGGATATCTTAATCTTTAAAATGATACTTCATTAAACGATCTCAGATAGGTATCCAGGGAGATATTTGACTCATAACACAGAAAACAGCATTTTAGAAATATTGACATTTTCGTCCTTTAAGGGCCGAATTCCGAAAACTTCATTTCTTAAAATATGATGTGACCAAAGGGAAGACCATAAGCTTTAAAATGACACCTCATTCATTGATTTCGGTTAAGTATGAAGGAAGAAACAGGTTTGTGACAAAAAAATACCTTATAGAAATAATATATATGATGATTGTTTAATGTCAATAAACAGTTATTTGACTTGTCGAAATTAAATTAAATAAAGCTGTGAACTATTGTTTATGAATTACATTAAACGAGATTCTTAATTGTCTAATTCCCATAACAATTATCCTAGCAGATTAATTTTCGTGTTAAATAAATTTCCCGGTTTCCAGCCGCGTAAAAAAGTGCTAACTATAGTATCTGGATTTCTGCTTCTGAGAAAGAATGTCTTCAATTTAGTGGTGGCCAGGATGAACTCAAGTTTCACAATAGCTGAAAGCGAACGTTGGGTAATTGTCTTCACCCCATTCCCTCGGTTTCGAGTGCTTACGATTGTCGTTATAACATTTGTCTTTTGGTAGCCATTCGACGATTTTTTGATTCATTCTTGTCACTGGTTGGGCTTTTAATAGGCTTAAAAATAATTTGTTACGATAGTACTGCACGTAGCAGAGAAAAACCGAAAGCACCTATCTTACGAATATTATTGAGCCTAATTTCAAAGTAAAACAATCGCAAATGGTGATGCTGGAATTGGGATCGCTACATAGAAATTAAATATCGACAGCAGTATAGCACGTTATTGCAACAAATGTAATCTAAAATCTAAAATTTTTCTAATGGAAAGTATTAGCTCTACAAATACCACCTGTCCCAGGAACAATAAGATGCCTAAATATTTCTTAGGCTTACTCGGATTAGTTATTGTACATTGTGTGGGGTAATGGTTTGGGAGAGATTATAGTGGTAGTCTCCTCCAGCCGAACTTCACTTTCTCCAACATGTAGTACATCCTTTTCGCACGAAAGGGCCTCTGGCGACTGAACTATTCTCGGTAGAAGGAGTCACTCACTGATTGATATGACGGCCTGAAAGCGGAGAGAAGATACAGGTGGCAGAGGAAAGCCACTGCATTAAATACTCAAAGCGTATCTCGAGGCCAAGAAATCTCTCAAGAGATCAAATCAGTAGAGAGACTGACTGCATCTTATTGTTTATTCATTGAAGATAAAGTCATTGATAAAAGAATCTGTAAATTTTGGCAAACCAAAACAGCAGTCTTGAAAAACTTAAAAACAGATTCTGTGCATGACGTTGCTACTGATGCTTATATGGTTCATCATTCCATTGGATGATCTCAGCCTCACAATTTTTAGGAACCATTACTCCAGAAGAGATCTCTGGGTCTATTTATCTTGGGAGATGTTCCGAACTCCCGACTATGAGTAAACAACCTGGCGAAATTCGGGATTTCAACAACTGATGAACACATTGTTGTTAGCTAATCTACCATCACAACTAGGCATAAGTCAGAAGTAGGAAAACTTCCTTATAAAATGATTACAAAAAAAAAGTGATTCAGTCAATTTTGTATCTGTTGGGTTATCACAGTTCAAATTAATTAATGTTTGAAACATAATTATTGCTGTCGGTACCCGGTTAAGGTATCAGATCTGAGATTGTTTTCTTTCTCTGGGAGAGAAGAAAATATCAATTAAACCAAGCATTGATTGAAACCGGTAAACACGCATAGCGGAAGTGCATCCCAATAACTATTAATAATTATTCTTTAATAATTACGCCAGTACAACTGTTTTTGACAATATTTATTTGACGGACGCGTTTCGCCTCTCGTCGAGGCATCATCAGCATACAACGTTTTATTTTACATTTCTATTTTAAGGTGTGGTTGTTGGTCGCCTGTGCCCTCAACCAGCATGTTGTTTACACTATTGTGCATATTTACATATTTTGTACAAAAATTTGTCTTTTATGAAAACACTTTGAAGCATAGTTTTTTCATAAAAGACCAATCATCATATCCTTTTGACTCATAGCTTTTATAATTCTATCAAACTGACCAGAAACGGTGTAGCAAAGATTTTAATATCTTCAAAAAACGATGGTGCGCAGATGGCTGTAGTACCACATAGATTCTCTTTGCGAGTTTCTGCGTTGTGCTGTGTAGAAAGTATAACCAGTTTTGTGCTATTCTGATTTACTACTGTCTTTGTACGTAGTGCGAAAACTTTGATGCTTTGTAGTTCAACAACCTATCTTCCATACAGTATTAATATAAAAAAGAATTCAAAGTGACCACAACGTCAACGCCCCATTAAGCCCAAATAGCAACAACAACAATCCAAATAACACATGACTCAAGATTTACAGAATAGTGGAGCCAGAACAATTAGAATTTACCATTAGAGGGAGTAGTGTTCGCTTTAGGCACAGTAAACGTTGATCCTGACGAAGTGTAGCCAAAAACGATTCTTTACTGTCATCTCCTTAACTCACAAAATGTTCTTATTCCTATACAGTTTTAGAGAATTATATTCTTTAACAGAGTAAATTTTTTTTTAGTTTAGGTTTATAATACTTAACCTTCCACTTATGACTTGTGAGAATCCAACGAACATACAATTTACAGATAACTGCACTCTTTCTGCAAATCGTTTTTGACTTGTACTTTTTTTAGATGTTATCAATATTAATTTCCATCGCTATGCATGTTCATGTTGGTATTCAGAAGTCGGTGATGTCGGGTACAACAGATCATACTATGCAGTTTATGCATTAGAAGCATACTTAAATATTTAAGTATGTTAATATAGGCTGCCCCTGCGTAACCTGAACATAATTCATGTTGTAACAATACTTTTTGCGATATTTACGGATCATTCATACACACACACCCGTTGTTCAGTATGTGCCAACGTGCGTTTCGCTTCATTCTAATGTAATTTGGTTCTGTTTCGAGCTAATCCTTCTGAATAAGGAAGAACAGTGGACTCTGAATGCAAGCTAGTTACTTCGCTTCGCGTGTCTTGAGTGTAGCTGTACATGTGTAGATTAGCGAGATAGCTGGGTGTTAATTGTCTCTGCATGTATGTAACTCGTATGATGATGAGGCGAGAAGAGAAATACGGTTCCTGCACTTGCAGTAACGAACTATGTAATGCTCCAAGAGGCATAACGTGTTATAAGTAACATTAATTGTGGTAGAGTGGTATATTAAACAACATTTTAATGCGAATGCAGGCTTTCCCGGCGAATAAATGACAACAAATCTTCTAGGGTTTGCAGCCGGATTTTATTATGAAGCGACAAGCTTTCGGCTACTAGCTCAGTAGCCATCCTCAGGTCGATTACGTATCGGTGATCTTGCCTTGATGGCTACTGAGCTAGTAGCCGAAAGCTTGTCGCTTCATAATAAAATCCGGCTGCAAACCCTAGAAGATTTGTTAACATTTTAATGATTTTCCCACCTACACCAATCATGTTCTAATAATAAAATTTCAGCTAAAGTTCTGTTCTAAATTTTTACGGTCAGGCCAGATACAAAGAAAATTAGTCGTTGGTGTAAGATTAATCATTCTAATAGCTGTCATGTTAGGCACATGTTATGGTTTTTCGTTGCGTCACTCTTTTCCTTTTGTTAGCTACGGTTCTATCCCAATCTGATATTTTCGTCAGGCTTCTTCTGCTTGCTGATTATTCGTATGGTGCAAAAAGATTGATTATATTCTTTCATAGTTTGTAAAAAAACTTGGAGTGATTGTTTTATTTTTAAGCATTTGCTAACCTAGAGATACTTAAAGTGCGTGCTATCATACGACCATTGTATCCATTTTGTCATAGAACCCACAGGTTACTAGAGCGAGTGAATAACATCTTGTTCTTTCCTTAATTTTCTCCGTTGGATCTTTGTTCAATTTCTTGTACGTGTTTTCCGGATATGATGATAATTTTTTTCCCGTTATAACTACTGGCATCCAGACGCACAGTCCGCATGTAAAATTACCGTTTCCTGCTTCTTACTTAACTCGTGTAATGCCATCATTTTTTCCCCTGTAGTTTTGGGCCTATTTGGCTTTGCTTTCTTCAAAAAAGTAGTCATCCCCAATCTTACGTTTTCTGCAGCCAGTTTTGGAAATTGTTCCAGTTGCTTTTTTACTCAGACGATGACATCCTTTTATACAATTTCAAGAGGGGTCACTGGTAAAATTCAAACACATGGTATATTTTTCTTCTCGGGCTGATGTAGTTATCAAATGAGAAGCATTTTTTTTTTTTTCGCCAATGCGATGGCTTGTTGTATGACTGAAGGTCTGATTGAGGCACAATCATTTCGAGTAGTGGACATGACAACAAATGTGCCATAGTTTGGATCTCGCTACACTGATTGTTCTCCAGGTAGCTCCATGAAACGAGTGTGTCTTTGCAACGGCCAACTTCGACTTGAAACCTATTCAGTGCTTTCCAAATGGTCGTGGTTGTTGTTCATACGTAGTTGATAGATCCTCTATTGGCTTGATCCAGTCAGGACCGGCGCTAGGAATCTCGGGCCCCGAGTAAGCGATCTTAGGCCCCCTAACCGCCCCCCCCCCCCCACCATCCGAAAATTATTTTTACTTTTTGACTTTTTTTTGATAAAGTCAGAACATTTTAATATACAAATGTTCAAAATTGTTGCTGCAGATTTTTAAAAATTTGTGTTTGATTTCTATTTATTTAGGCACCCAGGCCGGCGGGCCCCTCTTTGCTGGCCCGGGCCCCGGGTACTTTTGCCCCGCTTAACCCCCCCCCCCCCTAACGCCGGCCCAGCTCTCTATTGCTCGCAGAAAGCGGTATGAGAATAAATCAAATTTTTAGTATTAAGGTAATACTTACATCAAAATAAATTATTACGATTTCGAAGTGCACTGTAAGTTATTTGAGCAGCTGTAGCCAACAACTAACATCTCGGAACAAATCTCTGTTATCCAATCAGTTCTACAGACCCGGTAGCTGACAGGCACTCGGAGGACATGGGTTCACATCCCAGTCCGGCCATCGCTGAACACAATGAATGACATCGCATTGTGTTCAGTGATGAATCGCGGTCTATATGCATTACCTTGTATGACCATCGTCGGTGAGTATGGTGGTGTCCTAGGCAGAGGTCCCATTTTTTCAATGTTTTTGAGAGACATAATGGTGTTGCTACTGGCGTCATGGTGTAAGGAGTCATTGGGTATGACCTCACGTCACGGCTGGTGGTGATTGAGGGAACTCTGACGGCACCACGGTACATCACGGACATCCTGCGTCCCCCTGTGTTAACTGAGCGGTC
Organism: Vandiemenella viatica; assembly: GCA_031002005.1. Lineage (NCBI taxonomy): Eukaryota > Metazoa > Arthropoda > Insecta > Orthoptera > Morabidae > Vandiemenella > Vandiemenella viatica. The sequence goes on along the minus strand of JARYHS010011408.1, from coordinate 285,992,040 downwards.
TGGTGGCTCAGTGGTTAAGTCGTCTGACTGGATATTGAAAGTTCCTCTGTTCGAATACCTGTCTCGGTAGTGATTTTTAAAGGTTCATAACCCGACCTTTACCTCTGGCACAGTGTAATGTGAAGTACGCCAGATCGCTTCCGTGATTCGGATAACACGTCAAGCTCTTGGTCCCCTTTACCCGATAGGATTACCGGGTTAGCTTAAGGCTGCTACGGGTACGGAATGCGCAACCAATAGAAGTTTTGTCACCAGATCATTACGACCACACGGAATTATTATTATGTGTGTTATCTCAGATGCGACAGTATCGTGGTGTCATTTTTCTCGTCCACACACGACACACATCTCCAGGGCCGGCGCTAGGATTTTGGGGCCCGGGGTAACCAGTTAGGGTCCCTTGGTGAATTCATCAGGTACGGTCCTCCCTCAGACCAAATGGGTGACTTTTTTTTGAGCTCTACAACTTGTCGAGTGGGGCGGGGGGCCCTACAGCCGGTGATCGGGCTCCCATCAGCCGTGCGGGGCCCGGGTACATTTGACCCGCTTACCTCCCCCTAACGCCGGCCCTGGATCCAGTCGATGTTAGATCACACTCCGTCCTCCCAGGACGCTATTCTTTCACTGGTTGGTGTAACTTTCAGTGGCATTGAGGTCCGATGACGCTGGTGCATGACCATGTAAAGGGTGTCTCTGCTGTGTTGGTACATCCCGAAGAATGTCTGCAGTGGTGATGCCAGCCAATATGTCCACCTTTGCCACAGGCGCTGGTCTGTGGCGTCCTGTGATAAGTCGACATGTTCTGTGGAGCGCAATATCCACTGTCTTAGCATCAGGGGCGGATCCAGGATTTTGTTTTGGGAGGGGCTTGAGTGGACTTTGGTTTGGGGGGGGGGGCTTGGCTTGAGTGGATTTTGGTTGGGGGTCTTGCCTGCAGTGGATTTTGGCTCTGTGGAGGGCTTGAGTCGGGCAAAAGTTAGTATTTATAGTCTCCTCGGGCCTCAAATCCGCAGAGCTAAAAAAAAAAGTCTACAAAATTACAATGTCGGAGATAGACCTACATACTTTGGGGGGATGGGCCTTGAGCCTCCTAGCCCCCCCCCCCTGGATCCACCCCTGATTAGCATAACATGATTTCTGCACACAGGACATACATACTCTGCTGCGGAGTAGCATAATGCTAAAGCAGAGGTACGGAAGGAGCTTGAATTAGCTCTTCAGCTTGTACCGGTCAACTTGCTTGTTGCGAGCAGATACTTCCATCCTAAAGTTGCGGCAATGGTTTTTGAAAGTGAGATATCTGTCAAGATTTACGCCGAGGTAGTTTGAATTATCGCTGTGTTGTGAAATCTTCTAGGAATTATTTAGCTACGATTGGAATTCTTGATTTTTTTATTTTAGCCTGCAATATGTTTAGTTTAGGAATAGATTTAGACACACTAGAAAATTTCTTTGCTTAGAATTGTAATCTGGTTTTCATTTAATGTCACCAAAGATACCTATATTTCTGATGATTGTCTTCTGTATTGACTTATTATTGTCATTGTTCCTTAGCTTATTCCAAATTACGTAGGTTATCTCCACGACAGTCATGTCAACTCGTTTCACAGAAGGGGAGGATCTCAAGCACTCGGAGTAGATAAACTTGAATCCTGTACTCATTCTCGGAGGAGTGCCAAATTTGTTGGATCTAGAATCTTGCGGATTTTTGTCTGCATCAAAATATGGCTTTATGCGTAAGCACCTCGGCTTAATTCCTCTGTCTCTGCGTCTAAACAACAACGTAAAGTTAGCCAGTATACGGCTTTACTTCTGACATAAGTTGTAGAACCGTTGCTGACATTTCAATCCCAACCTGGGATTTTCTTCAGCAATGAGTAGTGCTTAATCATAATATGAAAAACATGATTTAACTTACGTTTAAATTCATTTGATTTAAAGGTTAATGCAAATCCTCCTATCAGTAGATGGGTTATTTATATCTAGAAAGGAAATATTGTTAGTTGTCAGTAACAATAGAAATATTGTTATGAAACCTAGTACTCGAGAGAAGTTACAATACAACAATTAAGATTGTAATTTACTAAGATTTTCGATTTTAAAATCTGAGCTTGCTAAAAGTAAAGACTAAACAAATGGTTCTTTAAATAGAAATACAAATACCATGTTTCTTCAGGCTGGCTATGGAGACACCTCATAGTGTTGTATGATTGTATAATCAACTGGTAGATGCTGACACCTGTTTCCGTTCGTTTTATTCTTTGTTGTACACTTAATCATCCGAAAAATAAACTTACGTACGTTGACATTACCAACAGCATTGATCAGAAGTTGATCATTTTTTCTTCGCAGAATGTAGTACATCTGCCATAGCATTTAGATGCAACCTGCTATGTAATTAACATCATATGATACGCCACCATCAATATGAGACCAAATAGGACTATGTCTTTATAACTGTTGCGTTTAACAGCAACAGGTCAAACTTCAGTGATTGTGTGATATTTTCATAACGTCACCGTCTCTGGAATGAAACAACTATCTCTACATAACAACAGGTATAACACCGTTTTTTTTTTTTTTAATCGAACTGTGTAATAATTTTCATTTTCTGAAATTATTGTAAATTTACTTGTTTTATGACTGCACTGCCTCCATTATAGGTAAACTAGCCTCGTACCCGCGACTTCGTACGCGTGGATTAAGAATTTTTTTGCCAGAATTAAATATAGAAAGTTGTAGGTAACGAAGGATTGGTCCCAAACAATAACAATATCGAGTCGGCATAATATGACAGGGAGGCAATCACTATATCATTCTACCGTCAAACCTGCCTCTTGAAGAGAATCAATTTCCAACATATTTCTGTCACTATTCGATAAGATCTCAAAATTTTGTGACTAAAACTGTTAATCATACTGGAAAAAATATCCTGTGCCCTTCATACAGCTTTCCTTACAAAATTCCATCACAACGATATAGCCATTTAGTCGTCAAAACGTAATAAAAAGACAGAGACTTACTTCCGTATTTATATTAGTATTACTGTGGTTCTCACTCACAAACTAACTGCGAACAACACCTGAGGGATCATTATAACGTAAAAAAGTGTACACCTACAAAATTGCAAGACTACCTACGATTTGCCTCGCATTGCACCCCTAACTTTCTAATATCTACAGTTTAACATTCAATCCGAATAACCTACGGCCCAGGCCTGACTCTTACGATGAAAAACAATTTTTAAAAATCTTAGCCACTGAGCTGCAAGTTCACTACACGGAAAAACGCTCTGGAGACGTCCACATCCAACGTGTCTGTCTATGGCCGTATTTCGAAGTTATGAGTCAACATGTGTTATTTATACAGATAATTTTTCAACCAAATGTAGACAGTATTTTTCTCCTTGTTTCAAAGTATAAGTGTGCAAAGTTTCATCGATATCGGATGAAAACTGTGGATTTGTATGAAGAACAAACAAACCAACCAACAAACAAACAAACAAACATACATTCATCTTTATATATAAAGATGGTTATTCCGTTAATTGATCTTACATAAAAATGATTACCACTGGAAGATATCAGCGTTCCCTTTTAGAGTTCTCGCACTTCACTGAGAGCAAAATTCACCCCTGCTTCGTATCCAGCCCTATGATTTGGAGAAAGTGTAACAACTGAGTTACAAGTTCGCCCAAATTTAATTATACACGTAACAGCATATGATTTTACTACTCACGTTGTAGAATAGATCACTGAAAGAATCATATTTTTACCAATTGAATTATATAGTAATAACCACAATGCAACTGTTTCTAATGGTTTACTGTCGAAAGCGTTTAGCCTCTCATCGGCGTATCCACAGCGACGAATCCCTGTTGGAAGTTATGCTTATTTTTAAATATATTTTAATTGATTCTTTGTACTTAATTATAACATTTTACAACTTGCTAATTTTTTGTTTTATTAACATTGTTGTTAGTACGTATATTAGCTGTTCATTTCTGCTGCTGCTTCATGTTGCGTTTATAGTCACCTGTCAGAATTGCACTACTTTTAAAAGAGTCATCGCTGATGATTTTTCGATGGGAGGCGAAATACGTACGATTATAAATTACCAGCAAACAGTTAAATTTCAGTTATTTACTGACAATTCAATTAATTAAGCAACTGCACAAAATGGCCTGCACCAACAATTCTTATATTTTATTCCATTTACCTGGATACAAGAATGACTGTATATGCTGTAAATCTTCCAATAAAAAATGAAACTTTAATTTATAAACTTTGATTTCTAACTCTGAAAACATTCGTTATTGCCGACAACTTTGTTATCGTGCAGTATTAGGGTATGGATAAACACTTTAACTGATTTCGACTGCGTGAATTAAATAAATCTTATAAATATTTCTTGTACGAATCGCTTTCAACGAAAAATTTATACGAAGCTGTGGGCACTTTTATCCTAAATTCTCAGCTTCCCGGCCGCATATTAAAACGAAACATACACTATTTTACCCTATGAATGTAGGCTCCACATTAATTAAAACCTCGTAAGAAACGAGCAGTAAATTTTGCCTGATTCCCGTTCATCCCAACTTGAAGGCACACAAACAGATACTTTCTTATTTAAGTTGATTCTTTTTGCTTTACATGCTTTATATTAGCTTTACCTGTATGTATGAATGTAATGGAATATCTCAAATGAATTTTCTTCCTCTTCTAGATGTCCTAGTTGTTTGTAATTTTACACGTATTAAAAACCGGTGATAATACAATATTTTCATAGCGACGTCCTGCTATTCTCACTACTTTGACAGTAACAATAGAAAACTGTTTCAATGCGATGGAATATTTCATTTCGAAGTTCATGCACATCCTGACGTCCAAATGTCCACATGTATTTAGAACAGGTAACATTACAATAATTTGATAGCTGTGTTGTGATATTCTCATTACTTTCACAGTAAAAAACAGAATAGTTGTTGAATGTAATAGAATCTTGCAACTGAATTTTAACCAACTTCCAGATGTCCAAATTGTTTGAAACTATTCACGTGTATTGGTGTCCGGTGACAGTACGATAATTTCATAGCTATGTCCCGATATTCTCATTACTTAGACAATAACAACAGGAAAGCGGTTGAACGAAATGAATACTTCATTTCATTGTCAGTCACCTCATGAAGTCCAAATTGTTTGAAATTTTGCACACGTATTTAGGTCAGTGACAATACAATTATTTCATACCTATGTCCTAAAATTCCCATTGTGAACTAAAAAGTTAGAAACAAAATTATAATATGAAAAACTAAAATACACGCTTTTGTAAAATGTGAACTAAAAGGCTAAAAATAATCTTTAAATATAAAATTTTGTTTAACAGCGCTAGTACGTCCCACAATTCAGTATAACTTTTTTGTATAATGTTAAAATGAGAATAAAGACACTGATTAAGAAATTTAATGCAAAAAAAAAGACCTTTACGAACAGCTGGCGATATTTTTTTTTTAAATTAAATTTGTTGAAATTTTGAACCCCACGCTGTTTTTACATTAAAGTTAATTTTTTAATCTGTGACGTTCTTATTTTAAGCTTTTTCAAAAAAAATTATAGTGAATTGTGGGACATCATAGCGCTGTTAAACAAAATTTTTATATTTAAATATTATCTTTAACCGTTTAGTTCACATTCTACAAATGCGTGTATTTTAGTTTCATAAACTATAATTTTATTAAAAAATGTATCTTAAATGTATGAGCGTTCTGGTAGCTCAGTGGATAAGGCGCTTGCTTTCAAAACATTTGCTACTCCGGTCCCCGGTTCGAATCACGCCAGGCACAGGAATTTTGAGAGCTGTGATTGACCATATGAGCTATGCCAGGACGCTCCGTGGTTCGGATTCCACGTTAAACTGTAGGTCCCAGAGCAAAGGAACTGGCCGTCCTACCTCTGACACAATGACTTAGTATGCCTACTTCGGGAGGATTCAACCAACCTGCGGGTTGTGGACTAAGTTAAGTTTTTTATCTTAAATGTACAGACTTTATTCCGGTTACTAACAATACGTTAGTATTAGTGGCAGAAGGAAAGGAGAACTCAGTTCTACTTTGTACTCCTACGTACAGTACGCAGCAGGTGTATCAATTACGTTGTGAAACAGATTTCGCAGGTGAAGGTTCGATGTCGGATGCGCGCGTCGGCCTGATTTAGCCTCGACGTGGGAGGGCCATTTCTACAGCTCACGGCCGATGTATTCACGTCGCCTCGAGACGGACGTGGCTCGCAAAGGCCACGCCGCATCGCACCGCCAGGAATGCTTTCACGTCACACGGAGGATATTTAAAGACGGCGACAGCCACAGCGCCGATGAGCTCTTAAAATATTGCCGTGCTCCTCAGAAGACGCGCCGCTATCTGTCAGACAACTCTTACCTGGGACAAAAATTTCTCTGAGACACAACTCACTTATCAACAGCCACGCTTCCAACCAAAATGCAACGACTTATTATTATTATTATTTTTTAATTTTAATTGAGATGAAGCCAACAATCCGGTAGCCGTTCCCTCAGTCATCCAATTACCCCTTTGCATAGGCCTATATGTCTCATGCTTTGCCTTCGCAGATGATCTGGCTATTCTGTCAGAAAGTGAACAACAAGCCATCTAACAAATAGAATCCCTCCAAGAATTAGCAGAATAAATGAGACTAAAAATCTCCTTTGAGAAAACGATTTTTCTTGGTACACAAACTGAACATAAAACACTGGACACAAAATACGGAAAAATCAACAGTCACCGAGTTTAAATACTTTGGCGAAATTATCAGTCCAACACGACTCGAAAAGACGGCACAACAAAACAGACTCAACAAAATGAAAAAGGCTTTCGGACAGACCTGCAACATCTACAACAAAAAGAACATATGAATTCAATCAAAAATTAGACATTACAATACAGCTATTAAACCCAACGCTCTATACGCCACAGAAACACTCACACTAAACTCTCAGAGTGATATCGAGAACAACCAAAAAGAAGAACGAAGAATAATCAGGAAAATTATTGACCAACGGAACAGAAGAAGGCTACAGAGTAAAATCAAAGAAAACAGTAGAGTCCCACTCAAACATAGCGAACGACATCAGAAAACGCAGACTAAAATTCTACGGTCACATCTACAGGATGCCAGATAACAGATTAACTAAGCAGATATTCAAACTCATGCAACCATTAAAAATGCCAAACAGTTGGTTCGATCAAATAAGACAAGACCTGGAAATGCTAAAATCAAGAGTTCAGATATCTTAGATCTCAAAATTTTCAGACAAAAAATACACTACTGGGTAGTCACGCCAGAAACAAAAGCTAAGAAGACCGGCACAACATGGACAGAAGAGAGAAAACTTGCCTTCAGTAAACGGATGCGAGAATACTGGAATGGCAAAAGAAACTCAGACAGAAAATTACTGTTTTGCGTGATCTGTATAGGTCTATTTGCATAAAATAAATAAAGTTTCTTTTATATACTTTTCCAATTAAAAATTTTAAATATCTTAAGCGTTTTTGGTAAATTATTCAAAAATTGTAATTTGTTCCAATCCCTTGCCAACAAAAGAAAATTTTCACCCTCCCTTATGCAAGAAATCGAGCGCAAGAAAGTGGTCATGGTCGCCTTTGCCCTTCCATGCACTATTCCTAATTCTTAGACCAATATACCTCCAAGCTCCAACACCAACATATGTCATGTACATTCCCATCACTCTCTTCACCCTCCTCCTTTCCTCCAATGAGTCCCAATCCAGCTCCCTTATCATACCAGTTACTGACTGGGTGCTGCGATAATTTTCACAATCAAATCTGGTTGCTTTTATTTGAACACCTTCAAACTCCTGTATTTGATACACAAAATGTGGGTCCCATACTACATCACCATATTCATCCAATGGTCTGACCAAAGGTTTGTAACCCAACTCCCTACCTTCTCTGGTGCACCTCTCATCACCCTCTTCTGTAAATATTTTTCAGAACATCATGCTATTTTGCTTCAACCGTGATTAATATGCCGTCATAACAGCTGCAGAATGAGTTAAACAGTACAGATGGTTAGGAAACTTAAGTCTGGTACAGTTAAAATATTCCAGAAATGATACTTAAATTGCTTCACTTCGCCCCTATTACTTGGCATCCATCCAAATTTTGATCGTGATTTGACATTAAAAAGTTCTTTACTTTGCTAGATTGGCGCAAATGCAGAAGGTACTTCCTTTTGTCTGTAGGATTCTTGACTTCAGGAAACATCTTCCAGAGATGCATTTTTTTTACTAAATTTATCTGCGAAATCAGAAGGGAAAGGTAAACTCTCCTCTCTAGTAATTCTTCCTTTAGTTGAACGATCGAAAGGTGGCATTTAGCTATCCATATCTAGACATTTTAGCCCCCTGGCTTACTTCGAGAGTAGTTATTCTTAATGATAACTGTGGCTTGTTAGAAATCTGGATCAGCTAAATTTGAATAATCTGTGGTATTGAGTCAGTAAAACTTAAAAAAAAGAAGGAACTAAAAAATCTCACATGAGGGACGGAATGAAAGCACGAACCTAACATCTAATACTGTATGAAGCGGTCATTTGACTGACTCCGTAGAAGCAAATTAAGAATATATTAATTAATTGTAACCAACGAATCACACTGTAATCCGATTTTTAAAAAAATATTCCCGTTAATCTTAGAAATAAATGCCGAAAAATATACGAAACGATTCGATATTCTATAGATTTGTTTTGAGATTTAACCAGTATCTGAATCATAGATATCTTACGGTCTGAGATCGAAGATTTCCACGGCGTTGTAAATAAGTAAACTCTTCTCTGGCTTCCAGGCGCTTAAAAAAAATCACTCTTGTGGGACATTTCGAAGGCGTCTATCTCAGCCCTCATTATCAACCAAATGTCAATGATTAACTGTTTGTTTACCCGCTGCCGCGGAAACGGTGGAAAACAAAAACCAACACAGCGCGATGACGTCATCCACTCTTCTGCTCGTAACCGAGGCGAAACTGTTTCAGCATTTTGATAGCCGGGTTCCAGGCCACACTGAGTTGATAACCAGTCTGCCTGTTAACTAATGAATCAGCATTATAACAGAAGCTGTAGAAATAAGAACAACGATTCTTAAGTCAACAGGGACAATGGTCATCAACTCAGTGCAACCTGGAACCCAACTATTAAAATGCTGAAAAAGCTTCGTATCGGTAATGAGCAGAACACTGGATGACGTCATCCCGTGGAAGCGCGTAAACAAACAGTTATTCAGTGACATCTTTGGTTGAAAATGAGAGCTGAGATAGACACCTTCGAAACGTACCACAAGTGTGACTTTTTTACGCGACTGGAAGCCCGAGAAGTGTTTATTTATGGATATCATACGGTGTTTGTTTGCGGTAAAAAAACATGTTGAAGTGGTGGAAGTATACATTTTGGGAAAACTTCCAATTCGTGTTGTTCCTATAATATCGGGACGATTCAAGTGAGACTTGCATGACGAGGAACACGTGGTGGTTTGATTTCAATGACAGCAATAACAGGAAACCGAAGAACACCTGATTCACCATCCACGGAATATCAGAATCACATAAAAAATGATTAATCACTTTTTAGTTTCAAGTGTGAACTGCTTCAAATTATATTAACGAGCCGAATCTTAATATGATCTGTTACTGGGAGCCCAAAGCCTGGAGTTTAATCTATTAGTTCTGACCGTCCAGAGTGAATTTCACATAAAGTAAACACCAGAGATTAAATCCCTGTTAAAGATGAATGAAAATTGAGGTGATGCTGTTAGCAAAAGCAGAGATGTTCGCAACCGTACAACCAATTTTTATTTCTACTATTACATACGGATTTCGTAATTTTTTAACTTTGTTCCGGTGATTAGTAATGCGATTGATTATTGTAAATTTCACCATCGTTGACAGTTTTCTTCCTCTGGCAGGGTCTGGCAGGGTCCCTGCCTTTCGTCATTTCTATTTTACCACTACTGTACAGATTGCTCCTGTATCTCACAAATTCTTTTGTGTTCGCTCCATATACCTAGCAGCCTTCCTCGACGCTTCTCCCATTCTAATCTGAGATTACACGTTTTCTTGTTATCCTTTGATCATCCTTTATCTTCTCGTGTCCGCTCCACTGGAGTATTTAGTTCCATCGTGGAATGGTCCCTTCAATCGCTTTTCTCATTCCTCAACTTCTCCAGTCTCGTTGCAACAATACTACTTCCCTGAAACTTCATTTCTGTGTCACGAATTCTACAAACATCTCTTTATCTCATCACCCACCCTTCAGAACCGTTGGAATTGGGATAAAATAAATTCACTAAATAATTCTTTTGTAGTTATGTAGCACCTTCACTCTCCAAATAACGCCTCTGACACTCAAGCAAAATTCTTGTGATTTTCTGCATCCTGAATTTATTTCCTTTCTATTTTTACCACTCTCTTCTATCACACTTCCGAAACACTTGAACTCTTCTACAACTTTCAGTTTCTCAGCACCACATATTTATTCTTGTAAAAACAAATTTAAGGTAATTCATTCGCGATAGATAATTGTTAAGAATTTTCCCTACTCATCTTTGATTCTAATTTTTTATTTATTTTTGGGGATTTAAACCTGGTAAACGTCGAGGTAATAGAGGAGGGAAAGGACTTGGGACAAAGAACGAAATGGAATGACCTTTCTGAAGTAACCATCTAAACCAAGACTGCCCAACTGATTATAGAGATTGACGACAATTTTGATTCTATTTAAGCTTGTGGGTCACATATTATTTGCCTAGCGTTACGAATAAACATTTAAATAAAACAAAGATATAAGTAGCACAGTTTACTTATAATCTGAGTAAAAATAAAAATGTCAATGAGACCTTTGCAAGGGTTTTTGAGATAGTATATTCGAGACAGGGGCGTAGCTACCATAGGGCTAGGCGGTGCAGTGCACCGGGGCTCCCACACTCTAGGGGCCCCCAAACGCAGCTGAGGGGGCCCCAAGCGCAGCTCAGAGGGGCCCATGATCCTTCAGGTCTGAGGGACTCGTGAACCTAGATACGCTACTGCTCAGGGGGCCCCAAAGTACAGCTAAGGGACCCCCAAGCTCAGCTCAGAGGGCCCCCTGCTCAGCTCAGGGGGCCCCTACCAGCAACTTGACAGAGCTAAAAAAGGTCGCCCAATCTGGCCTGAGGGCCCAAAATTTCTAGATCGCTCCTCTGTTGGCGGACAAATTCAAATGTGTTGGCGGGCCACTTTGTGGCTCGCTGGCCTGGTATTGGACAGCCTTGATCTAAGCATTCGTCTGGAGTGATAAAGTCATACCATGAAAAAAACTAAATCTATATGGACAGACGGGGATTCGAACTGGGGTTCTCCCGAATGCTAGACCCCAGGTTCTTAACTTCTCTTGGATTCATACACCAGAGACCACGAAGCCATTTTGTATGGTCCGATGTTATATAGTCCCACAAATTGGGATAATGCAAACAGAGCTTATTAACAAGAATAAAGCTTATATGTGAATATCAAGAGAGGTGCCACCACACGCATCGCCAGAGAACTGTCTTCCAGGCACGAAACAATGGGAAAGTGATTGGCGGTCACATCTGGTGCAGAGTATCTGGCGTTCCATTGAGACGTGCGCATACAGCACGGCCGGCCATTCATACGGTTCCAGCCAGCCTTGCTTGTACTCGCTGAGAGGTCGGACCAATAAATCGCCGTGCCCACAATGGGACTCGCGCCCATTCATCCCGACGAGCTAGCCGGCGATACCGCCAAGACTACTCACAGACTGCAAACCGAATTCGTACCTCGATGGAAATAATAAAGTCATCGAAATGGGCACGGAGGTGTGTGTTGAAAGGCTTAACTGGGATTTTCGGCACTTTGAGAAACGAAAAAAGTTTTTAAAAGAAAAAAAAAACTTCAATCGTACGAAGCTGCCGTGTATTAAGTAGCCTGCCATTTAATACCCACTCCTTTTTTCCTGGGAGACTGGAAGTTGCTTGGCCTCGGGTAACAGTGTTGTGTGAAGAGAACTATTGTAATGGACGAAATGAACAGTCGTCACCTTTAGAAGACGTGTAGCCAATGTTCTATATGATAAGTGTATATTTTGCTAGCGAAATTTGTAATATATGAATCTGAGATTTTGGAACGCCCACCATTTGCCTAGTTGATTACGTAAAATGTCTAAATACAATAATTAATATAACAGGAACGCTGATTTGAAGGTGACTCTCTCTTTCTCCGCAGTTTACATTAGAAGTCAAACCAGTGAATTACTTCGCTGTCTACTTTGCAGTAATGGACGGCTGACTAGGTTGTTAATTTATTGTAACCAACGTGAATTTACCTGCTGTCTCCTGGCGCGGAGATTTCTGGACGGATTCACATTTGAGGCCACGGATACACTCCTTCAATTCATACAACACAAATTTCTAAATCCACATTACTGTATATGATTATTTCAAAGGAAACGATGTCTAAATAAAGAAATTCTTATATACATTCGTTTACGTTTGTAAACACTACACTTATTATGTGTTACAAACTAGCATTCCTTAATATTACCTTGAGGTGTCTATGAAGAACGATTTACTGCAATTGAAATAAAGCCGCGAATGAAATTTTCTTAAAAAAATTAAACCTTAGTTTTCACTTAACCTATTTTAACTTTAAATTCTTTCTCTTTTAATGCAAATTTTTCAACTTCAATAACTAACCCCAGTCTCTTGTTACTTATGCTATAAATGAAAGTTGTTCCTCCTCCTTAAACCATAAATAAAGTAGCCTACATATTTATGGTATAGTCACTATTTTCCTCCAACAACCACTATTAATTTTACATCAAATACCCACGCATGTCAATATGATCAATATTTGCCCTGAAGTTAACCATCATTCTCTTCATCCACCTCCTGCTTTCCAGTGAATGCTAACCCAGTTTCCTTGTCTTATCAGTGACAGTTTTAAAACTTCTGCAAACAACTCTAGCTGCCTAATTTTGTCCATATCCTGTATTTCACATACAAAATGTGTGTACCCGAGCACCCAACAGCAATCAAGCCTACATTTTGAAGCTCAGTTTGTTTACTTCCTGTTACACCACCTAATCAATCTCTCTAATTAATGAGGCATTGCAGCTCAGGAGAATTGATCACCGTAAATGGGATGATTCCATAAAATATTGCTTAAGGAATATCGTTTTGCGATATATTGTTCACGTTATATACGTGAAAGGAACCATGTGAAAATTTTGTAATCGAATTTTTACTTAATTTGAAATGATTTTTAGAAGCACTGTGGGTTTAAATACGATATATAACACCTGTTGAGGAACGTCAATTTGAAAATCTCTTGAGTGACACTTGTAAACCATTAATTAATGATGTGACAATCTCATACTTTGCTTAATTTTATAACAGGAAATATTACAACGAAAAATTATAATGAAAAAATCTGCAAACTATTTACATTGATTATGAAATTTCATCTATAGGCCTATACTAAGCCAAGAAAGTGCCCACTCTTATATAATATACATTGAATTTGATATTTTTTCTTTCCAATGAAATGAATGTTGTAGTTCCAACAAGCAGGGAATTCGGTACTGACACTACCAGGCTGTTGTACCAGAACATAAAACTCTGATCAAAAGTTTCATGATATTAAACACGTCTATAAAAACGTAGACTGTTATTTCTGAAAACTTGTTTGCTACGTTTTAAAGGCCTATTAAAAGACATTACCCGCTGCTGTTCGAAGTGGAGTGATGAAATGATAAGAACCCTCGTCTGACATACGCCTCGAAACATTGATATTGATGGCGGTCATTGCGTATGGCACAGTTCAAGGCAGTTAGCCGTCCGAATTACAAACGAGGCAGCTTGCACTGCATTAGCGGACGCTGTTCGGTTAGGCGATGTGAGAGGGGATTAGTCATGCACCGTACACAAGATACCGTATGATGATAAATGCAGAATGTCGAATGCGAGATCATTATCCTCCTCTTCGTCCCACCGACTGCGGTAGTCACAAAAGAATAAAAAGGGCGCAGGACAAATTTACAGTCTCGCCGTCTTCTGGCGTTGCGACTTAATCGAAACTTGCACGCGATGTCCTGTGCGGATAGGGCATTAAATTCGAACTAACAGAACGGGTTTAATCGAAATGCAAATGTTACTCCCCTGTTGTCTTCTTTCAATTCATGTGGAACATTGATTCATCAAATTTCGTTTAGAAAAATATCTTTTAATTCCCTCATCAGTTTCGTACTTCCCTCTCTCCAGATCAGCAAAATTTTCTGTATTAAATATTTCTATTTTTACTTGTTTTGTTAGCAGTAATACTATTACCACTCTGCAGAACATAATATTTTGTCAGTCAAGTATGGACGTGGTGATACAGTTTAAACTCGTTTCTCAGAAATTTTTATGTTTCAACTTCATAAAACTCTTGTTATTCTGAGTTTCTGGAACATTTTCATTTCCGTCGACTAACAAGCTAAATCTAATATCAGCATATATCGTCTAAACCGGCGGCGTTTAGCTTAATAAATCCTAATAAAGAATAAATGTAACTACTTCTTTCAAACCTGATTCTATTCTCTCCTGAATACCTTTTTCAGTTTTGAAATCTTAAACCAACAAAGCACAGTAAAAAGAAAATCCGTGTCCGTAAGCAGAGTTGCAATTTATTGCACATTCTGCCCCTGTCCACCAGGTTAAAGGAACCTACAGTTTAATATGTGAACAGCACCTGAAGAGTCCTTGCGTACTTTGTATGAACGAAGAAAATCTTTCACACAGGTAAATATTAGGTAAACTGCCCTTAAAAATTTCATCTAATGCCAGGTTCAGATATTCTGCAGCCACGCACATGAATCACTGTTCAATTATAATCATTGAACAAATCCGATTATTGTATTTAAAATTTTGTAAAATTTTATTCTTGGTGTTTGATATAGAAATAAATAGAGTAGGATATATATATTTTGACCCCACCTTGTGAAATATAGATGTTTCAAATATTTTTGTTTTATTTAAATTGTACATAAATACGAGAGTAGTCACAAAAAAGTAACAATTTCATGCCTTTTCTGATACTGGATCATCTCCAAAAAAGTTAAATTTTCACGTTACTTTGCTATATATTAATATTATTTTATTGTAAAGTTTTCTCATTTCGTAATTTATTCCATGTCAAGCCACGATTTTTGTGCTGCTTAAATATTAGTCCTAAAAAGATTGTTCTAATGCTAGTTTAAGAGAAATCGCACCAGGGAATACAAATGAAGCAGGATTATTGTGAAGTTCTGCTACCTAACAAAAATGGTTTCTTAATTTTGGCTAGGGGGTTTCTGGACCTAGGCTTAGTGTCTGTTGCCGGTGATTTTATCTTGGTACATCAGCCACATTTTTGAATTTTATAAAGTTACACCTCGTCGACTTCAATGTTATTAGAGGATTCGGAATGTGCCTTTTTCGGCCATCTTAATATTCACCCAAGAGTGATTTCAAGAAACGATTTAAATGTTCAGAATGTTATAGCTTATCCATCGAGCTCTCGAAGTAATTAGTCATGTTGGGGATAGAAAAACGTTTTTTCAAATATGTGAAAACATAAGATGAGCCAAATAATCCGATCCGTTGATACAGAAGTAGCTTTTAAAGCAACATTTCCAACGGACCGTCAAGCAGGTTTTGTTAAACATTATTCCAGTTCCCGCAGTAATAACTAATGCATTTAACTTGCTAACCTCTGTAATTCGAACGATCATCCGTTCGCCGTCTAATACAGGATCGGAAAAGTCTGGCGATTAGCGTTACGTCGCCCGGTTTTGAAACAAACCGCGCACTTGGCTGTTTCAACACGGACATTTACATTACGTCCGAATGTTTGAAAACCCAAGCTGTTTTATCAACAACTGTTATGGTTATCCTGTCAGATTTACACAGATAAACATTGCATGGCGAATGTTATTTGCGGCGGCTGATTTATCGGTCGAGGAAAGCAATTTCGCGCGTTACCTCGATCCGGAAAACGCGCTGACGCCACGCAACAGTTGGCTGCTGAATTTTTGCTGATTCGTGCCACGAACTATTCCAGCGTCAAACACTGTACATTAATTTTATTTAGGGAAATAATATTGTATATGAAAGAGGAAAGGAAATTTCCTTAGATGCGAAACAGTCTTTTTAGAAAAGGAATAAGAAACAATGTTGATCCATGCCACTGCTATAGTATATGCGCTTTATGCAAGTTTTGAAACGTCAACGTACCTAACGGCCTTTACTAAAGGATTAAACAGGTCTTTCTTTGAAGTGCCACTGTAGCAATATTAACTAAAAGTTTTAATACGTATGTGAAACGATCATTGTTCTGCTCTGATATTTTCAAAGCGTACACTTTAACCCGAGCGTTTATGCTTATGTTTTGAAATATTGTTAATCAACATACGTAGGTCAGTCATATTATATTTTCAGCAAAATATGAGTAGAGATTGTTAATGTTGTCGAGTAACAAACTTCTACCTTGTAAGGCTTTGTTTTTTTCATCCACGCGCTTATGTTGTCTTCTTTGATTTATAATATACTAGCGGAGTTCCCGGCGTTACCCGGTATGGTTTGTGTAAATTTATCCGTACCCTATTCTTATTCCCGCAATGAAAAACATTTGTACATGGTTTTACAAAATTATCGCTAACATTTTTTCGGAATTAAAGCAAACATAGATTCACCCACCCCCTACCAAGAAACGGGTGGGTTGAAGTTTATTTGCACCAATACTATTTTCATTCGTCCGAAAAGACTCATGTATTTCAAGCTTCGTTAATTTGGCTAAGAAATTGCGTTACTACATTACTGAACAACGTTAGATTATGTAAGATCGTAATTTTTCACGGCGTTGTATATTAATAAATTTCTCTCGGGCTTCCAGCCGCACCGAGCGTGGTGGTGTAACGGCTAGCGTTCTGGCCTCGCATTCGGGAGGACGGTGGTTCGAATCCTCCTCCGGGCATCCAGATTTGGGTTTTCCATGGTTTCCCAAATCACTCCAGAAAAATGCCGGGATGTTTCCTTCAATAGGCAATGGCCGAATTCCTTCCCATTCCTTGCCCCCCATCCTTTCCCGTCTCTAAAAGACCTCGCTGTTAGAGAGACATTAAGCAGATAAAGAAAAAAAAAATCCATCCGTGTTAAGATGTTACATTTGTGGGACGTTTCGAAGGCATCCTTCTTTTTTTTGATAACTATGTTTTATTTAAAACGTCCAGCAATTATAATTTTGCTATACAGTTTTCTGATCTTATGATTATTTATTATATCGCTGATTACATCGCCTGGCCTGATGTCAGTCCAATTGGATTCCTCTGTAACTGAATTATTACTATATAACATGATAAAAAGTCAGGTATGAATTAAGATATTGATAAAAATAATAATAATGGTAATATCCTTCTCTGCCTTCATTCTCAACCAAATGTCAAAGATTAGCTGTTTGTTTATTCAGCCGCTGCCACGGAAACGGTGGAAGATAAAAACCAACACAACTCGATTACGTCATCCACTCTTCTGCTCGTTTCCGACGTGAAACTGTTTCAGAATTTTAATAGCCGGGTTCCAGGCCGCACTGAGTTGATAACCAGTGTCCCTGTTGACTAATAAATCAGTTGATCATATTTCTACAGCTTCTGTAATAACGCTGGCCCAAAAATCTTTGACCCGGGCTAAAATTGTGTGTAAGAGGGTCACACATTTGAATTTGAAAAAACAACAATTTTAGCCCGGGTCAAAGATTTTTGAGCCAACGTTATCACAGAAGCTGCAGAAATAAGATCAATGGATTTATTAGTCAACAGGGACACTGGTTATCAACTCAGTGCGGCCTGGAACCCGGCTATTAAAATGCTGAAACAGTTTCGCGTCGGTAACGAGCAGAAGAGCGGATGACGTAATCGAGTTGTGTTGGTTTTTGTCTTCCACCGTTTCCGCGGCAGCCGCTGAATAAACAAACAGTTAATCATTGACATTTGGTTGAGAATGAAGGCAGAGAAGGACGCCTTCAAAACGTCCCACAAATGTAACATCTGAACACGGCTGGAAGCCCGATAGCAATTTATTGATTAACGTTAGATTATGTTAGAAACTCACATTTGATTCAATTGCGAAGTGAATTGATATACTTTTTGCTCGAAACGTCAGATACTTTAACTGCGCAGATTCATCCTTTTATATAGATATCAAAAGTGAATCCGGAATAATATTATCGTAAACAGAAGATTAATGCTGATGGCCAAAGACTTTGTCCAGAGATCGTGCTTAAAGAAAATCTCTGTTGTTTTTACGGCTATCTATGGCGTTTAAAAATTGAATATCCCGAATTAAATGAAAGAACAAGTTTCGTTTAGTGTGTAAAATAGTTATTATTGTAAAGTTATATGATTACTTTCTTTAAAGGCTATGGTCAGAGACATTTAGTTGTGTGTTTAGTGCGAAGTATGGAACATCTAATCCTTCCATCTTTGGCATTTGTCATCATCATACGTTCAAAATTTCATTTAATGCTCCTGCGTTATCTAACGTTGAAACATAAGACATTCCAAACAACTGAAGATTCTAAGCTTTTAAACGGTGAAAACCCCATCGAAATCTGCTCCGTTACCAAGTTTTTATAAGACCAATATATCCGGTTTTATATATATAGATGTAGTTTTCTTTTTCCACTTACCAGATATTAACCAGTTACTTTAATTCTTTACTCATCAAGGCTTTGTTTGACAGATTAATATTGCAAATTATTTTACAATCTTAACAATTTGTACTTATGTTTATTGAGTTTTACAATGCGTAGTATTCCATTGACATCCAACATTCACAAAACACATAAACATTTTTCTTTGCCCTTATCCTATTTACAGGTCATATACAAACATTAATTCATTCTTCAATCCTACGAGGACTGATTCAATTTTCATTTAGGCTTTCCTTGCTCGAAGCCTCTTTTTTATTACATTATCATTTCATATTAATGGCAACCATCAATACGAAATTCTCCTAGTCTTCCATCCATCAAAGATACTGTTTCAAACCTCTGGTGACAGACATCTTTTAACTAAGGCTTCCAGAGTTAATACTGCACTTTATTATTCTATATTTACACAAATATGTTCACAATAAGGATCTTAATTCTGAGCACGACTATGAACCATACATCCTGCACTGTCGTTGGTAACGTAAGATTACATTCAATCACTGAATCCTTTTCTCCTAATATGAACTGTCCATCGGATATTTTATAAAGAATGTTTTAAGAAGAATGTATTTTTTGCGGTTGTACGTAATGTGAAATAACATACATATCTTTTCCGCGTTGATATGTGATTGCAAACATTTTAATTTATTCAAATCGCCAAAGCCGCTCCGAGCGTCAAAACCTGTGTCGAGAAAATATTTAAACCTGAAATTCCAGCAGTGAATTTCACTAGGGTTCTCGTGTCAACAGCATTCCAGAGAGTATAATGCCAAGGAAGAGGAATCGTTGGCGGATTACGTCAAGGCTGTCTGAGATCCTAGAAACCAGTCCTAGTACACGTCTGTCCTTGTGTGTTCGGGCAGATGTGTATCAGACAACAAGGTGAACGGCTGTGGATACTCAGGCAGCTGACTCAGTCGCCTTGCCTTTGAGATGACATCACTGAGTGTCGTAAATACTCATCATCGCTAGCGAAGGAGGCGGATACAGAGGTAGCGACGTTGTGCAAAAGTACGGGATTGATGTGTTTGTGATAAACGAAAAGGCAGTTCTATCAATACCGTGGCGCCACAATCTGATGATGAATTCTTGTAGAACTCGACGAAATAAATCGAAAATAAATATTTTTTTTTATCTATCTCGCTTGTTTTTAGAGCTATAGCATGTTAAAAATCAGTTATAGGTATGATTAGCACTGTCGTAGTAGAATGTACTGGCACATTGATTGTCCGACATGGTACGGGATGGGGAGGCGAGCCAATTTTTAGCGCCAGAAAGATGGTTTCCATTAACATTGTCAGAGCGTACAACGTAACATCTAGTTAGCCAAAGATATAAGAATTTCAGCTGTTACTTTAAAAATGAGCAAGACGGTCAACAATTCTTATACAATTTTAATTTGGTTTATGCAGTATTCCAAAGATACAATGAACCTGCCCAAGGAACAACAAAAATAATCAAACAGAAAAAAAGCAAACAGAGGGTAAGAGATCACATGATAATTATAAAACTAGAAATTAATGAAAACCCCACTTGAATATTTCGGGGTAACACCCAATAAAAATATTAATACTGAGAGGAGAAATAAAATTTTTGTCACTTTCATCGATATAATCTGTAACAATAAACCCATCGTTGAAAAACGTATAATATTTTTTTAGATCATCTAATCGTTTATTTGATCATTGAAAGAATCTCGTTATGCAACCAGACACACCATGGATTAATCATTCCGTCTAGTAAATCAACGTTAGTTTTTATTCGCTTTATTCTTCCACTAGATACACAAACTTTTCCATGAGCTTGCGGTTGATTTCGGTATAACAAAGTATTTTATACTACGTTTTCCATGTCCTGTTCTAGAGAAAACATTAAGATAATTTAGAATGAGCATTTCGAAAAAGAATATTATAAAAATCCAATAAGATTAGCGTCCTATTAAAAAGAAATCATTTACATCTCTTCACGTAAAGAGGATGGTATTGTTCTACATATAGGGTCAGACAAACATATTTCACATTACTGCTCCGATGCACGGTCACAAATCTTTTATAATACACTAGCTGATACCCGCGACTCCGTACGCGTGGATTAAGAATTTTTTTTGCCAGAATTGAATATAGAAAGTTGTTGGTAGCGAAGGATTGGTCCCAAACAACACCGACTCGGCATAACATGACAGGAAAGCTATCACTATATCATTCTACCGTCGAACCTGTCTCTTGAAGAGAATCAATTTCCAAAATATTTCTGTCACCATTCGATAAGTTCTCAAACTTTCGTGACTACAACTGTTAATCATAAGGGAAAAAATATTCTGTGCCCTTCGTACAGATTTTCTTGTCAAATTCCATCAATATCGATATAGCCATTTATCCGTCAAAACGTAACAAAAAGACAGAGACTTACTTCCCCATTTATAGTATTATTACTGCGGTTCACACACACACTGATTGTGAACAACCCCTGAGGGATCATTATAACGGTAAAAAGTGTACAGCTACAACATTACAGGAGTACCTACATTCTGCCTCGCTTTGCATCCCTAACTTTGTAATATCTGCAGTTTAACATTCAATCCGAATAACCGACGGCCCAGGCGTGACTCTAACGATCAACAACAATTTTTAAAAATCTTTGCCTCGACGTAGATCTGAACCGGAGAACACGACCCAAACATTTGTAAGCAAGCGATTTACCCACTGAGCTACCTGACCGCTACATGAAAAAACAATACAGAGACCTCCATATCCAACGCGTCTGTCTATCGCCGTTCAGTAATTTTTCGAAATTATAATACAGATAATTTTTCAACCAAATGTAGACAGTATTTTTCTACTTGTTTCAAAGGATAAGTGTGCAACGTTTCATCGAGCTCAGATGAAAACTGTGGATTTGTATGAAGAACAAACAAACAAACTAACTAACAATCAAACAAAATAACATACAAACAAACAAACATACATACATTCATCTTTATATATATATAGATTCAGAGAACCAAAAATAGGGTTGTTAATTGTTGGTCCACGCAAGTAAAAAAAAATACAGGAATGTTTTTCTAGCGCTGATAGATTTTAAGTCGAAAGATCACCGGGTGTCAAGGGGGAGGAGTGTTTTATGTGATTAAGCTGAAAGCTCGCGTTTTCGTCCTGTCTGTGGGCTAACAGATGCTCTAGTCTCTGGGGACAGGGAGTGACAGGAATAGCGGCGGTGTCGCGCCGACTGACAGCCAGCCGAGTGGAATGCGACCAATTAAAGGAATGCGGCCGGGAATTAACTCTTCCCTGTTTGCGCCCTGCGGTGGGGAGACAACATTTGTTTCCCCGGCGCCATTCATCAGCAAGACGAGACCGGAGACGCGCCCCACGCAACAGCTGGGACCCTCAAGAACTCCGCTAATTAATGGACGACGTGTGTTCGGGCTGCGCCACTCTCATAATCATTCAGACACATCATAACATTTCTTCATTCATACTAACTCTCCGAACGATGAGACATAGACCTTCAAATAGGTAGTAACTGCAGAGAAGGCGTAGGAATTCAAGCAAACACCAATGAGAATTGGAAAGAGGGGGGGAGGGCAAAGTGGTAACAGTCACTTGACCAAAGCGAGAACCACAGGAATCAATCCCGTGGCAAGTTCAACTGCCAAAGCGTCTTCTGATGACAACAATTAATTACTTTAGTTCAAAATAGGGGAAAGGGTCCTGTAAAATCTCACGTCAGGTTTTTATTTCTGATTGCCGCCCTTCAAAGAACACTAGAAAAAAGTCTTCAAAATGACGAGGTCAATCCACATTATGGGGAGTGGGAGTGTTCCCACCTAGTGTTGTAAAAAAAACTTTTTTTTCTGACTTGAAAAAAAAAAAAAAAAACATGGAAAAAACTATTAAAAACACTTTTTTCTGGGACATGTTTTCTTTTTTCATAACTACTAAATCTCAGATTTGTAAGGAATTTCTCTCTTAATATGACTAGTTTGGAGTTTATACTAAGTACTTATCTTAAATTTTGCTGGTTCAGTAGAAAAGAAAATTACCAAAATACTGGCAACATTGGCTGAAGTTTTCTTTTACGAAGGGGATTTCTCGAAGAGGCAAGGTGCACGAGAAGGAATACACGTTGTTTGGATTGATACTCGCTGTTTGAACTAGTGCTGCCAGCCCTACGAATGTATCTGTAGACCTACGGATCTTTTTAAAACAATTAAAGGATTTTAATTTTATCTACAGTTCTTTGCCTCTTTTTATTACATATGATGCTTTCCTTATATTCGTATACATGTTAAACTCAGCGTATAGTGATACTGATTCATTAAATTGTCAGTAATTAGGAATCGTTTCCTTGCAACCGTTGGCGTAAACCAGCGATTGAAAAAGAAATGAAGTTCCTATTTCGTATGACAATAGATTCAAATTCAAACTTAAAAGACCGTAATACAGAATTATTGGCGCAGTCTTTATGCACAGTGTATACTTTGCTCACAATTTAAAATTGCAATCTCAAAATCTTTTGCGTACAATACAAGAACAACCAGTAAAAGAAAATGTAACTGTTTCTGAAGTTATGGATCTAAAGGAGACAAAAGAAGAAACAGAAATTTCCGACACCGACCAAACTCATGTCGGTAGAGCTGATTCTAGTGAATGTGGTTCTGACGTAGAGGATGAATAAAATTATGTTACCTATATAGATACTTTTATGAATCATTATTTAAGACATTATATGATTCAGTAAGATTTAAAACACACGTCTAAAATGTAAGTTCAGTAAATAAATCTATAATTTATCAAACATATTGGTTTCTGAAGAAACAAAAAACAAATTTAGAAAGAAAACAAGGGTGATATGTTTTTTTCGTGTTTTTTACACAAAGATGAAAAAAAAAATTTTTTAAAAAGATTCGCAACACTATTCCAACCATATCTCATCAAATCTCATCAAGGGAGAGGGGAGATACAAATTATAGAAAAAAACATCTCACGTAATTATTCACGGTTGAGTGACGCAACGTAAGAACAGTTTGATGTGCTGAACATGATACACTGCTAGAATAACTGAGAGTATTTTTTTTTTTTAATCCTCTTAGATGCCTGCGCATTGCACATGACTAACATATAACAGCAACCAGATCCATTCACTCTCTCCCACATCAGGTGTCGGCAGCATTCAAGGAAGACTCTCTTCCTCCTTCAACTCGTTGCGAATGATACCCATTGGCTGTGCTTCCACAGGTTCTGACGACCCTCCAAATCTCTCTCCGAGCCCGCAATGCTCACATACATGGCCAGGCAGTGAGATCAGTGCCACGTAAGTGACCGAGTTGGCTGGCATGGATACCCACAGAAATTGGGAAACGTTCGCGCCCGATGTTCAAGGGAAACTTGTCTGCTTCCCAAAGACTTTAGACAAGAAATAGGAAAAAATCGACCACTACCTATATGAAGAAAATATCCTGGCAGTATTCTAAACTATTTTCAGGAAATCAAGGAAAACCGAATTTTGGATGCATCGGTTTTACAGATTCGTAACATAACTTTCATTCTGGTGACAACAAAATAGGACGGAAGGATCTATATTTTTTCCGAATTTTTCAGGTAATTGGGTTCAAAAAACACCACAGACAGAGACATGATGCTTTATTTTCAGATGATACGTCAAATGTATTTTATAGTCCTCAGTTTTCTTGATCATTAAATTTTCGAGTACTTACAGTGGAATTTCTACCTTGTGTGCATTACGGCTCGTCGTCGTTGCTAAATTTGCTGATATCTGCAGAATGATACTGGCGACTAATTTTAATGTTTGCTCTTTTCCGAGTGTTTTGTAGAAAATAGTATAGCGTACAACAGAGAGAAAAAAATATTTTCTTTGATTCAACGAGAGAGAAGGCTCGGCGATATGAAACGGGAGATGTCAAATTCGAAATTTCTGATGTCATCAATAATTAATTAGTGTTTAGCATTTATGCAGCTTTAGCCATACTTATTCATTCAAATAGTTAGTAACAATAATTACAAGACCTGTCCCAAAACAAACAGCGTTATTTGTAACATGTTTTATATCTCTATCCTTTTCGATTTATATAACATCTTGAACCCCATCAGACTGAAAAAAAATTAATTGTATGCAGCAACCTGTTTCAGTTTGAATTTTAAAGTATTTTGGATGTTGTATCATACTTTTTATATGTGGTAGGATGTCATCGACAATTTTTTTTTTTGTTTTGTTTTAGTCTCTCGACTGGTTTGATGCAATCCTCCATTCCTTCCTATCATGCGCTAACCTGTTCATCTCAACATATTCTGTACAGCCTACATCTTCAGTTTTCTCCTTCATATATTCATATCTTTGTCCATCTCCACAGTTCTTTCCTTCGACTGTTCCATCCACTGAGAAGTTAAGCAACCCAGCATGTCTTAAAATGTAACCCAACATCCTGTATCTTCTTTCTGTACGACTCTTCCACAAACTTCTTTTCTCACCTCTCACTTCCTAAACACGTTCATTTTTAACTTTATCTGTCTAGAATCGTTCTGTAGCATCACATTTCAAATGCTTCAGTTTTCCTTCTTTCTCGTATTCCTAAAGTCCATGCTTCGCTACCATAAAGTGCTGTGCTCCACACATAGAGTTTAAAAAGTTCTTTCTGAGTCTTAAATCAATATTTGAAACTAAAACATTTCTCTTTTCATGAAAGCTCTCCTCTCATTTAGCATTCCGTTTTTATCATTATTTCTGCTTCGGCAATCAGTTGTAATTTTACTTCCTGAGTAGCAGAATTCATTTAATTCTTTTATCGCATCCGATCCTATTTTTATATTTAATGTACTATTATTGCTTTCATTTCTACTACATTTCATCACTGAACATATATAATACAAAATGTTTCTGCAGTTTCTGAATATTGTGGCATTTAAATGGACGTATTTAGGATACATCTTCTGCAGTTATCATTCTAAGGATTGGTTCGAAACTGCTCTTATTTCTCTTCTCGCCGCTTTCCTTTCCAGTTTTACTTCTTCTTCTTCCAGTGTCGATGACAGGGTCCAGCTCTATTGACGGATGCGCATTCCATATCAAATATAATTTGATTCCAACATGTCAGTCATGGTTGTTGTCGGCATTTCCCGTCTTCAATGGTGCCTTCCTCAATAGCTGTTAAGAATTTGTTGTTGTGTAGCTGATTACCAACCAGAGAGTCTCTTCTCATGTGAGTATCAATCACTCCGTGAAGAATGAACTCTGTTAAAAATCAGTTTCCTATTAACTTTGCCTTCCAGTTGATATTTCCAGAACATCAGGTTTCTAGAACTTCTAAACTTTTTATTTTAATCCCAGTTCCCACAATTCATGTCTCACGTTTATATA
The DNA here is from genome assembly GCA_031002005.1 of Vandiemenella viatica. Taxonomy (NCBI): domain Eukaryota; kingdom Metazoa; phylum Arthropoda; class Insecta; order Orthoptera; family Morabidae; genus Vandiemenella; species Vandiemenella viatica. The sequence goes on along the minus strand of JARYHS010011408.1, from coordinate 285,965,864 downwards.
AGTCGACGCTCCAAACGTGTAGTGATTAAGCTGGTACATTTTGAAGTAAGTTCTCCTTGAAGATAAAGGCATTTTTTTGATTGATTTGTTTGACCATTCCTCTTTTACTTCTGCAACCTCTGGTTTCTGCATTGTTTGAGCCCACAGAATAACAGTTACACATTTCATGGCCATAGAAAGCATCAGCTGTGTTTTAAGTCTGTTGATTTACAAACAACAGCGATTTCTGAGTATTTATTCTGTCACTTTCCCTTGTCTCTGTGATGATAACAAAGTCGCAAAAAAACGTAACATTTCTGTATATTGTCTATTCACCTTTAACACAGGCAATAGTACACACATTTCATAAAATGTTTATTACCTTGCTGAAATATCAAATACAATAACTGTCTTAACGAGACATGGTAATTATTCAGAAATCAAGCACTTTACTTCACTGAAGGTCATCTTCTGAGACAAAGTAATTTTCCTGCAAAAACCGTGAGATTTGTCATCCACTAATATTAAAGACAGATGCAGTATGAAATTTCTTTGAACCGTCTGCCAATGCTAAGAGTTGGAAAACTGAAATTAAATTGCGAATTGATACAAACGATCTCTGTTAATTCAACTTCATTCCAACAATAATGGAAATTTACTCACGGATAGAGGCCGTCAAGATATGTGGGTTGCTAGTACTAGCCTGAAGAAGACGGTGACCAATAACTTTTTATATGGCTAAAGCTTTTTATATCACAGTAGAAGAGTGACGGATTCCATACATTCAAGGTATTAGAAGAGGCGTTTAATACATAAAATTACTCACTCGACTTCTAACCGAGTAAAACGCTTGATGCATCCTTAATTTCGGAAATAGTATAGCTTGGAATCCGACTATACAATCATTTTCCGTTGCGGATGAAAATTCATTCCACCCATTACACATAAAATATCTCAATCAGTAGAATAAGTATAATTTTTCAGCCGAATAGGTAACGGATATGAAAATTTTCTTTTCAGTTGAATAATTAATCGAATATTTATGTCTAGCAGCAACAAACAGACTATTTGGTGTATGGACATTGCTGGGAAAATTATTTTTTAGGTTAATTAAACTCGTCAACATCATTAATTTAGCCAAAAGCTGTTTTCACAAACAATGTAGAAATGTAAATTCAATAGGGGGTAAGGTTTAATAATCGTATTTCTAAAAAATTAATATTAATATTAGCAAAAGTATAATTATCCAGCAGTACAGACAGAATTAATTAAAATGATTGATTTTCATTATACATGAATGAATATGAAATTAATGTAACACATCTCACTGATTTTTATTTTAGCCTGAACAACGTATCAAAGCAAATCATTTTAGTAACTAAAAGTAAATCAAACTTTAACAAATCACAGTTAACGTGAATTTTTAATTGAGAACATAAGAATGGTGCCGATTTTCATCGAACAGGGTCACTTGACGACAACTTGCTTCCTATTTAAACAAACAAAGATAGACGTTTAACTAAATTGTAGATATATAATTACGAAGTCTTTCTCGGCGTTGAGAATATAATAATGCTCTCGGGTGACTAGCCGAGTTATAGGAGTGTTATAATAATCACACAATATTTCGGTGCTCTCAATCGTCGGCGCCATCTTCACCCGAGAACATTATTTATATAAATTGTAGATGTTTGTCAGTCGTGCTTGATAGCCGAGGCTGGAGAAGGCAGCATGCGGAGAGCGGCGTAGGTGGTACTCCGGCTGTGATACTCTGCTGTAGTAACGGAATTTCGTGTCCTCGGGCAGGATGTGTCCGTAGGGCTGACAAAGAAGGCATCTCTTCCCACTGTCTGTCGTGACGCGGAAACTGTCAGCAACTCCGATTGGATCACATGTAACAGAAAATAAACATTTGTTACCACCCACAGAAATCACGTATGTGACACCTCAAAGAATTTGGCACCCGAAAAAATAATACATTTTCAAGAACGAAGAGCTATAATACACATAAAACATTCACCACCACTGTTCTTCAGGTTATTTACCGTGATAAATAGCTTCCTGTGTTTTTTAGAAAGTACGTGTCATTACAAGACAATTGTGTGCGAATATTTAAGGCCCCTATTGTACAAATTCAGGTTTTCACTTTGAAAATCGCTTGCACTGAATTGTTTGTGTTCACACTTAACATCTTATAATTTCATTAATAAATGTTTCCCGAGGCAAAGTGGGACATTACGCTATTTGCAGGATGTTGATTGATTTGAAACAATCCTTCTGCTAAGTACATTCAGAAGGATATACACAAAGCAATTCTGAAGTCTTCAAGAAATAACAGAAAAGTAAATGCTGATTTGTAATTCTGCTTTCAGAAGTAGGTACTCGCATTTCACATCAAGTAAGTTACGTAACGACATTGTTTTAAAAACAGTAAAATCCTCTTTACAATCACCTCACAACAATTTTCAGTTTTTAAGTATTAAACATCCTAATTTAAGCAGGTTTAAAGTTTTAGAAAATACAGTTTGGTGTAAAAGTTGTGCTGGTTAAGTAAATTGTACTGTTACGCCTCCATCATAAATAATGAAATATTACCACGAAATAATAATAGGAAATTAACGAATAAAAAAAGAAGGGAGCATTAATGAAAACTTGTAAGCAAACCAAGTTACTTACAGAAAACATTTTTCTCAAATGACACAGACTGTTTGAAGATGGATTCTGTACCTACAGCCAGACATGCTTTCAGTGATCTCAACATAAAATAATTATGCTACGTAAACATGAAGTGGGTACTATATTTGCTAGATATTTATTGTTTTCACCAAATAATTTAAATAAAACCTTGTGTTCCACAAACAATAATACATGACTTAGAATTGTTCAAAGTTTGCCAAAATACGTGGGTCAACATATTAGGATTAACTGCAGCAAATCAGTATAGTGGAATTACTAAGACTCTCCGTTATTTTTCGAATTTCAGAGGATCATTGATACCACAGATACTTCCTATAGGCAGTGTATTATAGTTTAATGTATTCAGACGCCCAATGAATAAACTGTGTATAATGCTTGAGAATTAATTTTAATTTTGAAACATTTCGAGGCTTAAGTTCCTGATTTTGATTTTGAACGACAGCTCACCTGTTCGATTCCCTTTCTCTTACAGTACAGTACATTAGCAGGTTCCGTGTTTTGGAATCATCGTACAATTATAGGTACCCTCTTCCCTATACGATTACTGGAATAGGTTAAGTGTTAACAAGAAAGATAAATTGCGTTCGTAGTCCACGTACTACTTTCTTAACACTACGACCTAGCATGGTGGACGAGCAGTAAAGATCTGGCCTAGGATTCGGGAGGACGGGGGTTCAAATCTCAGTCCGGCCATGCAGATTTAGGTTTTCCATGGTTTCTACAAATCACTACAGGGATAGTTCCCTAAAAATAAAATACGATTATTTTATGGCATAACCAGTTGTTTAATACCACATACCCAGTCCTCCAAATCCTTCATGCCTATTTTTTACAGCGTAATGTTTGTAGTAAGATTTGAATTATATTATACTGTTAGTAAAATTCTATATTTCACATTTTACTTTAATGTCACTTGACTTGCAGTGAATAAGTCATCACTGAAGCAGTGTAATCCACACGTTGAAATTCTGTTAAAACACACCAATAAGATCTTGAATTCAAGTCATTCGCCATGTTGTCTCAGGACGTTTTGGCACCATGATGGCGTTGTTGTCCTGGCATGGGATTAAGTAATTTGAGTCCCGATGGTGGGAGAAATTATCAGGGCAGGAGAGGTAGTCGTACATGATTCCTAAGTCTAGACTTTGTAACAAAATCTGTCAGAAGTTCGAATGGACTGAGGTAATACGCCACAGCTGATGGGGATATTAACCGCCGAGAACTCCATAGGAATGTTTTGGAAGAGTAGGCCTCAATGAGCACTGGGATTCAGCCCATATCTTATTTCATCTGCCATCCACAACCCAATAAACTGGCCACACATACCACCATAGTCATCCAAACTTACAGTAAAACCAACGAAAATTTTCATTCTGGGGAAGTTACTATAGAGAAGTAAAAACCATCATAAAAACTGCCTACGCCAGGGTAAACGATATGGCATACACTTTGACTTTTTTGACGTTTAGGACAATCAACAGCACTATCGAGAAACTATTACCATTTCTGCCGAACATAACCTAGATAGCGCGACCTGTAAACCGTGAATAGTAACTCTCTCAAAGTATCGATAGCACCTGTAAAAGGTATAAGTTAAGTCATAATTCGTTCCTTTCTGGTTTTTATTGTCATACTGGTGTCTTTATTCAACATTAAGTCTAACACATTTGGTATTAGATACCGTACAAAGAGAAAAAAATTAAATGAATTTTTTTTTCAATAAATGAATTGAATAGATGATAATTGACTCATGACTCATGCAACCAATGGTCAATGGATTTACTATCTCAGCCAGTGCATAGATCATCCCGATTTTATCTCAACTTCCGTATAGTATTGGTTACCGTCCTTCAATAGTCAAAATTCGGGTTCCTATACAGCTCCCAACTCCAAGCCAAACAGGCAGGTGTGAAATATTCGTTATATACCCAAACAGTGTTCATTCAGCTCCGTAAAGACCTCTGGGCAGTTTTTGCTCGTTCAAGGTTTAGGCACCTGCTAGCTGTGATGTCCCTAGAGTTCCCCAGTGTTTACATTACTTCTATGTTAACGTCAGAGTATAACCTGGCGTTACGATAATGATCAGTAGTCGGCGGGGAGGACACAGGAGTTTAGACAGACGTAATAAGGCGAAGCTGGGCGAGGCGGGGCAGCTGGGAGCCCCTGCCCGGACACATGATTAATAATCGGCTTTGTTTTGACGTCTGCTCATTATGTTCATTTGCCGGCGGTGATGAATGGCCGATAGTGGAGCTAATGTTCCCACATGTTTCTAAATGGGATGTTTTACGGTAGCCACGAGCTGCGGACACTTGCAGACCGTAAATTAGACCAGCTCGCTCTGTCGTCACATACCCACTCCACTCCCTGTACTACATGTCAGCGAGGCCTGTCGGCGGCCTTCTTAATTTACCAGATGTCTAATCCACTCAACTCGGCACTACTTGCTCATCCACATTGGAAGAAGATATACCGCTATATATACTGTACGTCAAGCATCAGGATATTTGGCAAAATAACTGCTGGCCTCCAGTTTGAGTCCAGAATATTCTAAGCAACATTTTATGACATTCTCTGGAAACAAGCCGATTACTATTGATACACAATATTTCGGCGACATAAAACTTCGTCGCCATCTTCAGGTGCAGTTGTAAGCCTTGAAGTTTGCCTTGAGGACGTTGTTTAAAAACTGACATGGCAACGACAGACGTTGTTACGTTGCCTAGCAGTATCGCAGACTTCATAAGACGCTCGCGAAGCACAAAAAACAGAGCATTGCTGACGAGCAGCCTCAGTAACAGGTATTCACGCATCACTTAGCTAGAAACCAGATCAGACGCGAGGCGAATTTCAAACGCTGTCCCAGAAGCCTCTCGCATGTGCCAGCACCTTAGTTCATTCGAAATCGAATCCATGTCCTTGTTCCAAACTATGTTCCGCATCGCTGATTTGTCCTTTTATCCCAGGCAAACATGTCGGGCATGTTCCAAACAACATTGTTTAACACACCGTATTGTCTGGCCGATGTACTCCTTTCCGCATTCACACGGGATGCTATAAACTCCCAGTGTAAGAAGGATAAGGTCATCCTTTGGAAGGCGCAAAATGTTCCTTAATTTTGGAAATGGTAGGAAAATGGTCTTAATGCCATTTTTTGCTAGAACTCTTCCAACCCTAGATGTTGTGGCGCCAGACTACGGCAAGAAGGCTAACTGATCGTGTGGAACATTATCGAGGTTATTAAGCCTGCATTTACTTCCCGGAATGCCAACTGTATCTAATGTTCACTGTACCCATTCTGTCTGAAGGTATGACGTAGATGTTTTAATTCACCAGGTAGACTGTTCTAATCGTATATTGCCCTGTGGACAAGAGTAGTGAGTACTGTCTAGCGCTCTGCCACATGACGATGACTGCGCGCGTTAGGTACAGGTCCATGTGTATTGTCTTTCTGTACACAGTGTGTCCTAAAGTTCCGTCGGATAGTAAAGTCCAAAAAGGGCAGGCGGCCTTCCTTTTCCACCTCCATCGTGAACTGGATATTTCTGTCGATACTGTTCAGGTGAAGGAGAAACCTATCAAGGTTGTCTCTGCCATGGGGCCAAAAGACAAATGTGTCATCCACGTACCGATAACATGTTAAGTTATATACAAGTCCTGGAACTGGCAAGGATGATTCTGAAAAAGAGGTTTTCCACTCTCCAAATATTTATTTTTTCCATCGCAGCAGAGCTGAGATGAGAAGCTTTCGGGAAGCATCTTATTGTATCCAAATAAATATGGCCACAAAGCTAAAGGAAACTAATTAAAGTAGCTGACTTATGGCTATGAGACAGGAAATGCCACAAGGAATACACAGAACAGCCAGAAGAGATATAGAAAGATCACTAGAGAGCAACTGATATCAGATCAGTTTCAAAGGTCACAGACATCTTGGAGAAGACATCCTGTTTGAAGTGGCAGTGGACAGGCGTTTGCTCAGAGGGAAGATGATAAATGGCTAAAACATTGTTGGGAAGGAGTCCAAGAGATCATCAGACACCTGGAGGAAGATCACAAGTCCACCAAGTCCGCTCAAGACTTTCCACTTCGAAATTTTATTCAGATTCTATCTGGACTCATAATTCTAAGAGGTCACATCAACTCACTTTTGATTCAATATATATATACATATTGAATTGGCTGAAGAGTAGATAGGATTGGGGACAAGGAACGAAAAGGAATTTGGTCATGGCCTTTTAGAAGAAACACACTGGCATTTAAATGGAGTTTTCTAGTAAAAGGAAATTTAAAAAAACTTATTCCTCTACTTAATAGCTGATAAATATCGAAACGACGTCAGTTACGGGAAAAAAATATTTCTGTGAAACCCAACAAGCACATATGTTTACGAAATTTTAAATGCGATCGATTACCGAGCGACGGCACCTGTGTATCTGATTTCTGCAGCTTGTACCGTTTACGAACTAGAGACCTTTGGCACATGAGCAGACAGTGAAGTGATAGTATTAGAATTGCACTTTTCTTTCAAGACTAAATCCTAAAAAGATTGCCATGGAAGATGTTCGTTTTAAAAGATTTTTAGAAACATAGCATATGTACCACATCGTATGGGTTTTTCAAATGCAAATGGCATACGTCTTTTTTTATTTCTTTTTCATCCATTCTCATCTATTTTTCTCTTCCTATGACTTTACGCCTGATCGACATCGATATCATTACAGGCGGGAAAGTACTGGCGATAAGGAACCGAAAGGCAATGGCCTTATGAAAGAACCATCACGGTATTCAATTGGAGTAATTTCGATAAACAAAGAAAATCCGTAATCTGGATAGTTGGACGGGGATTCGAACCTGCGTCTCCCAGAGTGTGAGGCCTAATTGTTTCCGCTCACGTACCGCGCTGGGTATCCCCATTTAGACTGAAAAATATCGCAGCCGTAATCAAAAGACCACTGCATAAATTTTGTTTCAAATATTGGTTTTCGTAATTCATATGAAGTCATTGACATTAGTAAGGTTTTTTCTAGCCTCTAAATGTTGACAAGAAAACCATTGCTAAGTTACGTGAGTCTCGCAGCGGGCTGAGACATTTCGTAACAAATTAGGAACAGTCTGCGTCTCGTACGCAAAATAGTTGTCTTAATGCCGGGAAGTCATTAATCAGCCCCCGGCGTACTCTTACCTTAATTGGCCGTGATTAATAACGAATGTCAAGCTAGCTCACCGAGCCGAGAAATTGCATCACAGCGTAGACGCCCTCATTTAGTCCGGGTTAAACAAAGATTGTTACGACAAGCGTTTTCCTTCAGAATCATCATTTTTGTAGCTTGTAACTATAATGAGACATGGCATAACAGTAAGCAAAGGACGTGCCGTGCTTACATCTTACACTATTTGACCACCGTATTTCAATTTTTCTGAGCTTATAGTGACCAGCTCCATTCTCCTAAGACATGAATGATACTTTGATATACTTACTGGTGGTGGAACCAGTTAGTTCCTACTGAGTTTCGCTTATCGATGATGACATACAGCTTTAGATTTTTGATAAACTTCCGCCTAAAAACAACTGTTGATTTATTTTCATTTATTTGCATGCGCGTTTCGCCCTTATAGTGTGGGGCATCGTCAGTGGATGTGAATTTCTGTTTACATGTGTGTTATTACATTTTGTTCGGAGTATTACAAATTATTATTTACATCTTTACATTGTACTTACAGGTATGGTTATGATCTTCACATGGCGGTGTGGAACAGCACTATAGGCAGCTTTACAGATCTTCTTCTGTATAAGTAACACTGTTTCAAAACTTTCACGGATTTATGCATAACTGTTTGGCAGTGTACACATTATAATATCAACTGTACACTGCTTTTCCTTGTTACCGCATTTGTGTGCTAACTAAATGATGTTTGCTTTGGGTAATACAGTGGTGCCAACTTCATTTCATTATTATTATTTTTTTGTTTAATGTTGTGTCGTTGTATCTGTGTTGTTCTCTCAAACTTTCTCTCTGTTTTTCTCAGTTGCTGTGTACGGAATTTTTTTTTCATTTATTGATTTTGTGTTATTGCTATTTTAATTGAATTTAAGAGTGTTGTATTAGTTTCTCTGTGTAGTGGTTATTTTTAGTGAGTCAAATAGTGTTTTATTAGTTAAATTGGTGAAGTCATTTAATACTGATTTTCCCATTCCTACGGCTTTGTGTATTTGGTAACTCCCTTGAACTGTTCACGTCTATCTGTTGGGTGGTAGGGGGATGGTTGTAGTCTAATAAATGTTCGGCGAATCTTTGTTTCGAATAATGAGGCAATGTTTCTAAAAAAAATTAATTAAAAAAAAATAACCTGGCTCTTGCAAGTGGACTCTCACGCACATCGACATTAATGTATCTCTTGTATGCTGCAGGTAATAATGTAGCAACTTGGTACAAAAATCAATGCCGACAAGTTTTCAGATTAGGCAGAGAGGAACGCCTCACCGCGTTGCCGCTCACAACACCAGTGTAAACGCTCGAAACCAATAAAATTTATTGTAACTACATTATAAATCAAAACACGTTGAATATAAAACTCTTTCAACAATAAATATTATTGTACAGCACAATAACATCAAAATAAAAAATTTTGAGAACATAAAAAGTATATTAGATGGTTTTGCTATTTGTTTTAAATACAAGACATACAGATGGAGGACAAAATAATACGAACACCTGTGAAAAATTATGACGTATTTCATACCTGCAGTACAGCCGCGCCACCTGCAACTGAAGTCAGCCACCTAGTGAGCGTGAAGAGGAAGGTATCAGTCTCTCAACACCAGTCACCTACGATGCATGCGTCTATCGAACTGTCTGTGATAAGTTGAAATGTCAGACCTGTCAGAATTCCAAAGAGGAATGATTGTCGGAGCGCGTTTAAGTAAGGCTTAGGTTACCGAAACATCAAACTTTTTGGGGTTTGCAAGAAGTACGGTATCAGCCGTTATGACAGCGTAAACGAAAAAGGGTAAGTTGGGGTCTTCAAAGCACAATAGTTGCCGAAAGTCAATGCTTACTGATAGGAATAGACGGGTCTTGAAGCGCATAGTAGCCTGAAAGCACAAGCAATCGTTATTCTGCATGGTAGAATCAAATCCCAATGACTTTCTAAGCATTCTAGGGGATCATGTTCATCCTTTTGTCCAGAGTGTATTCCCTGGCGGGCGACCGCTTTTTAAAGACGACAACGCCCCTATCCACACTGCAAGTTGTGTTCATGCATGGTTCGAAGAGCATGACGAAGTTGAACATTTCGCTGGCCCCCTCAGTCTCCAGACTTGAATATTATTGAACATTTATGGGAATATTTGGAGTCCAAACTTTGTTCCCGATTTCCTCCTCCAGCCAGCCTTTCGGAATTAGAGACCATTCTTCATGAGGAATGGCTTAATATACCTTTCAATATTGCCCATGACCTTTATGCATATATCCCACGTCGCATTAAATCTGGGGGGGTCCAACCTCCTATTAATAAAGATTTTCCATTATTTCACAGGTGTTCGTATTATTTTGTCCTCCCCCTGTAGTTACTAGGCCACAATGTTATTGAAGTAGATGTGGTGATGAAAATGGTCTTTAAATTCGTAAGTTCGACGACCTCTCATGTCCTTATTTCCCACAAAAATTGAAATAGTAGTTTAGTTGCATATTTGACCAGCTCTATATAGCCGACGTGAAGACAGTGAGGAAAAAAAAAATGTTCCAACTCAAGTCCCATGTGTGAAAGAAGTCCATGGAAAAGTGTGGAATCAAGGCAAAAGACATCGAAGAGAGGGAAGGGATGACAAGAAAAATACCGTTCGTTTTTGGTCAACGAAACATATAAAATGTGTAAAATTTTGAAGCGTGAACTTATTTCGTTTACGTGGTACAAGTTGTGACGGGTGGATAGACAATGAATTGTCCACAACAATTTTCCGTTACCATCTGCCTGCGGAACCCTGACAAGGAGATGAATGTTTCGCGTAAATACAGACATGTTTGAAAAGCGAAAGGGGAGGTTTCTGGTGTGAAATCAAAAATTCTAAATTGATATACGAAATTCGGAGAAGGGACTCTTGACTTTAAAGCAATCCGGAGAATTATGTGTAGCTGATGACTACATTAGAAGCATCATAAATATTAAAAACAAAAAATTTTGTTCAAAGAGTTTGCAAAATATTTAATTCATTTAAGATCAGAGCGTTTCACGGCGTTGTATATTACAAAATATTGTCGGTATTTCAGCCGCCTCAAAATGTCACTGTCTTGAATCGTTTCGGACACAATATTCGCCCTTATTTTCAACCAACTGAACCCACACTGGCATATTCTTGTTTATTTCGGCGGTGCCACGGAAACGGTGTAGTGCAGAATCTGGATTGACGTCACCGCCAAGGTTCGACATTTGTCTTCTAAACAACTACAAAGCTAACTGGACTTCAGTTGGTTGAAAATGATTGTCCCCTTCAGAATTGCATATAGATGCGGCTGGAAGGCCCAGAGTATTTTTTGATACTACATATTCATATGTCAACAATGTTTATAAGTTTTCCTAAATAACAAAAAATTAAAAAACTATTAGTGTCTAGCAGTTCAGAGTTAATTCTCGAATCTCAAAACTGAGGTGTTTAGGTAGAAATGCGGCCGGAACAACAAGAAACAAAGTCAAATTTGATGATATAATACTTATGTAATACGACATGAAAAATTGTAAGTGAAGAACAAAATTTTTCGATATCTCTCTTAGTTTTAAGATATACTGGTTGTTTGTGGTCCGGACCAAAAAAAAAAAAATCTACATAACCACAAGGAATTACACACTGGATATGCACAATGGGTGTTTTGTTTATTTACTACCGGTTGTGGTTATACTGAAATGCGGTCTGGACCAGAAAAAAAAAGTTTAAAAAGGCACAAGGAACTATAGACCATATCTGTTGTAATTAATTTTTTGATAGTCTATATCTCGAGAAGTCACAGAATTTGTCTTTTTGGGTTACATAATCAAATTTCAGTGCCACGTTATGATAGTGCTGCCAAAATTACGATGATTCGGTTAAAACAATATTCTCTTGATGAATTTCAGTTATTTCTTAAACATTTCATATTTTGGTAAAGCGAGATACGTAAAAGACAATAATTTAAATTTGAAAATTAATTAGGAAGTTTGAAACTAGGGTTTAGATTAAATCGTTTTTAAATGGAACGCACCGAAAATGTAATATTTTCTACAATTCTGTGTACAGAATTGAGCGTAAATATTTGACGTTTTGGAGGAAATTAAGAACATATGAAATGTGTTAACATATAATATTGATTAAAATTAAACGAACATACAAAAGTATGAAATCAACACATTTGGCAAATAACAGGCATAGAAAGTAGCTTATGGAAAACTACAGGGCGTTCGCCGGAAAACGCTACCCTCCCAGTCTGTTGCCGCCGGCAACTTGCTCGGTCAGTGGAGCCAGCAATTCCCGCCACACGGCACCGTGAATCACCGCACTGTTTAACACCTCCGCTGCCCCAACAGTGCAGTGACACAGTATAATGGGACCCTTACATTGTTAAGAACGGTTTCTTTGCATCGTAGCTAGTTTGTGACTTCAGTTTCTTATTAATCAGTGTTGTGAATAAACGTTTCTTTGCGGTTTGGCTGGTTTGGGGCTTCATACTCTTACTAATCTGTACCGTGTTTGAGTGTGAGTAAAATTTTGATACGTTACAGTTTGCAACAAAGAATATTTCTCTACGATACATATGTGAAGAAGAAGTCGTTTAAAAAGTGTCGCAGTAAATTTCGTCGCGAATTTCCTGGCGCTTTACTGCCAGCTAAATCAACAATTCTGCGTCTGGTTAAAAAAGTAAGAGAAACGGGTTCATTTTTTAACAAAAAGAGACTGTCGGTCAACCGTATTGTCACAGAGGAGAAAATTGACGATATCGCTTTTCGACTAGAACAGTCACCCAAAAAATAATTAAGTCAGTTAGGGCAGCGTGTGTCTCGAAATATGTTCAGAAGATGTGAAATGTGCATTACACAAGAGGGTCAACACTTCCAGCATCTTTTATAAGGTAAGCTAATGAATTACGTCACATTTAAATGCTTAGCACATACAAGTTTATGAAGTTTATGAAGCGTAATTATTATGAAATAGTCCGCGGCCGACGGTCGAACAATGCCGGAAGCTGTCCGCTCGCTCGCCGGGAGCAGTTTCTTCCTTGTAGCGCTAACAGTGGGTTGCGTTTCCCGGCGAACGCCCTGTATTTGTAAATAAGCATTTTGAAACTGGCAGTTTTGGTTTATTTATTGAGATACAGTTGAATATGTGATTGAGGCAGATTATTGTAATAGGCATGCGGAGATAAAAGACTGTCGCTGAATAGTAATACGCCTATAATTGCATCAAACAAGCAACGAGAGTGATGACAAAAAACGTGTATTTCTTTCACAAATGATAAGAGAATGTTTAAGCAATAATCGTTAGCATTAGGAAAATTATTTAGATGGGAAGCTAAGCCTGCGGTGGGAAATATTAGCAACACTTCGGGTTCAGCTATAAGTTTATTTCCTGTTTATTACCGACTCCAGTAAAATCTGTCTCCAACGGAAGAACCATAAATTACAGACTAAGATGAAAATGTAACAAGAAAACAGTAACATTTTAAATGTTTTCATTCGGGTCTTTAAAAACCTAACGTTGGCTTAATTAAGTAAACGTCTGCTGACATTGAGTATATTAATTGCTATGTAAGTGATGTATTATTTGGCTTTTGGTATATGGTAAATCATTTTTTTTTTACATTATGGAAACACTTCAGTACCGAATATTCCTTCGTCAGTGCGAAACACCACATTTTTGTTGCAGCTTGAGTTAAAATTACCGAATCATTTAAACGTCATCCAACACTTTATTGCTGACAAAAGATCGATTAATTCCTTGTCAGTGAATATTAACATAATTTTGACAAAAGTTTGAATCCTGAAGTTAGGTATAATGACATAAATTCAATGATGCGTCGGTGAGTTTGTCCAGAATTTTAAAAAATTAAAATAAATCCATTTTATAGATTGGAAGAGGAAGAACAGATAGAAGTTTAAGAGTTTACTGTAATTCTATTGCACTTGTTATTTTAACTAGTACGTATGTTACATTTAAAAATATAAGATTTTCTGTCTTTGTGATATTGATTTCTTTTTACTCTTGGTTACGAGCAATGGCCAAACCAAAAAGTAAAATAATTAGAACAATTTAAAATTATGTGGGTGTATCTGTATTGTCAAACATTACTTTTGTGAATTGTTAGCCGCAAATGTAAATGTTTTCTATGTTTTAAAGATTGTACGCATTAAGCCCCTTATCGAGATATCACCAGTGACAATCTGTTTTATAAATTTGGTTAAATATTTTTGACGTACAGTACGGTTAACTTATTGATTTTCTAATTAATATTTAGGCTGGCGTTGGTAGGTTTTGTATCAGAATGATCACGTATCCTTTTGGAATCATTTGTAAAACTATCACTTTTTTTTTTAGTACAGTACGTTTTTTCGTATGTCTTCCGTTGCCATGTCTGTTTTTGTCACAGGTGCGACAATAGAGCATAAAATAGTTGCGTTAGCCGTTATTTAACAAAAATTCAATTATTTAATCAACTGCCGGAAAATGGCCGCAACAACATTGCATTTTTTATTTACTCATTTTTAAATTTAACGCTTGAATTAGATTATCGTCGGTGAAATTGTGGTAGAGTAACGAATTTGCTAAACTGAAAGTATTTTTTTTTTTCCTACTAAGACGTGCTATTATCACAGCACTTCTTGCAACATTTCAATTTTCTCTTCCTGTTACTTAATTCGTTTTGACATTGTGAATTTGAAATGCTGTTACAGGTATTTAGGCGAACCTCGCTTTGACCTGGAAGCAGACAATGAAAGTGCTGCAAGAGCGGTACGAGAGGGAAGGCAGGTCCGTCCCTCTTTGTGGAGGGCAATCAGTGCCAGTTTGTGTAGAGTGAGGTTTTTGTCCGTCGCAACTGTAGAAATGAGGAGAGGCTGAGGGCGGATGGGCGAGAAACCAGAACTAATGTGGCCTAGCCGCGCAGGTACTGCCGCGGAGAAACACAATACCAGCTGCAAACCCCGGAGACGAACCACTTCCAAAGCTGAGATACTGGGTTATCACTACATACTCATACTACAACACGTTTAGAGAAATTTTTCTAAAGTTGAAACTCAGACGTTAGCAGATAAAAAAGAAATAAAATTTAGTCGTATTATTCTGTCACCAGTCTTTCAATTAGTTTGGAACAGTCAATATTCTCCGTTTAGTTCTGTTTTTATTTACTTTTACGCCTTAGACTCCTTAATGGTAGGCTTGAAGCCTCTGAAATGAAGTTTTTTCCTCCATGCTTCAGAGAACATGAAAGGATAAAGTGAGGAATAAAATCAATCGTGCAGAGGCCGGTATAAACATTAGTATGGCAAAATCCTTGCAGCGTTCTCGCCTCGGGTGGTATGGACATGTTTAAAGTAAGGGGGAAGAAAGAAGAGCAAAGGCCTACTTTAATATGAACATCGAAGATTAAAAGACGTGTGAGAAGGCACAAAAAGAAATGGATAGATCAAATCAAGAAGGATATACAAGACTTAGGGCTTACTCTGTTTGGTGTAGTTGCCACAGTGGTCGACTATGCGGCAAATTGAAACTTTCACAGTGGTGGCCAATGTACCCTTCAGAATTTCCATGTCATTAATGTGTTATGCAATTACTTCATTGAGTGATTACTGGATGAGGAAAAATACATCACACGTATTCTTCTATTAGCCAGATATCTGAAACCGTTGTTCTTGTGTCTTGGGATGACTACAGCGTTTTACTGTTAATATCACTTGAATGTGAATGAATTTTCCAACATCCTCCACCAAATATAAACAGGTTTAATCCTTTTTCCAGCTAGTTCTGTGGTGGTGTTGCTTCGATTCAGTTACTCATATTTTGTAAATTATTTGTCCAATAACAGGCAGACTGAAAGTAGAAAAATTACTGAGTCCGCCTCTATCACCACAAAATGTGAAGCCGTTTTACTTTTTTACGATGATGATTACGTGGAAATAAAATTAGTTAATTTTCCTTTTAAGCAGTTTACGGTAAGTAATACGTAGCCTGCATGACCGTAACACGTTGCAGTCTTAATATTTTCCTTTGCTCCTTTCATTTATTATAAGATGTCTATAGAAATAGACCCATAATAGGTTCCTAGTGCAAGGTAATGCTAAACTGAGAAAGCAACAGGTGTAGTGAACTCTCTAAAACAAAATAAAACGCCCTTCACCTAATTTTTACCTTACTCTTATGTGTTACTCTTCAGGCTACTAATTAATATATGATTTCCTCTTTTGTCTCGTTTATTTGCACATTTCTGTTCCGAAATAACGCAAACAATTAAAATAAAAACTTGGTGAAGTAAAATAGTCATCAAATTAATTCTATAATATCTGGTGCTTACGTTTGCAATATGTAATGATCCACACATTTTTATAATTTGATAATGTTTATCTTAGCATTGTGGTAACAGATCTTTATGAAACGGAGCGTTACACAACTTCGAACACGAATGTTACAACCAAAGGGAGACCAATTCTAAGTTCCAATTAGCATATATTGGTTTCGAGGGTCCTATATTACCGCCATGGGTTTCAGCAGGTCGGCATTAAAAAGAGGATTAAGTCAACTGCACTAACATTTTTAGTTTTTGTTCTTAGTCCTGATTTTATTTCTTTTTACCAACGAAGACTGTTAATGACAAGTATTCTCCGTTCTTATGTGTTGCTTCTCCAGCTTTGTGAACTTTTTGTAGCTGTTTGGAAAGGTAGTTCTAATACAGACAACTTTTAAACCCATCTTATGTTTATGTTGTATTTTTATGAATTTGTATTGTTGCTTCATACATGAATGGAAAAACTTAACAATTATTGCACTAAAGAAAATTAGTAAGTGATTGCTATTATTTCTCTAATCAGCCTGTTTGATTTTTTCTGCTTGCAGCACAATCATACTGTAAGTATCCTACAAACGTATTAATTATAACGTTAAATTTAAAGTAGTGGATATAACAAATAACAAGGGAACTCGTTTGTCTGTATTATATATCTCAAGTAATCAATAAAAAAATTGCCATTGTGAATTAGCTTTTGGTTCGGTGATGTAAGTATTCAGTGCAATGAACTATTTAACTGCATCAACAAATTAGAACTTTAATTTTGCTGATCATTAAACTGCCTACTAGGAATAAACGCTACTTTGTGGATCCCTGGATTTATAACATCGCAAAGATAGATTGTTCCTTTCTATCTAATTTTTCTCATTAATTTGTCACAGTCTGTGATTTAATGACCATATTTTAAAGCTGCAGGATTCTATGATCTTCTGTTATCACTCACTTTGATTACATCGGTATACCTCAAAATAGAAGCGTTAAGGAAACCAACAAAAATTACAGTAATGGTTGCCCTCCTGCCCCCAGAAATTCTGCTATAGATGCAAAAATCAACTTCTTTATTACTTGCTTCTCTTAGGAACAATTAGATGGTAGTAATTCAAATATGTTTGTATTATTTTTTTCAGAAATCAATTATTTTTCCTTATGATTACAACATTCATAGAAGCTGTTGATAGATTTGAAATCAACTTCAGAATAGGCGAGGAGACCTGTAAACGGATATGTCGGTTTTGCATTTAAATTTCTCACATATTGCTTTGATCATCTGCCCTTCGATTAGTCTGTTAATATCCGATATTTATCCTTGTCCTGAAATAATTATTTCATCATCCTTATACCTGTTTCAAACTACGTTCAAAGTTATCTGCCTCCAATGACCAAATATTGTGTTCTTCTAGAATTTTGCCGTACGGTTTACTCGATTTATGCGTTAAACATCTCGCTCAGTAGACTACATATCCATTCTGACCTCGGATTCGAGAGAATAAGGGTTCGAATCTTGTCCCGCCATCTATGGTCACCCCAAATCACTCCAAGCTGTAATGGCCAAATTCCTTCCCGAGCCTTGCCCACAGTCCTTTCCCTCCTCTAATCACCTCAATGTCGAAGAGGCGTGAAGCCATAACCAAAAAAAGGCCCCTTTCACACTCTAATTTTTTCACTTATAGTTTTCAGGACATTTTTCTTACCATTACATCTAAGTATCAAACAAAGCACCACCATTTGAGACCAATATTTTTCATTCTACAGCCCTCTGTTATGTTTAAGTACTCATTATTAAGTAGTATTAATATTTGGATTAATATTTGAGACCATTTCTCAAAACAATTTGCTATTCTAGGAATGTGCAAATGCAATGGCGTAAGATTGCATGTCACGGGCAACTCTCAGATTATTGTCCAGTTTTTTTCAACGGAACCTAGCGGCTGGTCCAAATAATTTTAACAACACTGAAACAAATGCAGAATTTTTTTTTGTAAACTGTAAATCACATGTTATAAGTCAGCCTGTAATCGATTAGTGCCTAAGCAATTCATCTTTACTGTGCTGTACGAATTTAAATAATAATCTATAAAAGATCTGTTATCAACTGTAGTGAAATTGCCTTAATGAATTAAGATCATTTCACTACTTTCAGATAAAATACGCCATCGATAAATTGACAGTGTTGTTCATTAGACGCATAGAACTAAATTTACCATCCTTGCCTCACTATTCAAGTCCAGCGTAAACCTCTTACAGGTGAATTTTTTATTTGTGTGGTGTTGACCTTCGTGTGTATACAGCAATTATAGTGAAAAAAGCACAAAAATAACATCTTGAATGGTATGAGAGTTAACAGGTAGCTAAATAACAGCAAAAGCAGAAAAATTATAAAGAGGAAGAAATAGATACAAGTTGTATATGGATTGTTTTGGCTCTAGAGGGATATGATGAACGATTATTCATAAATGTCTCAATACGTAGTGGGTGAATTCGTGTGGTTTTATCAGCTGATGACAGCGTTTCGATTTAATCCACATGTCGCCTACAGTTTAACGTGAATCGGAACTACTCAGCGTTCTAGAGTAATATATATATATAAAAATCCTGATCGTGGGTTTCAAACCAGTGACCACGTGTCTTGTAGGGGACCACCTTCGCCACTGAGCTACTATATCATTCGAAGTACATGGTTTACAGTGACATATAAAAAAAACCACTCAAAAAGATTTCATTTCGACGAGGCTAGGAAATTTTATTACGGGTTTTCTCCCTTGCACATACGTACCGGAGCCTCCTGAAAAAACATGTCCGACCACAGACGTCCTCGGAACGCGGATAACGGCAGCACATCCGAAAAAAAGAATTAACATACGGCGTTGAAAGAAGCGCAGAAACAGCAGTCTGGCAGAGGTTTTCACCCCATTACTCGTCGGTGTCGGACGTTTATCTCCATGAGGGAGCGGGGGTGTAGGGAAGGGGGGGGGGGCGTTATTTTCGGACAGCTGAATGGGGCGGCAGTTCGCGCTGTGGCGGAACTTAACGAGACGTCTGCGCGACCGAAAAATATGCCGCGAGACTCAGACGGGTTCCGCGTAAATCTGCATGTGAGACGGTGCCATGCCATAGCATACCATCCCATGCCACGCCATACTGTATCCCGGACAGCGTCCATAAAGTAGAGGCACTGGGAGGGCCTCGTTAGAAGTTTAACTGCCGCGGGGTCCGTCTAGTGCCCACATGCGTCAACTTGGAGCGTCAGAAACAAACCGAAGCACTTTCATCCGAGGGGACCTGTAAATAAAACATGGTTCAAACACTGAGGCTGTATTTCCAGGAGACATCTTGAAAAGACGAGCGTGAATTTAATGAGGTGACATTATGACATAGTGTTTTGTTTCGGTGGTTCTGATTCCGTTTTGTTATGTAGATTCCGGAAGAAAGAAGGGGCGGTCATAGGTCTGTTTTCAGCACGTCCAATTCTGGAGTATTAGATTACTCTTCAAGTTGGAAACTGGTATAAGATTATACATCAATTTAGTCCAGAAAGTTAACTACCAAAAGATGTAAAATCAATGCAGGTTGAAATTCCGATAGCCAAGCGTTTATGGTTTCAAATGACTGCCTAGATAAACCAATATTTTCTGTTTCGTAATCACTGTAGCTTTGCCTAGCCCCTAACAACACGAGGAGAAAGTATGCGACATGTACTCACTTTTCTATCATTTCATTTTATTTCTGTGAAAAATGCATCACTATAACTTGTGAAAGTAAAATGCAATATAATGGCCCAGTTCCATCAGTCATTCCTCCAAATTCTAATATTATAAATGCTAAATTTACTCTGTTTGTTTGTTACGTTTTCACAGGTACACGACCAACCCGATTTTGATGAAATTTGACAAGGAAATGTCATTGGGTGGGACAAACGGTAGATTTTTCTGTACAAATTTATATATATATAAAAATGAATGTATGTATGTTTGTTTGTTTGTTTGTTGGTTTGTTCGTTCTTCATACAAATCCACAGTTTTCATCCGATCTCTATGAAACTTTGCACACTTATCCTTTGAAGCAAGGAGAAAAATACTGTCTACATTCGGTTTAAAAATTATCTGTGTAAATAATACATGTTGTCTTATTAATTTCGAAAAATTACTGAACGGCGATAGACTGACGCGTTGAATATGGAGGTCTCTGTACTGTTTTTCCGTGTAGTTGTCGGGTAGCTCAATGGTTAAAGCTCTTGCTTACTAATGTTTGGGTCGTGGTATCCTGTTCAAATCTACGTGGAGGCTATGATATTCAAAAATTGTTTTTGATCTTAAGAGTGACGCCTCTGCCGTCGGTTATTCGGATTGAATGTTAAACTGCAGATATCACAAAATTAGGGGTGGAATGCGAGCCAAATCGTAGGAAGTCTTGCAATGCTGTAAGTGTACACTGCTGCTGTATTATTTAGTATTAGATTTTTTTTTGTCCTTTTATTTTGTGTCTGCTAAATGTTTCTGGCACCAGTTAATTTTGCCTTCTTCTTTGACATGCCTTGCGGGCGTAAACTTGCCTAAGTTGTAGCTCTAGCAGAGCACGAGCAGCTAAAGTTATTATAACCCAAGAATCGGATCCTCATGCTGAAGAAAGAAGAAAAGTCCAAGCTGAAATAAAGCTGCCCTTAGTTAACACCCCTCCCCCCCCCCACATCCCCTCACATTCGTTTGTTTTTCTGTTTTTAAATATGTTGAAAATACATTTTCTTCAAGAGACAGTTTCCGGTCATATTATGCCGACTCGGTGTTGTTTGGGACCAATCCTTCGCTACCAACAACTTTCTATATTCAGTTCTGGCAAAGAAAGTCTTAATCCACGAGTACGAAGTCGCGGGTATTAGCTAGTAATGTACATTTTGTCACAGAATTTTGAAAACCAACCGAATAGTGACAGACACGTAGCTTGTGTAATTCTCTGTAATACTATACCGTGGCTCTGTGGTTAAAGCCATTGCTTTCAGGAGATCTGAGTGGTCGTTGGTTTAAATGCCGGTGGGGTCAAGAATTTTTAAGAGCTGTTCTTGATTATGTGAGCCACGTCTTGACATTCCGTTGCACGGGTTACTCGTTAAACTGTTAATCCAGCAACAACAGAGACGGAATGGGTGACAAATTAATACTCTGTCACGTAGACGGGCGAACAATCCTTTAGGATCTCTCGGCCACCAATGCCATACGCGTTTACTTTTTTAGGCTTTATCGATTACTCAGGCTTCCTTTTTTCTTGCAGTAAGTTTGTATATGATCAACACTAATGTATGTATGTCCGTTTGGGACAACTAGGACCACGTTAAGCCTTTGTTTGTCTTTAATTTGCTACGGATGTGTAAACATGTGTGTTACAACTAGCATTGTTAGTCCTATGGATGACCTACTGTTTAACGTGGAATCCAAACCACGGAAGCGTTCTAGCGTACGTCACATTACACAGTAAGTTGTGCTAGAGGTGAATGTCGTGTCAAGAGCCTTTTTGACAATCCCCGCCGAGACAAGGATTCAAACTGGGAACCTTTCAATCGCCAGTAAGATGCCTTAACCACTGAACCACCAGGACGCTCTAATCTGTATTAATATTATAAAAGCGAAAGTAGCTCTGTCTTTCTGTCTGTTTGTTACGTTTTAACGTCTAAAATGCTGAACCGATATTGATCAATTTTGACAACGAAATATCTTATATCACTAGCAAGGCCATATGATGTACAAATAATGTTTTTTTGAAATGAAATCTTGATAACTACCAGAATAGTGACTGACGGACGGATAGCCTGTATGAGTCTGTAATATGATATCGTTCACTCAGGCTGTTTTTCTCTCGCAGTCAGTTACTGTATGTCCTGTTTATTAATTTTCGTTTACAGACTTATTATATACTGTAGATGTTGATTTTCGCTGCACCAGACTATTATTTTGTGCCTAAACGGTTGTGGCATCTGTAAACATATATACATACCTCCCAGGCGTAAATTACCTGAGATGAAGCTCTAGCAGAGGACGAGCAGCTAAAGTTATTAGGATTCAAGAATATGATGCTCATGCTGAAGAAAGAAGACAAAACCAAGCCGAAAGACAACCTGGCCTCAGTTAAACTCCCCCCACACTTTCGCATCTTAGCTTTTTTAGATTTTTAAACATATTGCAAATTAATTCTCTTCATGGGTCACGTATGATGGTAGAATGATATGTTGATGCGTTCTCCTTCATATTATTCAGACTCCATGTTTATGGGACACCTTTTTCGTAACATCCAGATTTCTACGAGGCGTATTTTTTAAGTAAGTACCGTTTTGTCACACCGTGGCTGCAGCGCTACGGTCGGTGTTCCGCGCATGCGCACTAGGTACCTGCATCTCTTGCCTACGCACTGACGCCATTACAGTATAATACTTCCTTGTTTACGTTGTTCATTGAGTGTTAATCGTGAGTCCCGCGCACTGTGAAGTACGGGCTGTTATAAGATTTCTTTGTGCTAAAGGCCTAAAACCGATCGATATTCATCGTGAGATCTGTGCAGTTTACGGACAAAACATTATGATTGATGGAATGGTGAGAAAGTGGGTGAGAGCATTTAAAGATGGCCGCACAAATGTTCATGATGAACAACGGAGTGGGCGTCCTTCGGTCGTTAATGAAAGTTTGGTGCAGAAAGTGGACAATAAGGTGAGAGAAACACCTGGGCGGTCAGCGTCTTGAAGACGATAACGAAGTCAAAACAGTTGTGATGCAGTGGTTAACAAGTCAGGCGGCAGACTTCTACGAGGAGGGTTTTCAAAATATGGTACTACGTTATGACAAGTGCCTCAATATTGAAGGGAATTATATAGAACAGTAGAATAAGGTACAGGCTTTCATGTAAAAATAAAATTATTGAGATATATTACCACGTATTTTTTTCATTTCAAAACAGTACTTACTTAAAAAACATGCCTCGTATATTTAACTGTAGCAATAAAATTCTAAATCCATGCGTCTGAAGTCGCGAATAACAGCTAGTAAATACATATAACAATAGGTGAGTTATTATTTGTGTGTGTTGTGTTGAACACTTGTGGACATTAGGATGCTTGAGGAAAATGTTTTCGTCCGTATTACATTAAATAATTGATTCGTGCAAAGTAGGAGATGGATACATGACACCGAGCGTGGTGAATGGTTATTTATTATTATTTCTGGTGGCCCAAACACTAAACAGATACATTCAACTCAGTATAAAAATGTTAAGATTTTGACAGGTAATGTGACACGCAATTTGAAAAGTAAAATTGACTTTTAAAAGTTGAATACGGAACCAATAAAAAGTTATTAGACGTAAGTATTAGAATTATGTATTGCATATTTATCTAAGAATTAAGTAACCGTACTTTTCTCCCGTTGCTGAACGGTAAAATATTTTACACGAAACATCTTAAAATCTTGAGAAGTAATTATAGTTTATTCCTTTCTTTCAGTTTTTTCCAGAGTAAAGACTTTAAAAAATCGAAGTAACGTTTTTATATTATCTTAGCTAAAAAATCAAAGGTAATTAAGTCGAAAATTTCATAAAGTTGCTTAAATACTGTATATATCTTTAAAAAATATATGTTTCGTGTCAAATATCTGCGGTAAATTTACGTAATTATGATTGTAATAATAAATTATAGAAATGTGAGACATCAGCGAGAAACAATACTAGAAAACTCAGATAATGGCTGCATTTTCAGTTGACCGTTATTGACTCCCAATGCTAGACATTTTTCACTTTCTCCTTTACAACGCGATTTACCAGAAATGGTTGATACGGAGATTTAACTTTCTATAGATGGTACACTAAAATTGCTGCTATATAATGTGCACTTCAGGAAATCCACAAGCACAACAGCTAAAAAAAGAGGTTAACGGAAAATAAATTCATTTTTAGTAATATCAATGTTAAGAATTCAATCTTACAGCTAGTTATTATCTGCAATGTAACCATTACGTTTTCTTCCTATATGCCAGTACACATCGACGCAAATTTACATGCAGTAGTAAATATATTTCAGGCAAATTAAGTACTTAATATAATTTAATTTAATTGCAATGGAGCACACGCTCCGGTGGCAATTTTCCTACACACCCAACTTCCCGCTATCCTTCACTCACCTACATTTGCCCTCTACAAATTTTAACTTTAAAATCTTTTAACGTTTTCGGTAGGTTATTCATCATTCCCCTTGGTAACTCATTCCAATCCCTGACACCCTTACCTAAAAAAGAAAATTCTTCCCACACCCTTGTGCCTTAAATTCAACACAAGCTGTTAACTAAATTAATATACCCCAATAGCTGGTTTTTTGTACTTCTGATTATAGAATTTCTAAACGGTTATCAATAATTTTTTGTGTTTTCGTTAGATTAATTAGATAAGAATGTGTTAGAGTTTTGAAATAGAATTTAATATCTCAGAAAAAAGAAACAAAATTTCACAAACGACTGTAAACATTATAGACTAGTAACGACACGTTTTCTTTCGATGTTTGAAAGAAATTCTTTTTGAATAGCCGTACGGTTATTTTTTAGAATTTAATTGACTAGAAATTTTAAAAAAATTTGTACACAAATTTTCTGAATAAATTGCAGTTCCGATGAAATGAAACGAAGAAAACGTGGAGATTGCACATTATCACGTATGTCTTACGAAAGAGATCGAACCCGCAGCCAATCAACTATTAAGAGCAGCAAACCAACATCGCATTAAAGGAGAACACCGCCATAATAATCTGGAATGTCCCTGCACTGCGCGGCGCAGGCTCAAAGACACTTCGTTAACGAACATATCTTCAGGACAGGAATTCCCGCCTGGGCGGTAGCCGCCGGCTCCAAAAACGAAGCGCACGATCAGGAACAAGCGTTCCGCGGCGTCCGCCGGTTATGAACATCATATTTTTCACGTGTCACCTAATTAAGATACATAGCCCCGAGCATGCCGAACCTCTAAACGATCCCTCTTTTTTTCATCACCGAACGAAATAAATAGTTCCGGCGGTAAGAAAGCTAAATAATTCCGTCAAAGGATCGGGTTCTGGCTCGAATTTGCATCTCCGGTTAATCTGCACAGGCAACGAGTGAAGGGTGATTTAGGGTCTCATTACGTGATAGAGGACAGACACGTTTGTGTTCGTGAGTGTAGCTCGTATGTCTCCCGCAGACTCCGCGTCGCCAGGGTGCATTACTCTTAAACCCAGATTTAACCTCGTACAATAACAGCCAACCGCGTATGTTCCAGGCCTCTTAACGCATTCGGATACAACTCGCAGCGGTGGTTCGTATTTCACCGGCTCCAAGTACCTCCTCTCCGAGTCTATCTCCCCGGGGGGAGAGGAAATGTTGATTTGTTGAGCGCTGTTAGGAAGCAGCGCCGAGTTACAAATAGCTGAACTAAGATATAGCAGGCCGACTGTAACATAAACGTGCTGAAAGGACCTGTTACTTGTATATGGTCAGGTTTCCTTTCGCCGAACGAAAGTCAACGAGCTTTTCTGTAAAGGATAGTTTTAAGAGGAAATATTGAAAATACCACAAATTTGTGCGAGTGAACAATGAACGAAATAGCACAGCTAATTGATTCTTGTAGTTACTGTTAATGTTTGATTTGTTTGTACTCACTGAATTAAAATTACCGCCTTAAATGCGTTTTAATCATGGTTCATTCGCACATCATCTACATCGCTTAAACTTCGTACGAGTAAATTCAGATGTATCTGAATACTGCAATTCCGAATTAGGTGATATAAACCATATAGTTTTCTCTTGCCCAAAACATAAAGCTCACAGGCCTAAATTCTTGAGAGATCTAATAAGCTTCGGTATACCTTTCTGGACAATTATTTCCTGTCTGCTGCATGGTAACGATAAGGTTATTTATAGTTTGTTAGTGAGATTTATATAAAAAAAAACTAATATTAAGATTTAGAAAAATAAGTTTTTAATAATTTTTTCTGTGTATATAAATAATTACTTTTATAAAGAACTCTTAAAAATGTTATTTATATTTTAATTATGCTGTAATGTTTATATGTGTGTTATATTAACTCTTGATTTTATAAACATATTTGTATGTATTTGAGTAATAGTCGACCTTATAATTATCTTGTAAAATGACTTGTTTATCTGTACAATGCTTTACAATGTCCTGACTATTTGTATAAATAGCTGATGGCTGTATGCTGCCATCTGGCGCTTCAGCCCAAATAATAATAATAAAAATTACTTAGTAATATCTCTGTTGAAGCATAGTTTGTACTCTGTGACCAACGTATAAACTATGATTGTTAATCTGTGCAAACTGTTCTCCGCTACATTTTTGTTCTCAGTTTCATGTATTTTTTATACGAACTAAATACTTCTCGTGTTAAATAAGTGTTTACAGCATATTTAAAAGCCAACAGTTACACATACGTGCAAATGATGATATATTTTCCGGTTTACGTCGCAGACTGAAAACTAATGGAAAACGTAATTGATCATAACATTATTTATAGGGTCATGTAGAAGTGTGCGTGGTAGAATATTTCAAACAGAAAACGGTTTCCAAATCTGCAATTGAATATCATCTTATTTTAATGTGAATAAAAGCGCAAGATGTTCTGTAATATTAGATTAGGTAGCTACAGGGCGTTCGCCGGGAAACGCAACCCACTGTTAGCGCTACAAGGAAGAAACTGCTCCCGGCGAGCGAGCGCTCATCTTCCGGCATTGTTCGACCGTCGGCCGCGGACTATTTCATAATAATTACGCTTCATAAACTTCATAAACTTGTATGTGCTAAGCATTTAAATGTGACGTAATTCATTAGCTTACCTTATAAAAGATGCTGGAAGTGTTGACCCTCTTGTGTAATGCACATTTCACATCTTCTGAACATTTTTCGAGACACACGCTGCCCTAACTGACTTAATGATTTTTTGGGTGACTGTTCTAGTCGAAAAGCGATATCGTCAATTTTCTCCTCTGTGAGAATACGGTTGACCGACAGTCTCTTTTTGTTAAAAAATGAACCCGTTTCTCTTACTTTTTTAACCAGACGCAGAATTGTTGATTTAGCTGGCAGTAAAGCGCCAGGAAATTCGCGACGAAATTTACTGCGACACTTTTTAAACGACTTCTTCTTCACATATGTATCGTAGAGAAATATTCTTTGTTGCAAACTGTAACGTACCATAATTTTACTCACACTCAAACACGGTACAGATTAGTAAGAGTATGAAGCCCCAAACCGCGAAGAAACGTTTATTCACAACACTGATTAATAAGAGACTGAAGTCACAAACTATCTACAATGCAAAGAAACCGTTCTTAACAATATAAGGGTCACTGCACTGCACTGTTGGGGCAGCGGAGGTGTTAAACAGTGCGGTGATTCACGGTGGCGTGTGGCGGAAACTGCTGGGTCGACTGACCGAGCAAGTTGCCGACGGCAACAGACTGGGAGGGTAGCGTTTTCCGGCGAACGCCCTGTATAATTCCTACGCAAATCAGCGAGGCTGTGTCTCATTAGAACTAATAGGAAATTTATTAATTTTGAGAAAATTGTTAAGATATCTCACTCGCCTAGGCCTACATAGCGAATTCTATTGAGAAATGGAATTTTTCTGAGTACAAGATATAGTAAAGCTCGTTGTTTTTCAGATTTGTGTCTAATATTAGCATCTTATTCATAGAAAAAAAAAACCCTAGTAACTAACTTAGAGTAAACATCCCGAAAGTTGGTCCTATCTTTCCAAAGGAGGCATACAAAGCCTTTGTGTTAGAGATAGTACTGCCAGTTCCTTTCCTGCAGATTAACTTGGAATCCAAAAAACGGAACTCATATGATCAAACACAACTCTCAAAAATTTTTGGCCTCACCGGGATTTGAAACCAACTCTGAGAAGTAATAAATGAATGTTATGATCATTATAGAATTCGTAAGAATTGTTTTCATGAAGTAACTATTGTTGTAATGAGAACTTCTGAATAACAAATGTATTGGAAGGGTGATACATTTGGTTGCTTCAGTTGATAGTGTGACCTTAATATTCCTATCATAAGCAGCCTCGCAAAACCAGACTAGGTCAGACAATCTGTTAAAACCTGCAATTAATCAAAACCATTGGATCGATAAAACATAGTCTTTACTGACAAGTGAAAACCTGACGAGTGAAAACTTGTTCTAATTTTTACTAAGTTCTATCAGTTCAGAAATTTCCAGGAGATTTAGATGAGTTGCAAATTACGTGGTTAGAATTCGCGGGTTTCATTTTATTTATCCTGAAAGTTGGTTTTCGTTGTCGTTGTTGTTTTTATGGCTTTAGGGCGCGTCGACAGCTAGGTCATTAGCACCCTATTTCTTTTCGTGCTGTAGTAAACTTCAGTGAAGGAAAGGGGGACTTACTTCCTCCTAACCCTGAGTATTATGGCAAAATATCAGCAGGAAACGGAAGCATTAATTATTTATCCTGGTAACTGTGTCAATTGTTTTTAGAAAACAATACAAACTGTAGTACGTATTTCTCCAGATGTTACTGAAAGTTAACGCTCTCTCTTTGAAGTAAAAAACACAGTGTCTGGGTAATTTCAACCTACAGAGTAGGAAGGTTGAAACTTGCATACATCGGTATGGGGTTATTTACAGTTTATATTTTTACATTGGTGGCTTTACTGATACTCTTCAAACCACTTCAGGTTAGGTCTGACCGACCGCCACGTATCCGTATTTCAACCCCGAGTAAGAAGGATAATCACCCGAGATTAATTACTTATGGCTACTACCCGTAACCACAGCTACATAAATTAAACAAAATCTCATGGATTCAGTTTACTGTTTATTACACTCAAGTTCACACAGGTACAACTAGCCACTGCAAACTACCAGATATCTATAACGCTTAGTCAGACTTCGATAATCTTTAGACTGCAAGTCCAAATAAGTGGTGTAACTGACTACGTCTCTAATAACTATCGACGATCCTACTACCGCACTCGTATTTGCTTCTACCGTCCTTGATTATTCTTGCACTGCACTAAAACCGTTCACATCACTACTAAAACTGTTCATCACTCTTTCTAATGTTCCTTCCGAACAACTATCGTTAATTATCACAGGGCGCAGTCAATAATAAAATCACGCTTACCATACACTTTTAACATTTTCCCGCAACTGTCCAACGACTATCCCTCAGCCGCCATATTCCATATCGCAACTCTCGATCTTGCGTATATCGCATATATCGAAATTCATGCAATCACTCTGTGGTATTACAAGGTACACACTTTGACAATAAATTTGGCCGCCGCTGAAAAATTCTATCACTCTCATTTTGCACAATCTGACATCAGTGTCATCCTAATAAACAGTAACGCAATACTGGCTTGCCAGTATTGCGTTACTGTTTCCTGGGATGACATTCAGGGGCGTAGCTACTATGGGGCTAGGCGGTGCAGTGCACCGGGGCCCCTACGCCCAGGGGACCACAAGCATACCTCAGGGAGCCCCCAAGCGCACCTCCGGGGGCCCCCAAGCGCAGTTCAGAGGGCCCACGGGCCTTCACAGCAAACTGGCAACTTTTTTTTTTTTTTTTTTTTTTTTTTTTTTTTTTTGAGCTCTACCGTCGTCTATAGGGACCCCTGAAACACAGGTAGCCCCTCAAACTGAGGGCCCCTCACTGCTCAGGGGGGCCCCAACCTTGCTCAGGGGGGCCCCAACCTTGCTCAGGGGGCCCCAACCTTGCTCAGGGGGCCCCCAATCACAACTCAGGGGCCCCCAGCCTCAGCTCAGGGGGTCCCTACCATCAACACAAAGCAAAAAAAAGGTCGTTCCATCTGGCCTGAGAACCCAAAATAAATTTTTGACCTAGCTACGCAACTGATGACATTGATGTCAGATTGTGCAAAATAAGAGTGATAGAATTTTTCAGCGGCGGCCAAATTTATTGTCAAAGTGTGTAAATACCTTTTTTACTACAAATCTATATGTCAGTGTGTTTAGTGAAGTGTTTTCAGGTTCGACTGAATGTTGAGTGTGCTGCTAAGAAAAAAGGGTAGTAACTGCAGAACTCGATAAGCAGTAGCATGCGTTTTGAATGAGAGCTTTCACAGCTGGCTCTTAACGCAAGTGAGAGTGCAAAGTGGTAACGTGGAAATGACAGCGGAAGAGACGACAGCCCGATAAGACATTGTGTCCATTTAAAGAAGTTGCCAGTCATGTAAAAGCACTCCTCACTCCCAGAATAATAAGCACTTAATTAAATTGAATAGTTTTTGGCACGGGGCCGGCAGCTGGCGCCATCTGATTGGTCCACTTCCGGCGAGCGCGCACCTTTTACAACATCCTTAATTGCGGGGATGGTGTTCTCTAGATATGTGTATGCAGATACGGGGGCGCCATGCATTATTCATGGTCACAATTGATTCGGGTGGCTTTTATGTGTTGTTTATATAGGCGGTGGGGCGGGAGGCCGCGGTCGTTATAGCGGCCGAAGTGTGTTTCTCTGTACGCAAATGAGGTCCGCCATTGTGATCGACCGTGGCGGACAATGCCTCCGCTCTAACGAAGGCTTCGCCTTTTGTGTTGCAGCCAGCTCCGGGGAATTCGCGCTCCACCAGGTCTGTTTCGTGCACGCCTCCACAGCAGGGCCAAGCACCTGGAGAAGGTTCCGAGAGGCCGAGTGTGAAGGGCGAGCGGCAACACGTGATCGAATCCTCGTCCCGCCATCCAGATTTGGGTTTTCCATTGTGTCCCTAGATGATTCCAAGTGAATGCCGAAATGGTTTCTACAAAAGACCTTGCTGGCTCCCAGTCCTTTTCCGCTTCTATTTACTTCGAGGTCGACGAGGAAAAAAATAAATAAAAAATTTAAAAAAATCAAAAAAAATCTGAGCTGGTCCCAGCAACTTCTCGGTTTGAGAGGAGACATCGAGATGTACTTCGGAAGATAAAAATAATTCAGCTATGAAAATTAATTTCTCCCGATCTATTTATGGTATGATGTACCTGTAAACCTGATTATTCAAACACCAGTGTTAGGATTTAGTGCAAGATTTCTTAGATATCTCTTAATTCCAATTGTTTTAGATTGATAGGACCTTCTCATTCTTGTGAAATGTTTCAGGTGTTCTACGCCTGATGTTTTCTTTGGTTACTTGAAGTTGCAGCAAACTACACAGTTTTCCTGTAACTTGACGCCTGGTAATTATCGATTAAATTTCGTGAGCATTACCAACATAGTCAGTACTTTCCTACAATGTGTATTTTGTTTTTTTTCTCAAAAACGATAATTCAAAAAGTAGTCAATACTTATTTCTGAAATTTAGTGCTTGCCAGTTACTTCAAGTATTAGATTTCATCACAGTTGCTGCTTATTTTAGATCCTAATATAAAGGCAACAACGTTTATTACTTTCGTGTATTAGGCATCATCATCAAAAAACCTATAGCGCATATCGTATACGTGTATGTATGATGAGAGCGGAAAATCTTGAAAACTGATCAAAAATACAATAACTTTTTTGGTTTTATGTCCTGTCGGCATAACGAGGGCCATTAAAATGATATAACGTAATGATAGGTGATGAGGATTGTCATCTGTATGTGATCCACTGAAGAATTGACAAATGTGTTTCGTGTAATTCTATTCATGAACCATGTATTCCTGGATGCGACAAGCGAAAAATAGACCAACAGCAGGCCAGGTAGTTTTAGAAAAATGCGGAATACTATCAATGAAACTACGCATACACCTTTTCCACATTTTCTGCGATACCCGTAAGCATCTCAGAAATTTCGTCTTCGAAACATCCACTGAGTACACATGGGTGAACGCTTTACACATTTGCTTCATTTCAGCAAAAGTTTAAGTTAGTGAAAAGCCAAAATTCTTAAAGAACTAAGACGGGAGAACGTCGGATATGGTGGAAAATAAAAACCAGATGTGCATTCAAAATTTTCAGGAACTCCAAGATAATCAATATGGAACAACGTTATCTATGACCCCAAAATGTGGACGGAAGTATGCTACATTTAGCCGTTGGTGGATACCTCCCAAGACTGATTGGGTTCCTTGAAAATAGTAAAGTCTTGTAGTTTTTTTAAAAAAGACCTTTGATACATCATTTACAACGCTTAAGGTTGTTAGAAAATATAAATAAGCTGGTAAAGATGTTTATAATAATCGCTGTTTTGTTATCAGTGCATAATATCACTGAAAAACACATCATACTACTAATAAACCAACGCAAACACCGCAACACACTTTTCTGTAGACTGCTTGGGGCTTCCTCAGTGGAAGTTCAAAGTGCGACCAGCCCTACATGAAAATCTCACCACCGTAGAAAACCTATCCTGAATGTTGTTTCCCAGTGATAAATGAAAAAGTATATTACACACTTCCTGATTGTGAATCATCTAAATTGCTGGAAAAATCCATGAGACGTTTTCCGTCTTCATCATTAATCGTAAAATGCCACCACGGAAAACCCCATAAAAATGCAGTTTAGCGAGAACGGGACTAGAGTGTGGCTCAATGTAATTTAGACTGACTTACCCGAAGACTTTGGCCGGATTCAGTTCTAGTTTCAGCAGAACTAAGGACAATCTGGTAAACTGGGGACTTCAAAAAGAGTCTACACGACATGACTTAGTCCGTGAGTATATCTCATGATGCCTCGCATGATACAGCGAGCGTAGGTTTCTCAATTTTTCATAGTTCATTATTATTTAATGCAGTATAAATCATCGTTATTATATCTCCTATATCCAATACTAGAAAGTAAAATACCTCTGACGAAGCTCGGTTAGTGTATTTCAAACGCGCTAGAATGCTTTCATGATTCTGACTGAAGACAAATGGATCCCTGCTATTAATTAAGCTAAGCAACGTAAGTACGGTGACCACTGCAGGGGTAGTTTACTCAGCCACTTGAATGATTTGTCTTTTAGCTGCAGAAGTATCCTTTGGGAACTTATGGTCAACTGTCCAATGCGCATTTTGTATAATATTGCTGTTTGAGGTGGTTTTCAGTAATTTCACGGTCAGCTATGCACCCCTAAAAAAATACACTTATCAGCAGAATTTCGCACAATCGTAGTGTGGTCCGACTAGAAATGATAATACACGTTTGGTACCCTTTGCATCTACCTTTTATTCGACTGGACTTGAAAATGCAAAAGGAACAATAAAATAGACACAACAGTCCACAACCAGTTTGAAATATCAGGACACATGAATCATTGTTTCCACAGGAACGACGACGTAAATAACGTTCTGTACGGTGTTGAACAATATAAGTATTTTTTCTCCAGATTTCATTGCAATTTCTGATATTTGCGGTTTAACAACGGAACTCAAATTACCCGGGAGTGTGTGATGTGAATAATAGTAAGTGGCGAAGACAGATGTATCCGTCGTCGTCAGAGAAAACTGATCACTACTGAATGAAATCATTAATTTTATTTGCAGAAGAGTCTTCTACAAATACTGCCTCCGATATAATCTTGGATTTCGGAAAGTGGTTTCTTTGACCAGTCCTTTTATATTATCTAATCAACATTGCTAATCAATTTGGTGGTGAGAATCCAGAATGACATCGCATCAACGCTTTGAATTCAACAGCTCACTGGCTGGAATGACCGACAGTGTAACTAAAAATCGCAATCCGAATCAAATAGCACAAAAGGCGTTGTGGTACTTACGCCGGAAAAGACTGAATGCGATTAGCTTCAATAAAGATTACCTTTTCCTATATAAACGAAAAGTAACATAAAAAAATCTCGTATTATGCGTGAACGAATCTTTGTTTGCCCCAATTCATTTATGATTTCTGTTTTTTTTTCTTTTCTAAAATCAAACTGAATTTTGAAAAATAGTTGAACAGGTAAAGCGAGACTTAAGCATGTTCTTGAAATGATAGGCGAGGGAAAATTTTTCTGAAACACCGCGACAGAAAGAAGTGGCAGAATGGCATGACACATTTCGAAACTCGTGGAATTAGTTCATTTCTTAATGGAGAAAAATTGTAGAGGAATACTAAGGTCAAGGTGCATGAAACAGATAATTCAGATCGACGGTTGACATGGTCAGCGAGATTAACTAATGGAAATAAGAAATCAGTAGAAAGACAGTAGACTTGTTGGTTAATGACACCATCATAAAAACTGTAAATATATATATATATATATATATATATATATATACAATAGAACAATTTTTTTTGAGTAAAAAGAGCTGTACGTTTTATCACTCATATAAAACATAAGTGAAAGGGTTAAATTACGTGGCAGGTTGACACTCTTTATAAAAACGTTAAAAATATTAAGATACGGATTAAATTAAGCAAAAATATGCAATGGAGGCGCAAAATCATTCGCGATAAATATCTAGATTAGACTTTCTCAGCTGATAATATCAAATGTAACAGTAAACCGATACCCAAATGTTTATATCAGCATTCGCATTAGCTTTAGGAAAGTGTAAATATTCAAACACGAATCCGCCAATCCAGATTTCAGCAATATACGATATTTGTACTGTATGCATTTCGCGCCATCATTCTGACCTTTTTAGAACTCCTAATGAATTTAATGCGAATGTGTGCTCCATGCATATTTTTTTTTTTAAGCAAAAGTGGAGTACAGGTTATGGCGAAGCCGCATAGAAACAATTAAGATGGTTGAGGTCCGCCGATGTCAGAATCTTTGAAAGTAGATGTTTTCTCATGCATAATGGCTTCCTTGTATTATTTTTGCGGGAGAACGATTAAAGATTCAAATTTACGTAACACTAACTTTTATATCCGCAGATATGCTTCTCACTTCGTGCTGGCGAAGTTGTAATTAATTTTCTGATATACTCGTACAGTCATACCACATACGAGACTACCTTCGTGTTATGAGGCTTCTCAATTTGCCGGCTTAATAGACCGCGGAACCTCTCTCAGCCGTTGTAAGCCTCGCTTTTAGCTTTATTAAATTTCACCAGAAGAACGTGAGACGACTATAAACGAAGTCATTAAAATTTATGCGTACATTCATCCTCACGTGGTGTGAATGATGTGTGTATTGTCCTCGGAGGCAAACAGAGGCCATTAATAATAGTATGAGCCACGCCAGTGGTATTATACTTTGATTGATATACAGACGTTGAGAGTATTACCTCGCTCTAATTTCGTCCGCGTATTACTGGCGGTCTTATTACAGCGATTGTTATGTAGACTCAGTATCCGAGTGGTAAGTATGGTTCAGAGCTCCCTGCGACTGACTTGGCGGGCCTGCAGGCAGGTGAAACTTCCGCTTCCTGCCTTGCGATATAACGATTCTACCAACAAGAGAGGGCTCTTTCATTTTTCACTTCGCGCGAACCCACTAAAGTGACCATTACCTTACAAAGACCTCAGCGTGCTACAGGAAGAGCAAAGGGTATTAGTCTAATTTGTGTGCACAGGTATGACTATAAACCAACATGCTACTTGTCTTGATATATATTGAAAAAAAAAACCTTGAATAAATTTTATTTGTTACGTTAATTTCCTTTGGTTAGCTGTTTCTTAAAAAAAGTCCTTAGTAACGATTGAATAAAAGCAAAACCAAATGTTAATATGAAGGAATGGAAACAAAGGATAAAATTAATGTGAAGATCAACAAACATAAGAATATTCCTTATATCAGCCGCGTTGTAAAGGATATCATATTTCTGGGTGTTTTCTCCCACTTCTCTCATATTTCGGTCTTAAAATAGCGTAATATTATTAGTAATGAGTGAGAAAAACTAAAATAAAAATTAGTATGTAAGAATGGAAACAAAAAGGACAAACTTAATACAAAAATCAACAAATATGAGTCTCTTCGTTACATAAAAACCATAATAGCTCTGTATATTTTCCCCCAATGTCTTGAATAATTTGTTATTAGAATAACAGTCATGATAAAAAAATTTGTTTGGTTGTGTGATTTGATTTCTCTTATCAAAGGTTGATTTGTAAACCGCTAGGAGTCTTTGATCGTATGCTTATCCTTAAACCTGGTTTACGCAAGGTGGTGTCAACTAACTCAACATCAGTCACTTCAGGCTCGGCGGGTTCTGATTTGGTTCAGGAAATAAATATTGGAAAAGATTTATCAGGACAAACACGATGTGTGGCGTTAACGCACAAGAAAATGAGGACAACGAATTTATTCAAATGTTTCATATACAAAACAAATATGGATTTTTTAAAATTATTTTCGAATCGTAGCACATATCATCAGAAGATCAGAAATAGTTTATTTAATTTTCAGAACGTACGCACTTTATCTGTGCCTTCAGAACGCAAAGTTACCGCCTGTTACATAAAAATATTCCATTACCGCAGTTTAGTGTGATATGTGCAAATTCTATTCATGACATGTTATGAGATCTTTCAGGATAAAAACGTTACCCTAAATGCAGATGAAAGCTTCTAGGCCTGTCTATTATTACGTAACACTGACGTAAGGAACTAATTACATTTCTGATTGAGGATACGTTGTTTAAAGGAACTTTAGCAGTTATTTTATTCAATGAGGCCCCTTAAACTTTAAAAATAGAAATAAATTTTCAGAATCCCTTGCCCCGTTAAAGGATGAGTATTTACGAAATGGTTTGAACTGTTATTTAACGGCAATTAAAGTGAAATTAGTAATAATTTTGATTTTCATGAAAATTGTATATCTTTCAGTTTCTTTGCAGCTGTATCATATTTTATTTTAAAGTCAGTAAGACGTAAGCAAAAGAGTAACCCACAAACAGTATGTTTTTGACTACGCAATTCAACGTTAAAACGATACATCCACGGTACAAATAGACCGATCAGTCTTATATAATATTTTAACACAATTGTTGATTTGTGACGATGTTTTTGTATCATCGCATGATTTTCTCCCACATGTTCACAGATAGTCTTTGGTGGGGAACATAGCACTGCTTGTTCGACAACCTACGAATACACCTGACGCCGCCAAAAAACTTTGTCTTTCTGAGATTAATATCCGTTCAGGAAAAGCCGTAATTTTAAATCTAGAAACCTCATTCGCAACATTTCAAACGAATCGCTCAGGGTTTGTTTTATTTCATCTCGTAAAAGGTGGATTTTGTGCTTCTAATTTGAATGCTACAAATCTGGGCAATATCTGTACGAACAGAATAAATTTCTACTTTAAATTTAAAAAAGAGTGAAACACTGAAAATTTGTGATTGAATTGGAGGGATTTAATGAAGAAGAGGGATCAATCGCAACAGTCTTTAATCAAAGCTTTCGAACACGGCTATGAACGTCACTCTCGACATTGATTTTATCTCCAGCCAAAGAGTTTATTTTTTCAGCGAAAGGTGGGCTAAATAAAAGTCTACGACAGCACACTGAAAAGAGGCAGAATATATGAAAAACAGTGGATTGTAAATTTTTTGCCATACGACGTTTTTTGAATAAATAATTAACCATTAACGACTTCACAGTTATATCAGTACGTAAACCCAACAAGTGACAAATCTGTGGTGCGATTACAGCAATTTTCAAGAAAATTAATCCTAATTTTGTACATTATAATCATCAACGGCACGATGGAAGAAAGAATACAGTATCATAAAAGTACAATCTTTTTTTTTCTGATCTCTTCTTTCCTGTCGTTGCGAAGCAAATGTTTTGGCGGAAGAAATAGTAAATGATACCACGTAATTGCATTTTAGTTAGTAAATTTAAGTTGATACTGCATTACCGAACCTAGTTCGTAAATGGTAACGCTCGGACCTTAGCATTCAGAAGGACGCTGGTTCAAATCACAGTCCAGCCATCAAAACTCTGGTTTTCCACGGTTCCTCACGGTTTCCTAAAATCACAGGTGAATGCCGATATGGTTCTTTTCAAACAGTATAGCCGAATTCTTTCTTGTACTTTGTCCCCAGAAAGAAAGAACAAACTACATTATATATCTGACACGTATTTCCAGGCTAAACCTATTTCATGTTCATTACACTTTATTGAAGTATTGATTAAGTGTTTATGCAGTTGATTTGAATGATTCGCACAATTTAATCAGTTGGAAATAATAAAGTACTGGACTTAGTTTACAACGTGAAGGTTGGTTTGAAACTTTAATACCGAGCGGGGCGGTGTAACGTTTAGCGTTCTCGCCTCGCAATCGGGAGGACGGCGGTTCGAATCCCCGTCCGGGCATCCAGATTTGGATTTTCCATGGTTGCCCCAAATCACACCAGGCAAATGCCGGGATGCTTCCTTCAAAAGGCCATGGCCGAATTCCTTCCCATTCCTTGCCCCCATCCTTGCCCCCCATCCTTTCCCGTCTCTAAAAGACTTCGATGTTAAAAAGAGACGTAAAGCAGTTCCAAAAAAAAAAAAAAAGAAACTTTAATAATTCAGTCCCGTAAAAAATATTTCCATTGATGAGCATATCTGAGCAAAAACCTTTTTGAAGAGTGTATAATCAACAGTTTCAATAATTAATATTTCAGTACACAGTCATATAAATCTGTAAGTAAGCTGCGCTAACTTGCGCAGGCATCTCGAAAAACTACAAAAACAATGTCTATGGAGTTTACACAATTTGAAAATTTATCGTCTAGCTTAAAAACTGTCGTATATCTTATGACTGTAGAGTGTATCACAGTGTAAGATATGATTGCTCGATCGTACCGAGTACAGATAGATAGCAGAGATCACTTTGCATCTCAGATGGAAACCCCTTTACGAAATATCCACCAAAGACACAGATAAAAAGTACACCCTCTGGATTCTGTTAATATTTTTATAGTTTGGTTATTTAATTCTTCAGTTTTCTTAAATACAGTACTTACTACACGAGAAATGTTGTTCAAGCCACTATATCAAAGAACAAGGATCAAATAAGCGAATTGAAATTGTGGAATTTAATTTACCGAAAAGGTTTCAAAAATGATACATTAAAAACGTTTATGCTTTGTTACTATAAGAAAAACAAAAGGCAAGGCAAACGTGTTATTCGTCAGCCGAAGCGGGAAATTTATCCTTTTTTTTAAGAAAAGAACCTAAAGAATGAACTGTTATTTTAAATGTTGGCTGTATGCCCAGCTAATATCGTAAATAATAGTAGTTTTAAAATAAGATTGAACTCTCTGTTCCCGTAAGGGACACGGTAATTTTCTCTTTGTTATTAAGTTCTGTTCAGATTTATTCAGTACATTTTCCTTTCTCTAATAAAGGGCTATGGTTCAATAACTTATTACAGTGTCCAGTACAGTTATATAGAAAAAAATTTAAGTGACAACTGAAGTGTACGGTATAAGAAAATCAAAGATTCAGACCTTCCAATAAAACCATAGTGATCTTTGTTCGTACACGATGGCGAGTGTGGCGTGTTTGGAAACCAGCGCGACCATTGTCCCGTGTAGGCGCCTTGAGAAGGTAGTGGAGGCTGTCTGATGAATCCCGCTCTCGGAATAAACGTATGCCCCTCCGCAGCAATAACCACAAATCATGCGTCTCGCCGCGCCGCTCCGATACCCGCTACAGATGGCGGTGTTGATTTCAGGAGGTTATACGACCTGCTCGGCAGACCCGACTCACGAAATTAAACGCCGTGTCCAGGCCTTAAGCGTGTGCCCGCTT
Organism: Vandiemenella viatica; assembly: GCA_031002005.1. Taxonomy (NCBI): domain Eukaryota; kingdom Metazoa; phylum Arthropoda; class Insecta; order Orthoptera; family Morabidae; genus Vandiemenella; species Vandiemenella viatica. The sequence goes on along the minus strand of JARYHS010011408.1, from coordinate 285,926,027 downwards.
AAATAGGTTTTAAGAAATACAGCGCCGCATGATCCCCCCAGACTATTTTTTGTGTAAAAATAAAGAACGAAAAATTTAAACCCCTCCTAACTAGATTATTTTGAATATTTATATCCGATGGCGGCTAAATGATACTCTGGAAACTGAGCACCTCCCACCTAAAGACGCCCTCTTAACGCGGTCGTAACTGTCCGCATTCAATTTAAGTTGGCGGGAAGGGAAGCTTTTTTAACCCGTTTCGGAATTACGTGTACGTATCATGTTTAGAGCCTATTTACAGGCTGGATTTGGGTTACGTTAGATTCTCTTCCAATAGTTTAAATAAGACTTGAACATTTTTTAGTTTTCTCAATATTTAAACCCAATTTGTTCCAATAGTTATAGTAACTAATTAATTCTTTTTATGTGCTTACACTGATTAATATTGTTAACGCTACGTGTCTCGTGGTTTAATTATACAAGAAATAACTAGTCCACGATTCAGTTCAAATTTAACTTGTTTCTATTTCACGTAAAACAAACACAACTTCAAAGATACTGGCCACACGTATGCACAAAGTCCAGCGATTATATTAACACTTCTTCCAAAGACAATACTGTAACACACACTCACAGTACACGTAAAAATGTTCTCTCAAAACTGTCCTTGCCGACGTGAATTGTGTCCATAAACTGTGACTGTAAAAACTGCCGCTTGCTTTATACAAGTTTCATCGAAAGTTCTAGAACATTACAAAGGCTTCTGACAGATGTTTCTTGAACTTAAACAATACTTAAACAATTAAAAACATATTAGTACCAATCATAATTAATACATAATCATTACAATCATTACGAAATGGTCAGAAATGAAAATTAAAGATATTTAAACACAAAATTACCAGCATAAATCATTTTAAACTGTAGTAAATCATCATTTAAACATCGCTGCTTACCTTAATACTTGGAATTACAAACACTTAAGCAATTCTCTTGCATAGTTCTGCTCTTAAACATATTAAATGGTATTTTCAATATTTATTTTCATAACACTTATTTACACTAAATTTCATGACAAACATACAAAAATCATATCCAATCAAACTCTAGCTTGCTACAAACGGTTAATAAAATACAATTCCATTTAAAGTCTAGGTTTGAGGGTTGTTACAGAGCCAATTTTTTCTTTATTCCTGTTACAATCATTGTATGATTTTTTGAATGTACGTACAAATTTATAGATTAACAAGAGTATCCGGAATTTTTAACTATAGCAATTAACATGGAACGTTATGTGTTCCTATTTATCTCTACAAATTGTGCGTACTTTTGGAACACTAAGTAATTAAAATGTAATCAATAGTAAGTAACATTACTTGGTTTATATTACACTAATCTGTTCTGGTATGTGAATCAAAGCTTGCACATCCAATTCCAAAGTAATGCACATAACAAAAAATTAAACTTTGGCAGTTCACTCGATAAAGTTTGACTTTACAATAAAAGGTATAGTTTTAATGAAAGAATCACCACATTTTTCACTCCATTATCTACATATTCGTTATTTAACTTCTCACATTCGCATAATTTCAATGATAAGAGATGTCACTGTTGATACATGTTTGTGTTTTCGAACATTTATCGGGTCTGACAGATTAACGCCGATTTGTCTGTTAATTTAGTCGACAGAGGAGAGTTGGTCAACTTGAAATTTTTGTACAGTTTATTATTAATTTCCGTGTTATGAATATCATAGAAAGGCAGCAAATAATAAACACTACAAGTAACGCAAAACGTACTGGTTAAATCATATTCAGTGGCATAGTGATACGAACATAGAACGGCAAATTTTTAGAACTACAGGTATATAGCGTATTAGCAATCATCCTGGAATTGTGATATTCTGGACACAAACAGAAGAGTATTGATTCCATGATTTTCTCTAAAAAATCTGGCGATGAAAAATCTTTTTACGAATAGAATTATATGTAGTAATTTACATGAGTTTTTTTCGAAGACTTTAGTTTGAAACTAATATTCCCGAGTCCACTATATATTGTACATTATCATTGCAACACTTAAATATTCATATTTGTTGTACTATGTTTTCATGATCCTCCAAAACGCAACAACACAACGTAACTCGAAAAAAGATATTTTATTTCTACGGCACAAACATGACTGTAAAGATAAAAATTCTTCTTTCTGTATTTATTATAACAAGTAACTGAAAGAAATGATTATAATTTGTTATCGTAAGATGACTACGCTTAAAAACAAAAGTAATGCTAAAACCGATACTGAATTATGGCTCAGAATGAGTAAATAAAATGAACCGCAGATCTAGTGATGCTTTTCAGTTCAGCTTGAAATCAGAATAATTCGTGTTGCGTTGAGATAATTTGTTAGACAAATATTATTTGGGTCTCGGTAGTCCGACCGTGTCATTCTGTGTGGATCACACACCTAGAATGAACAAAGTTACATGACTAGATTTTTTTTATTGAACTAGTTATAGGAAACCGGCCAAAAAAAACTTCCACCAAGCTCAATTTGGCTAATTTTAGTTTTCAAGTAACCACTTAAAACAATTATGAGGCTAAGATTAAGTTCCAATCACTAAAATTTTTTTAAACAATGATTACCGTTGTGATATTTATGTCTGACCCTACTTGTATATTATTTTTTTCTATGCTTAGTAAAAAATTAACAGAGTTCCAGGCGTTGCCCCGTATGATCTAGGTTGATTTGCACACACAGTAAATATTGAAGCTCATAAATGAGGTCAGTTTTTTGCACTTGTGAATTAAATTTCATGTCAGTTACTCCATTTTTCTATACGCATTTAAACGAAACGGGTAACCCCGGGCGTAGCAGAAAAGAGATGGGGTTGGGGTTGTTTATTCCTGCAATATTTTTAGCCATGATATCAGGAACATGTGTACTAAGTTTCATCATAATAACCACAGTGATTCTTGCAGCAATAGAAAAAATAATTTTTTCAGGAAATGTGGTAAAGACAGAATCGCTCATCAATAAATTATAAAACAAAACAAAAAAACCACTATATCAACACTAAAGGTTTTAAACAGTTCAATGTCATGTTAAAAGCCGCCAGATATGCATTACTTACTATTAACAGCGATTTTAATTCACTTCCAAACATCAGAAATTGTATCTGTGCGGCCTGAGACCGTAGTTTCAAAAAACAACAAATTTATCAGAAGATTCTACTCTGCACGTTTTAAACAGTTCACTTTCATGTTTAAAGCCATCAAATATTCATTAGTTACTATTAAAAGTGATTTTAATTCACTTCCAAACATCAGAGATTGTAGTTGTGCGGCCTCAGATAGTAACTTCAAGAAACAAATAAGATATCCAAAGGTTTTTTCGTTAAATTATTAAAATTAGTATTTTACACTCTACGTAGTTTCCTCTACGCATTCGATATAGCCATGTATGGGGTTTAAAGACTAAACACCAAAATTTAAGAAAGTATAAATTACATGCGATAATATGGCTATTATTTTTTACTATGTATGACGTATGGATCGTATTTCATTTTTTATTTGTTTCATGCTGTACGTTCAGATTTTCATTTACCGCTCCGCCGTTATGTTACGTTGGAACATAAGACATAACAAACAATTCAATTGAGATTCTAATCTTTAAAACGGTGAAAACTATATCGAAATCTGCGTAGTAGTTTCTGAGTTTTTCTGGTACAAGTATACCCGTTTATCGTTTTATAGGTTAGCCTAATTTTGTACACATACTACGTGTTTAGTAATGTCTCGATTACAATTAATGTAATTGATTGCAATGAAATGTAAATAGGGTTCCACAGCTTATGGAATGTGTAGTGAAGGGGGTAGTAATAATATTTTAGTTTGTAAGTCTTACAAAATGTATCTTTGGCTGAGTGGATTGTTGGCAGCATGCTTGCGCGGCAAGGCTCTCGTATGAGCTCCCCGAGTTGCATTTGTTGACAGTAGAATCAGAAAACGTTACTCTGAGGAATTTAAAATGTGTGTAACGTGATATTGTGATTTAAGAGTATTACATAGAATGTCAGTGTTTGATTTCTTGACGTTAGTTTAAGAAATCCTGAATATCGCGAGCATATTGGTTAGCACAATATTAATCGAAATTTGTTAGTTAAAAACAAAAGCTGTTTTGCTTGTAATATTAGAGGTGGATAGAGGGCCATCCACCCACAACACGCCGAGGTTAGTTCGCAACTTAGCAACTTGCCAGGATAAGTTGTGAAATTAAATCAGCTCACACCGTTTTAAAAAAAAAAAAAAAAAAAAAAAAAAAAAAAAAAAAAAAAAAAAATCTCTTAATGTTCAATCCTCACACCTTGAAGCCATGTTTTTCAGGGTTTCCTTGATATCACCTGCAAATTAAATTAATCCTGGTACAAGACACTCCGAACTTCCTTAGATATTATCTTACTAAGCTCTTAGATGAAGTTTAAGATCGATATTTTGATACGTATTGTATTTCGAAAAATAATAATATTCACTGCGCTAAAGGCTATATAGGTTCATTACACTGTAATCTCCGTTTGACGACCTTAAGCAATTATCATGAATTTAATGTCTGGAACATTTCTGTGTTAACAAAAACTGAACTGATAAAAATTAAAGATAACTCCTAACATGGTAAAAATGCAGGTTGTTTTATAGAAAAGTGATTTTAAAGTCATTTAACTCAGTAACGGTTCACTAGAACATATCGATTAACGTTCTGTTAGGAAGGAGTTTCTTAGTATTGGTGACGAAGTGCGCTGTTTAGAGTTTTCTTTAACACACCACTCGACTTAAAAAGTGACGGATCCAGAAGTGAAGGTGGAAAAGAAATGAAAATTCACGATTTGAAAACTTAAGTGATGTTATTCCAGTAATTACAAAATCGAGTCAAATTTACAGACAACTTGGCAGTATGAGCCCATTTATCAATACGCACCTCCTATAACGCCCGGATGCATGCATTGATTCGGCTGGGAAGGATGCCACGAAGCCGTTGTAACTACCCCTCGGACAATCTGCCTCACAACAATTGTAACTGGTCTTCGCTATCCTAAACGCTGGTACTGGAACGGAGTTAACGGCCAAAACTGTCCTCACACATGACCTATCGGTGGCAGATCTGGGGATCTTGCTGGCCACGGGAGTACCTCAGAATCCCGCATACCGCATATGTAGACCTATGTGTCACGTTGACATCTAACTTTGTCTTTTGGGTGCTTCAATTTTTTGTCGGCCGGTGTATTATCCTCAGCAAGATAACGGAGGACGAATATAATCTGTAACAACTGATGTTCAGTGAAGAGGTAATTTTGGTCTAAACGGCTAGGTGAATCGTCACAAGAGGAGAATCTGGGGTTCTCAGCGGCTACATGAAGATGGCGAGTATGAGAGGTTTTTGAACCGTTTCACAAAGAAAGATGTTTGGCCCATTGACGCTTCCATAACAAGGTCGTCTTTGGAAATACCTGAAAAGTGGCTTTTTTGTGAAGATAAATTATGTGCCTCTTTTTCCGTTTACTCCGGATGAGTATCTTTATCGGATTAATTGTTCTTTCGTGTCGAAATATGTTGAGAACCAAAAGGGAAACATACTGATAACTTGCTACAATTTTTACCATTTTTATGCAAATATTAACTTTTAGCTGCGTATTTTAGAAGCAATGACAAGATCGTGGAGAGATAACCGACAAATACACAGCCTTTTAAAATTTTTAATTGCGACCTGAAGTCAAATTTCGCCAATAGAAAATTAATACAAAACAAAGTCGTCAATAGTTTCTAAAATTTAAGATCTTGGACATACATAACTGCATTTTTTTTTTTATTGTATGATACAACATAACTAGCTGAATTGGACATATCCGTGAACGGTTTTACTGAAAGTAGTTGTGAGAAAACACTGATTTTCGTCACATCATAACTCTCTGTGATAGCATCTACTGCACGACAAACATACAGAATTATTAAAGTAGACTGCAGTATTTAATACTTTGTCTTCTCGACTGCCGAGTACTGTGCCCCGGTTTGGCTGAATAGCCCGCACGCGAAAAAAGTGGACACCCAACTTAATAACACTATGTGTATGATTGCAGGCGTGATCAAGACAACTCCCACAAAATGGCTCTCGATACTGAGCCACATACCACCACCTAACCTGCGACGGATAAATGCTCTTACACGTGAGTACAAGAGGATAATGGACAACAGAAACTTACCGATCCACCAAGATATTATGGACGCCAACATCAACAGGCTTCACTCTAGAAAACCGCAAATGAAATCGGCAAGGGATGCTACACGAGAAGATTTCAACATCAACAAAGCTTGGATCCAGGAGTGGACTGTACACCAAAATAACAGCTTACCCTGTATTACACAAAAGCCACCAGGTTTTGATTTACTTCGTAAAACTTGATCCACACTCAACAGAATCAGAACTCAGCATGGCAGATGCACACACTCCCTGCAAAGAACTCGCAAAATGTAACATTTCTCTCCCAACCAATGCTTCCATCCTGCTCGCCTTAAAAATAAATACGAAATACTCAAAATCATAATGACCTTCTTTAAGGAGGGAAACATCCAATTATAGATTTTAGACAAGTAGAGAATCCAACAGAAAACGATGGGAACAAATTTAGTACATTTACAGTCGTACACCACTTGAACAGATATATCCTCATACGTATCAGAAAGTCATATTACTAGAATTTGAGGCCATAGTGAACGATTAGGGCACCAGTGCTATACATTGACCCAAATAGAATTAAGATATAGTGTCAAAAATCCCACAAATTGTATAATAAACACTCTACGGCGCAGATAAGAAATATAATAAAGTAAGTGATTACATGTCGACTCATAGTATAGCACCGAGAAGTAAACAGATAGATATAGAACCGTAAAAGAATGGAAATGTAAAAGATCATACAATTTAAACTGTTGTGTGTAGAACTGTAATGTAATGTAAATTATGTATTTTTAAAAACTGTAAAGGAAATGAAATGTAAATTGTTAAACTATGTAAACTGAACTGTAAAGTAATGAAATGTGAATTGTAATAAAACGCAAAGAACTTGGCTGTGTGGCTGATAAGGCCGAAATCCATATAAATAAATAAATAAAAAAAGTGGGGCAAGCAACCATGCCCTTATGCGAATGCGGAGAAATTCAGACTATTGGACATTGAAGAATATCCGATAAGGTCTTACAAAAGTGATCCTGTGGACTTCCTGCTAGCAACTCAGGAATCGATAAACTATGGTAATAAACTAGATATATGTCTTTAATCTTGTAAAGTTGAATTGTATATATTTTATTCAATGTTCTTAAAAGTGTCTAAATTGCCATGCGATAAATAAGTAAATACTTTTATTTGTGAAAATGGAAAATCTCTCAACCTATAATAACTAAATAGCTGTTAAGGAAATGTTCTGTATAATTAATAGAAAAATATTTAACGTAAAATTATAGGCGCTGTTCTACGTATTATGCTTTCTGTGCTAACACCGTGTATGCAGTTAGCTCGAAGGTCTGTTGGTGCACTAGGAGCAGTTTTGAAACAATACTTGCTACTCTTAGAAAAAGGGTTCACCTTCTTTACAAAACGAGCGAGCCAATAAAAAGTTATAAAAAAAGCCGTTAAGTGCATTAACAGATTTTCTTCATTTTATTTTTAACGCAATAAATCCCTTAAGACAGAACAAGATGGCGTAGTTTGAATGGAACATTAAGTTTCATGATACAGAAGGAATTTATGAGCACACTTTATTAGAGGTGGGTTTTGTTCTAGAGAAAATAACACTCAATCACGTGACAAGGTAAGAATATTCTGCTCTAACCGTCGTAAATAGATTTGAACTACTGAGAATTTATGAGATAAATTTGCTCCTTTCCCTCGAACAGCGATTAAGTACTAACACTGCCCTATCTGAAAAATTCTCGGACGCAGTCATAGATGGTGGAGCAAGACGCAAAATACAGTACGCGGAATTAAAAGAAAATATGGTATCTTCGGAATCTACGGGAAAATGTATTTCCCGGAAAATTTTAAATTTTCTTTTTTGGCTATCATCGAGCCAGACAACGTTTCTGGCAGGATAGGATAAAATACAACTGGCCTTAAAAGTTTCAAGTAACAATTTTTTACTCTCATTTGATGATACTAGACTTTCTAATACAAATAAAATAATAATTTAGCACCTTACGAACATTTAAATATACTGGCGAATACAAAACAAATGTAGATCAATTTTTTTTTTATCACTTACGGATTTACGTATAATCGACGAGGCGGAAAAGGGTGGGATCAAGAAACGGGAAGGAATTCAGCAATGGATTTTTAAAGAAAGCATCCCGGCATTCGCCTGAAGTCATTTGGGGAAAGCATGGAAAACACAAATCTGGATGCCCGGACGGAGATTCTAACCCGCGTCCTCCAAAATGCGAGACCATAACGTTACCGCTCGCCCATCGCGTTGTGTTAATTTTTTCTCTCTCTCGTCGTTGTGAACATACGGACAGTCAATAAGCTAAACTTGAACTGTAAATTCACGGCTCGAAACAGGTCATTCGATAAGAGTATTGCAGAGGAACTTACTACTTCCGCGACAGTTGAAAGCTGGTGAACACGAGCTAATGAAAGACAGCGAGAGAAAGGAAAGCGAAGGGAAGGAAAAGAGGGTGACAGCGAGAAGAGGGTGGTAAATTTTTGTAAGCGGCTCTTAACGCGGACATTAGGTATGCCGTGTACACCCCTCACGAATTTGGTTGACGTCACTTCCGCGTATAATTAGTCCGAGTGACACGTCCGACCCCCTGGGGAGGCCATTCTTTTATTATTAACTCGCTCTCCTCGGCTACTCCCAGTGGGCTAAGATTTATTATCGTCTAAATTAAATTAGGCGTATTATTTCACTTTTCCCGCGTACAGGATCGGTCATAAACAATGCAGCACGCCCACGAGTCGGGGGGAGAAGCAGGGAATTCTTGAGCGAGTGGTAGCGAGCAGCCCCCATTCTCCCCCCGCCACTGTGTTTCAGGAAACTTGAGGGTGGTATTACGTGAAGTTTGTGTTCTACAACTGCCGCCTCGTCGTGGCTGCGCCTGTGAAATTTCCGCACGCTTTAAACCGACATAAAGCTCGCTTTATTACCGCAGGAAGCCACACAAATACGGGAAGGAGCAACAAGGGAATCTAAGATAGTACTGAGTACGAATGTAATCGTTCATGAAGTGTTTTGTGACTGTGTCAATATCACTATGGTTGTCTGACAGACGCCACAATGATTTATTAAAAAATGGACTTTCGGTTCTAATATTGAACCCTTCCACAAACTAAGGTTGCAGCTACGGACCCTAAAAAGGTTGAAAGGGAGATGAAAGTAAGGTTGTTAGGAATGCGTAAGTTCTAAACGGAAATTAGTTTCAAACAACAATAAAATAGAAATAATTGTATTTATTATTTACTCTAGTCTCTAAGCCCGTCAAAATGACGAGTTCAATGTTCTGGAAATTATTTTTTCGTAATAGTTTAACCAAATAAAATAGTTATTAAGTGACGAGTATAACACTGATTTAGTAATAACGTGGGAAGTGACGTCACAGTGTTTCTGACACAATTATCAAACTTTGCCTTTTATTAGTATTGGTGATAATGACGGGAACCCTTCATCTTCTTCGAAAAGTTTTGTTGGATTACAAACTGCTTTAATTATTTCTTGTAATCATGATTGTATTATGAAAATGGCACACAACATCATAAAGCAGAAAATAAAAGGGGAAAACAGCATAATGGCTGAAGAAATTTTCATCTTTAAATAAACAAACACGGAAATGAAAATAGACTTTCGATTTGTTCATACTCATCTTTGGTTATACTGAATTTTTTATGTCCATTTGTAAACGACTTACTACTGTGGCTTAGGTTGTTTATTTAAGGACAAAGTCACTGCAATGACCGATACAATAATGTCCCATTTTTATTGTAGCTATCATTTACTTTCTAATACTTATGCGACAGGGAAAGAAGAAAAGGTATATTTCATCATGTAGATTAGCGTAGAACGAAATCGTTGACTGATATGAAAAAGGAGCTGAGAGAGAAGATCAGGATGAATAGAGTGTAGGATGTGACTAGGTTCACATTGGAAATAGGGTTTATATCAGTATTGGAAACAGAATTAGGAGCAGTATGTTGTAAAGAATAGATTCCGAGCATTAATTAGAGGGAAAATATTTTTAGTTGGTAAAGGTGTGACGAAATGGAAGAAATTATGGAGGAAGATTAACCTCAAACAATGGCATAATTTAAAGTGAAAATTTCATATACTGAAATAATCGATGCCTAAGGAAATACGCTTCATTCCAATACATATTAATAAAATTAATCTTATATATATAGACGTGTGTGCCCAGTCTCCCATCCTGCACTAAGTTGGCTGCATTTTGGTAGCTGTGGGGATGTGTGAGATATGGTGGATGAAAGTGGTCGATCTGGGGCATCTTCATATTTCGACCTTACATTTCACTTTGCAGCCACAACTACCAAGCGGGGACCAAAGGTATTTGTGTGTGGTTGAAGCCGGGAGTCTCCCATCATGCATTATGGTGGTTGCATGTCGGTAGCTGTAGGGGTGTGGAAGATACGGTGGTTCAAAGTGGTGAAACGAGGTTTTTCTAAAAACATCTTTGGAATCTCCTAGAATGATAATGAATGAACGAGTAATACAACATTCTGAAACGTTCTTGAATAATGTTCAAGAATACGACACCATATATGCTTTTTCAGCTGTCAACAAATATAAATAATTTGTATGCAACTTGTTTAGTGTGTGAACCAATTTTGACTGGACTTTCACTGGCGCTTTGCTAATTTGGTAAGCAATTTATTACCCTGGAAATATTTAAGGTTGAGTCAATAAACATAAAAACCTTAAAAACGTTTGACGAACACGAATGAGGTCGTGTGCATCAGCTAATAATAATAATAGTTTTGGTCATCCGTATTTTTAATTCAAGGTGAGGTATTTCAAACATAGATGAGAATGTATTTGATGGATTTTTAGTTATAATGGTAGTAGCACTGACGTTTGCATTGCTAATTTCACCATATGTTTATTTCAAAGGGCAGAGTTAACAGAGTGAAACAAGGGATGGTAAATCAGCTGTTGGCTCTTCTTCCTCATTAGATGCGAATTGTGACATACCGAGCTTGGTGGGTGAGCGGTTAACGCTCTAGCCTCGTATTCGGAAGGACAGCGGTTCGACTCCCCGTCCGGACATCCAAATTTCGGTTTTCAATGTTTTCCCGAAATTCCTCCAGGCGAATGCCGGGATGCTTCCTTCGAAAGGGCCATAGTCGAATTCTTTTGTGTTCCTTGTCGCCAGTCCTGTCCTGACTCTAATGATCTCGACGTCGACGAGGCGTAAAGCCATATATATAAACGGAATTGTGACATCATGTTGACACGATCAGCTGTGGCTGATCTAAATATTATGTTCGTACTTGGTCTGGTGGATTTTTTGTTTGGTTATTTTTGGAAAACAATGATAATTGACATGTCTGCAGCCTCTTTGAATGTCGTATCCTTAGAAAGGCACTGTAAGGAGACCATCAGAAATGTTAAGAACGGATTTCGGTGCATATAAATTATGTGAAGGGTACACAGCATATATGTCTGTGGTATAGTCGTTTCTCAAAATTAGCTCTAGTGTTTGAGATATTCGCATGCAAAATAATAATAATAATAATAATAATAATTCTAAATGTTGTCTATATTGTAAATTATTGCCCCGTGTTATCGAATAGCAGCATGGTCTATGTGATAGGGTGTTGTTGCGTGAAATAATGTTTACAACAAATCATACTACCTACCTGCAATTCAGCGTCATTGTTTTGCTGAAAATGTTTTTTTCGTAATGAATTCACGGATCTACCGACGGATTGTCTTTTCACAACACAAATCTGCCGCACAACCTTGAAAACTTCATTACAAACATTCGTCAAGAAAGTCTCTATTCTTATATTATTTTTTCACTGTTTGTTAATAAGTTTATTGTTTCGGTGCGTTTTCAATTGAAATAGTTACTATCATTTTATTTATTTCATCTTCGTCGTTTCTTTAGCTGTATATCAGATGTATTTTAAACGAAATATGTAGCAATAGGAAGATAGTTTTTTCTTTCTTTCTTCTACACTCGATTTGTTCCAAAAACGGTTGCGTGTAAATGGTTGAAAATAAAATAGTAGGCTTATCCGTGACGAAAAATGGAACTCTACCAGGAAATGGAAGGATAAATGAGAAATGCTTATAAACATTGCAAAATTCTTGAGTCAGATTCCAGTTTACTAACAGATTTGCCTCCTGACTTAATTTCATTGGGTATGGGTGAGGCATATTACGAAGCCATTGTTGATATAAGGGCCGAAATTACGTTTCGAGTATCTGTTATAAGCAATGTAATTTGTTTTGAATTTTATTTCGCGCAATAAAAGTGTGTAAATGAAGTTTAATCAAAATAAAAAAGTCAAGCTAGACAATTTCTGAAGATAAAAATAAATAAAAATATTTTATTCTGCGGGGATTTGAACTCGGGTAAAAAGATTATAAAAAAACTAGCAGACTATCGCAAAGACCACTTGATAAAATATGGCAATAATTTATTATATAGACAATATTTGGAATTTTTTGTTTTTTCATGACAATATTTCAAAAACTTGGACACATTTAGAGAAATTACTACAGACATATATGAACGAGATCGGAATCCGTTCTTGTCATGTCTGATGGATCCAATTTAGTCGTGGTTGTTACTTGATTCGATTGTTTGGCAAGAGTAATGGTAAATCAAGGAATTCATCGAGAAATCACAACAGGGTGGCGTAGTCAAGAAATTTCGGTTTCGGATGCTTGTAGATACCATTGAAAGCCATCTTTCATACGTGTTTCCATATTTTGTGCGTGACACTTCTGGAATTTTCGGCTGCTTTCAGCACAAGCGCAAAACGCACGTCCTTGACACATCGTATTCGCAAGTGGGGCCAATAACAAATGATCGAAGCTGACAAGACAAACGAATTGCTCGATGCACAATGGCGCTCGACAATGCCGCCGAGTTCCTTCTTGTCCTGGGAGTCGAGACACAGAAATTGTGATATCGCATATTTGCGTGAAGGCGAGGAATGCAATAACAATAACGGCCGGTAGAAGTGGTTGCAGCCAGCCGAGTGACAAGGGGTGGGGGTGGCAGAGCGCTGTCTCCCGTCATTTCTAACGACGGTCCAGGAATTCAATATCACCAGCTCGCCGCCGCCAATGCGACCAGCAGCCTGGGGAAAAATAGATTTAATAACATCACTTACTACACGACACGTTGTTTGGATGACAAGAATTTCTTAGCAAGATATTAAAAAGACTGTTTTCATATAGCAATTCTTACCCCAGTTTTCTTGTATTTGATCAAATTTTCAAAAGGCTACTGATTGATTCCAGTCAAACTTTCCCAAGTAGAATGATCCTCTGATGAAAGCCACATCATGATGGCAGAAATGTTAGGTTTCGACATATCGACGCAGCTTGTCACAATACAGTGTTCAAAACCGCCCTCCCTTAAATTTAGAAATTAATTGAAAGTGTTTTAATGTAGTCGATGATATAGTTATCTCTGAACAACTAGCTGTAGTAGGTCAGAGAGTTTGTTTTGGTTTTTCCAGCGAGTGTTGAAGTAGACACATGGCGTAACAAAAAAAAATGTGTTTTAAGTTGTGCTCTTAGTGGTTTAACGGGTATATACATAAAATCATTGTTGAGTGTTTAACCCGATTTAACTACGTAATGCATATTTTACGCCTGTGTTAGTTGTCGGACACCAAACATATCAGTTTTGGTTTGTGAGCAAGTGTACGCGGTACTGCATATGTGTACGACGGATTTCGGCGTGATTATTCCGTGTTTATAATTGCCCGTAGCTGCTAATGTGAAATCAATTTGGTAATATTCGTTACTCAAGGAGATTAGTGAACTCAAGGAGTGACTTTCCACGTAGTAAAGACTGTTTATTTAGCCGTTACGAGCATTAAGAACAGACGGTGTATGACGAACAGTTGGAAGTTATATTACATTAAGTGCTTGCAAGTCACTTGCCACTCTAACGAATTGCAATCTTCGGATAAATGTTATTGTGAAGTGTATAATAGTGTTAACATTTTATTTTCCATTGGTGGTCGGAAATTAGTACACTTAAGGAACTAGCAGAATAAATGTGTTCATGTATTTATGAATACGGAGTGTTTATTTTATTTTCTACGAAGTGCACGTAATATTCCCGAACCATCCAATGGTGGCGACCAAAATACATTAAAACGAAGTCCGATTACACCTTTCCTTAGGTAAATAACAATTTTCATAGTGAAATATCGAAAAAAAACTATCAAGTCAAACATGTTATAAACAGTACATATAATTTTCACAGTTGTTTGACAAGCTCTACCCGAAGAACCAAGATAATACATTTCCCAAGTTTCTTGGAATATGCGGAGAATCATAAATTAAGCAAGTTATTCCAAGAATCGTGTAATGTGATATGATTCGCCACCAGGAATCTTTGATTTGAATAATTAAATCTTGAAACATTGTTTTCCGGTACACAAATGGGTTTGACATGGCAGAAGTTAACTCTGGTTTCGCTTTCGGGAGTACGCCGGTTCGAATCCCCCTCCGAGAATCCAGATTTGGGTTTTCCATGGTTTCCTCTAGTCATTACAGGCGAATTCCGGGATGCTTCCTTCAAAATGCCATGACCAAATTCCTTCCAGTTCCTAGTCTCCAGTCCCATCCCACCTCTAACAATCTCGACATCGACGAGTTGTAAAGCCATAAGAAAAAAAGTTATGTATTATATCAGTTAACATACCGAGCGTGGTGGGTGAGCAGTTAACGTTCTGGCCTCGCATTTGGGAGGAATACGGTTCGAATCCCCGTCCGGGCATCAAGATTTTGGCTTTCTATGATTTCCCGAAATAACTCCAGGTGAATGTTGGGAAGGTTCCCCTCCCTTTTTCCCATCCTTTCCCGCCTCTAATGACCCCAATATAGACGAGCCGTAGATCGTGAAGCAAGCAAAAATAAAATACCATCAGAAGATGAGATAGGTTGGATTTACGAACTTTCAAACGATTGAATAACACTTGAGTAGCTACAGATAGCATTCAAAAATGTAATTTTTCTCCGATTCAGCTGGGGAACGAACGGAATAATTTGCAAATATCGGTGTAAAAATTGAATGAGAAATGCTGCTTTAAAATTTAAAAGTGCGATTCAAACTGTATCCTTGAAACGTAAAGGTAAGCAATAATCTTTGCAAAGTACTATAATTAGTTTCTTCTCCGTTTCTAAGAAAAAGCTTACAATATCCTTTCCCTTAATGACTGTGATGTAGTCTAGCGGAGAATCTAGAAAAATCGTTAGCACAGAAAAGTATAAATTTAATTCCATACAACAGTCTTTGAAAGTAGTATTTTCTAAAACTTGTATACCGAATTTAAATGCTTCTAAAAAGTAATTTTCTACTCCCTGTAGTCAATGAAAAGATATGTAGTGGAAATTGAATATATGAAATTATTGGAGGTTGAAGATAGCAAGATCCACAGAGATGTGGTTTTGGTTTACCCGTAATGTATCTAGAGTTCAAATGAAATTAATCTGTTCGTCTGCTTGTTGGAACGATCACATTCCGACCATGACATTCAAATTTTGAGTGTTCACTATTTTTTTTACCAAGGTGAAAGCTTTAAGAGCTGTTAAATATAGCCTAGCTCCGATTTGACTATACTCAGTCTCTCGACTGGTTTTTTCATACAATAATCCGACTCACTCTATTTTCAGTTAAACGCTTTATTTCCACAATTTGATTTTTTTCTGCTTAATTCCAGGTTCAAAGACACAGTGTTTCAACAAGCAAGGATGGCTGTATTCCGTGTTCTGTCACGATTTCCGGCATTTCGACGTAATTTGGCTCAGTTTTGGGTTCATCATGGTAAATTATTTCCAAAAAATTAACATAGCAAACTTTATTGCAAAGCTTTCAAAGTTTGAAATTAGATTTGGACCTTAGATCTCCTCTCAGCTTATTGGTAGTGATATATATTCAGGCCTACAAGTTTCGAAACTCAAAAAGTGTTCAGTCACTCGTTCTGTTAGATAACGCTCTACAGCTTTTTTTAATTTGTTAGCGCATCAGAAAGAAAATCATTCTGGAGAAAGCGTCCGAGCATCCAGATTTGAAATTTCCTCGGTTTCCCCCACATCACTCCTGGCGAATGTCTGGATGGTTTCTTCAAATCCTAGACCAAATTCCTTCCCGTACCTTGCCTCCAGACCTTTCCCGCTTCTATAAAACTTCACACTTTTCGCAGCCGTTACTATCGAAAAATTGCACTTACTTGTCTCTTTTTCGGGGTTTGCGTTGCGTGTTTCTGCGGATATCGCCAACGTTTCGGCACCAACCTGGAGCCTTCTTCAGGGCTTCTCTCTATCTAGCCCCATGGTTCTAGTTGATAAACTTGAACACTAATGATGAAATAACGTTCATGTATCTTCTCTTGTGGTTTGACACATAGTAGTCTTACAAAATCAGTAATCCTTCTGACATAAAGCTTATATTTCCGAAAGAAGCAAACATCAAGGTGTTCTATTGACATAGATGTCAATGAAGTGTATAGCCATATGAAAACATGATCAAAAATCCTAAGGTATATATACTTAGATTTTCTGAAACAACCGGTGTTACCAAAGAACAGAAGAAAATTAATGGTGTTCATCGATCAGCAATCAGGATTTTAATTCCTCCGCCCTCTGCGGCAGCTGCGTCCAGTTTTAAAGCCGTGTGGTGGGCAGCTGTGTGAGTAATGAGGGCGCCACACGACCGCCACTGTGCCTGGGGGAGAAGACGGACCGCCGGCCATTGTCGCATTGATTGGGGCACACAATCATATTGGCCGACGGGTGCGAGACTGAAAGCGGCTTACGCGGTATTAGCCAAGAGGTGTAGGATTTCGAGGAAGCCAATTAGAAGGAATAATATCTGGCGGAGTGGGCCCGAGTAATAAGCCGGGCGCGCAGGCTTCGTTAGTCCGCATTAGGCGCGGAGAGCCGCCACCCGCATTACAAGGCATCGACAGCCCAGGGTAATGTTACGGCGCAGCGCCGTGGGAACGCAAGCGAGCCGCACAGTACCCTGGCGTCCAGAGGTGAGGGGTAAACTTACTAACTGTAATATTTCTATAAATACTAAGCAAACATAGAGCACACAGTCTCACAGCTATTGCAGCTCTATGGCCCACTGCATGAGCGACATTAAGTCTTGTACTCACAAGGAACACCGTTGACCTCGAGCGCTAAGAATCGCACGAAAACATGTTTAGAATAACAAGCGATCATAAACAAATCAGTGGTGTGTGTCATTTCTAAGCCCCGGATTCTTAGGTTCGAACCTATTTTGTTCCCAACCTAATATTCTCAAAATTTTAGTTTTCTTTTTCGTCTATTGTATAAACTAATAATATTCGTAAATTTAATAGGACCTAAAATGACCTAATCAAGTTATCAGAACCTAAAAGGACCTAATTTGATGTACTGATCCAGTCCGACTATAATTTTGTTACTTACCGGCCGGATTACCTCAGTGATGCGGGCCGTGGGCTAGCAATTTCGACTCAGAAAACGCCTTTGATTCGAACCCCACAATTGGCAGTTCTAAAATGGTATTCCAAGGTTTTCCTTTTCACCTCCAGGCAAATGCCGAAACAGTGCCTTATTGACTTCCAACGGTTACATTCCATCCTCGAATGGCGCATGTTACCTGCCTAGCTCATGACCTCCACCGGCTAGCTGAAAAAAATTCAGGAACAGCACCCTGTACTTAACAAGATAATTTCTTCAGTGAAGAAAATATTCCTGATAGCGCCAAGTCAAGTAGTTACTTCAGGGAAAAACTTCCATCAATACCCCTCCCTCTCGAGCCACTAGTGACACGATGGGGGACCTGGCTCTCAGCCACAATATATTATGCAGAAAACTATGAGAGCATCACGGAGGTCGCCGATGCACTAGATGAAAGTGAAGCTATTGTTATAGTAAATGCAAAGAAAGCGTTGCACTCAGTACCAACTGTACAAGAGTTGACATATATACAAGAAAATTTTTACAACCTAGAATTTTCAATCAAGAAGTTGGATGGAGGCACTCTACCGTTGACAGAAGCACTTCAAATCATTCAAGAAGTGATGGCCAAAGTGGCTCCTGAACCAGTTTGGTTGCCTGTAGCTAAGAAGCTGGAGGCTGTTTCATCCCGCAGTCCAGATTTCAAGAGGATGTAACAAATAGGCCGTGTTCTCTCTGGACTAAAGGAACAAGAAGTACTGCCTTGGAATCCTGAGGAAATTGCTGATATGAAGTTCGCACCTCTTACCTCATGTAACGTGGAGCGTAGTTTTTCAGCATTCAAGAGAATTTTAGCGGAAGAGAGAAGAAGGTTTACTCCTGAAAATCTATCCAAATATTTCATTGTTCAGTATCATATTAGAAGTTTTAAATGAGTGGTTTAAAATTCACAATAACGACAAAATGTTTTGAATATAATAGTGGTTTATGTCGCATGTTTTAATGTGAACGAGCAATGCCATGTTAGAAGTTTTTAAGGAGTACTTGACAATAAAGTCACAACATTTTTAACACTATGGCAGTATATATTGCGTGTTTTAAATTTTGCTTCACTTTAAAATGTGTAAATTCCTAAATCAGAATTTTAAAAACCTATAAAAGCCTAAAACGTGAATTGAATAAACCTAAATTTGATTTTTCAGAGCCTAAAAATCCGGGGCTTAGTCATTTCCATGCAGAACTCCGCACTTGTCTGCTAGCGTCAAGAGACGCAAGACACTTTCGGTCCAAATATTTCAAAGAAACTTGAAACAACCTGTCAACTAAACATTCATGTGGAGGCAAGCAACACTGGAAAAATGACTAAAGAACACATGAAACGTTTACTAACATCAGTCCTTCGCAAACGTGTAACAAATGAAAAGAGCCTATTGTTGTGTGATTCCTGATCAGGTCATGCAGATCGTACCCTTCTAGATGCAACTTTTCCAGACAAAGATGTTATGCTGAAGATATTGCCACTGAAAACAACAAAATATTACGAACCTCTAGATGTCTGCTTCTTTCGGAAATATAAGCTCTATATCAGAAAGATTACTGATTTTGTAAACCACAAGTGATGATAAATGATCTTAATTTCATCATGAAACTTCACTCTGCGATTTACAATCAATGTCCTGCAGCTACGTATAAGCCTATGATGCAATATGCTTTACATACCAACATCATCATTTGAAAATGTGATTAGTGTGGCTTTTGATATTGGACTGCGTGAATGAGAAACTGATTTGGAATGTGATATCGTCGCTTTAGTGAGGTGTCCACATTGTTCTCTTCCACTTTGTTTTAACCTCTTCATCGAAGTCCCGCATCTGCACTTTGAGAACTAATATAAGCACTATCAGGTGTACGGTACTGCTGTATATGCGTGTTTTGCTCCATATTAACGTGCTTTAAGCAGATAGTTTATGGAACTGTTGATTGAAAGTGAAATGATACACTGACTTCATTGAATTACGTGTAATTTCCTTCATTTGGTATTGGTATCTTCTTACTTTGTATCTCCCTATTAAAATTTTACTTGAGGTAGAATGCTATGTTTTGAATGAAATGACACACACCACTGTTTTGTTTATGATCGCTTGTAATTATTAACATGTTTTTGTGCCGTTCCGAGCGTTCGAGGTCAAAGGTGTCCCTTGTCATTAAGACACAAGTTTAAATCCCCGTCCAACCATCCTCATTTCGGTTTTAGATGGATTCCCGAAATCATACCAGACGAATGCTGCGATGTTTCCTTCATAAACCCATGCCCGAATTCCTTCCCGTTGCTTCTTCCCAACTCTTCCCCGCCTCAAATGAGATCAACGTCGACAATGCATTATGCCAAAATAAACAAAAAATGCAACATCATAATATTTTGGTTTTTAACTGTTTCTTTTTTTTATGTTAAAAATGGATACTATTCAAGAGCGTGTATAGGTTACCGTGCTCTGTGGAAAATATGGAAGCTTCCTGTGAAATGTTTCAGCCAAATTCAATCAAAATCTTTGCTGTAGCCAGTGTCGCAAGCGCGGTAATCCGACTTTTTAATAAATTGGAGACTACAGGAAGTTTCGCATTGACATCCCGATTTGGACGCCCAAGTATATCGCCAAAGAGGATGAAATGGTTTTGCCGGAGATATTGGTCAGTATGAAGAAAACAATTACGACAGGTATTCAACTTCTGATAAAGGATCAGTTTCAGCTATTTAGAATGCAAATGCTGTATCAAATGACAAGAAATCTCCAAACTTACAATATACAGCGAGAAAATAAACAGATCATCCTACCTCTTAACAGTTATTATTCGTGAGAGAATCCAACCAACGTTCGAATTATTGATTAATAGTACGAAGAAACTACATAGACTAACTTCTCCTTTTGTGACCACTTCTCACAACAATACTAGAATATCCCGGACTTATGGTATGTTAAAATTACACTCGTACTGTCATGCAAACAGATGACATTGTTCGTGCTTGGGTATATCAGATAGCCTAATATGCGGACAACTCCTGCTACAAATTACTTCGTTCTTAATTATTCGCTACTTAGGATAGAAGAAATAAGGTATCTTATTGATTAGTGCATATTCTCATTCTTTTTATGTGTTGTTTGGGGTTGCAATGTCAGAGGAGAGTTTACTGCAAGTAGATCGTTTCACCCATAATTTTAAGTATCAGACAGCTTAGTTGGAAATGTAGACAGCTAAAATCCTCTTTGGGAGTAACAGCTTTAGGAACTCATGGATATAAATTATTTAATCCTCATCATTTACGCTGATCATCTGGAGCTCACTTGAACATGTAACAGCTAAATACATTTGTAACGGTACGGTAAGACAGTCTTAGAAATTTTAGTACGAAGATGGATTTGTTACAAGAGGTATTTTTTTTTGCACAAAAGCCTCACAAAGAAGATTTGCATCTAAAAAACGATTCGGCCTATTCTGCTGTTTGTCATGTTATGAAGATACGTAGTTTCAACATAGTAATACCTGAGGTTACAGTGTGGCTGTTTTCATAATGGCTATCGCATACGGAGCGTGGTGGGTGAACGGTTAACGTTGTGGCCTCGCATTCGGAACGATGCGGGTTCGAAACTCCATCCGGTCATCTAGATTTGGGTTTTCCATGGTTTCCCCAAATCACTCCAGGCGAATGCCGTGATGATTCCTTCGAAAGGCCATGACCGAACTCATTTCCCTTCCTTGCCTCTAATAACCTCGACGAGGCTTATTTGGTAATATCAACATTTTTTGATGAAATTTAATGTCCCGTCGACAATTCGACAATTCAAGCCATGAAAGACTATTTATCGGCGCTAATACAGTAACGTGAATAAAAATATTGATGATTTTTTTCAAGTTTTTTACTACCCTGTCCATACGTTCTCAGCCTCAAATAAGGAAACCTGAATCTGACGGAACATTGGTGATGATAACTCTCTACAGACAAACACAAGTTTCTCGAAACATTTTGTAAATTTGATTGAATATTTTACATGTTCATAATTTCATTTAAAATTATTTATATCTAATTCCAAGTAGTTTTAAGTTTCTTCTAATTGTTTCTAATCGTAACCTATTTCTCGGTTTATTTTTTGCTGTTCTACCAGCGAGTTATGGCTCCTTTGGATATGATAATTATATCACTTAAGAAGAGTTTATTCCCACTTGCTTGTAATTTGGATTTGGCGAAACTGAATTGCTGGCGAAGAAACAATTCTTTGCGACTATGCCAATTGTTTTAAAGAATTCCTAAGATTAAATTAAATACTAATTAAACATTCAGTTCAAAATTATAATCTAATGTCAGAATACTTAAAAAAATTAAATATGATAAGTAAAAACAATTTGTAAATAAAAAAAGCTTAGGGTTTTTTTTTTTTGCGTTCGGCTACTGAGGCCATACAGGCAGCTCAATGTGAATATCATATATCTTCCAGTGAATCAGTTTCTCCAGTATATTGTTGCTACTAAGTATGGACACGACATTCACACAGGCAACACTTAAACACCCATACCCTCGACCGGACTCGCACCAGCGGCCTTCGACAAGCGGGGCCAGTGCTCTAGTCCTACGCTTCCGAGGCCGGCAAAAAAAAAAAAAAAAAAAAAAAAACCCCTTAGTTCAAATGATAATTGCATAGGCCCACACTCAAGTAACATACATTGTCTCGAATCTGACAGCTGGGGCACGAATAAAATATTATGCAACTCCCTTTATTAGTTCTCATAACATCTTCATATACATGCATGTAAAAATTAACAAACTTATTTAAAAACTTCAAATCCCATCTATTATTAACCACTGTATATGAGTATACCGGAAATCGTATAGAGCCTTTTTCCGACATTAACAGGAAACAATTATCGCAATGTGAGCTACTATTTACTTCAATCAGACGTCAGAAATAACTAGAGAAACTGGTAAGATACCCATGAGATGCCTCATCTGGATATTTGTGTAGTTGTACATTAGAGGACAGTGAAAATGACCTGTTGGCGGAGTAGCAGTCCGTTGTAAATGGTGTTCGGTGGTGAGCGATGAGGCCCGTGCGAGCTGCAGACGGGTGGAGTCGTTCCTAATGGGTATTGGTGGCAATCGGACCAAGTGTCGCTCCTGCGGGCCCCGGGGAAATAACACAGCGAGTGGCCAGAGCCACGACCACGAGGCGATCGATCGGCACCTCCGGCTGTATCAAGACAGTGCACCAGCTCACACAAACACTAATAATGGCCCGTCCAAACATAAATCACAGAAAACAAATCCATACAGCTAAACAGAAGCCTGATGCGACCGTACAATCGTGTGTAAAGTGCGTACCATCCATTCTTTAGTAGAATATTGTCCATAATTGACATATTTTGGAAGAATTTTTTTTTTATTTAGCACACATTTCTACAGCCTAGTATATAGAAACTAAAATAGGCCTTAATTTAACACAACAGTTTTACATTTGGTATTTCAACAGATAATTCCACAATGAATAATTTCAATTTTTGTTATGTATGGCTTTGGCAATATCTGTACAGTCTTTTCTTGTTGCCACGATACATAGGATTGTTTCGCTGTTAACATATATTGTAACTAGGTGATGGCACAACAGACAAGTCCCAAAACAACTAGAGAAAACAAATAGGTCACTCGCCAGAGATGCTATTACCTAAAGTATTGGAACGAGTGCCTAGCGTGAATGGTTAGGGTACAAGTGTATTACATCGACCAAAGAATAATGAAGTCACAGTGCTCGAATAATTCCAGTAATTGTATTTATTTATTTTTACAGCTTTGTCAAACATTGTTTTAGGATGCAGCATCTTTAAGGCAAATGAGCTATATTTTACAATTTAATTCTACATAGTTTCGTTGTAGTTCCTTCCAGGCTGATCGATCTTGAGCAACCCTCTTCCAGTTCACGCCTGTAACTCGACGTATGTGTCTATCCCAGCGATCCGGGGTCTTCCTCTTGCTCTTTTCAGGTTCCTTGGTATCCAATCCAGTTCTGCCGCAGCCCATCTGTCATCTCTATTGTGAACAATATGACCAACCCATTGCCATTTTTGGGTCATGACTCTTTCTAAGACGTCTTTCATTTTGGTTATTGAACGAATTTACACGGCCCTTTTCCTGTCTCTTCTTGTAAACTATGGCATTGCTCTTTCCATACCTCGCTGGGCAGTTCCCAATTTTTCCTTTATGTGATTGTTTAGGGTCCAAGTCTGGCAGGCATATGTGAGGACCGGTAATATACATGGTTGAAATACCTGTCTTTTAAGATTGTATAATAAACACTTTATTGTTTAGTTAAGAGATATAAAATTGTTCCTGGTACTATATCAACATGTTAAGTTATGATACTAGCAATGTAAACTGGTGCACAAATATCATGTAACGAAACTGGAATGTAAACTTCTCTACAAAAAACATGTAATGAACTTGGCTGTATGGTCGATAAGGCGGAAAGGAATTTATAAAAGAAATACATATATTTCCTTGAGTGAGAGATGTCTCCAAACGACGTTCTTGAGGATGCTATGGTAACATTATGGAGGAGACTTCTAACAGTGAAAAATAAATCATCTGTATTTAAGCGGGGTAGAACCTGCACTGAAGATGATTCCCGCTAAGGAAGAACAATGTAGACATTCAGTGTGGAAATACTGGACAGGGTACACGAGCTAATGACAGGAGGTTAATAAGACTGAGGAGATGTCAGTCATTACAAAAACAAAAGTAGGTTGCATTTTGCAAGGTCCTCGGATACGAGAGAGAATTCCGCCTGTTAGATGTCGAAACATCTGACAGCTGATCAAAACGTAGTGACGAGGCAAGTAATTGCACAAAATTTAGTGTCTGATGCTCCAGAGGAAGTCAAGACTGTTACTTCTGCAATGAAAGTCAAGCTGTCTGTTTTTGTTTTGGTATTCTGATGATGTACTGCTTCTAGATTTCATGATAAACTGCGACGCCATCACGGGGCACTAGGCGATAACAAACAACTGTAAAGGAAGAAGATGTAATGTGACAGAGTTTCTTTTGGCCAGTGTCCCCTGTTACAAGTCTCACGATGTCCTGAACCAGGCTCAATCCTGAGTGAGGTTTTCAGGCGATTTAGCGCAATTATCAAGGCGAATGTTGGGACCGTCCCCAGTCTTCGCTTCACAAACTTCAATTTTCACAAACAAAAATACACTAATCATACAGAACACAAAGTTAAACGTTCCGCAGATAGATGGCAATATAGACGTTCCTACTGTAGGTTAAATGCTCCGGGTCTCACAAATTCGGTTCTGATTTTGGGTAGGACATACGTTCACATGATTCACATTGGCCTCCTTTGTAAACAGGTGGTTGACGTGTCTTCGTTGTCCTCTGTGACCATAACAAGAAAGAGAGAAATGTTTTTGTGCTGCTCCCTACTATTCACAACGGTTTAGTAGTAGTACCCTTGACAATTATTATAGCCACTAGATACCACCAACAGTAAAAGAAACTGTGTTAATTCACACGACGTATCTTTCTGTTTCAAAACCACCTTTAACCTCTGGAATTCTGGCAAAGCTTTGCTTTGTTAACGTGAACGACGTTAGGACGCTACATAGATGGTATTCCACGTTTAGCTGAAGGCCAACTTTCCCCGGTAAGAATCTCGGTATAAGACCAGATATGGGTGGCACAGACGGCAAGGAACTCTCCCATAGGTCATCAAGACCATATGAAATTATAGTATTCCTGATCTTTCTGTAAATTATGATCACGGGATAAGGTTTTATTTTTTTAAGACGAAAGGAGCTATAAATACAGCAGTAGACTAGTGAAGCAGATATCTGAATCTTCAGGTTTTTTTTTTTTTAAATGCTTAACCTCTCTTAACAGCGAGGTCATTAGAGACGGGAAAGGATGGGGGGGGGGGCAAGGAATGGGAAGGAATTCGGCCATGGCATTTTGAAGGAAGCATCCCGGCATTTGCCTGGAGTTATTTGGGAAACCATGGAAAACCAAAATATGGATGCCCGGACGGTTTGAACCGGTGTCCTCCCGAATGCGAGGCCAGAACTCTAACCGTTACACCACCACATCTTCATTAATATTATAAAAGCGAATGTTACACTGTCTGTCTGTTAAATTTTCACGACTAAACAACTAAACCAACATTGATTAATTTTGACAAGGAAAAAGTATGTATTGTTAGGAAGGATACAGGATACCTTTTCTGGATAAATATCGTATTTTGTCATGAAATTTTGAAAATTAACCAAATTGTGACAGTCAGACGGATAGCTTGTGTAACTCTCTGCAACGTTATATCGGTCAGTAAGGCTAAATTTTTCTCGCAGTTAGTTTGTGCACGTCCCGTTGATAAATTTTAATCACAACCATAACTTATTATTGAGTATAAACTATGACATTGTAGTAGGCTTGCCCCCTTCAGTAAGTAACTTTTTTAATTATTAAATTTATTCTATACCAAGTATCGAATGCTTTGTGCATCGGTGACTTGCGAGACTAACAATCGATTAGTAGATCAGAGAGTGTGTGGAGTCTGGCAGAGAACATCGTGTTGGTATCATGCTTCCGGGTTTTGTGGTAGTTCGGACTTCGGAGTAAGTCGTTGCCGAAAACAAGTGGTTTGTATTAAAGAGTTTAGGTCCCCGTGAGTTACTAATTACGGGCTACCGCGTCGGAAAAACGTTTCACTGACGGAAGGAAACTACGATTATTACGTGGTAGAGTGTTGGTATGAACAGTTACGTGAAAGTGATTGAATGTATTGCTTTTCACTCTTAAGAACTTGCATCTTCGGATTATTGTCACTACCAGTAATTTTACTTGTATGTGTGTTAATTATTATTTTCCATTGGTGGCCGGGTACATTTGTGCAGTACAAAAACTGTGAGTAAATCTGTGGCTTGTGGTCTGCATACACGAGGTGTTCTTTGAAGAAACTTTTCTTTATATATGTATTGATTTGTACCCTAGCTAGCCAATGGTGGAGGCCGATATTTAATTAACCAAAAACGAAGTCTTATCGTCCTTCCATTAGGTGGTCTAAATATACAAACATTAAAGATAGTCGGAAAGAAAAATTATCAATCCCGGTACATTCAATTTGTTCTCCGACGAGATGTGGATTATATCAAATTCTAGCAATAAAATTCCAAGTCTTTCTTACGAATTCGCGGGTAATAGCTAGTATAATGTACAAACATAACTAGAATTGTAGACATTCAAATTATATTTGATACCAGATCGCAGTTACTGCTGCAGAATCATTTCCAGACGGAAGTGCGTTCCTACACGAATGAACAAGTATATTTCACAGAACCGTCGTCCAGGCTACAACAGGCCGCTTTTAAAACTACCTGCGGCATCTTCACAGCGCGTGGGGAGTGGCAATCGTCGGGCCGGTTCCATTAGGCACCGTTCGCGAATATCGCGACGGCAGGAAGAGTTGGCGCGAGGAGCTAATTGCGCCATTAAAAGCGCGTGCGTGCGAGAGAGCGAGTTATGAAGTGCTCCCCCCAGAGGCACACCTGCGACACACGGGCGAGCCAGCCAGCGCTACTTAATTAAAACACGGCCCAGGGACACTGCGAATTACTGCAGGCCGCCTCGCGGCACCGCGCTAGCAATTACTGCAGACGGCATTAATAAGACAGTCGGCCCGCCGTAAACATGTCACGCACCGCCCCGCCCCGCCCAGCCCCACGTCACCTAAAATGTTACGGTTTTATGGCTAGTGCGGAGCAGACGCTGCCGCGCCACTTCACCGCGCTCTCAAAGTGTCTGTCTCGTATGGTCACTACGGTCTGCGAGGTCCAGCGTCCAGACCTCCAGGAACCCACAAATACTCCGCATCGAAAGCTTGCTTCTAGAGCGTTGGCATTAGTTCTGTGAATATAAAACCCACCAAATGTTAATCCTAATGCTCTTACAAGATATCGGTTACATTTTTTTTTGCTTGGGCTTTACACCTCGTCGACAGCGTGCTCATTAGAGGAGGGATGGGATGAGGGACAAGGAACGGGAAGGAATTCGGCCATGGCCTTTTGAAGGAAGTATCCCGGCATTCGCCTGGATTGATCTGGGGAACCCATGGAAAACCCAAATCTGGATGCCCGGACGGGGATTCCAACCCGCGTCCTCCCGAATGCGAGGCCAGAACGTTAACCGTTCACCCACCTTCCTCGGTTACAAAAAGATGATACAGTATTAAAGTCTCACTCAAACAGTCACGTTGGTGAGATCGTAAACTGCATATAAGAATAGACGGCTCCCTGGTTTACAACCGAGTTAAAAGGAGGGCAAATCTGCTCTCCTACCCAACATTCGGGAGGAAATCCCGCTCAGTCATCCTGACTGGGGTTTTCAGTGGAAAAAAAAGAAAGAAACTGGTTTACGGGCGGACAAACCAAAGTGACGGCTTGTTTCAAAAAATCAACTGAACCATTTTAAACAAAAAAAGTAGTAAGGTGATGATGATAACAAAATTGATTGTTCAAAATACAAATCCGTTCATTGAATGTAATTTGTACCAAATTTGATACAGAGATAACTGCTTTACAGCTCGTCGACGTCGAGGTCATTAGAGGCGGGAGAGGACTGGGGCAAGGAATGGGAAGGAATTCGGCCATGGCCTTTTGAAGGAAGCATCTCAGCATTTGCCTGGATTTATCTGGGGAAATCTGGATGCCCGGGCGAGAATTCGAAACGGCGTCCTACCGAATGCGAGAGGTCACCACGCTCGGTGGCAGGATGTGAAGACAAAGTGGTTTGTAATGGGAGACCGGGCCACTCTTATTTGATGTGATAGATTTCTCGTTTTGAGGTTCTGCAGTGTCAATTTTAGCAGTCAATTGAATCCATTGTTTGAAGCTTAGCTTTAAATTCCGTAGCTTGTTCGTTCTACGTTTTGCAGGTTTATACAGTAAGATTCCTGGAGATGGGTAGATCACCCTCATCTAAATACAGGCGCGGACCTCTTTAAACATCAACTCTTAATGGCCTAGCGTGCCACAGTATAGCCGGAACCAAAGGAGTTTACCATCGACAAGCGACTTAACGGACACTGGTAGGAAATGTAATCGAAGTTGTAAAATTGGTAGTAGTTATGGTCTGTTTCTAATCTCAATGCAACTTACGTATAACTCTGTCCAGGTCAGTTATATAGATGATGGGATTTCCCGAGTAAATCCCACCCATAACATGAAAACAATCTGCGTTAACAAAATTGTAGTAACACCCTTATTTTGAAGAAAGTCGCCTCGAAGTGACGGTGATTCGAGCAACAATGGTTATGATTATGGTTGTCACAGCAACATTGTGATCAGGGAGAAATTAATTCATACCAACGAGGACAACATTTCTTCAGTGTTCTATACGCAAATTAAATCATTTATTTCTAGATTGTTACTAGAAGCAGGAGATGACGGGAACAACGAAGGGTATGGCTTTCGTGTATGGTTTGGTATTTGGCCGAATCTATTAAAGCAAACTAGAAATCGGCATGGCTAGTCCGTCGCCTTCCCTATTGACTTTGCCTGTATCTGACTGTCATCTACTAAATAAAATTAGCAAAGGGTTGAGAAAGTCCCCGCATTTAGAAATGGAGGGTGTCTCAGACATATTTCTGTAAATGTTTTTTATTTCACATCACTTTTTAGGCTGATTTCTCCAAACTTAAAATAACCTTTTAATTATTATTTGTATTTTATTTTAAGAAGATCTTTTTTAGCTATAATCCAATGTAGTTCATAAAAAAAAAAATGTCCATGCCTGTAATGCTTCCATTTGCGCAGTTTAACAGACTGAGTTTTACTTAGAGGTAAAGGAATCATACTTCATAAGCATTTTTCTCACAGCTATTTTGTTGTAGTGTTTTATTTTATAAGGATCTTTAAAAATGATAATTAATCATCGAGATGAGAGGAGGAGGATTTCGGCCTCATACCTATCATTCGCGAGGACGAGCGTCAAACCTCGTTCGGCCATCCTGCCTGAGGTTTTCTGTGGTTTTCCTCAGACACTCTAGGCGAATGCTGGGATGGTTCCCTATAAGGCCACGGCCGACCTCCCATCCCCCTTCCCTCCCCGTAGAGTAGTAGGCTGAAAAGAGTCTTCGCGACTCTCCAGCTGGGAGGAATGAAATAGTAAAAAAAAAAAAAAAAAAATTGATAATTAATGTTATCTTTAGATTCTACAGTATTTGAAGATTTAAATTTATTTTCCAAATGAGCGAGTAAGCTGTGAATTTGAATCGGGAGTCGTTATGCGGTACCAGAGCAAGTTACCACATTCCGCCGAAATAATTTGGTTGCTTGTTCAAATAATTCAGAACAAGGTATAAACTGGACTGATGTACCCTGAGCAAATAGGTTGCTTTAATTGCTCTACCGTGTTGTTTTTAGTAGAAGCAAACAATAGACAAAAAGACCTTATTAGGCAAATAGCGGGAAGGAATTGTGCATTGGCCTTTTGAAGAAACCTTCGTGACATTCGCCTGGAGTGATTTCGGTAAGCCATCTAAAAACAGAATCTGGATGGTTGGATGGAGATTTGAAGCCACGTCCTTCAGAATTCCAGGTCAGAGAGTTACCGCTCACCCAGCTGGTTCAACTGAAATAAACAAATCAGATGCAGATTCCAGTTTGTAGGACTATCTAAACTGTTAGAAACACATCCGTGTAGTTTGAATACCGTCTCTGTTTCTTTCTTTCTTTTTAAAGTGCATTGCAAGGAATGTTCGACATACGTAATCAACACAGAGCTTGTGGTAATAATAATTCCGTGTGGTCGTAATGACCTGGTGACAGGGTTTCTATTGGCTGCGCATTCCGTCGCTGTCGCCACCCCCTTAACCTAACGTGACAATCCTGCCGGGTACAGGAGACCTACAGTTTAACGTGGAGTCCGAACCACGGAAGTGTTTTGGCGTACTTCACATTGCACAGCAAGCTGTGCCAGAGGTGAAGGCCGGGTTAAGTGTCTGTGAAAATCTCCATCGAGACAGGTATTCGATCCGGGAACCTCTAGATCTCAAGTCAGACGCATTAACCACTGAGCCACCAAACCAGTCTAAAGCTTGTGGTAACTGTGATTTGTTTGCTGCTGGGTGATTTTTGTTTAGAATTCCCCACTTACCTTTTGATTACCTATAATCTTCAAAACTTTATAAATTAATTTTTTTTTAATTTCTTAAATAGGAAGTGGGTGCAAAGTGATGTGCTATCTTTTACCACTAAGAAAGTCATATCATGACATATTTATTTAAACATTAAAGGCTTGCAGACGTCGGTGTATTTACAATCATTTTTATTAATTAAATGATCAAGGGTTCAACCAAAATCAACACCGAGCCTTACAATATGAGCCGTAAAACGTTAATACTAAACAAACAACAATGACATTTTTACGTGAACTTTAAGCACGATGTCAAGATTGAATTTAGTTAACATGAAAAATTGGACATATGAAGCTAATATGAAAAATCTAATAGTTTATAAAGCTGCTCACAAATACAAGCTTACAGAAACAAATATCTGCATTTTAATTCAACTTGGGCGCCATTAAGTATTTGACTTAAACAAAATACTACTTTCTGATCGATGGGAAAATTATGTCAGAGTCTTCCCTTATCGAATCAGGTTGCTCGCGGCTATTAACACGCTCAGAAGGACTGTCGGAGAGTGATACTCTGCTCAGAGGCGTTGACGGGTCAAGGAACGCGCAACACTGAGTTCCTTTTCCTGGCAGGATGTCTTTACCGTTTTGCAGCTTCGACAGCGAAGGCGTTGCGTCTGCACGTAAGGTAACGCGCACGCTTCCTTCAGGCTGCAGCAACAGTACTGCAAGCCAGAGGTGGCTGGTGGTAATCGAAACCACGATATCTCACTACACCTCAGTACAGCCCAGGTAACGGCGTGAAAGCTCTCTTAGAAAGTCACCGACGCAAGACCTCGGGAAGAACTTACTTTATCCCGACGTCGTGTCGGAATCCCCTCCAGCTTCGCCGAACTACAATGCGTGGGTTCGTAAAGCTGCATACCCGCGACGTCTAGTAACGGAGGCGGCACGCCGATGTGTAGGGATGAGCACGCGCCACAGGTTAGCCCTCGCTACCCCGCCACCACCTCCTCACCACGTTGCCTAATGTCGTTTGGCACAGAGCACTTTACAGCAACAGAAGGGGTGCGCACCGCTGCTACAAACCGATGGCAGCAGCGCACCACTACACACGCCTGTGATGTTTACCGATATAGAGTGGGTAGTTGCGTATCATCCCCGCTAGCAGAAGCGGCCCCGTTCCCATGGCGTGTTATTGGGTATCCGTCCCGTCCCGTTAAGAGACGTAGTGGGAACGCAGCTTAAGTTATGAAGACACAAAATATACCAAACAACTAGTTATTATTTTGTAACAGCGTCGTTGATTAGACGTTTTTCAGGGAAGTTCACAGTCACGTAATTCATGCTAGGATATGCCATAACTGCCTTGCCTCGGAAAAGCCCGACCGTCTCCAGATTTTGACTTTGGCTACCAAATTTTCCTGCGTATGTATATTTCTCCTCCAACAGCGACGCAAGATCGTCCAGCCAAATTGTACACTTGACTTGAGCAGGGACCTCTAGGCGCACCTGCAATGGATAAGCGGGTCTTCCCTCTATATTTTGAAGAACGTTGCCACTCAGCTCAGATATAGAAGGGTCGCGTACTACCGTTAAGCCGCGTTCCCACGACGTCTTGTAACGAAGGCGGGACGGGACGGGACCTCATTAGCCGAAGTGTAGGGACGAGCACGCGCCGCAGGTTAGCCCTCACTTCCCTCGCCACCAGGTCCCCACCACGTTGCCTCGTGTCGTTTGTCACAGAGCACTTTACAGCAACGGAAGGGGTGCGCACCGTTGCTGCAAACCGATGACAGCAGCACTGCACTACGCACGCCTGTGATGTTTACCGACACAGAGTGGGTAGCTGCGTTTCGTCCCCGCTAGCAGTAGCGGCCCCGTTCCAATGGCGTGTTGTTGAATATTCGTCCCGTCCCGCCTTTGTTACACGAAGTCGTGGGAACGCGGCTTTACAGGTGTCCTCTGGTTACCGTTCTGCATTTCACATTCTCAATACTTTCTAAATGTGAATTATTATTACTACTTAAAAACTGCACGAGCCTGACACAGCAGTCTCGTTACTAGCTTACCGAACGTGATAATGTCTGTTGAGGAGCTCTTAGCTGCAGAATACTCTTTACTCCACCTCCTCAGGGCTGCTAGTCTCAGAACGTATTTTCTACGTCAATAAGACGACGTGCTTTACGATGCCGCGGACACGAAAACAGCGTTCCTTTCCGTAGATAAACTCGCCTCCCCCGTTCGCATTAAGCGCATCCCCTAACGCAGGCGGACGGGCGGGGCGGTAGAATTTACGGGGTTGAATTCCGGCACATTATCCTATCCCTCATTCTCCTGGCGCACAGTATATATAGCAGCTCCACCTGCGCCGGGACTGACTGCCATCCGTCTTTTTAACACTCGAGTTCAAACAAATTACGCGAGAAATATCTCCAGCACGGCGGCG
The DNA here is from genome assembly GCA_031002005.1 of Vandiemenella viatica. Classification (NCBI taxonomy): domain Eukaryota; kingdom Metazoa; phylum Arthropoda; class Insecta; order Orthoptera; family Morabidae; genus Vandiemenella; species Vandiemenella viatica. The sequence goes on along the minus strand of JARYHS010011408.1, from coordinate 285,892,733 downwards.
GTGACAATATGGGAGCCACCACCTGACGCAGGGGGGGGATTCTTTATTTTTTAGTAATGGACCCGCGCAGCCGCTTCAGATATTTTATGTAGTTTGCCGCGGGGGCACTTGGGAGCATACGGCGCGGGTATTCGTCGGAAATCCGATATGAGCGGCCATACATTGGGGAGAAGGAGGGCTCCGGGTAGAAGAAGAAGAAGAAGATACCGCCATCAAAATATTATACACTGCGCCGCACGCGTTTACAGGCGAAGCAATAGCAAGTGAGAAATAACGCCTATAAATTCCAACAGGTTGCTCCGTGGAGCCGCTCCCCTTTCTCTCTCCCTAGTTAAGTGTTTGATCTTCTAAGTAACAACTTGCCAATATTTCTTCCGAAATTTGCTAGACTAATGGCGCTTTTTTGTACCGCTTCTCGTGTGGCATCCTTAAAATCTGTAACTTTTGGTTATTAATTACGCGTATAAACGGGGAAAATGGAAGCGTTTTTACTCATCTGGAGCAGCAGGGAAAATGTTTCCCGGGAGTCCTAAACCACTGGCTTGAAAATTAATGTTTACGCGTTTAAAAGTCCACGTGTTGTCGCCACAGTTTACAAATGAAATTCAACCAGCAAGTCATTAAAAAATGATTTTGAAAAGTTATTGTGTATTATACCGTTTTTATGGAGAGCCTGATTTTTGCATAATTGGAATTATTTGATAAAATCTGATACAATTTATTAATTAAACTTATTTAAAAGGAAAATGGTTAAAAATATAGTTAATGAAAAAAGTACAGTAGAACTCCAATCATCCGAATCGCTTTTTTAATTACAACGGAAAGGGAAGAGACAGGAGAAGAAGGGGATGACGTGTCACTTGAGGAATTCAGAAACATTCTTTTGAAAATTCCTGGATGTTCAGAAGTTAGTGGTGAAGATATAGGAGAGTGGGTGGTGTGTGATTTGTCAGACCCTGAGTATGGAATTCTAAATGACGACGAACTTATTGAAAGTATGAGAGAAGAAAGTGTCGAGGAAGAAGATGAAGCAGACACGGGACCATCAGCTAGTGAAGCATTTGCCGGCCTTGAAACTGCGTTGAAGTGGATAGAGCGTCATCCCGAATGTGACCACATGCAACTTCTCACTGTCAAGCGGATGAATACAGTCAAACAGCTTATTTTGACCGAGCAATGAATTTTATTTACAGTATGGTACGTACATACTGTACTAATGTACAGCACTTGTAAGTACGCTTAACATGTAATAGTGTTGCCTTTACATTTAATTAATTATAAGTTCTTTTCTTTAAAAATAGTTTTTTCTCCCATTTTGAACATACATTCAATAATTAATCCTTTTTCGGAAAAATCCAATTATCGGAAATTTTTATTATTCGAATGGGAAAATTGAAGTTCTAATGTATAAGTGAAACTATACTGACATAACTTGACCGTTTATTTCAGTGTGATATACACTAATAAAGATGTCAATTTAGGTTTAATAGCAATTTAAAACAAACGCTAATATCTACAACACATAATCACGGTTTGCATGAATATGAATATATTTCACAAGTGAAATAAACTAGAGAAAATCATTTCGACCGGCAGTGCCAATTATTTAATAAATTAATGATTTTACAATCATAATTAAAAGAAGTCAAAGAGGCACATCGTTACTTTTAAAAACGACGAATGTCTATATCAGCGCTCCGACAGTAAAGTACAGATTCTCATGAAGCAAATCTCTATGCCAGGGCGTTATTATGGTTATAGTGTTTAGGTGAATTTTAGTGCAGTTCAAATTAAATGTTACAATCAGTGAACGGCATAGAAGCGCCAACACTTCAATCTTTCCTCGGAATATGCTAAGTCTGAACAAACCCTTGTAACCTTTTAACTGGTCGCCATACGTAGGCTGCCGGATAATCTATTGACCGCCCTCCCTGGAAGTCAGTAGAGTACTGTCCTACTCGAAGCTGCTCTGCTCTCTTGCAGGCGCTGTCAGCCCGAGTCTACTCACACATGTAACAACATTATAAACAAATCAAATATTTTTTTATGAATAATTTTCACGCCAATGCAATTGAAAATGTTGTTTTTATTTTCGGTGCGCATTTCACTTCATTCTCTGAAGGATCTTCAGCGATTCTGTCGGTTAATTTAATTTGTTCTATATTGCAATTTACAAAAGCTTACAATTTACATATGAAAGTTATGATATATACAGATACAGGGCGTTCGCCGGAAAACGCTACCTTCCCATTCTGTTGCCGTCGGCAACTTGCTCGGTCAGTCGTGCCAGCAGTTTCCGCCACACGGCACCGTGAATCACCGCACTGTTTAACACCTCCGCTGCCCCAACAGTGCAGTGCAGTGACCCTTATATTCTTAAGAACGGTTTCTTTGCATTGTAGATAGTTTGTGACTTCAGTCTCTTATTAATCAGTGCTGTGACAAAACGTTTCTTTGCGGTTTGGCTGGTTTGGGGCTTCATACTCTTATTAATCTGTACCGTGTTTGAGTGTGAGTAAAATTATGGTACGTTACAGTTTGCAACAAAGAATATTTCTCTACCATACATATGTGAAGAAGAAGTCGTTTAAAAAGTGTCGCAGTAAATTTCGTCGCGAATTTCCTGGCGCTTTACTGCCAGCTAAATCAACAATTCTGCGTCTGGTTAAAAAAGTAAGAGAAACGGGTTCATTTTTTAACAAAAAGAGACTGTCGGTCAACCGTATTCTCACAGAGGAGAAAATTGACGATATCGCTTTTCGACTAGAACAGTCACCCAAAAAATCATTAAGTCAGTTAGGGCAGCGTGTGTCTCGAAATATGTTCAGAAGATGTGAAATGTGCATTACACAAGAGGGTCAACACTTCCAGCATCTTTTATAAGGTAAGCTAATGAATTACGTCACATTTAAATGCTTAGCACACAAGTTTATGAAGTTTATGAAGCGTAATTATTATGAAATAGTCCGCGGCCGACGGTCGAACAATGCCGGAAACTGAGCGCTCGCTCGCCGGGAGCAGTTTCTTCCTTGTAGCGCTAACAGTGGGTTGCGTTTCCCGGCGAACGCCCTGTATAAGATTGCTTACATTTTTACATGTTCACATTGGCTTGTAATTGTACCGTGTTTCAGCATCAGTTGTATCTGTAATAGCAATATTTTGTATTACAGATATTTCTTGCATCTTTATGAGTAATTTCGTGTAACTTTCGCTGCAGTATAGATATTGATTTCTGATGGCTTACATTTGTTTAGTGTATTGTTTACATCGCTGCGCGGCAGGTTTGTTTATCGTTTGACTTCTGTTTTTATCGGATGGGTAGCGCGCTTTTAAATATGTCTCTGTGCTTAGTTCGGTGTGTTTAGTGTATTATTATTATTAGCTGTGTCTTTTTGTGGTAGATGCTTGTGTTTTTTATTTCGTTTAAAGTACTGTGTATAGTGTTGGGTCCGTCAGGTTCGTGTATTCATTTATTATGTTCTTTTTTTCGGCCAGTGATTTTTAAATGTGGCAGTTTTCCTGAGACGTTAGTAGTTGTAGTTTGCTATTGTTAATGGTTAGTTTGCATGTCTTTTGCTATGTTTGTGGGCTGGTGATTATGCTCTAGTAGGTGTTCTGCGAATGTTGAGTAGTTATTGTATTTTAGTGCTCTTAAATGTTCGTTATATCTGGTTTCAAACCTCCAGCATGTTTGGCCTATATATTCTGCATTACCGTCATTGCAAGTTAATTTATATATACCTGAATTGTGAAATTTGTTGTTTGGTGTGTTGCTTGTGATGTTTTTCTTTAGTGACGAGTTTGCGATAGTTCAGAGACAGGCTGCTAGGCTTCGCTGCAATCGGTAAGGTGTGATTGTATAATCGCTATATAACAGCACCACAGAAATATTGAACCTGTGTGTGTTTTCTAGAGTTAGAAGCTTTTCGGATATTTTTCTTTCTGTTAGGGAAACATTTCACCATTTACAATCGTTGCAAGGATTTTGCTACGTACCTATTTCAGTTGACAAATAAACAATTGTTATAAATGAATCGATAATTTTTCCTTCTACTACAATCCACTAACCTCGTTATTCATCTTATATTATTAGCGAAATTTTCATACGGGCCACTTAGTTTTTATTTAAAAGGTGTTATATTTATTTAAACATTTAACAAGAAAGTAAGAGCAGTGTTCTGCCCCACGTGGAACACAAACTCTCTACAAGGTTCACATTAACGTGACCAGTTCCTTCTCTCTGTCTAACGCGTCCGTGCGGACAGAGCAGCAAAATTATACGTTGATCGAATATGGCAGCAGAAAAACGAAACACATCGGCTGCAGCATCTCTACTAAGCTCGTGACCACATTCACGGAAAAAGTTTGCGTGGTCTGGGGGTGAGTCACGATTCTAGTTGTTAAGGAATGATGGTAGGTTCGGATGTGTTGCATAGCCTAAGAGGCCATGGACCCATTTTGTCAGGAAGGCACTGTGAAAGCTGGTGCTGGCTCCATCAAGGAATAGGCTTATGGGACTAGTGATGTTCAGATACCATCAAAGTATCGATACCTACTTAAATGAGTAGTACTCAAATTGTCTTCCGATACTTACTTATATGAGTACTGCAAAAGTATCGATACTTTTTTTAATTAGCGTCGAAATATAAAAATATACGTTTCATGTTGCTAAATTATTTATTTTATTTTCCCACTGTAATAAAATTAAATAACACCCAATAAACATTTTTATTTATTTATTAAAATTTTACTAATGCTCACATTGTAAGCAAACATTGAAGGTTTTGTCTTATCTTTAAATATTTATTTATTATAGTTTTAACACTTTTAAAAAGACCGCTTTTGGAATGTTTCCCAAAAAGCAATTGTTCCAAATATTTTGGGGACAGCTTGTATCTTTTGTTTGTCATTGTTTCACCCGCATTAGAAAACAAACATTCACTCAATACTGACGTTGCTACAACAATAAGATACTGTTGTGTGTCTTTGTACAGACAAGGAAATATAAGTTTCATTTCCACCCATTCTGTTAATGGAGACATTACAGTGTTTGGTAGAGAGAGACTTTGTTACTACCGTGCGGTTTCTTTTTATTTGTGATGTTTCCAGAAGTGATATTCCTGTGAAACGGTAGCTGAAGCAGCTTCTTCTTCCGATTCACATGGGCTACTTAGTTGCTTATGAACATATCTTCTAGTTTTTCTGTGGGCTGGGCTGGAGTGACCATTGGCCAGGTATAGCAAAATGCTCACCAAGTACAAATTTATTACAATGAAATAGGGACCTAAAACAAACTTTTTGAGGTTAGATTGCCTATTCTAAGACTGATTTTGTTTGATTTTTAATGCTACCAACTTGACGTCAGCGGGAAATTAATTTCGCAGACGCGACTGAGTGGCGCAGCAGGAAAGATGCATTTAGAATTTAACACCGGGTACGTTTTGATACTTTCGATTCGATACAAGTACTTTTCTTCCGATACCGAGTAAGTATCGAATGAATTAATTCGAATACAAAAAGTACTCGGTATCGCAACAAAGTATAGAGTACTTACTTGTATCGGATCATCACTATATGGGACCTCTGCTCCTATTGAACCGACCGTTAACTGAGATGGGTTGTACAGACTTACTTGGAGACCATTTGCAATCATTCATGGCATTCATGTTCCTATACAAAGATGAACTTTTCCAAGACAACAATGCTCCAAAATCGTTCACTATTGGTTCGAGAAATATTCTGGACCATTCGAGTGAATGGTTTGGGTACCTAGATCGCCATACATGAATCCATTCTAACATCATCTTAATGTCAGGTCGTGCACAATATCCTGCCCAGGCAACACTTTGGCAATTACGGACAATTGTAGAGTAAACATGGCTGAATATTTCTTCAGGGTACTTGCGACGACTTGTTGAATCAATGACACGTCATGTTGCTGCATTTCGCCTGGCAAGTGTGGGTCCCACACGATATTAAGAGGTAACGCATGACTTTTAGCACACCAGTGTCTATCAGGCTGTAACTTTTGTGCCAATCGCTGCCGTTTGACCGAAAATATCTATTTCTGTAAAGGTTATTAAGGAACAAATCCCAAATTGCGCTAGACTCTACTTGCCTGTGTTATTTTCACTTGGACTTGGTAGACAATTGGTGAAGATCCAGCTCTTGCCTATATGAACAGAGATAGACCATAAGAAGCGGAATCAGAATACTCTTTATATCGGAATCCAGGTTGAAACACAAACCCGTTTTGCCTCCCCGCTCTCTATCAACACTTGTGGTCAAGGTGGGCATCAACCGTATGAAGAGCCTATGGAAGTAGCGGGCCGTTATTGGCACCGACTGTACTTGCCTGCCGAGGCAGTAAAATGTGAGACAGTGTAAGGCTGGCTATCTGTGGCTGCTGCGCCTTATGTGGCCATTGATATGAAAATGAACGCGTCTTTACTGAGGTGCGTTCCGTTCACCTGCTGCGCTCCGATGGACTGTTATGACTTCCTGCTCGCAGTCTGTGACAATAAACACTGTGCATTCTGCTCGTTGCTTCCTGTGCTGACCCATTACAATACCCGTCGCCCTGTACACACTAATGTGGTTAGATAGGCTGCATATCTGGGCATAAATTCTATGGTCTTCCTGCTGCTAACATGATTGTTGTCTTTTCGACGTGTGCATACTGGTTTTCACGGTAACTATATGTAAAATAAGGCAGCTGTAAAGTTACATCTGAGCGAGAAACACAATCAGTGGAAGTAAATTTGCCAAGTTGTCGAGTCTACTCGTAAAACCAAGGTTGATGGGTGAGCCATATGGCCTGTACTGCCATCCAATGGGACGCTGGTTCGAATCACCGTCTGGCTATCTATTTTTTTTCGGCTTTCCATGGTCCCCCGAAATCATTCCAGGCAAACAGTGTTTCAAAGGCCACTGCCGAATTCCTTTAGTTCCTTGCCACCGCTCATTTCCCGCCTCTAATTATCTCTACGTCAACGAGGCGTAAAGCCATAGTAAAAGACCTACACGTAAACGGAAATGGAATCAGTACAGCTAACAGCTTCGTAATAGCTTTAGTTCTTTAACTGTTTCTCTAAAAATAATAGCCCGAAAATTTTCTTACCGAAACCATTACACTGGTATTTTGCATGCTACATTTTCTGCTTAAACAACTTTGTTTTTCCGGGTAATTTCATCGTAACTCTATAAGCTATTTAAAACGTGCTGTAAGGCTAATTTGCGTGCAAATACAAAAATAGGTTTAGTTGCAATGCTATCAAAATAAATGTGCTGTTTGCTCTATAAAACCGCAAAAATCATCGATATCATTGCGAGCACACAGAGCCAAAAGGAAAAAGCGTGATATTGCAACTAATTCTCAATTTTGCACACAACAACTAACAAATTGTTCTTTATTTATTTATTTTTTCGAAAAGACCAAAAGAGCTATTTTCTCGGTGAAAGAATTTGGAAATGGCAAAGGTATTGATTGACTCGTTTGAGTTGGTGTATTAGGACCATTCCGATCATCATACTAATTAGCGATTGTATTGCTGGTTACAGACAGAATTTAGGTTGTTTGTTGTATATTATAGGATCAAAACGGGAAAATACTGTGAATAGCTGCAGGGTGATTTTAACAGGATATCTAGGTGCTTGGGTCTGCATGGAATGAAGGTAAATACCAAGAAGAGTCTGCTTATTAGGTACACAGATAAAAAGTGAAGGTTGTTAATGATTATAAGGGGAGGGGGGGGAGGGGAGCAGCTGAATTACTTGTTGAAGGCATAATGTGTATATATATTGGCATATCGTTTGATAACCAACTCAACTGGACAGGTAGCATTGGGCAAGTGGTGGGAAAAGATCACAAAATCCTTCACTTACTGGGGAGAGTGATGAGGGGATGTACCAGAGAAGTTAAGGAACTGAGTTACAAAACTTTGGTCAGACCATTGCTTGAATATGGTCGTGTAGTTTCGGACCCACATTTTGGGCATCAAAACAGGAGTTGGAGAGTGTGAAAAGAAGAGCAGCTAGATTTGTTTATGGAAATTACCGGAGGACACCCTTAGTAACTAATATAGTAAGAGAGCTGGATTGGGAGTCATTGGAAGATAGGAGTAGGGTTAAGAGAGTGCTGGTAGTGTACAAAGCGTAAGATGGTAAGGAGCTTGGAAGGATATTGGTCAAAGAATTTTTTAGTAGTGCATGGAAAGAAAAATATGATCATCTACCCAAACTGGCTCTCTATTTTTTGCATACGGGAGTCGGAAAATTTTCTTTTGTGGGTAGGGGTGTCAGAGATTGGAATAAGCTGACACGGGAAACGATGAATAATTTACCAAAAACTCTAATTAAATTTAAAATTAAAATCCGAAAATTTGCAAAAGTAAATGAGGGAGGAATTAAATGCTGAAAGTATATTATATAATAATAATAAATACTGAGAAAAAGGTAATTAAATGACTTGGAAAATTGCCACCGGTGCTTGCGCTGCATTGCAATTTAATTCTATTCAGTTTGGAAACTACGGACAAAGGCAAGAGTAGCACATCCTGTGGGATAATAAAATAAGGAGGGAGACATAAAATTACAGATAATGGTCAGAGCAGGGAATCACTTCTTCCACACTACAATTGTGGCAGTTAATAAGGATCTTTTGAATTTATGTAAAGTATGCAATGTTCTACCCTGCAAATTATATGTGTGAAATTAACAAAGGATGTAATGTGTCATTTTGGGTTTGTAGAAAATTAATTAGTAAGTGTAGTTTTGTAATATTATTGGTTTCAACAGTGAAGCAATATGGTGTTTAACATACGAGGTTGCTGTCACACGGACGGTACAGAGTACATCTAATTTGCTGTCTTGAATACTGTACAGAAGTAAATAAAATAGATGTTAAAGGCATTTATTACTTAAAAGGGAATATTTGGTACGAAATTTTGAAGCACCAAAAAGCGATCAGTGTCTGGCTACATGATAGTGAACCTAAAGCACTGTTTGATCGTACTTGACACGCAATTTGTTCAGAAACTATCGAAACTTTCTCTCTGTAAAATAGTCTGTCTTTCTAGTTTCCGAGTATTATCCAAGGCGCATTCGGAATGGAGTTGGTGGTCAGATTCTACCATCGATTAAAGTGATTCTCCACTGTGGCAATTTCTCATTGGGGCACAGTAAAAACTCACTGGTAGTTTAGGTCACCAGAATAGTGACAAGATTAGAAAATTGTGGTTTGTCAAAAAATCTGAACGTGTGGTAACACTCGTCGAATCGTTGGCCATCATTTGGCAGGTCTTTGCGGACGAGCAAAATTTCACCTCGTCCTGTAAATGGTCTTTTCAGGAAGATGGTGCCATTTTAACTTTTTGTTATGTGGTTATTAGGTCCCTAATAGTTATGATTTGACGCACCATAAACAGCAGGGGGCGAACATAACGCCTGATAACCACATACTCATGTTCAATATTGTCATAGCAACAGAAACCCGCAGTATACAAAGCTGAGAATCAGATGTTTTGTTTATTTAGTCTTACTGTTCATCTCTTTGTGACTTGTGTCCCGTGGTTTAAGTATTAAAGAAATTTCAGAGTTCCAGTAATTCCACGCAAGGTGAAATGTCAGCGCACACTCAGTTCTAGTAATTACAACAGTGCTAACCGTCTATTGTTGTTCCTCACGTTCTCTTTGTTTTGTTACAGAATTTACCCTTCGCGGTAGAGTCTCCACTACATTCTGGTAGGATACTTTCACTGCGAGAGTTTATACTTAGATAGTAAAAATTACGTGGGAAAAGTAATTATCCTTCTGCTACTTGTCAGTTTAGTCTCTCTCAAATGCACTGGATCTGTCATACCAGTAGCATAGTGCATTCCTCCAGGAAAAATTTCTTTTGACTGAAGATTCCTTGGATCATCAGTGATATGGTTTGTCAGCAATTTGGAAAAATTCACTTTTCTTATAGACTGTTGTTGGTTTGTGAGTTCTCCAAGACTGGAGACTACTTCACTCAGTTGCTGGTTGTTAAATTCCTGCTCATCTGGTGATCTTCTCAACACGAGCCTTTGTTTCGATCCGACTGTAAATTTCTGCTCCCTAGACAGCAGAGGTAGAGCGATGAATCAGAATCTAAGGATCCAATCCGTGAATATCCAATCAGAATCTATTCAGTACTTTTTAAGTAATAGGATATAGATAAAAAAATAATATTCAGAAGAGATTTTAATTTCCAGCTCCGCCACCAGATGACACAGTGGTGATGAGACATTTCTCAGATTTTAATCATTTTTCCCCTCTTATGGCTGTTGGCTGTACGCCATTTTGACGTCGAGGACTAGGGACAACAAAAAAATGGAATGAATCCGGCCATGGATTTTTAAAGGAAACATACCTGCATTTACCTGGAGCGATTTCGTCAAACCATACAAAATCTAAATCTTTGATGGCTGGACGGGGATTAGAAGCCATGTACCCTGACTTCGAGGCCAGAACGTCACCATATTAGGTTTTTATTCCTGATACTGAACTTTGAAAGCATGAGAACTGTATGAAAATCTGTTCAGTATTATTTGCTTGTTGCCGAAGAAAGTGACCAACACAAAAATCAGCAGAAACGCAGAAAGGGCCCTCGAAACAATCGAACTCAGTATTTCCACGCTTTCGTTTTTGTGAATGACAGACGGTATACTCAATGATCAGTAGCTCGTTCGTCAGTTAAAGACTCATAACTTCAGAGATCCTTAACTTAGAAATTTTCAAATGTTTTTAACTGTCGCAATTCCAAATACAATTAAATATAAAATGCGGAAAAATGGGGGCTGAAAGCATATAAAAGAGGCTGGGGGGAAAGTTGAAGGAAATTTGTTTTAAGTAGCATTCACGAGTGTCAAATGATGGCTGGCAGCACACCGAGATATATATACAGGGTGTCCAGGAATCAAAGGATAATCCTGCAACCGCAGGTAGGTCACATCACGTCGTACTATATGGCAAAATCTTATTTTAGTAAAAGTTTCACCATTTTCGAGATATTGAGTTCTTTAAACTTTTTCAAAAACTTGTGACGTTGTTCAGTTTATTCGATGTCATTTCTGAAAATTAAGTTTTTATTTTTTTATTTACTCAAGGACAATGTTTTTTTTAACGCTAAAAATACTTTAAAAAAAAAATATCATCATTTATTTACGACATGTTTAAAATGCACAATGATCTGTTTGGCAGATTTAACTACCCATAAAACAATCATATTAAAAAAAGTATAACATAATTATACCATTTAAGATTTATTATAAGGTTTCTTAAAGATTTAAGAAAAAAGAATATTGTTTTAGATGATTCAAATATCTTTGAGTAAATTAAACAAAAACACGGTTCAAAAAGGATTAATTTGTAGAAATGACATGAATAAACTGAATAACGTCACATGTTTCGAAAAAAATTTAAAAAATCAGTATCTGAAAAATGGTTAGACTTTAACTAAAAAAATAATATATATATATATATATATATATATATTGGGTGTTACAAAAAAGGTACGGCCAAACTTTCAGGAAACATTCCTCACACACAAACAAAGAAAATATGTTATGTGGACATGTGTCCGGAAACGCTTACTTTCCACGTTAGAGCTCATTTTAGTTTCGTTAGTATGTACTGTAATTCCATGGCCCCCACGCTCTCCTGACCTCAACCCTCTTGACTTCCATTTATGGGGGCATTTGAAAGCCCTTGTCTACGCAACCCCGGTACCAAATGTAGAGACTCTTCGTGCTCGTATTGTGGAAGGCTGTGATACAATACGCCATTCTCCAGGGCTGCATCAGCGCATCAGGGTTTCCATGCGACGGAGGGTGGATGCATGTATCCTCGCTAACGGAGGACGTTTTGAACATTTCCTGTAACAAAGTGTTTGAAGTCACGCTGGTACGTTCTGTTGCTGTGTTTCCATTCCATGTTTAATGTGATTTGAAGAGAAGTAATAAAATGAGCTCTAACATGGAAAGTAAGTGTTTCCGGACACATGTCCACATAACATATTTTCTTTGTTTGTGTGTGAGGAATGTTTCCTGAAAGTTTGGCCGTACCTTTTTGTAACACCCTGTATATAAATATATAATTTAATGATTTGTACAAGGTTCTAGTGCATGGTTTTAACAAAAATACTAAATGAGAAATTTTGTGAACTGAATAATAAATATGTCATTAAAATTATAACTTTATGATTTATTTATAACATTTGAAATAAAATTTCGCACAACAATTAATGAACTAGATTATTATCCTATTCTGGATTTTTAAAAGTTTCGTTAATGAATTCAATATAATACAGAATCTGGGGACGTATACCTGCCTGCACAAGACTTGCTCTGGCATTTGGGGTTTTCATAAATTTCTTCAGAGACAGCTACTTTACTGTATTATAATAATTATTATCATGTCTCTCGCTGTGTCGAAGGAAGGTTTTCACTCAATTTTCCGCCACCTGCCGACTCGGTGGTCTGTATTTGTGCTGTCCGAGGAATGTCTGGTTCCCACGACCGCCTTTGTGGCGGCCTCCGATTGGATGCGCCGTATAGCTCTGCGCTCTGCTCCTCCCCAGCTGGCCCGGCCCTCGCTTCCCTTTAACTAGCATATTGTCCCTAAATCTCTTCCACACCACCTCTCTCACTACAGCTGGACGTGTAAATAATTATACGGTCCTACCCCAGCAGCAGCAGCGCCGGCTAAACCCGCGCTGATGATATCGTACCGCGCCTGATCTTACGCACTGCGCTCAAAAGAGGACCAATCCGAACTTGTTGCTCTTTCAGGTAAACCTGTGCTCTCGTAGGTCACGTTTGGAATCACTTTCTTCACAATGCGTCTGCGATCACAATAGGTGAGAGCTGGTGTGGCGAATCTTTGCTGGCATCTGCTTTAGGAACGGTTTATTTTCGAATCGACATCGTTTCTGTATCTCTAAGATGGTGTAGTCATGGTAAGATGGTGTAGTCATTAAAGATGTCAAATATTCTTCAAATTATTTCTCGTAGTTTCACAGAAACAACACGTTAAGACGTAAGTGGTAAAATGAATCGAACACCCAATCCTGTCAATGTTGTGCGAATCAGAAGGCTGAGACCTGGCAAAAGTTGACATCTTGTGGGGTGAAATGTCCATGCAAATTTTTACAAGGTGTGGGTACATATAAACAATGGGTCCCTCAAGATTACCTAGCATTATAGATGAAATGGAACTCTCAGATAAGGCTACACTGTGATTTACTTATAGTGAGAGAGATGGTTAATAGATGGACCGAAAAGAGAAAACAGGAAAAGGAGAAGACGAATAAAAGTAAAGGAGAGGAAGTCACTGGAGCCGTTTAATTCGTAGATCCTACGAGTAGATGTAACAACATTAGACATAACTTAAGTAAACATTGATACTTACGTGTTTCCAGCGTGGTATAGGTACTGTTCAGGTAGAAACGAAAGTACTTTTCGAAGATTATTCACAGTTTCTAACGAAATACATGAACTGTGTTACCCAATCTGATGTGTCACATGATATTTTTTTTTTTCTTTTACCAGCACATTGAATCTTTTCAAAAAATTCTGTGATTTTTGAAATCCAATATTTTCCCATTTATCCATGCAGTTTCCGTATTACCTTCTTCCAGGACGTTTCGATGAATCCGGTGCATGTGTTATGAGGGGAAAGATTTCCGTAATGTTTTATTGCGATGCTCAGCAGTAATTTCTTAAAGGAGATTTAATTCTGCGGCTGTCCAGAAATTTTTAGAAAGTATCAGACGTCAATCACAGCACCATACTTCTACAATTTGACACAACTCTAGACAATCGGAATGAATTCATAGACTTTTAAGCCCTTTTTTTATATATATTTCCGTCAATGGTTTGAAACTATCAGCGTAGTTTTGAAACAATGAGACGTTTAAGATATAAGTATCCCAACTGGGTAAGAATTGCAAGTAGCTGTGGAGAAACTTATTTATTTAATTTTTTTATCCCAATAATTCGGGTGGTCGGAGTGCGATTAAGTTGATAGACTCATTAGCAGTTCTTTGACACCGTTGTCATTAAGGCTGTGAACTCATGGGAATGCACTTTGGCAATTTAAACTTGAAGCTCCCGAATACCAGTTTATCAACACTGTTCACTGTTATTGCTAAATATTACAGATTTCTATCACACTAATATCTCATACCTTTCTGTTGGTATACCAGTAAGGTTGGGTGATTCCACCTGCAAATTTTTAATGGTCCGAGATCAGATACTAGTAGGAGCTTCGAAAGTGCTTAAAGTTGCAATTGCTTCCTGGGTTCGAAATATCTCAAGAAGGCTCCTTGGGGCAAAATTTTAAAGCTGTTTATCTATCTAGGAAGTTTACTCTGAGCACAGGAAAAACTTTACACTCAGATGAATAGAATCATAATCATTTCACTTTATAACAGCCACAGCTCCTAATACCATTCAACGTAACAATTCTATGAATTTTCTAAAGAGTGTAGTCAGTATTTTACACGGTAGTTCATCTAAAATCGAAATGAATGACCAGATGCAGCGTTTCTTGGCACGGCCATTTATACTTCCGTTTTCGATGGTTTGGAAAAATCCGTTCAGACTATAGGCAGCATGATTCAATCAAGGAATGATTGCTGATTTTCTTCACATTTATTGTCAATAGCTCCATGCCTGCTATAACAACCTCTCTGATTACAAGCCAAAAATAGTCGCCTCCCGCTTCCAAAATTATGTGGAATTGAAGCTGAATATGTCTGACAAGGAACAGCCCCACACGATAAGTCAGTGAAATTTTTGCGGTTCTCAAAGAAGCATGGAAGCGCCACCAAATTCATTTACATGGTAAAATACTTCCTTTTTTTTTACTTACGGCCTTTCGCATCGTCGACGTCGAAGTCATTAGAGGCGATATGGGACTGGGACAAGAAACGGACAGGAATTCGGCTATGGCCATTTGAAGGATGCATCCCGGCATTCGCCTGTAGTGGTTTGTGGAAACCATGTAAAACCAAAATCTGGTTGCCCGGACGGGTATTCGAACAGCCGTTCTCCTGAATGTGAGGCCAGAGCGTTAACCATTCACCCACCACTCTCTGTTTGAGTTTCCTCCTGTCATTATAATGAGTGTGTTAATTCCAGTATTTTGTATATCGTTTTGTATTTTATGGAGCAATATGGTTATGGATTTGTAGATGTTTATCTTGTCAGATATCGAATTAGTAATTCATTCATCAAATTGTGTTTATAATTATTATTATTTTTAATTAACGTAAATAATATGTAAATCAAGGACTACGCAATGTAATATCACTTTCTTCTGGATTATATTGCTGCTCAGTAGAATGAATCAAGGCTATTTCTTATAAATGACACAATTTACATAAAACATATTGTTAGAAAACATTTGAAAGTTAACGATTACTTCAGTAGATTGTACGGAAGGAAATACTGAAATGAGCAAAAATAGTAATAATAATAAAGAAATAAATCTTGTAGTTTTTTTTTTTTTTTTTTTTTTTTTTTTTTTTTTTTTTTTTTTTTTTTTTTTTTTACTTAAGGCTTTACGCCTCATAGACGTCGAGGTCTCATTAGAGGCGGGATGTGACAGGGGACAAGGAACGGGAAGGAATTCGGCCATGGCCATTTGAAGGAAGCATCGCG
Organism: Vandiemenella viatica; assembly: GCA_031002005.1. NCBI lineage: Eukaryota > Metazoa > Arthropoda > Insecta > Orthoptera > Morabidae > Vandiemenella > Vandiemenella viatica. The sequence goes on along the minus strand of JARYHS010011408.1, from coordinate 285,877,047 downwards.
GCATTTACCTGGAGTGATTTGGGGAAACCATGGAAAACCAAAATCAGGATGCCCGGATGATAATTCGAACCGCCGTCCTCCGAAATACGAGGCCAGAACGTTAACCACTAGCCCACCACGCTCGGTGAGAATGCGTTGCTCAAATCTTTCCCTCAGCTACCTGGAAGAGACAGCTTTTAATTTCGCGTCAATTGTATCAAACTGCCGATGTCACCTGGTCGATTGATTTGTGTTCATTGAGTAAATTCTTTGTATTATATTCCTATTCACATATAAAATAAAAAGAACTGAATCTTCGAAGGTCTTTCTAATGGTGAACTCGGGGAGGCGAACAAAAAACGGACCCGCACATGCCAGAGATTCCCATGAGGGATGGAGACGTTTCGGACAGTACCGCGAGTGCACCTGAAGACGGGTGAGCAGTAAATCTGCCAGCGCGTCGGACGCATTCTTCGGGCGCGATTCGCCCTGGGTGGCTCCGTAATAGACTCCTTGGCAGCAGGTCGCCTGTTGTTGGCCGCTGCCGGTAAATCACGCCGACTTCATAAATCTGGTTGCCCCGGGCAGCACCTGCGGCTAGGCCTGCCTAGGTAGTAGGCCCTCTCTTTTGTGGACCCACCGCGACAGATAATCCTCGCGAGTAAATCAGGACCGCGCGGCCCAGCCCTGACACCACTCGCACATAAATAACGCGACGGGAGAATTAAAAGGAATTAATAACAATAGGTGTAACCGCGTGTATTTCACGGTAGGCTGGCGCGGGACCACTTCCTGTCCCTACGAACACTTGCCACTCCAAATGATAACTTATATCGCCTGCCTCCAATGACGCCCGATTGTGCCGGCTGCCACGAACCGATAAACTCTGGGATCGCACGGCTCGCTTGTACAAATGTTTACATAAAAATGTGACGCATTATCGGATTGTTACAACCGGCGATTACATAAAACCCGCCAAGTACTCGGTATTAAAGTCAGGTATAATGAATCCCCTCGCTGTAAAGCTCATAATAAAACAGATCATGGCGCAAGTTGTAAGTTCCCCAAGGTGACGGGAACATTTAGGCTTGGTGCCGTGCGGTTTAGGTAGACATGGTATTTGAACAGTTTATTTATTACTAGTGACCTCTTTTTTTATTTGCGTATCGTCGCGGGTCTAGAAATGTTCTAGATTTTGGTGTCAAAGATTGTGATCTGACTAAATACGAACTCATCCTGTGTTTCGCCCTTAGGGTGGGTAAAATCTTTTGGACTTGAAGAACTCGGAAGTATTAATAGAAGTATTAAACACGAACAGGGACGATCGGGGTTTCGTATAATTGTTTCAATGGTCTTAGACTAAAATTTGCTGAAATACAAACTTGTATTTGACCCTAAAAGCTCACTCTGTAAAATTTGAAGTTTCTTTTTGCTTCGGAAGCATCACGTTGTTTTTTTATTGAGGCTGGGTAAACATTCATAATGTAATCGTTGGTCATAGTGTCTATAACGGCCAAATAACTTAATACAGATTATTAAATAGTTGAAGCCAAAGAAATTAATTGCCAAAATACTCAGTTCAGTAACATTTTTGGTCTGATGTCCACTTTAAATAAGCTAATAACTCATGTACAGTGAACATTAACAGAGACTATTAACCAAAGTGGTGAGCAAAATACGTAAAAATTAAATAAAACGTGATGTATTAACTTTAGTCAAGAAACAATGCTAGAGAAAGTTTTAATTAATTTGAAATTTAGCTTAGGCGGGAGTGACAATTGGCATTCGTAGTTACGACGGAAATCATGATAATAAGCCTTTTAAAGTTTTTTAAGCTGCTTTCATTAGCGACATATTACTAAAAAGCAGTTCGACGTTTTCTCAGCCGTAAAGGTTATCGATATTTTTTTAAACTATCAAATGCTATGAAAAGCAAGCTTAATTAATTTGTTATGACAATTAATTTCGCAGCAGTTGTTTAGCCATTAGCCTAGAATTTCTTCTATAACATCTCTGGTTGCTGTTAATTTGAGAGTGAAGGCTGGCTCGTGACGTCACTGTTCTCCAGCCAATAGCTATCGAGGTGAGTGGGTGAGTTTAGGAAATTATATAATTTCACACATCAATTATATAATAGATTACAGAGATGAAGTATCAACATCATACAAAAAAGCTAAAATTTCATGTTCAGCTTAAGTCATCCAGATTTAATATCTCCCGCCTCTAATCACCCCGGGTGGATGCGATTTTGGATGAATATTCTACCTTAATGCTTGAATTAATGTGACTTGTAAGAATTTAGATCGTATACTCAATTATCTGTGCAGATACGATCATAACAACAATAGACTTGGGTAACACCAATGACAAATAGAAGCATGTTTCCATGGTTATAAGGCAACTGCGGATCCCTAACCATCATTAGTATCATCGCAACAACTGTTATAAGACAGAACAGCCAGCGGTCACGTATCTAGCAGACGTGAAGTACAGAAGTTCTCTTCGGAGGTATAAGAGCAACAGTGTTACTCAAAATGTCTCGGAAGATCTTGAGCCACATCCATTCCTGCACAGACAACGATGGAGTTACGGGAAAACTGGTGGATACGACTGTGGTGAGTTTTATTCGCATACTGTTCATTCGAACATCACTGCCGTTCACAAAATAAACCGCATTTGTTATGAGTTTTGCTGTAACACACCTTTTCAACGTTATGCAACGTAGACCAAATCAGCCAACCTTATCAAGGTGATCAAAAAACGTATAAGCCTGGAGAATAATCGAATAGGAATTTCGGAGGAAATTTTGGGATAATATAACTATTTATACCACACTAGGTGTGGACGCGACTTCTATCACGCGGAATTTGAGATTTTTGCTGTTAATCCACAGATAAATAAGAAGATAAATCTTTCTAAAACGGATAGACCAGTGGAGCAGTCCTGATTTTTTCTCTTTCTTTTGTCTCCTCCACTTCTTACGAATTTAGGTTGAATGTAAATGTTTTAAACACGTTTGTGCTCATCAATGATTTCTTCCAATCCTTTAAATTGTCATTAATTCGGAGGATTTAATGATTGTGTATCACGCACAGGCACTCTTTAGTATTGCTCACATAGCAAGCAGTACTTAGAAGCGTTGATGCATATGGTTGCTACGATATATCGCTCAACCGATAATTTCAGAGATGTATCGATACTTTCAAATGGTCGATACGATAATGTCGATATGATGCATTGAAATATCGTAAAATACAGACCCCTTAGTTCTAAAAAATTCCTGCAAATAAAAAAGTGTGTGGCAGGGACCAAGCTTATTATGCTAAACACTGATTTATCTCGATGAGAAAATCGATAACGTCCTTTGCTACTCTGTGGTTCCACTCCGTTTAGTGCGCGTTAGTCGTTCTTTGTTCATTTACGTTCATCATTTTATTATTTAATCTGTTGCGTTAGGCTTGCGTTCGTTGGTTCTTGTTTCTCGCTAGGATGTATTACAATATTCTAAATGGGGTAAAAAATATGACCTTCTAAATGATAAAATGTTTAGAAAACCGCTTTTTTTTTTTAAGGATCTGTTAGCGTTGAATATTTGCAGACCTAATTTTTTCAATAAACTACCTCAAATGTTTTATTTGATTTTGATTGACGTAATTAATTTCTTATATAATGTATACAAATATCGGAAAATATCGATATTATCGTCTTGATATGGCCAACATTATCGATATCTGCCAGATGTTAATATAAATATAGATTTATCGATATTCACATTAATTTTCATCCCCAGTGATACCTGGTTGAGTACGAACATATTATTCTATTTGAATTTGAATAAATTACGACTTAAAATTCCTGATTGAATCGCAGTAGATTATTTATTTTAGTACGATTGAAACATTCCCAGATACAATAACACGCCGCCCCCGCTTATATAAGAATGATTGATGTAACCATTTCAACTGCGAGAAGGCTAGGAGCAGATAATATTTAAATGGGTTGATTGTACTAGGGATATTTATTAATTGCGGGAGTTGTTGTCTCTTTATTTTAGACACCCAATCTTCCGTGGTGAGATTTGGTAAGGTGTGGAGGGATACCCTCTCCCTTCAAGTGATATTTACTACTCACCCACTAAACAAAAACTGCTTCCAAATGTACAGTGTTAAAGTGAAAAAGAGACAATAAATTAAATTCCTTAAGAAATTTGTTCTTCCTAAGTTTCCGTTACATTTTTCTTCGTAGTGTATCATATTATTGGTAAAAATAACAAAAAATCCCTATTGAGCTTCTTTATCATAGCTTAAAATGACAAATGTGGATTTCAAAATAAGCTAAGGTTTTTTTTTAAAAAAAAGAATTTATGTTTAGAAATTATTGTAGGTGTTGAAATAAGGTGAACACAGATAATATAATTCACAGATGCAAAGAGTTTTGCTTGGCCGTATCCAGAAGCAACACAGTTTCGTATTTTAAACGTGAAATGTATTTTAAATGTGACGGTATCAACTGCATGTTTTGTGCCAAACACATTTCAATATTTCGTACGTATTTTAGTTCGGGACTGCAAATCACTGACACAAACTAATTGAAGTCTGTTTCATCAGAAGAATTCCGAAAAATTCATTAAAGTCTTTAACACGTACCATGAATCTTACCAGTAATAAAACGAAAACCGCAAGTATCTAAGGCTCAGGAATTTTCCTTTGAGTTACGGAAGAAATCATATGATTCTTTTGCTTAGCTAGAACCACTGATCCAGCTTATTAAATTACATTTTCTGACAATCAGGTGTGAACAAATATATTTTAATTTCAGCTGAGATTGTGATAATATGCCTACTCTTTGTAGATCCCAGACGGTAGACAAATATCCTCAAATACGAAAATAAGATTTTAGGAACCATCATATCAACAATCTTACAACGTAACTAATCGTGGAGGCAAATATCCTTTTTTTTTTATCCAAGATAAAGTCAGTTTTTGAAAAATAATATACCAGTCCGTCTTCGGGATTTGTGTGACTTTTGCTTAAAAAGAACGATTCTCACTTTCTATGCATCGCTGGTCTAAAACATATGCACTAATGTTACCAAAAATGAGCAGTCGTGCCTACATTTCAAAGTGTGAAGTTACCTGATCAGGAAAATAGGAATTTATGACATCACGGCAACAAAAAACAGATTTAAGTGTTTCTCCCTTGCTTAAATTTTCCAGCAGCTTAGTTCAGAATTTCCTGAAATTCGTGGTTAGTTCTATTTCTTTGTCACTGCAATGAAAAAAGAAGGATAGAGATGTGAAATCATTATTTTAGATATTTTTGAAGAAGAAACGACAATACCGATTAAAAAACAAGGAACCTATTAAGGGTATTATAACGGCTGTCTGACCTAAGTCTTTAGTGAAATTGTATTTCAAGAAATATTTGTAGCAAGCGGGGAGTTGAGTGAATATGGTTTTGTATATTTTTCTTGCAATTAATTGTGAATTTGTGTAAATGGACTTTTTTTATGGAAAGAAACTATGTAAATACTATTTAATATGTTCAAGGACAGTACCATGCAAGAAACATTGATTAAAAGTTAGTGATTCTAAGTATTGGAGTGAGCTCCGATGTTTAGAGGACAATTTGCGACAATTTGGACTAATTCGTGTGGATAATGTTGTGTGTAAATATCTTTGTCATTTCTGTGCATTTCATAATGATTGTGAATGATTTTGTATTAATTCTGATTATTTTAATGTGATTTTAATTGTTTAAGTATTGTTAGAATTCCAGAAACGTCGATTGGAAGTATGTGAAATGTTCTGGAATTTTCTTTTTAAGCTTATATAAGCGATCGGCAAAGACGAGTTTTCAGTAGCAGTATTCAAAGTTTTGTGTGAAAGTTAGTTGAGTTTTGGTATAATCGCTGGAGCATATTATAAGATTGTTGGTGGTTTAATTAATAAGATAAATAATCAGTCCACCATAAAGTTCAGTTTAACATTTGTTTTTATTTACAAAGAAAACAATTCATCCGGAAGAAATCATGAAGGAAATAAGGAAGCTGAAAACACATAAGGGGGCTGGTGCTGATAATATTACTACAGATATCTTAAAGATAGCCGGGTGTGACATTGTACCTTATCTTGAAATATTATTTAAATTGAGTCTGGATACTTGCTGCTTACCACGGGACTGGAAAAGTGCGATAGTAGTACGGGTACATAAGGGAGGGGAGAGGGGAGAGTTGAGAATTACAGGCCAATCAGTTTGACTTCAGTGGTAGGTAAATTAATGGAAAGATTGATATGCAACCACATCAGAAGAAATATATGTGAGAAACGTAAGTGGTTTTCAAGCAGGCAACATGGGTTCAGGCAAGAATATTCATGCGAATCTCAGTTGGTGGGATATATGCAAGATATTTCAGATGAAATGCACAAGGGAAGCCAAATTGATAGTGTAGCACTAGATCTGTCAAAGGCGTTTGACAGAGTAAGCCATAAAATGGTAGTAAATAAGGTAAAAACCATTAGAGTGGATGAGAAAGTGATTTGCTGGGTAGAAGAACTTTTAAAATGTAGAAAACAGAAAGTTAGGGTAGGAAATGTAGTATCAAAAGAAATAGAAGTAAAAATGGGTGTGCCACAGGGTAGCGTATTGGGACCATTGCTATTCATTATTCTAATGAATAATTGTGTTGATTGTTTTCTATCTGAAATTAGATTGTTTGCAGATGACATAATGCTGTATAAAAGAATCAAAACAATAGAGGATTGTAAACTGTTGCACGTTGATCTGGACAGGATATCTAGTTGGGTTGGTAAACATGGCATGAAGATAAAATGCAAAGAAGAGTCAGCTCTTTAGATACACAAATAAAAAACAAAAGGTTAATTATGAATATAAAGTAGGGAAAGAATTGCTTGCTGAAGACTTGAAATGTAAATATCTTGGCATTAATTTTTATAACAAGCTTAACTGGGCTGGACCAGGGCCCGCTCTAGGGGGGGGGCAAGCCGGGCATTTGCCCGGGGCGCTAAAATTTAGGGGCGCCATTTCGGCTGTAAGTGTGAGAAAAATATTAATGATATTAATGTGTTAAATACCCAATTAATAAAAAAATCCACATACCGATTTTTTCGTTCGTTAAAAACTTCCAGTTCTTAGCTATTTGGGTGCGCCCCTAGAGACTTCGAAGAGACGGGGCGCGGACCTCATAGGGGCGCGCCGTTGCCTCGCCGCCTCTGTGTGAATTGCGCCATAGGAGCAACTTCAAAATGCGCCGCGTCCGCGCCATGTCTCAGCCCGAAGTCAGCGCCACGTCTCTTCTGTGTGAATTGAGCCTTAGCACGCGAGTAGAACGCTGTTTCGACTATTGTTGTTTCAACTTGCTTATTATTGCTAATTATTAAAGTGGTTTCATTACACAACAGCATTACTCTTACTATTACGTGATAAGTGGAAGTTCATAAAATTTACTTCAGGATTTTATAATTTCTAAAGGTAAGTACATCTATGATTAAACTGTTATTTAGTTTGATATACGACATAAGCGCACAACGACAAGAGCGCACAACAGAAGCGCGGTAGGTTTACACTTGACCTTTGCTACCTGCGCTGATTCCGACATTATACTGCCCACAAGTTACTAGAAACGGCGAAAAGGAGTGTTTTAGGCTCGAAAACACGGAATTGATAGTGCTTGACGGGAGATGCTGAGTATTTATTTTATTGAATTGATGAACCAAATCTATATGGATCTTAGTTACTGGAAATAGAAGTGGAATATTTTGCTTAATAATTTCTTCTCGTAATCCGAGCCTCACAGATTTGTTGTAAAAATTAGATATAGTCATTGAAAGTGTTATGGTTGGGTTAAATTACATACGCTAGCTTTGATCGCTTGTGAAAATACTGTAGTTTAGTGGGTGAGGGACAGTACTTATAATCATTGATAAATAAATAATATTAACAGCTGCTGACTACCGAATAGTTACTTCACATACCATTAATAGCCTATATTCAATTTCGAATGTTAACTGCTAATATATAATAACCCATGATGCTTATTATATATACGAATGCGGTTTCCAGATACTCTAATTGCTGCATTTGTAAACCGTTTCAACAAAAAGAAATTCATTAACTATTTTAGTGAATGTGAATAACTTTGTCAGTTGGTTTAATAAGTGCATTGTGCGACAATCACTCCTCAACATCAATTTTTTTGTTAACTTGGAACGTATTCTGTTTAAGCCTATAGAAATTGCCATTCTGTATACACGGTTTCTGCATTTGCAGCAAATTTACGGGTCGTATCCTCCGCGAATAAGCTTTGACTGTGTAGTAACACTAGACTTTCTTTATGTTCACAGGGTATGGAATATATTTTGTGTTGTGCATAAATATTTTTTATATCCACTGAGAATATGGTTTTAGCTTATCTAGAACAAGGATAAATATTTCCTTTTTATATTATTTTATAGTGTACATTGTTTGAGTTACGTGCGTGCCTCTTCCAAAATGTTTGATGGTCAAAGAAAACTATCTGGTTACCAGTACAAAAAAATAAGGTTGGGAAAGGAAGCGGAAAGGCAGAATCAATCTGGCGCGTTAAAAAAATATACTGCATTCAGGGTTTACCAAAACAAATCTTAGAATCCAATATCAGGTCAGGATACAAAAGAAGTACAGAATAGTCAGAATAATAGCATACAAATGAACGAAGTTTCTAAACCAATTGGAACTGACACCAACGTGAGACTCACAGAAGGCGTTCTAAAACTTTGTGGCCAAGAATTTTACGAGACGCCGTAAGAAGCTTTTTTAGTAAGGCAAGGTCCACCTAAACTATTGCATAATTACAAATTTCCTTCCAATGACACAGGTCGACATTTTAGCACAAAATATTATGCACGAAATTTAAGCAACGGAGAGCAAATATTGCGAGATCTTTCACAAAACTGCATTTACTGCTTCTGTTGCAAAATTTTCGACCGTTTAGTTAGTTCTCTCTCAAAGGAGGGTTTTAAAAATTGGAAGCACCTCGGCGAAACTTTAAGAGAGCATGAAATTTCGAAAAATCATATTCAGGCATACAAAAGTCATGGCTATAAATAAACGAAAGATTAAATTGTTGTAAAACTGTAGATGCTGCCACTCAAAAAGTTATTAATGCCGAAATAAATCATTGGAATGAGGTGGTTCTAAGAATCGTTGCAATTACTAAAATGCTTGGTAAAAGTTGTCTGGTTTTTCAAGGTACAAGCGACAAGTTGTTTGAGCATAATAACGGTAATTTCTTAAAAATAGTTGAGTTACTGTCTGAATATGATCCCGTTATGGAAGAGCACGTGCGTTGAGTGCTCTAAAAAGTAGAGACTAAAGCTCAATATCTTGGGAAAAATATGCAAACCGTGATAGTAGATCTGCTGCATCAAAGTGTAAAGTCTCATGTTATTAATGAAATAAAAAACAATTCAAATATTTTTCCATAATTTTAAACTGTACTCCTGACTTTAGTAAGATACAGCAAATTACTCTTGTAATCATATATGTTTCAACCAATAAATTTAATCCTAATGTTGAAATTAAAATTAATGAAAGCTTTTAAGGCTTCTTACCAGTCGAAAGATCCACAGGAAAACAAATGTCTGATACTATAGTTGGAGATCTTAATGACTTGTGTTTAAATTTTCAGGATATCAGAGGCCAGTGACTGACAACGGGTCCAATATGAGTGGCAATAAAACAGGAGTGCAATCTACAATTACACAATATAATTCGCGAGCATTCAATGTTTCGTGTACTAGCCATTCTCTCAATCTTGTTATTAATCGCAAAAGCGTCCTTGGAAGCCGCTAATTTCTTCAATATGGTCCAAATAATATATTCATTCATTTCGGCATCTACTTTTCGATGGGAAATACTTTTAAAGCATATTCAGGGTTCAACTTTGAAAACATGGAGTGACACTAGTTGGGAGAGTAGGATAGAGGCATTAAAATTTAATTTTGGGAGATGTATACGACGCCTTGCTAAGCATTCACGAAAACCAAGAAATTGATAATTTAATGATTTAGCCATTTTGGTAATTGAATATGAAATTGCTGATGAAGTAAATTTAAAGATGTAATAAAAAATTCGCAAACTGAAAGTAAGAAAAAAAGGTTTTTTTTGTGATTTTAGCGTATTTGATGTAATCTCGTTTTATTTTCAAAATAATGGCATTTACATTATTTGTGTGATAATATCCATCTGTAATAGCATTTAAAAATGTAAAAAAAATATGGTTAATTTGTGGCTATGTACAGATATTTCATAATTAATTTCTCTATTTTGTGCAGCTAGATCAAAATTCAATAACTTTATTTATGAATATACGATTTTATTAAAATTAAATATTTTATTCGATTAAAAATTAATTATTTTTTAAATAAAATATATAATTCTACATAATCTTAAGGGGCGGCAATTTGTCTATTTGTCCGGGGTGGCAAAACCACTAGAGCAGGCCCTGGCTGGACACATTGGACAGTTGGTAGGAAAAGGTTTCAAAGTTCTGCACTTGTTGGAGAGAGTGATGAGGGGATGTACGGGAGAAGTAAAGGAATTGGGTTACAAAACTTTGGTCAGACCATTGCTCGAATATGGTAGTGTAGTATGGGACCCGCATTTTACGTATCAAATACAGGAGTTGGAGAGGGTGCAAAGAAAGGCTGCTAGATTTGTTTCTGGAAATTATCGCAGAATGCAATCAGTGACAGATATGATAAAGGAGCTGGAATGGGATTCATTGCAAGACAGGAGGAGGATGAGGAGGGTCATGGGAGTGTACAGGGCGTATACTGGCGATGAGGCATGGAAAGATATTGCAGTAGGTATGAAAAGTAGTTCATGGAAGGGAAAAGATGACCATGACCACAAGCTGGCACTCGATTTCAGGCACAAGGGTGTGGGAAGATTCTCTTTTTTAGGTAAGGGTGTCAGGGATTGGAATGAGTTACCAAGGGGAATGATGAATAACCTACCGAAAACGTTAAAAGAATTTAAAGTTAAAATTTGTAGAGGGCAAATGTAGGTGAGTGTAGGATAGGGGGAAGTTGGGTGTGTAGGGAAATTGCCACCGGAGCGTGTGCTCCATTGCAATTAAATTAAATTAAATTAAATTAAAGACGTAAAAAGTACTGATTACAAGCATTCATACAATCCAAAGATTGAATACAACACTTCTTCCACAGACAATACAGTCGGCCGTAGCAAACTGAGCTAGTGACAAACTTTGCCGAAAAACTAACTCTCTATCTCGGATATAAGCTACATCGAAATTTCTAGAACACTTCAAAAGCTTCCGCCAGATAATTCTCGAACATTAACAATACTTAAACAATTGAAACATATTAAAAACAATCAGAATTAATACCAATTTACAATAATTACAATCAATACAAAATGTTCAGAAATTGAAATTAAAGATACTTAAACACAAAATTATTCACAGAAATCGTTTTAAACTGTAGCAAATTCTCCTTTAGGCATCGTAACTTGTTTTAACACTTGGAATTACGAACATTTAAGCAATTCTCTTGCACAATTCTATTCTTAAGCATATTAAATGCCCTCTAAATAATTTCTTTTCATGAAACAAAATCTATATACACTGATTTACAGGAGATTGCAATACAAACATACCATATCATATTCAACCAAACTCTAGCATACTACCAATACTTTATAAAATAAAATTACATTTAACTTTAGGTTTGAGGGCTGTTACATTATGTTAACGTTTGCAACTAGCATCTTTGGAGTTCGATGTCTTTAAGAAAAATAAAACAAATTTGAAAGTGTGTCTTGGACTAATTACTTCATTTTAAAAACGAGATACCTATAAGGACAAGTGTAATTAACGAGATAACTATCAGTATGTAACTGTCGTCTGGTAAAATGGCACCTCAGGTTATTCGAAACAAGCAACTTTTAATATTGGACGAATGATCGGGAGCGTTTGAGGCTGTGCACTTTGGTTATTTCTACATCTACATTCATACTCTGCAAATCACAAACATTGTGGGTGGCAGAAGGTGCTAAGCACCAATCCTAAACCCGCCCATTCCAATCCCGAATAGTGCGAGGAAAGAAAGAATACATATAAGTATCAGTACGGCATCTTATTTCTCTAATCTTATCCCTCCGGTCATTGCGACCTAAATAGGTTGGCGGAAGAAGTATTCCATTGCACTCGAAATTTAAATTTTTTCGTATATTCTCCAATAAATTAGAACGCAAGCTACGTCGTCTGTCTTCCAAACTATCCCAGCCCAATCTATGTATGAATCCTGTGACGCTTTCATAAGGGCTGTAACAACAAGTCACGAATCTAGCGGCTCTCCTCTGCACCCTCTCAACTGAGTCAATCAGAACCTTGCGATACGGATCCCAAACCCCACAACAGTAATCCAGATGCGGACGCACTAGTGTTTTATATGCTATCTCCTTTGTTTGAGCATTACAATTCCTCAAAATACGACCTATGAATCGTAATTTAGAATTTGCCTTGCCTACGACGGAAGTTATGTGCATGTCCCACTTCACGGAATCAACCATGTCAACAGGTGAATTGTTTATTTTGTACTCGTGAACAAACTGATTCTTCTTGTTACTTATCCGCATTGCCTTGCACTTTTTGCAATTAAGTGTAAGCTGCCATTTACGGCACCAATCGAAAATAGCATCCAAATCACGCTGAATTTCTAAGCAATCGTCGGAGCACCTTATTTCCCTATAGATAACCGCATCGTCGGCAAACAATCGCAACCAGCATTTGACGTTGTCACCTAGATCGTTTATAAATATTAAGAAAAGAAGTGGACCTATTACACTTCCTTGAGGAACGTCCGAAGTAACATTTATCTTAGAAGAGGCTTCCCCGTCAACAATGACATATTGTGATCGACCAGTTAGAAAATCACGTATCCACTCGCAAATCTGAGCCGAAATACCGTAAGCTCGAATCTTCGCTAAAAGTCGGTTGTGTGGCACAGAATCAAAAGCTTTCTGAAAATCCAAAAAACTGCATCAACTTGCGAACATGCATCGATAACTTTCATTATGTCATGGGAAAATAGAGCCAACTGTGTTTCACACGATCTCTTCTTCCGAAATCCGTGTTGACATGGTGTAAGTAACTCGTTCTCATCTAGAAACTTCATTATGTTCGAGCATATGACATGTTCCAGCATTTGAGGATGCACCCCTCTACTTTAGCTGAGTATATTGAGATATACTCTGACGTGGGTCAGCTGTCTCCAGGGAGAGAGAAGCGAGTGACCTGCGCCGATATCCCCGGTCTAGCTCGCTGGTTCCGGCAGAGCAGGGCACAGTGGTGAGGGCGGCTGGTTGCGCCACACCGCAGCCGGCAGTAAAGTGTTGCGTGTGAGGCGAGACGACTGCGACGCTTATCACCTCAGCCGACGGTAAATCACGGAGCGCGGCCCTACGGTGAGCTTCTCCGTGACTCACAGTCACGAGGGACACAGTGGCGCGCCTCTAGGCAAAGGGAATGCGCTCATTATGACTTACGACCTTCGCTTATTGGGGAGGTGCTATGATGAAGTTGCCTTGTACCAGTAGCAACAGCGACCAAGCTGGTTTCACTTATCCATAACATGCGTCCGCTAGCATCAAATATACAGCAACAGTAAGCTAACGAAATTGGTTATTGCGAAATTTTCAGCTTCACCGTATGACATTTCTCGAAGGCAGACCCCAAGAGTAGTTCGGGACATTCATTCTCAGTCATGATCACACAGGACCCAAAACGTTGGCGTTTGTATTGAAGCACGTTAACTGCTGAGCTACGACACTTTAACAGTTAATCCTAGCAGTTTCCTGCTGCTACACCTGCACGAACCTTGGTAAAACATTTGACTTTTTTTGCTGTCATCATTCTCTCGACTGGTTTGATGCAATCCTCCCTCCCTTCATATCTTGCGCTCGACTTTTCATCTCAACATCCCCTTTACAAAACACGTCCTCAATTATCTGCATCATATATTCTAATCTCTGTCTTCCTCTGCAGTTCTTACCTTCGACTGTTCCCTCCACTAACAAATTAACCAATCCTGCATGTCTCAAAATATGACCTACCATCCTGTCTCTTCTTTCTCTATGACTCTTCCACAAACTTCTTCCTGCGCCCATCATTTCCAAAACTCGTTCGTTTCGTACTTTAACCGTCCACTTAATTTTTACAATCCTTCTATTGCACCACATTTCAAATGTTTTTCCTTTTGTCTGGTATTCCTTAAGACCATACTTCGCTGCCATCAAGTTTGGTGCTCCACACATAGAGTTTTAAATAGTTCTTTCCGAGTCCTAAATCAATATTTGAAACTAAAAGATTTCTCTTTTTCATGAAGTCTCTTTTCGCTAGTGCTATTCTGCTTTTAAGATCATTCCTGCTTCGGCCATCAGTTGTGATTTTACTTCCCAAGTATTTACTTCTCCTATCGCTTCCAACCATATTTTTATATTTAATCTAGTAGTATTGGTATCATTTCTGCTACATTTCATTACTCTTGTCTTTCTTTGGTTTATATTTATTTCAAAATCTTCGTTAAGTATTTTGTTCATGATATTCAATAACTTCTCAATATCCTCAGCCTATTCTGCTAACGAGCTAATCATCAAATCGAAGCAACTGATTTTTTCTTCTTAAACATTTATGCCACATTCAAATCTATCTGTCACTTCCTTTATCGCTTTTTCTACATACAAGTTGAATATTATTGGGGATAGACTACAACCTTGTCTCACGCCCTTTTTAATTGATCCATGTCTCTCTACTTTTATTATACCTACTTTATTCTTATAAAGATTATAAAGTATCCTTCTATCTCGATATTTTAGACCCAACTTCTTGAAAAAAAAATTCGTCTATAGCAGAGATATAAACATCTCTAACGTAGTAACTTTGAAACATTTTCCGTAAATTAAATTCCACAATTTCGTTACGCTTATTGAAGTATTAATCTCTGATGTAATAATTTGATTAAACGTACTGTGTTTAACTGAAGAAATGAATAGTCAAAGTTACGTAATCCAAAATCAATAGAACCTATCAACAAATTCCAAAGAATGGAGTTTTTTCCTGTGTTGTAACATGATCTTTCGTAGGCATGTCGGAAAAGAGTGCTCATGAGAGATGTACGAACTATCGTTTCCTGCTCTATTCTCCGGGCACGCAGATTTTTAGATAGACCATAATCATTCAAATTGTAAAATCTCCTACCGAATCATTTCGGCGGTTTTTGCATTATGACTGATAAATGAGATAAAAAAAATTCGGAATGTGATGTTGATATACACTGGCGGAAATTAAGAGTGCAATACACAGGTGAAGTTGGGCACAGTGAATAAAATTTGCCTCCAACTTTCCCCATTATTAAAAAGTAAAATTTTAACATGTAACTGTACGAGAATTACTATTGAAAATTTCTATGTTTTGTTTTAGCGTATATGTGGTGAACAGTGTTGTGGAAGATGACACCTTTTTGTCCACAAGTTCTTGTTAACGAAGTTTGCCAAGACGAAGAGTGACGACCCTCCACACACAAGTGTCTAACTGTGAGAGAGGTCGGAGAATTGCCGTGTTTGAAATAAGTGCACCACATCGTGAAATCTCCCGAAGGATTGCCCGTAGTACAATGTCAGTATACAGAATTGTTATACAGTGGATGAAAGAAGGCTCTAGTACTACTATAGAGCAGGCATATGTCCATACAGATGGAGATCAGCACTTGAAGGCCAAAACGTGTTAGTGGCTTTTGCTGGCAGACCGGTGACTGCAGACCAAATCCAAGCAGTGCTTACAGAGAGAGTCAACCCCGGAGGATTGTAAACCAATCGCTTGAAGCTGGATAACACTCTCTGACTTCATGCAATGTATTCTACTAACCTGATTTCATTGCCAGCATGGTCTAACCTGGTGTAATGCAAATCGCAAATTGACACGTGAATGGCGTGCAAGTGTGTATAGAAACGAGTCACGATTCTGTCGGCGGCAAAGTTATAAACGACAACATGTAAGCAGGAGAAGTAGAGAATGGGCAGACCCTGCTGTGATTTCATCGATAGCAGGACTCGTTTGGTTTTTGGTGAAGGCACAATGACAGCCCACCACTAAGTGGACAGGGTGCTACAAGCTATTGTAATAGCCTTCATGTGCTCCATCCAAATTGCATCTTCCAACAGGATAATGTCCGTCCTCATATTGTGGCCATCACAACAGAAGCCTTGCAAGGGGTTACGACCACAATTTGGACCGCACGGTCCCCAGATTTGTCCCCAATATAGCATGTCTGGGATGCCAGGATCAGACACATTAGATCACAACTGCGCCCCAACTGACTGCACAGGACATTCAGGAGTAAAGAGACTTACCGCAAGAAGACATCCGAACACTTATTGATTCAATGACCAATGTATAGTTGCTCAAGCTGCGCGCATTCATTACTAACTACTGTATCTAAAGGTACTAAACTTAGCCTGATCCATTTTAATTTGTTATCATTTCTTCTGGGTATGACCCTGGATATATCTACAAAATTTCCTAAAATTCCACTATTCCTGTCTGGGTTCTGCACTTTTAATTTCCGCCACTGTATAAGGCAAAGAGTATTTCAGCGTTCACGAGTTGTGCAAATACAACGGTTGTTATTATAATTGGAACATTTCACTCAACCATAGAATGGAACTTCAAGACGATGTGCGATCTTCTTCTGCTGTCATTTTAGCAGTATTTCAGAACTGTTGTACAAGAATATCTGAATTGTATTTTGTTCGCAAATGTTTCATATATATAGATATATGATCAGATAATTGAGATCAGTAATAATGGTTTTATTTCGTAGTAGTATCCCAGTAGAAGGTTTTTTTTAAAAATTGATTTTCCACATCCATATAAAAAAGTGTTTGACAAATTTCACTTTTCCACTTTACGTGTATTTACAAACGGAAAAGATTTTAAGAAAAATCTTTTATTATCCTACTAGCTGGTACCCACGACTTCGTTCGTGATTGTAAAGAATTCATATTGACAGCTATAGACATCTAACCACCCTAGTGCACGATGGGAGACTCGATACTATTACCACACACAAGTACCAGTCTTCTGCGCTATGTAGTTCCGGCAGCAAGGTAAAATTTACGGATACACACAAGTCTTTGGATGAAACACGAAAATATTCATGATCGACCAATTTCAAACACCATATCTCACACACTCCCACAGTTACCGAATTTCGGCCAACGTTGTGATCGATGGGAGACTCTGTGTTACTACCACACACAAACGCCAGTGATCTGCGATTGATAGTTTTCACTTAAAAGTGATACACCGTGACACATGCATCTTTGGCAGAAATACGAAATTGCCACAGGTCGACCATTTTCATCCCCCATATCTTCCACACCCCCATAGCTACAGACATCTAACAACTATAGTGCACGACAGGAAAGACGATTCTACTACCACACACAAACACCAAAGGTCTATGTTATGTAGTTGTGGCAGGAAAGAGAAGTATAGGGAGATACGAATTTTTGGTCGAAATATGAAAACGCCCTGCACTGACCAACTTTAATCATTATATTTCCCACATCCCCACAGCTATCGGCATTCGGCCAACGTTGTGCACGACAGGAAACTCCATGCTACTTCCACCCACAAACATCAGTGATCTGTGCTAGGTAGTGGTGGCTGAAAAGTGAAATATAGGAAAAAACACGTCTAATATATATATATATAATACGAACGTCAATAGATATCACTCAAATGTTTCGCTAAATGGGTGACTGTAGTCATTAACCCAATTTATTCAAAATATGGCATTTAAACTTATTTTCATTTTTTCATTAAAAGGCAATATTTCGACTAAATTAAACATCAACTTAAATAGTAAACTGAGTGATTGGTCTATGGCGGTGCTAAAAAATGTCTGCTTTAAGATCTTTATTTAATTTTAATTCGCACGATACTAACTTCTACATTTATGATGTTATTTAATTGCATTTATTAATTTTAGTACATTGTTATTATAAAAATAATTACCTACATTTACATTGTGTTATTATCTTTCTTTCACAAATTAGAATTCTGTCTTAATTCATCGAAAGAAAACAATAAAACTAAACTAGACATTTCAATAAACGTAAAAACTAATACATATATGAACAAACCCTGAAGGAAAGCAGCTAAAGTAAATTTGTGTAATCTTACGATCCCATGCTGCGTTTTCCTCCTCTGTCGTGGCTGGAACTATGCCTAAAACCGGAATGTCATAGTGTTCAAAACGGTGCCCATAAAAGTTTCTAGTATATTGGTACAAGAATAGGGACCTCGGAATTTGGTTAACGAGCGTCTTGACCGCGGAGGTGACGGACAGAAAGCAGCTAAACAAAAACTATTATTCCATTTCGACGAATATCTGATTAGACAGCACATTAAAATCGCATATCGTTAACAAACACTCTCATTACGTTCACATCATCTGTTCTGCAATGGGTGGATAGATCCGTGTAAAGGGTAAGGTGATGGCAGTGGAAATAATAATAAAATTAAGGAGTGGCCCAGTTAGTTGGAAAAACAGAGAAGAAAACATTTAATTTAATTTAATTTAATTGCAATGGAGCACAGGCTCCGGTGGCAATATCCCTACACACCCATCTTCCCCCTATCCTGCACCCACCAACATTTGCCCTCTACAAATTTTATCTTTAAATTCCTTCAAAGTTTTCGGTAAACTATTCATCATTTCTCTTGGTAACTCATTCCAATCCCTGACACCCTTACCTAAAAAAGAGAATCTTCCCACACCCTTGTGCCTGAAATCGAGTGCCAGCTTGTGGTCATGGTCATCTTTTCCCTTCCATGCACTACTTTTCATACCTATTGCAATATCTTTTCATGCCTCATCACCAGTATATGCCCTGTACACTCCTATGACCCTCCTCATCCTCCTCCTGTCTTGCAATGAATCCCATTCCAGCTCCTTTATCATATCCGTCACTGATTGCATTCTGCGATAATTTCCAGAAACAAATCTAGCAGCCCTTCTTTGCACCCTCTCCAACTCCTGTATTTGATACGTAAAATGAGGGTCCCATACTACACTACCATATTCGAGCAATGGTCTGACCAAAGTTTTGTAACCCAATTCCTTGACTTCTCTCGTAGATCCCCTCATCACTCTCTCCAACAAGTGCAGAACTTTGAAACCTTTTCCTACCACCTGTCCTATGTGTCCTGCCCAGTTAAGTTTGTTATCAAAAGTAATACCAAGATATTTGCATTTCAAGTCTTCAGCAAGCAATTCTTTCCCCACCTTATATTCATAATTAACCTTTTGTTTTTTATTTGTGTATCTAATAAGCTGACTCTTCTTTGCATTTATCTTCATTCCATATTTACCAACCCAATTAGATATCCTGTCCAGATCACCCTGCAACTGTTTACAATCCTCTATCGTTTTGATTCTTTTACACAGCATTATGTCATCTGCAAACAATCTAATTTCAGATAGTAAACAATCAACACAAATATTCATTAGAATAATGAATAGGAATGGTCCCAATACATTGAAACACTATTAAAATCGGAGTAATTACTTTAATTTTCTAATAAATCATATGTTGTAACTAGTCAGTAGTAATGTATGACTACAAGTTTTTAAGAAACAAGTGCCGGCAAGTGAGAAAGTCAGAACGCACCGACAGAAATAAGCTCCCGAAACAACTTGTTTACAGAACGATACTTTAATGGGAGTCATTTATAAAACATGATTTAGAGTGCTTCTAAGTTATGCGAGAAGTAGTGACTCTAGGTCAAGAATAATAAAAAATTTAATATATATTTGATACCTAAGCTCTTTATGTTGTTGCAATTGACGGAGGCTATACTTACTTTCATTATGCCTCATAACATTGCCAAAATTATAGTGAAATGGTAGCGTCGTTATGACGTTATCTAAAGTATACAGTAAAGATATCGGGAATATTTTATTCCAATTTTAGCACATGACATTGAAAGTATAATTGCAGCTATCAGCCACTAAGCCTAATTTATATTTAGTGATTTATATATGTTAATTGTAAAAGTTATAACCGTCAGTGAGGAAGAGTACAATAAAACAGCGTCAAATTAAATGAAAATAGATCTTTAATTAAATATTGTTTAATTATATACTTGAAAATTCAATACCATATACGTATCTAATTCTGAGGGTATTATCAAAATACTAATCTAATAATATCGTTTAATAGTGTTTTAGTGCGTATTTTTCCCGATTATTTTAAAAGCCTCGTAAACTGTTTAATGGAGCTGTGTTATAAACTATTACACAAAATTATGGGAAAAAATTGCTTCTGGGAATAAAAATGACATCATTTCAATAACATTGATTGTTGAATTTCATCATGATTATTACGTAAATAAATACGTAAATTTTATTTTCAAAGATATTATTGCGTCAACTTCGGCAAAAAATGCAGACATCTCAGGAATGAATACGTGCAATATGACTTTATTGAGTTAACTGCAACAAATAAATTAATGATTTACTAATTTGCCGAAAAGTTGCCAAACCCTCCGTTTTTAAAAGTTCATAGACTAGCAGATTTTTTAAAATGATTTTTTAATATATACACCAGCTATTAAAAAATTAAAAAAGAACTTTCCATTTTCAACGACGTGTCTTGAGTATCTAATTTAATTTCAATGGAGCACACGCTCCGGTGGCAATTTCCCTACACACCCAACTTCCCCGTATCCTGCACCCCCCTACATTTGCCCTCTACAAATTTTAACTTTAAATTCTTTTAACATTTTCGGCAAGTTATTCATCATTCCCCTTGGTAACTCATTCCAATCCCTGACACCCTTACCTAAAAAAGAAAATCTTCCCACACCCCTGTGCCTGAAATCGAGTGCCAGCTTGTGGTTATGGTCGTCTTTACCCTTCCATGAACTACTTTTCAAACCAACTGCAATATCTTTCTATGCCTCATCGCCAGTATACACCCTGTACACTCCCTTGACCCTGCTCATCCTCTTTGCATCCTTCAGTGGATGATAAACAGAAAAAGCATGTACTGTTGGTCAAAAAATTACATCTACGGTTATAACGAAGGGTGCTATTCAACGTAAGTCATTACTAAGAAAATTTTCTCCAATAATAACAAACAGCAAAGAAAACTTAATAAATAATTCAAAAGATTGAAGATTCATAATCGGAAGAGAAAAAACATCCCAGTACTCTGCACAACTAAATCAGGCAAATGAAGCCTAAAATTTTAGCACAGTTAAGATTAATAAAGGAACAAAATGCAAATTAACAAATTATTATAATTAGATAAAAAATTGTATATTGAAACTAAAGGGATGAGTCATGAAATAGTATATTACGATACACATCTTTCTTGAATAATACTTAGTCAAGCCCTGCTGATGAAGCTCCTGCGATGATAGAATGCTACAAAATTTTCTTCAGTCAGTTGCTGAAGTGTTTTGTGTGCATTGCGTAACCAGATTTAATTTTTAGCTGCAAAGCATGTTAGTCGATACTTCCATAGCTAGTTAAAATTCGACGATAAGTTTACTAAAAAAACGGAAACCATTAATTAAATAGCATTTCAACAAAAACGTTGACATCTATATACATCGGATTTCATAAGTTATTGATTTGTATCCGTTCTACAGGGCCTAGGAAACAAAAACGATGCTTGATCGATCCAGAAGTGGCTTATTTTGTAGATTTGTAAATTTAATTAAACTTATCTACATCACCGTTAATCATTTGTAAGCTTCGTTACATCTTAATAATTGATAAAATACTGTGCCAAAACATGTTCTGCACAAATCCAGTTTAAGATAAGGGTATTTCATTCCATTTATAAATTATCAGCAATTGATAAACACGATGGGATCATTTTGCCTACAGCTATCAACATTTCAGCCAACGATTTCTAAATATTTTTAGAATAGTTGTACCGGACAGAGTTCTGTAACTGTTTAAAACCCACAAAGCTTGTAAGAGCAGCCAGTGTTGCATAGATATTCTATTGGGAAAAATCCGTCTGTATGCAACAGTGATTTATGGACGCTGTTGATAATGGTATCAGACCTTATTACATAAATTGATAACGGAGGACCAGGTTTATCCCTTCCATTAATATTATTTTTAATGTTTCTTAAAATTATTCACTATTGATATCTATACTATATCTATTTCGTATGTATAATAAAAATCTTGCGATAGTTGATTCTTAAAAATTACTTCATTACATTTGAGCTTCGCGGTCTCTTATTTGCAACGGTGACTATGCTGCAGCACGTAAATTTACGTATAAATACCTAATTGAAGACCACTATATCGACGTATTTTTCTATTTGTTTGTTTAAATAAAATTGTTTATTTTTGATCGGCCGAAGTGGTTAGGAAACCAATGAAAACTTTTGCTGTTAGTTCATTAATTCTATAAGTAGCATAACTGAACGCTTATCGTCAATGTCAGTCTTACAATTAAAAAATAGTTTTATACAGAGTAAAAATAAAGGTACATGTCTCACAAGAACCAAAAATAGCCATTCTAACTTCTTATATGTAGTATTGAAATTTCGGTTTTATTATTCTCTTTCCCTCTCTAATTTTGACTCTCTCACACACAGACACAAGTAATCCAAGACAAAAATCCGAAACTCAAACAAAAACTGAACTATATAATTTTAAATTTTTAACGATTTGGGCCTTTGTATGTGGTATTGTATAAAGATAAATTAAACAAATTGATTCTCCCTTTCTTCAACAGTTGCGGGAAATATCAATACTAAGGCAGTAATTAAAATTGTGAGTGCCTTCAAAAATGTCGTCAATGCTAAGGTAATAATTAATACCTACACACATCTTCGCCAGTCTCAGCATTAAAGCTGGTCGGTTGGGGGTTGTTGTCCTGAGACATTTCCTCCCTCAGTCTTCTCTTGAGTGGTCTTCTCTTCACTTCTGATTGGTCGTCTTGGTGGCGTATTATTAGTTGGTCCTTAGCGCTCCGTCAGCACCAATGGCCTGCTATGTTTGTCAGCGGCAGTTTCATATTCGCCGAGACAACTGACCAGTGGATTGGCAGAGTGATGTGCTGCTCTGTAGAATTTATAGGCATGTTGCCGGAACCTGTTAATGAGCTTCTCTGTTCCCGACGCCTCATGGACTGCGACGGTGGGGAAACGGTTGGGCAGATGTAGTGCCCGCTTCAGTGTTCTGTTTTGCAGCACCTGCAACTTTCTCAGGTGGCAATTAGCAGCGTACCCCCAGACGGGGCAAGCATATTCAATTACCGGCCTAATCAAGGAGCAATAAATGGCAACTCCTAGGTGAGGTACCAACGAACTTTCCCGGTTAAGTATAGGGTAAAGAGAATGGAGCCGAGCACTTACCCTTTGCCTGATGTCCTTGATGTGAGCTCGCCATGTCAGCTTACAGTCAAGTGTTACACCAAGGTAACGAGCAGTTGGTGCCCAGGGAATGGTTTTACCTCTGAGCTGAAGTTGCGGGTGAGGTAGTTGCTCACTACGGCGTCCTAGGCGTCGCGTCAGCATAATCGCTTGCGTTTTGACAGGGTTTATACTTATCCGCCACCTTCTGGCCCAGGCTATCGTCTGCTGAAGAGCTTCCTGCAATCGTCTCGTCGCGATGGCTCTGCTACGGCTGGATGTAAAGAATGCCGTATCGTCGGCGTACGTGGCTGTTTTCACATTCACAGGTGCTGGAATGTCGGCTGTGTACAGGTTATAAAGAACTGGGCCTAGCACTGAACCCTGTGGTACACCTGCACGAATGCGCCGTCGTGTTGAAATGGCATCACCTACCCTGACGCAGAATGTGCGCCTTGACAGATAGCTGCGGATCAATTTTACGTAGGGTCCAGGCAAGCCCCAT
>JARYHS010011408.1:285778328-285852090 GCA_031002005.1 Vandiemenella viatica | reverse complement strand
CTTCGTAGCCCATTTCTGTCAGCTCTTCTTTCAATGTCTCTGTTGGCAGAGTCCTGGGAATGCCACGAAACACCACCTTCAACAGTTTCACCGCTCCGGTCGGAAAAGTGTAGTACGGGATATTGCACTGTGAAGGAGAGAAGTGACGGCCACAAAGTCTTCGGTAGTAGTCATGCTGAATTTGATTTTGTCGCCACCTGCGGTTTTCGCACCGAATGGACTCTTGATGACATCTGCCACCCGATCATGAAGGGTCTTGTAGTTTTCTGCGAATTCCACTACTATAGGTGGAATGGAGTCGCATCTCGTCTCCTTTCGCGGCGTGTCGTCAACAGTCAAGGCAGTGAAACGATTTTCTACTTCCATCGCCGCTGGGTCCAATGAAGGTGGCGGCTTTGCTGTCTTCTTCGGCATTATGAAACCTTCCTGGTCTGGCTGCCAATTCTGGGTGCGAGAACGACGTCCTTTGACTCCATTCCGCCCGGAGACCGAGGCTGCAGTATTGTCAGCGGCTTCGATAGTCTTCTTCTTTTGTACCTTGGAATTCTTTGGTTTCTTGGCTGAACCAAGTTTCATCACTGCCAGGCTGACTCCAGTAGATTTACGCGTCTCCTCCTTCCTGTAGTTGACGGCGCGCGGCTGTTTATTGTTGGTCCTCTCTGGTGGAGTAGTGGAACGCTTTCTTGGGTTTAAATCTTTGCTCACCGCATACACGTCACCATGTATACGCTGAATGTTGAACACAGCGGCTGGCATAACATCTTCATCCATTTCGATATCCTTATCCATTTGCTGATTCGTTGCACTTGTCACAACGTCCGCTGGCAAAGACGAGTTCAATGAGGCACTCGACGTGCATGGCGCTGAAGTGCAGAGCGGCCTTTCCTCGTCACCCATCCGTGCGATCCCTCTGGGCACTGATGGGTGGCCGAGCTTAATTCGCTGCCTGCAGTGCCGAATCAGTTATTCAACTTCGACACACAGGTGATTTCTTGTCACTTTTGTAAACAATACCTATATTTAACAATCACACATTCACTCAAAAATGCACACACGTAGTCAATTATTTTCAAAAGTCATCACCAATAATCACACTCACAAAAATCTCACGATACTAATGTGAATCTCACGATCGCTGACAAACAATACTATATAATTAATTAATACCTAGCGCTTGCGAAATTTTTTTATATTTTGTATTTTATATTTCAACTACGAGAAGCAACTAACTTCTAGTTCACTTCTCGTCTGGTTGTGTCTGCATGAAAGGAATTAACGAAAAAAAAACCACCGCTCGTATTTTATTAGGGCGGGATTTCGAATATCGTATAGCCCATGGTCCATGGGGTAAAATATGGTATTTTTCAATGTGATGTGAAGTCAGATGCTGAGAAATGTAAGTAAAACTGGTCACAAATCAGAATCATTTTTTCATTCTGTGCGATACAAACAAACTGTTGATCGGAATTTAAATCCCATAGTCCTGGAGAATAAAAAGGGTATTTTGCATTTTGATGTGAGTAAGATAAAGTTTCCACAAAATACAGAGAGTAAGCCAAAATCAACAAAAATTTATGAAAGCGTTAAAAGACAGATTGGTGAGAAAACTTCTTGAGATATTAGCTATCTACTATAAACGATAGAGAAAGCATTCAGAAATAAAACGCGCTCAAAAGTTTCGAAATCATCATCGCCAGAAAGATTTTTTTATTTTCGAGGAATGTGCAAGCAACCGGGAAGATGCCACTAATACATATTTTTTTTAAAATAAAAAAGTACTATGTTGCAAAAAAAAAAAAAGCATTCAAATCATATTTATGTTGTTTTTCGATAAATAATAATCTACAACTTATATCTTAATTGCCTATACGAATTCCCAGAACCGCTCAACGATTGGAAATATATCTTCATTTTACAAAAATTATGTGTTGATACTAAAATTTCCGTAACAAAAATTTATATTTTGAAAAACTAAATACACTTTTTTTTAGCAATGTAAAATACATGGGTAAATATAATCTTTGAATACAAAAATTTCGTTTACCAGCCCTTGGATGACCCACAAATCAATATAATTTTTTGAATAACCTTGAAATAAGAATAAAGTCACTGATTAAAAATTTGTCTTTAATGTAAAAAGCTAGCGATAAAAAAATTTAAGAATACTGATATCTAGCACCATGCGCTTTTTCTAAATTGAAGTTTTTAATCAGTGATTTTATTGTTATTTCAAGCTTATTCAAAAAGTTGTACTTAATTTGCTAGTTGATTAAATTTGAATAATAGGTTAATACTTTACCTTTTTATCTGTTTTACTCAAAAAACGTATTATTTTTCAAAAATCGAATAATTAGATTATATATTTTGAATTTTTAAAAACGAATTTAAATTTACCCTGAAAACGCTCAAGACTGTCATGACGTCTTGAATGACGTCACGCCAAACGAAACAAAACAAAACAAAACAAAACAAAACAAAACAGCCGTGTATGTATATGGCAGGTGGCAGTTTTCTTTAATTAAAAGTGAATTCCTCGTACCATAAGTTCTGTATAGTGCTTCAGTGTAAAATCACAACAATAAAAACGCCAAACAAGTTATTATATATGTTCCAAACATTGAACAAATACGGAAAAAGTGGTTAAAATTTACAAGGAATGTTCATAGTTTATCTGAAGATTCAAGAATCTATTTTTATGAAGATCATTTTGATGTGAGTGTTTGTGTACAATATATTTCTAAATCTAAAGCAAAACTGATGAATTTTGTAGAACCACTACTTGTTGAGGTTGTTTAGGTATTATGATTTAAAATCTCTCTTTAGGGCAGTTCTATCATTACCGTGGCGCCAAAATCTGATGATGAATTCTTGCAGAACTCGACGAAATAAATCGAAAATAAAGAATAAACTTTTTTGATATCTCGCTTGGTTTTCGAGATATAGCATGTTAAAAATCAGCCATAGGTATAGTTCCTTCTGCTTTTGATGATTGTTCTTCTTGTCCAGGCCGTATTTCAACCTAACAACAATCACTAGGAAGAAAATAAAACACCTATAGTGCATTTCCACGATGTTGATATGGTGGTTTTGGTGAAAAAAAATTTTTTGGTCCAGGCCGGATCTCACCCTAACCTCATCACTTTTGAGATACAATATCTCGAGAACTAAGCGAGATATCAAAAAACTTTTTTCTTTATTTTCCATTTGTCTCGTCGAGTTACGTAAGAATTCATCATCAAATTTGGCTATAGCGAAATTTTTCTTCTGGTCCAGGCCGTATTTCAACCTAACTACGTCAATTTTGAGATACGATATCTCGAGAACCAAGCGAGATATCAAAAAATTTTATTCTTTATTTTCGATTTGTTTTGTCGAGTTCTATAAGAATCAATCATCATATTGTGGCGCCACGGTAATGATAGAATCCCCCTCTTTGGTGTTACGTTTAATATTATAAACACACTCTGGCAGCACTATCATTACCTTGGTTGCACAATCTGATGATAGATTCTTATGCATCTCGATGAAATAAATAGAAAATATAGAATAATTTTTTTAATATCTCCCATGGTTCTCGATATATCTTAACTGAAAGGTGATGTTGTTAAGCTGA
The DNA here is from genome assembly GCA_031002005.1 of Vandiemenella viatica. Taxonomy (NCBI): domain Eukaryota; kingdom Metazoa; phylum Arthropoda; class Insecta; order Orthoptera; family Morabidae; genus Vandiemenella; species Vandiemenella viatica. The sequence continues at coordinate 285,848,477 of JARYHS010011408.1, read as the reverse complement.
TACGAAGTTTAGAGCATACTGGCAATTGGCAGTGCCATAGCCTTAAAATTTGACACACCTGTTTTTGAGGATATACTTTTCTACAAAAGGTGTATATGAAAGCAAAGAGAAATATACCTTAGACGTGATGCAACTAAAAAGTTACGATACGGCACAGAATAGATTATTGTTTACGAAACTGAAATAATGCTATTGAAGCTTATAATTTTTATTTGACAAATTTGTATACTTACATCGAAGTTTTAACATTGCGGAATTCCGATGAGCAAAAGTCGATGTTTGAAGCGAAAAATCTGCCAAGTGTTACGGCGTCAAATTTGGGCAAATTGCTACTGTTTGCTTTGCTAAATCCTGGTTCCATAGCGAATTACACTTGTCTTTCAGAATATAACTGAGAACCACTGTATTAACGTATTGCTACAAACGAATAATTTACCAAGTAACCTGTTCAGTTCAACGAAAATTTCAACTACAACTTTGGCGTTTCGGATGGTGTGACGTAATGCTTTCTTATTGGCGTTGACGGTCAAGTGACTGTATGCTTGATTTTGCAGAATTTATTTCCTAAAAATAATAATAATCTTTATCTTTTATAATAAATAAATAATTTTGTTTTTTGTTATCTTCTTAGCACGATTAATCATTAAAAACTGCTATGCGTCAGATTTATTCATAGTGGACATTAGCCTATTGTGGGACATCCTAGCACTGTTGAACAATTTTTTTTATTCAAAGATTATTTTCAACCTTTTAGTTCACATTGCTACAAAAGTGTGTATTTTAGTGTTTTAAACTATAATTTTATTATTAACTTTTTAGTTCACAAATTAAGGGCATAGATATGAATTTATTGTTTTGTCACTGATCTTAATACGTGTGCAAAATTTCAAACAATTCGGAAGTCAAGAGGTGGGTGAACATTGAAATAATATATTTCATTGCATTCAATCGCTTTACTGTAATGAGAATACCAGGAAAGAGCTATGAATTATTGCATTGCAACCGGTTCTCAAAACATGTGCAAAATTTTGAACAATTTGGATATCTGGAATTGGGTTGAAATTCAGTTACAAGATTTCATTACATCCAACAACGTTTCTATTGCTACTGTCAGAGTAATGAGAACAGCAGAACACAGCTATGAAATTATTGTATTTTCACTGGTTTTCTATACGTGTACAAATTTTCAAACAATTCGGACATTGAAATAAAATATTTCATTGCATTCAAACGCTATTTTATTGTTACTGTCAAAGTAATGAGAATATCAGGACATAGCTATGAAATTATTGTATTGTCACCGGTTTCTAATACGTGTACAATTTTTCAAATAATTACGAAATTGAATGGAAAAATTCCGTTACTTTTCTATTGTTACTATAAAAGTAATAAGAATAGCAGGACGTTGCTATGAAAATATTGTATTGTCACTCTGGCCTCGCATTCGGCAGAACCGGTTCGATTCCCCGTCCGGGCATCCAGATTTGTATTTTCCAAGGTTTCCCCAAATCACTCCAGGCAAATGCCGAGATGCTTCCTTTAAAGGCCATGGCCGAATTCTTTCCCGTTCCTTGTCCCCGGTCCCATCTCGCCCCTAATTACCTCGACTTCGACGAGGCGTAAAACTATAAGTAAAAAAAGTGTATTGTCACCGGTTCTTAATATGTGTGCAAAATTTCAAAGAATTCGGATATCTGGAAATAGGTGAAAATTGAATTGCAAGATTCCCTTACATAGATACATACATAAATACAAGTCAAGCTAATATAAAGCGTGTAAAAATGTTGTTATTTATACGAATTGTGCTACCAAATAGAGGTTATGGGCCTTACTTGAGAACAATTTTATTTAATTAAGTAACTGCGAAAAAAACGATTGCCAGAACAATGAAACAAAAAAGGTAATTCGTTTAAATTAAAATATTATTATTAGTTCTTTTTGATTATTTATATTTGTTCGATGTAGATAATTTCTTTATGTTCTCTGATTGCTGATATAATAAGCTAAGAAATATTGCATCATGTTTATAAGGCGATACATTGACTGTATTAATGCGCAAGCGATTGAAGCTTCCATTTTAGAGCAGAAATATTGACATCCGTCGTTACGATAGAGGGGAAGGGTTACTTAAGGGTTTTTTAAAAATAATTTATGTCGCTTTCATGAGCGCCATGTTAGTGAAATTATTACTTTGTTTGAATGAAAGTAGTTCCACACTAACGGAATCTATGCGGCATAGTCCACGATTAATATTTCGCGGCGTAACGTAATTTATTTTCATATAGACTATGAATAATATAAATACGTCACAATTCATACATCATATTAACGAAAGATAAAAAAAAAACAATGAGCTAATTTCAATTAATCCTTTAGAAAAATTAATTTAAAAAAAAAAAAGTTACATTCTGTATCCACTATCCGTTTACCCAGCTTTTCTCTGAAACTTCCATCAGTTCTGGACGTTTCTATTTCTTCTGGTAATTTGTTATACATTGTTAAACCTTTGTGTAACACTGTTTTTTGTACTTTACTACTTCAAGATTTGTTTTTAATTTCTTTTGCTTTCACTGAAGCCATATTACTCACATCATTATTTCAGTTTGTGCTGAGGTTGACAAGAATGAAAGCTTAAATTTTTTGCTAAAACGTAACGCACGGGGAATTGCATTGAACATCATTTTATAACATTTCTATTTATCAAAGCAACTGCGAATAAATTGGCCTACCTGAACACTTCGTTTAAACCGACAGTGCTTGATAAAATACAATTTCAAGAAGAGGTACGTAAAAAGTTGGAACTCTTAAAGACTAGGTGTTTATAAGTTCCACACAGTTTTTCAGTACTGAACAGAAAAGTGTTAGTATCAGGATCTTGTGTCTACTGCATTCGGCAAGGAGTATATCGTACCCGTTGTACTGCTTGTTACTAGAGGAAGAAGCATATAAAGAAGTAAAGTTTATTAATACCCACCTACGTTAAAGTTTTTGATGAGCTCACGGCTGAAGTGTACAATTATTTGCTGAAATCAGCAGCGATACCTAGTACCTCCGGCATGTCTGACATTCCTGGTAACTCAGTTCCGCAAGACCCGATGATAAACTACAGATTTAAATAGCATGTGTGATGCTAAGAAACGCTGACAGGCGATGCATTGCAGCGATAACAATGCTCCCATCGACATGTTTGCGATAGCGAATATCTCGTCACGCCAATAAACTTACGTATAGACCTTACACTTACCTGTGTCACATAAAAATCATTCAATGAACTGAAACGACATAAGATGCTTAGTTTGGTGAGAAAAATATAGTTTCTAAGATTTTATTTTAACTTCTTCCCTTGTCAACAGAAGCATTTTTATAGTTAGAAATCGCTTATTTTCCGCTTTGCTGCTTTATCATACGACCAATTTAATGAGCCTTGAAGTATATTGAGCTTTATTTTCGTATGGTATTGGTATAATGAGCGCAAAAGTGAGTCCTAAATGTTTCAAAACCTTAACTCTACATACGTAACGCCCTACACGCATAGTTATGATGTTACTACTAGAGACATACATGTTGAAGGAAAGTAAAAAGTAAGGTTGTCTATTTTCTATCTGCAGTAAACAAAAGATGAAATTGGTTATTCACTATTTGACTGTTTCGAGCAGAAGAAAAAATTTATCGTTTTTGGTGGAACCAACTGAAAAATTTTCATTACGGAAGGTAACAGAAACAATATAATCAACATGATTATTTAATTTAAAAGATAAAATACTTTTAAAAATTCAAGCATAGTAATGTTGAACGTAGTCAGATATAATAGCAAATATATTTTACCACAGTATTAACACATTTACATTTCACTAAATCCTTTACAAATAAAAAAAGTTTTTTTTCCCTCCTCTAGCCATTTACCCAGCTTTTCTCTGAAACTTCAAACAGTTCTGGACCTTTCTATTTCTTCTGGTGATTTGTTATATGTTGTTAAAACATTGTGCAACGACGTTTTTTGTATTTTTTTTTTTTTTTTTTTTTTTTTTTTTTTGTATATTTTTTTTTTTTTTTTTTTTTTTTTTTTTGCTTCATTACTTTTAGTTTTATTTTAAATTTCTTTTGCTTTCACTGACATCGCACTACTGAAATGATTATTTCGGTTTGTGCTTAGGTTGAAATGTAGGCTGGACAAGAATGAAAACTTAAGCCTTTGTGCTACAACGTAAGTCACGAGGAATTTCATATCTTTGAAAAATCGAAACTCCGGGGGTGTATCATTTATATTTATTGTAAGACAGTGATATCAGCAGATGTATTTTTTGGGAAAACAATATAAATATATCCTATTATTAAATATTTAGATATAATTGTTCACAAAAATCAGTAGTATTAACTACATAAAATGAAAATATTGTCGCATTATTAGGCCTTTTAATCAGGATTTTTAAAGACCCCTCTTACTCAGTGTGAAATATAAACAAAACTGTGTACAAGTTGCCTTAGTATGACGAATATTTGTGCATTATTAACTTTAGATAATTTTCTGTGTTAAGTGTATAGCTTAAATGGAATTGGATATATATTCCTCCTGGAAAATAAATTATTGTTAATTTGAATGTCTGGAATGTCAGTAGAAACGTCATCCCATACGTTTAAAGTATAATTGTGACGGTGAAAAAGTTTCATCTTGCTTTAGATAATAGGTGATTAGTACTTCAAGAAGATGTATTTAGGCGTAAAACTAACGAAGTAAACATAATAGTAGGTAACCCCTCATTTTTCGAAAAATACGTAAAATACATTAACTTCTATGTCTGTCAGTGTATAACTTTTTTTTCCTTAAGATTTTTCTGAGTTCATCTGATATTTTATGGACGGGTATTTTAAAATGAGTGTCTTCAGTTAGTGAATCAGGTTAACGAATTTGTGATCTTAATTACTTTAAATGACAAAATTTTCTAACTACAATAATTAATTTATTCTTCATTAATCATAGTACTTTTGATATCCGCCAAATCGGAAGCTGCTTTTATTTCCTCTATAAATATTATTAAACTATAACAAAAGTACACAAACATTTTATTTTAGCATTCTAAAATACACTTAAGTTATTAAAACACCATAACTATTAAGAATCTTGAAATTAAATTTTAAGCCTTTTGTATGGCTCTCGTTTAAGACATTACTGCTTATTGATATATGAGTCAATAACATTAAATAGCAGAAAACCAAATTTGAAATCACTGTACTGAAATTGAATCGTGTGTCATAATTGAATGCTTCAGTCTCAATTTTCAAAAATTTTGCTCCAAATATGGCTTCAAAATATATTTGAGACAAGATCATGTACTGTGCAATACTGGGACACAGATTTTAAAATCCCTCACTTATTGTAAAATTATTGCCCTAATTTGGTGGATAACTAGTAGACTACTACCAAATTATAAATAAATTTGAAAAAAATTAAAAAAATACGTAATATATCAAGATCATTGAGGCATTTTAACATAGGGGGGAAAATTTGGGTCTACTACTTACAGAACAAGGATCTTTAGTTTTCTACTTAAGGCTTTCTAGTTCAAGAAACGATGTAAAAGAAAGCTTTCTCCGACCAATGAAACTGAGAGCCCAATTTTTTTCTTGGTTTATGACTTAAATCTTAAAATCACCAAAATTTCGAAGGAATCAATTAGATATTGCTTTCTTTGTCTCTTCTATTCTTAATGAAAGACAACAAAACAAACTTCTTAATATTTAGTCCACATTTTATCGCTTCTTTCAAGAAGGATCTGTGTTACGGAATGGAGGAATTCGCAGCGATCATAAGTGAAATGTATAAAATTTATGGCGATGATTTTTTAGTAATGTTTATGAAACGTTTCAGAATAGAAAGTTGGGCACTTGTGTCAGATTCATAGAAACCTTGCACAAAGGTGAACAAGGTGATTCGCCAGGGGCGTAGCTACCATAGGGCTAGGTGGTGCAGTGCACCGGAGCCCCCACGCTCAGGGGCCCCCGAGCGCAGCTGAAGGGGCCCCCAAGCGCATCCCAGGGGCACCCATGCGCATCCCAGGGGCCCCCAAGTGCAAATCAGAGGGCCCACTGGCCTTGAGTGCAAATGGGCGGCCTTTTTTTTAGCTCTGAGGGCCTTGTAAACCTAGATACGCTACTGCTCAGGGGCCCCCAAGCACAGCTAAGGGGCCCCCAAGCTCAGCTCAGAGGGGCCCCCAAGCTCTGCTGAGGTTGCCCCTACCAGCAACTTGGCAGAGCTAAAAAAATAATTTTATTTTGCACCGGGGCCCTTGTTGACCTAGCTACGCCACTGTGATTCGAATGGTTGCGGTATGGGATTTGAAATCGTAATTACCGTACTTCGTGAAATACGGTACGGAGGGATCTTAACGCACAGGAGTTTGTATGTTTGAAAGAATAGATATTACTATCATTATTTTGCACCTAGGTATGAATAAAACATTGGAGAAAATATTATTTTTTGCGTTAAAACCAGCATCAAAGCCATCTAACATATTCCGGTAGCGAAATGTTTGGTTCTCTGGAGGCATGTACCTCACACATACGTCCTCTGAACGTTTCGATACGTTTGTTTTAAGAATCGTGGGTGTGAGCTATTAGCGGCAATATTTGCCGCCGTTCGCCATAAACTAGACGTTGCACCAGCCTTAAATCAAAACAAGCTGCAGATTTATGCCGCTATTGAGTGCGTTTACGTTTTAGTCCACATAAATTACGACTCTCATCCGCAACGCCGCTACAATTTAAGGGCCAATTTAAAGGGAGCGACTGAAAGGCGGACGACAGCATCAGCGAACAAAACTACTCCCACGCGGCTCAAACACCTGCACAAAACGGCGTCACACAATGTGTACGCCTACTTTGTTAGCAGCGAGCCACGAACTTAACACCGCACAGGCGACACGCGGACTAAACAATATTTGTAGCCTTAATAAAACAGAGTGTAAACTGAACAGCAAGCTGGAACTTACCGCCCAGTTACTTTTTCAGCCGACCGATTGGTTACATCTTACTGTAGAGATGTAATAGATCAATCTCTATGTAAGTCTAATCGTGTTATTGCCTGATAGACCGTAGTGGGTGAGCGGTTAACGCCCTGACCTCGCATTCGGAAGGATGCCGGTTCGAATCCCCGTCCGAGCATCCAGATTTGGGTTTTCCACGGTTTCCCCAAATCACTCCAGGCGAATGCCGGGATGCTTATTTCCCATTCCTTGTCCCCAGTCCCATCCTGCCTCTAATGACCTTGACGTCGACGAAACGTAAACGTATAAGCTCAGTAGAGGTAGACCAAAAAGTCCATCATTCGAATGTAAGTCCTGGTTTTCATATTACCTCTGGAAATGCTTAATTCATGTATTTCCAGAGCAATGAAACTAATCAGTCTTTTGGCTTCCACAGAAAATCGTATGATCAATTTACATAATCGTTTATATGACACCGACAGAAAAGAGGTTGAAAACTCAGCCAATTAAAATTATGAATTATACAACTGAGCATTCAGGATTTATCCACTAACATTGTGATATCACTAGTAACCAGTGATTGTTTAAAAGATTGTGTCAGGTTAATCATGCGGGTAGATGAAGAAAAAATTTCTAAAAAAAAATAAATATCAGAAGGACTACATCGCTCGTTGACGACCAGTTCATTATGGCTGAGAGATGATTCCCGATAAGGAACAGGAATTTCGCCATGACATTTATGAAGAACGAACTATCCCAGTAGTCGCCTGCAATGAGTTAGAAAAACTACGGATAATAGAAATCTGGTTGGCCCGACAGCGGATCGAACCTGCTTCCTCCCGAATGGCAGGCCCACCTGTTTGCGCTTACCCTCAGCGTTCTGTTTGACGAAAAAATGCTGAAGCTGAAAAACTGTTAGCGATTCGCCAGTTTAATGTACCCATATACCTGGAAATTAGAGGTATGAAAGAACTATTGGTACTCAACTTTTTAATGAGAATTTTTAACCTTTAGCCCCTCAAGTTTGGGTTGTGTGAAAACTCTTTCCACTACCGGCACACAGATCACTTCGTCGCTTCGTATCAAGAGTCAAGAACTTTTACTTCTTTTCAATGGCTTGGGATATCGAAAGGAACACAAAGCTACAATGTTCTCATACAGTCACTTCACTTCTCAATCAGCGCCATCTCCTCTCAATGATTGTGTTCCTTGGTGTTCTAGAGTAGAGACATACAACACATACACCTCAAATACACCTTTCTTCCTCCAGATAACGCCGCAGTAGGTCACCTCAACAGAAACTGCAAATCTAGTTCTGGGTGAAGGTCAAGTCCATTTTTTTTTTCAGATGAAAATAAATAGAATTTTTAATAATATCACTCAGAAAAGTTGATTCCGATATTTCATTCGGTGATTTTTTTTCTTTCTCTCTCAATATGTTCCCGACTTGTCTATCTCATCTGTATAAATATTAGATATTGTTCCACTTTAAATGACCACTATGATTTATTTTTACGTCGTTTTGCATAAGTATAGATATTCTCTTTGCTAGTAATATGAATATAGTCTGCACTTCGTGAAATGTGATACAATAAGACACCACTGTTTCTTTTATACAATATTCAGCAGAAATTTCAGTTCAGTCTCGGATTCCGATATTGTGTCTACGGTATTTCACTACCCTAATTACAAATGTCTTTAGAAATCTTATTGGTTTATTAATGCTTTTTAACTGAGTTCTTACCAAAATTATCATTCAGAAGAATTTTTCATTGCATCAACATAACAGGAAAGTAAAAATAGTTCACTTTTAGTTTTCTGCAGAGTCCTATTTTATCAATTTTTATGTTATACTTGCTGCAGACTAATGATAATGGTATCTTCAATTACACTAGATTCGTATTTGTAAATTAACACAAAATAGTTTTAAGTTTCATTGTTTTTTAATGTAAAATGTTTTGAAACTTAAACTGTTCTTCTATGCCAACATATGAAATAATCAGTATCTCTTAACTGATTACATAACACCTTGTATCCAATCGAAGTAGTGGATATTCATTCTTATTAATAAATAAATAACGCCAAAGCAATTGACTTTATTGGATTTATTGGTCTCCCGTACGCGTTTCACTTCTTTAGCAGAAGCATCATCAGCGGGTTTTTTATCTGTGGTTTAATGCATTGCTTTTTGCTCCGTTCTCAGCATCAGTGCCTTTGCATTTTTGGTGTGAGGTGTCTTCATTACTCCGAATCACAACACTGCACTTTTATAGCACTGCACTATGTGTTTTTCTTCTTATTTTGCAAGAAGAAAAACACATAGTGCAGTGCTATAAAAGTGCAGTGTTGTGATTCGGAGTAATGAAGACACCTCACACCAAAAATGCAAAGGCACTGATGCTGAGAACGGAGCAAAAAGCAATGCATTAAACCACAAATAAACAACCCGCTGATGATGCTTCTGCTAAAGAAGTGAAACGCGTACGGGAGACCAATAAATCCAAAAAAGTCAATTGCTTTGGCGTTATTTATTTATTGATATTATTAGCAATTGAGGAAAATGATCCACAACATCCAGATATTCATTCTTAATTGGCTGCTTTTTCTCTCACGGAAATAAGTTAACTCGTGACTAGTTTAAAAGCAAAGAGTGGTCGACTACAATTTTCCGTGTCATCAGTCTGTAGAAAAAATAATAATAGGTGAGAACTGTAGAGTAAGACAGAGATTAGAATATATGGAACAGATAATTGAGGACGAGGGTTGTAAGGGATATGTAGAGATGAAGAGGTTAGCTCAAGATAGGAAGAGGTGGAGGATTGCTTCAAGCCAGTCGAAAGACTGATGACAGCAATAATAATAATAGTATTAACTGTCGAATTCCTCTTTGTGAACTATATGGATTCTCAGACTATAATAAATTTAATTTTTTAATTTTTTGATTCTCAAATAGATTAATACTCGTATATTAGAATACTTTTCACTGTTGTTTGAACCTGTAACGTCATTTCATTTTTTAAATTACATTTTCCACATCTATGTATTCTACAAACTTTCAGGAAAAATATCTGCAATTTACTCTCGCAAATAATCATTACTGCGGAAATTTACTTCACTTTTCACACCTTGTATCTTTCGAGGAGCAGACACAAGAGGTGTGACGCAAAAAGGCGAATTTTAACCATTAAACTAGCGAAGGTTGAAGGGGCTGTAGTTATTACTTTATGATATGCGATGCAGGGATGCCGTCTGTACAAAATGCGATGGTAATTACTTTTGAGTTCGGACTTTCGATTTTTGAATTTTGGCTAGCTTCTCAACGGACTTGAACAATGAGCGCCAGGAGTTATTCTCAACAGATCTACATGGACCAACAGTTCATACTCTTCTGCAGATTGACAAAGCATTGTAAAATGGAGTGACATGTTTTCTTCAAAATCTTACCCTTGGATATAATTCTAGAAATTTAATAATTAGTTGATATTCTTCACGTGTATATACTTTTCACTAACGTATAGTGTCTTTTGTAGTTGGTTAATAATTTCTCATTGCTGAAGTATTAATTTACAGCGATGTTTGGAAACTCGAGTGAGAAACCCTCATCAAGGTTATGATATTCATGGTTTTCACTTTTACGGTTGAAATCACGTTACCTAACTGTTCTGTTATACCTTCTGCAAAATTTATATTGTTACTTAAACTCCATAAGTAAGAGGTAGTTTCATTAGAAGACCATTGTGAACATTTTAGGCATAATTTTGTTTTATGTATTGCCTTGATTTTATTTATGATCATAAAAGATATGTTGAAGTGACGAGAAAAAACGAATTTGTCCAGCGTATTATCAGAAACAGGCGTCGGAGAGAGCTCGAAATTTTTATGTCGTTTACGGAGATAGTATCGCCAGCAAAGGCACTGTCTTGCTTTTATGATGACCACTTCACTGCTTTAATCCACGATAACTCAGAGGATTCAATCCGAGATACGGCAAATGGAATTAATTGTGATCAGTACATCGTCAATTCATAGAAAATGGGTCAGTATGAGTGGGTGCGTCAAACTGGACGGTTTAGCTGAATGGTTCCCAAGGTGCTAAGAAGTTTTTAATTGCGTTCCCGTCATCGTATGTAGCCAAAAGAGCATTTGTTGTAGTCATCAATTTATTGGCTAAAAAAAAAAAAGAACAGATTGTCAATAGTGACTTAAAATCGTTGATTACAAATGAGGCACTAAATATCGAAAAATTAGTGCCATTACATCGTGATCAGCACTCTAAATAACAACATTTTTCATAATATGCATTTGTTAAGCAGACTGTCAACAATATCGTTAATATTTTTTGATAAAGTAATTTTATAAATCTGTCCTTTTTCTGTATATGATATTGTACCCTTTACCTAAGAAGGTTGTTATCGAATCACTGTTTCAAAATGATGCTTACGATCAAAAAAGTTGTAACACTAGTGGTTACATAATTTAATAAAAGAACAGTAAACGGTGTTTTATTTTTAATAAAAGGGGACAGCGAACAATTTTTTTTTTCAGAAAATGGGTCGGTGAGAAATTTTTTCCCGAAAAGGGGCGGTAGGCGAAAAAACTTTGGGAACCCATTGTTTAACTAAAGAAATTATTTAAAAAAAAAATGTTTAGTGAATGTTTTGAAGTACATATTGTATTTCGTTTTCTCGTTACATCGAGCGTGTTAAAGTGTATTTTACATTTAATTTTTCTCGTTGCATGTTGTCCGCTGTCTTCTAACAACATTTTAAACTCAAAGTAGATTGATGGTCCACAGGCGTAATTTAATGTACGACTTTCATCATTACAATGACAGAAATTTTAGTCGTCTGCTTTTGCCTCCCGCTTGACACTACGCTATATTCCACTAGTTTTCTTAATACAATATTTCCGTAGAGTTAACGTCCAGAAATATGTCGCTATTGTCTAATTTAAAATTAATTTTTATTCCCCCGTCTGTAAAGCCAAATGGAATGGCGCCTGTTCGATACTTTGTAAGAAAGTAGCAGAACAGCTGTAGTTACAAAGTTTTATGCGGAATCAATTTGAACGGGATAACTGATATCTGTAAAAATAAAAAATAAAATTCCATGGTTAAAATACAATTTTCTTCATTACTCTTCAGCCTGTACCTTTTACACCATTCTCACTATTAGACATTAAACATTTCAACTTGTGCCTACATGTCTCATTCTTCCAGGAATAAAAGATAGTGTAATCGTCCGTGCGAGCGAGTGACAACATACAACAGATGACAGACTTCAGTTCTCTACGACGGAAACAATAGGCCATTTATGTGTTAGTGTACATAGCACGAGTAATTACCGATTCGTCACTCTTCCAGACAGGTAAGACTTGAAAGCCTCGCAGTCGCAGCCAGTTGGAGGACTCAATTGTTGCACACTCACCGAGGTACCGTCAGGTAATAGAAGAAGGCGCCCTTTGTGGCCAAGGCAGGAAGTGCGTTGGCGCCATGCAGAGATAATGGAAATGCCCTCGCAGCACTGAACTTGCCAAATTAGGGACACGATACTGATCGCCTTGAATACATCAGACACACGCCGGGGCGCTAACGAATGATGTCACTAGTTAGCATTCGTTAACAGCGCCGGTCGTTTTCCCCGTGTGGGCCTGGCTGCTAGAGTTAATGCTGCAATTAGACTACCGCTGCGAGAAAGTGCAGTCAGGATGCGCGTGGGAAAGGAAGCGCTGCAATTGTCTTAGTTTAGGAGATGCGAAGTTACCCACAACTGCTGCAAATGAGCTTTAAATTATTTTAGTGCATCTGGGCCGCGATGTTATCCTTTGTTCTAAATTACGTCGGCTTCATACAGTGACAAATTATTGTAGAATAATGTTGTTAGCGAAAGGTCTTCAGTGTGAGTCATCAGTCTCGCAAATTTTTCTTTCACTCCCCCCTCTTCTTCCCTTCCCTCCACCCTCCCACCCGTGGCGTCCAGATTGCTAAATACAATACTCCATTCCTCCCTATCTTGTGCCAAACTCTTCATCTCCACATATCCCTTACAACCCACGTCCTTAATTATCGGCTTCATAAATTCTAATATCTGTCATCCTCTACAGTTCTTACCTTCCACTGTTCCCTCCACTAACAAATTAACCAACCCAGCATGTCTCAAATTTGACCTACCATCTTTCTGTAAGCTTCTTCGACAAACTTCTCTCCTCCCCCATCATTTCCAAACCTCGTTTATTTCTTACTTTGTCTGTCCACCTTAATTTTCAGCATTCTTCTGTAGCACCATATTTCAAATGCTTCAATTTTCTTTCTTTCTCGTATTCCTTAAGTCCAAGTTTCGCTACCATTAAGTGCTGTGCTCCAAACTTAGAGATTTAAAAAGTTCTTTAATTCCTAGATCATTGTTTGAAACTAAAAGATTTCTCTTTCTCATGAAGGCTCTTTTTGCTAGTGCTATTCTGCTTTTAACATCATTCCAGCTTCGGCCATTGGTTGTAATTTTCCTTCCTAACTATCAGAATTCACTTCCTACTCCTATTGCATCCGAACCTATTTTTATATTTAATCTACTGTGTTTGGTATCATTTCTACTATATTTCATCACTTTTGTCTTGCTTTGATTTATATTCAATCCGAAATCTTCCTTCAGTATTTTGTTCATGTCATTCAGTAACTTCTCAATATCCTCAGCCTGTTCTGCTAACAAGGCAATGTCATCAGGAAAACGTAGCATACTGATTTTTTCTCCCTGAACACTTAAGCAACATGAAAATTTTTCATTTATTTCCTTTATTGCTTCTTCTACATACGAGTTGAACATTAACGGGGATAGACTACAACCTTGTCTCACACTCTTTTTAACTGATTTATGTCTCTCATGGTTCTCTACTTTTATCAAAGCTAATTGCTATGCAACAATTATTGTCGTTCATTCTAAGACCAATTGTCGAATCATCAAATTTTACCATAATATCTTCAGTTAACTCGCCTTCTTCTGTTTGATCTCTTCGGATAGCAGATCATTTATTTTAGTTATTTTTTTTAATTTTTAATATTATTATTATTAGTATTCCGATAAGGCCTTCTAGGACTACGTTCCAATTTCAATTCTTCATCCTTTGTAGTTGTTTTTCTTCCTTTCAATCCAATATTCCTTCATCATTTCACTATGTTTCTTCCTTCTCTCCTCAGACCACCTCGGAACAGATTTCTTTCCTCTCCTGTCTTGGAATCGTTCCAAATTTAATACCTTCTTTCTAAATATCTCTTTTTCCTTAATTTCCTCTTGTCTTATTTCTTTCCAAATCTTTCTTAACCTCTTGAATCCAACTGCTTGTTGATTTTTTTCCCAAAGATGATAGAATACCTCTTTTTTAGTCTATATCATTCATTCTGTAGATATGTCCAAAAAAATAGCAATCAAATTTTCTTATTGTTTCTGTTATATTTTCTATGTTCTGGTGTATTTCTTTATTACTTCTTAATTTCTATAGTTCTGTTGTTTTATTATTATTATTATTTACAATCCACATTGCACCTTTTAGGAGGCCGTCAGATACTTATATTACGCTCCTGCAAAACACGACATTCAATACCTAATTCTATGGCTTGTGAAAAACTTTCACAGTTATTAACATCAAATGGAACAACATTCTATGGTGCTTCATACCATAAGTTTCCGCCTCACGAGACTCGTCTACAACATTTATTGTATACACACGATACCCCTTAGTTTTTTTCGCTGTGATCTTTTCACTGTCTAACGGTTCGGAAAATACGGACAACAGCACAATCAGCAAAATCATCAGACTAGATACGTGTCACCGCACACATAACAACTCCAGCTGGATCATCGTCAAATCACCAACCCACAAGCTGTTCAAGAGGTCAATGAACTCAATGTCATTGCGTTGTTTGTTGTAAGTTAGGAAAACAAATTATAATACTTTTAAAAAAAATGAAAGCAGCCTTCAAAAAACACCCTAAAATTTTAAAATAACTTTATACTTTGCTTAGAAGAAAACAAATCTAAATGGACAATATTTTACATTACTATTATTGAAATTGTAACATTAATCAGTTATTCTTGAAGTCATTGCAAAAATGCATCTTATTACTTACATATGATTAATGCGAGAAGCATGTTTCAACGTAACTGAAAAATATAGACGATACACGAAATTTTGCATTTTAACGAAGCCAGATATAAGAATCATTAAATATTATATTAACTGCGTTTACCGCATGATGCAGCCTATCAACTGACAATGTAGCGCCAGAGATATGCCTCGACCCCTAACGAGGCCGAGTCAAAGATTAAAATACCGCCTAATTTGTTTCCCTAAACTGTCTCCAGCAAAAACAAAATCCGCCTCACTATATGCTGTAAAATATTCGGGGTTTTCTTTCGTGCTCCCCATTTTGCCTCGAACATCAAATAAAGTGCAGTAATTCTTTCGTCGCGATGTGAAAGCTGTTACCGACTCCAAAAATAACTGATTCATGTTACAATTTCAATAACAGTAATATTGTCAATTTAGATTAATTTTTCTTCTAAGCAAGGTATAAAGTTAATTTAAAAATTTTGTGTTAGTTTTTTAAATAATTTTATTAATCTTTGTGGTGTTTGAAACATAGCCTTCACTTGCATAAAGTTCTGTGCTTATTACAATTAGTATTAGTAAGTTCTTTTAGAGTGGTACTTCAATCTCTGAAGCCAAAATATTCTTATTTGAAAAAATATTCTTTGAAGTTAACTTACTGTTCCGTCATGTACCGCACTGCCACCCAGAAAAATTGAACACCACAGATGAAATGAAAGAATATCACTGTTTCCCCTATCTAAATATTAATTTCCTATCTGTTATCACTGGTATTGTTGTTTTTGTTTTCTTACAGCTTCACGCCACGTCAGGATCGAGGTCGTAGAAGATGGGAAAAGGCTGCGTGTAAGGACCGGAAAGGAATTCGGCATTGGCCGCTCGTAAATATCATGGGACTACCCAACTGCGTCAGAATGTCACTCTTTCGGAACGTTTCAAGGAACACAAATCCCAACCCATATACAGCCAATTGAACTCACACTAACAAGGGAGCGTCCATAAACCACGTAGCTCCATTTTGGCCTCCTGTTAACCCTCCTCCCCCTCCCCCTCCCACCTATCCCGACGTGACTTTTGTCTCTACCAATCCCCCCCCCCCTTTTCCTGCGTAGCACCGTAGCTTTTTTCCCTATTAATACCGGAAGGTATTTTGCACTGTTTTTTCAGGCTATCGTAAATTACATGCGGGGATACTTAAATGACGGAAATAAATATTTACATGCAGTTGTGTGTTCTGCACTTCATTTTAACTGAGACAAATGATATGCATTAAAAGGTACGTGGCCTGGCTCGGAAACCCCGTCCCCCTTCCCATGTATCAAAGCGTAGCTTTCCAGCTAACCCCCCTCCCCCTTAGACCGAGTCACGTAGTTTATGGACGCTCCCCAACTACTAAGGCAGTACAACTTCAGATAGCTGAAGATCGTGTCCCTCAAACACCCCAAGAGAATGGCATTCTGACGCGGTTGGAAGCCATAGAGTATTTTATTAAATCAGGAGTTATTATATTTTATCCTTAAATTCTATGACAGGATAGAAATCAATGCAGAAAACTTTATATCACAGATTATAATAATGTACAACTCACGCATAATTCCAATATTCACCAATTTGTCTACGATGATATTTTATACAAGGGAGGATGGCTATGAGGAAAGATGACTGTTAATATTACGAACAGCAAGTGAAGCGAACAAAATATCAATTGCAACAGAGCCTTTAAAATAGTAATGCCTGTATCTGCGGAGCTTATCCTTATTAGATGGCACTGAAATTTTTTGTAGCTGCTAGTGGAAATTAATGCTTTAAATTTCGTGCTTTGAAGAAGTGACTAAGATATGTCACGTCTGGTGAATTAAGTGAATAATGTCTATTGCTCGGATGCGGTACAGATAGTTTGAATGGCAAAATAGGCAAAGCCTATTCCGTGTTTTGGATTCCACGTTAAACTATTAATACTAGAGGAAAAGAACTGTACTTTCTACCCTTGACACAACGGCATTTTGTGGAGTAAATTAGTTAGTAATCCTAACGATCGTTGTTATATTTCTTTTTACGATTGCTGCACAATACCTCCCTCTCTTCAAAGTAGATGGATTCTCATGAATGTCTCTCTGTAACAATTCGTTATTCAGTTAAATGGTTTCGTCCCGTTGTATTTCTGAGTGGCCTTTTGTTGAGAGAAACATGAACGTGATTGCTGACAAAATTGATTTTATGCCATAGACTTATCACTTTAAATTAAACAGTACTGTCGTCAGCGATAGTGGTCGTCATTTTCAGTATTGTGGAGATCATACTGTAGTTACAAACTTTTAATTATTCATCTTAATGTTCTATAAATCTCTTATGAACAGTTTCTCTTAACATCAGTAAATTTTGATTTTTTTTAAAATTAATTTTTAATTGCGATGGAACACGTGCTCCAGTGGCAATTACCTTAGTCATCTAATTTATTATTATCATCAAAATGTGATTGTTATTATGTGCACTTCAAATATTGTTTATTTTTCAGGCGGTTCTCCGAAAATTCTACAATATGACTGCTTACCTCACTTGCCAGCCTTCTAGAATATTACGCCTCGTCTTCGGCTAGGTCATTGGAAGCGGGATGAGAGTGGGTACAAGGAAATGTTACGAATTCGGCCATGGTCTTTTTGAAGGAAGCACCACGGCATTCGCTTGGAGTGATTTGGGGGAAACCATGGAAAACCCAAATCTGGATGCCCGGACGGGGATTCGAACCCGCGTCCTCCAGAATGCGAGGCCAGAACGCTAACCGTTCACCCACCACCCTCGGTGACAACGAAACTTGAGGCGTACCTCGTCATGCGAACTCAATTTCTCATGCTCGTTAGTAGAATATATTGACGTTTAGTGACGTTTAAATTCGTCTTTAGAGCCCATTCTACCAGTGGCGGCTCTAGACGTAGTGCCACTGTGACATGTCACTACCTCTAATCATGAATAAATAAATTAAAAAATAAATGCAGTGAATGAAAAATAAATAAATATTTATAAATGCCGCAATCTCTACTCTACAGCTAGGGAAAGTAATGAACTCCATCTGTTGGCCACATCAGTGAACTGTTTCGCTGTCGTGGAGACAAATCTTGGTTGGCACAGATCGCACATGCGCTCTAGCGTTTTCGTGGAAATATTCAAGGTCGGGGGTTCGCTTTGTTAGTGGGGAATGGTGACAACTTCGTTCTGTCACACGCTGCAGCTCTATGAAGGTAGCAATACTGGCGGCAGAGTGCAGCAGCTGCCATTTTTGTAGCATTCAACTAAATATTCACTGGAACAGTGCTTCAGCCTGTTCGCTGATTACTGGTGGTCCGCGAACATAGTTCAGGAGTTCCACAGGCATAATATCATAAATTCTGGTACCGTATTCGTACTGTATAAGGCTGTATGCCCAACATTTAAAAGTCTTGAATATTTCAATGACCCGGCAAAAATGTGGCATTTCCAGGATGAGATAGAACAGCATTGTTTCTACAACAGTCTATTCACTTCCATGTGGCGTCTAGAGATTAAGTAAATGATGGTTTACTAAGGGTTTTAAATGGGTATGGGGAACCGCGGTAGTTGATAAGATTGGTAACGCGAGTGGTGAAGTAAATAAAAATAAAAGGCATACGGTCTAGAGTCTTTTATTTTGGTTTATGTATGTAGGCCGGTGGTATAGTGTAGCACCCATCCTGTAGTAACATTATTATTTATCTGGTTTGGTCTGATTAACATGTAATTAACTTTTAATAGTTCACATCCAGTTTTATATCTGCGTTTTCATAGGATTCAAAACGTGGTTTTAGATTTATTATGTTATAATGGTATATTTCAATAACAACAAAATAAAATTAGGCCCGGGGTGGAAGACATTAAAAAAGAGAGAAAAAATTGCGGAGGTGACTGGCGACGGAGGAAGGAAACTCAGAAGAGGAAAATGAATTTGCGCAATCGTCGTTCATAGTCGGCTGAAACGAAAAGGAGAAAAAAATAAAATAAAATAAAAAAAGGCCTGCATGAGTTAGTGGCCTACAGCATTATTTTTGAAAATTTACTGGTCCTCGGGTTGAAAAAGGTTTGCATACGCTGCGCTAGAAGCTTTGTCAATGCGAGCAGGCAATATTGTTTTTTTCTTAGATTCTCTGAAGGAGAATTACATAAGCTTATGAATGCACGTAACAGGAAACGATTCTCAAGAGAAATATGTTCCACTGCCGTCGTGGTCATCGAAGACAGTGCTGGATAAGAAAGTATGGGGTCCTAAGCACTCTTAAAAATTTTGATTCCCTCTGTTTTTGAAATTATTTATAAGTATTTTATAAGTTCAAAGAAAAGGTTTTGTAGATGACTAATAGAATTTATCATATTTTTATTCAATTAACAAACGATTTTTTAATTTATCATATTTTGAAAATTACTTTTATTTATCGTACACTACTATGAAACAAAAAAGTTAATTTCCACGCTTTTCATATAATTTTGATTTTTTTATTCTGGATGATTTTATTTTTTATTATTTTTATTTAGTGAAACAGTGAACTTTCAGGGAGCCTTCAAAAATCAGGGAATCCAGGCTACTGCCTAGTCGTGCCTAGTCCTACCTTTTGGGTAATCCAAAACTGCTTGTATATCAACTTGTCAGTTTTTGGATAATCATTAAATGTTTACCATTTGGTCAATTTAAAACATTTATCATTGATTAATTTCAAAATCATTTAATTAATCCGACAGTAATTGCAGGTAATGAGACTTTCACACGCTACAAATCTTTATATAGCGAGATTCTTAGTCGGAGCTGTTTTTTACCTTTCACTTCAATGATGATCAGTAAGCCGCGGAAACATTCAGTGGCGGATCCAGGGAAGGAGAGGGCTAGGGGGCTTAGGCGCCCCCCCCCCCAACCCCAAAAGCACCAAGGTCACCCCCGACGACATGGATTTTAGGACACTTTTTTTTTTGCTGTTCTTAAAAGGGCGGCATTCTGGAGTAATGAGCCCCCCAAACCAAATCCTAGCCCCCCCTCCAATCAAACCAAAATCCTGGATCCGCCACTAGAAACATTTTTTTGTTGTCACTACCTGAGGAAATCACTTCGGCCGCCACTGCATTCTACTATTTCGAAGTACTGTCTAACTGATTTTAGTTCTGAATTTTATTCAGTTTTGCATCTTGATTAGATATTCATTGATGAATTTCTGTGGAAGTAACTAATTGTAACAATACAATAAAAGAAGTAGAGTAATTCCTCAAGTTTTATGTATGAATGTCTCGTCTGCATCGTAATATGGTAATGCAGATTAGCGTGTCGACTGTAAGAAAAAGAAATACTTGTTATATGAAATCACGCAAATAGCTGCTTGATAGGGATCATCATGTCAAGACACATGAGATGTACTTTTACATACCAAGCGTGGTGGGTGAACAGTTAATGTTCTGGCCTCGCATTCGGGAGGACGAGGGTTCGAATACCCGTCCGGGAATTCAGATTTGGGTTTTCCATGGTTTACCGAAATCACTCCAGGCGAATGCCGGGATGCTTCCTTCAAAAGGCCATTGCCGAATGCTTTCCCGTTCATTACCCCAGTCCCATCCCGCCTCTAATGACCTTAGCCGTCGACGAGGCATAAAGCAATAAGTAAAAAAGAAGTACTTTTACATGGCGACTAGTGACAGGACTGGAACTCGTGCAGGCACCGGCTTGGGCCTGCTATGGGAGGGTGAGGGAGCTGTTGTATGCAGTGTATTATGGCTGACTGTTGGGAGCGCAGGTGGTGTGAAGACACCCGGCTGGCGCAATATGTAAAGTGGTAACTGCTCACTCTCAACACGGAGCCCTGCGCGCTCTGATATTTACTGCCTCGCGCGGCAACTGGAGAAAACAAACTTTTAGTCACCGGTCCCAATTAATGTTAATGTGGCCGGCTGATGTAGGGGAAGGGAAAATTAGTTCAGCGACGGTTCTAATGTAGGCGGGGAAAGCGATGTTCACAGCAGAGCGAGGAGCTCTGCCTTCAGCTCTCAGGAACAGGATGAGCCTGCTCAGTACCACGAGGGAACTGCTGAGATAATACCCTCTCTCAAATGATGAAACCTACTCATTAACAGCAGTAATTAGTATCTCCACAGCGTGACTCAGATATCTATCGTTTATGGATTGCTGTATTCAGGATATTTCGATGGTCCACTCAGATACACTTTCGTAGTTGGCTCATACTATTAGTTACGAGGGATAGTTTATTACGTGATCGATGTATAAATGTTCCGGACGATATCTAAACAGTATAATGATTTCTGCCTTATTGTGTGTATGAATAATTATAGCGAGTATGGTTTCTAGGGTATCAGCTTATGCTGGATGGAGTAACACATCAAAAACATTAAAAATTCCTCTGCAACTACACTCCTGGAAATTGAAATAAGAACACCGTGAATTCATTGTCCCAGGAATGGGAAACTTTATATACACATTCCTGGGGTCAGATACAACACATGATCACACAGACAGAACCATAGGCACATAGACACAGGCAACAGAGCATGCACAATGTCGGCACTAGTACCGTGTATATCCTCCTTTCGCAGCAATGCAGGCAGCAATTCTCCCATGGAGACGATCGTAGAGGTGCTGGATGTAGTCCTGTAGAACGGCATGCCAAGCCATTTCCACCTGGCGCCTCAGCTGGACCAGCGTTCGTGCTGGACGTGCGGACCGCGTGAGACGACGTTTCATCCGGTCCCAAACATGCTCAATGGGGGACAGATCCGGAGATCTCGCTGGCCATGGTAGTTGACTTCACCTTCTAGAGCACGTTGGGTGGCACGGGATACATGTGGACGTGCATTGTCCTGTTGGAACAGCATGTTCCCTTGCCGGTCTAGGAATGGTAGAACGATGGGTTCGATGACGGTTTGAATGTACCGTGCACTATTCAGTGTCCCCTCGACGATCACCAGAGGTATACGGCCAGTGTAGGAGATCGCTCCTCACACCATGATGCCGGGTGTTGGCCCTGTGTGTCTCGGTCTTATGCAGTCCTAATTGTGGCGCTTACCTGCACGGCGCCAAACACGCATACGACCATCATTGGCACCAAGGCAGAAGCGACTCTCATCACTGAAGACGACACGTCTCCATTCGTCCCTCCATACACGCCTGTCGCGACACCACTGGAGGCGGGCTGCACGATGTTGGGGCGTGAGCGGAAGACGACCTAACGGTGCGTGGGACCGTAGCCCAGCTTCATGGAGACGGTTGCGAATGGTCCTCTCTGATACCCCAGGAGCAACAGTGTCCCTAATTTGCCGGGAAGTGGCGGTGCGGTCCCCTACGGCACTGCGTAGGATGCGACGGTCTTGGCGTGCGTCCGTGCGTCGCTGCTGTCCGGACCCAGGTCGACGGGCACGTGCACCTTCCGCCGACCACTGGCGACAACATCGATGTACTGTGGAGACCTCGCGCCCCACATGTTGAGCAATTCGGCGGTACGTCCACCCGGCCTCCTGCATGCCCACTATACGCCCTCGCTCAAAGTCCGTCAACTGCACATACGGTTCACGTACACGCTGTCGCGGCATGCTACCAGTGTTAAAGACTGAGATGGAGCTCCGTATGCCACGGCAAACTGGCTGACACTGACTGCGGCGGTGCCCAACCGCTGCGCAGCTAGCGCTCTTCGACGGCCAACACTGCTGTTCCTGGTGTGTCCGCTGTGCCGTGCGTTTGATCATTGCTTGTACAGCCCTCTCGTAGTGTCTGGAGCAAGTATGGTGGGTCTTACACACCGGCGTCAATGTGTTCTTATTTCAATTTCCAGGAGTGTAATTTTAGCAGTTCTGGCAGTAAACTCTACTCCCAAGTCCGCGAAGGTACTCAATTGAAGAGTAGCTAATAAGAGGGGATAGGACCTTAAAACTAGGACAATCCAGCGTATCAGAAAGATTAACCAAGGCACGCGAGAAGAGTGTAGTCTGTCCCCGACACTTTTTTATGTGTGTTTGCACGATGCCATCCGTATTTGGTAGAAGGAATACCCGGCGAGTAGTTATACACTTCGGACTATTCTTGACGTGCTTTTATTTGCTTGAGGGATTCAACTTCGTCGGGAGTTGTTCACGTTACGTTGAACCAATGCATAAGAGGATTAATACTGTTTGTTATAAGCACTCCAATGCATTTTTCGTATGACTGCTACTTATTGTGATGAGCAGAAATAGCGTCAAGTTCCTGCTCAGTTTATGAACAATATGAGCTGTAGGGATCACTATCAGAATATATCAGATATTTATTTCCAATTATGAAGTCTGTCGATTTATGAAACAAATGTTTCACAAGTAAAGGATCCACTCTGAATGTTTTGACTTGATTTATCGTGTTCGCCATAGTCTGTTACAAACACACACACGAACATAGACCGGAGGCCATACAGAAAATAGTTTCTAAAATAAATCTGATAATTCCCAAAAATATCTGAATGAGAAGTTAGTGAAGATAAGATGCTTCCTCTATGCTATCGTGTGGAGGTAAATTAAAAATCGTAAAACCTGTATTGAAAACAAGTCTATTGTTCCAGTACTGGTCATATGTAGACAAAATCCACGGAACAAAATATTTTTGGTGAAAACCTAGGAACACTGATTGTGTTAATTTAGCGAAAATACGTCTCCTGCACCCCGTTGCCGGAGTGTACCACTAGAGCTTCATTTCTTTTTTTCCTTTTGTTTACATGGATCGATTTTAAAAATAAAAGCTTTATATGATACAAGAAAAACAAATTGCTTTGTTACTTTGATCGGTTTCTAGATACTCGTGTGGAGATCAGGTTTTCTATTCATTTTTACTTCTTCACTATTTCGATTGCATCTCTGTCGAAAGTCTTCATTACGGACATTACAGCGGGTAGAGAGTTATTTTCATTCGCCCGGAAAGAAGTTATCCATATCTTTCATAAAGAGTTCTTCCCAGGAGTCTCTTTTAGTGATTTCTGAAATTAATGGAAAAACTAAATTAGACTTGTCGGCCCAGGATTCGAATATTCGTTCATCTTAATGCCAAGCCAAATGATTAGCGCTCAGCCAGCAAACTAAGATTGGTATCCTGTTATATGATTATTATTATTATTATAGATAGCTTTTGACAGTATACGACGGTGGTGATTTTCCTGTATATTTTCGTTTTGTATGATTAACAAAAGTTGTACGGATTTAATAACAAAGCCTTAATTTTTTCGCCTTATTTCTACGTCTCGTCTGTATCCAATTCACAAGAACTACACTTTTACATGGTTTCTGAACCACTAGTGTTTCTGGAAAACTGCTCACAGATAAGTAAGTCCGTCTTCACGGATTCATGAGGTTAAAAGCCTGTTGGTGAAATCGAAATTCTACTCACCAAACTCGTCTGGTGCAGAGGAAGCATCAGATTAAAATTTTATAGGATTGGTGCGGCTGTTGCTAAGGTTTTCATATTCAGAAAAATATACACGCAAAGTTATAAAAGATGTGATACAAGTAGTGAAAATAGTGTCTCTTAAATCACTGAAATGAAAAATATTTCTGGAAACCTATACTGCTGTTATTTTTTGTCTTGTGTACCTATGCCAGCTTTTTTGTTGATTGTGCTGCAGTCAGTCATTTGACTAAACTGTATTGCGACTTTTAGAAATTTGTTTTGGATAATTTGACACCGGACAAACGTGTTATGGTTATTCAAATTAGTGTTAAAATGTTTGATTTTATATGTAAAGAAAAATCGTAGTCTTTATAGGAAAATAATAAATTATTTTACGATCTTCTCACCATCTAAGAGTAATTGAGATTAGTGGCATAGTTGGTCTGTTTTGCTTCGAAGATGATTGTGTAGTGTGACTGACACTAGTGATCGATATTAAATGTTGTTGGAACTTTTTCCCCCAAAAAGCGACGACCGTGGGATGAAACATGTATCGTTTCAGCATGCTAATTTAACATTGTAAGTAGTATGTTCCCGTTAATTTACAAAATGTTAGAAAATAAGACTGAATAATATTAATTTTGTGCTTAATGATTTATAAAATATTAATAAAAATTTTTTTAAGAATCGTTGACAGCAAAGAATTATTGTATGGACTGGTCTTAGAGATTACAAAAATTGTTATAATCAGGAGAAAAATAAAAATGTATGGATGGAATGGAAGTGATTGAGCAGATTTGGCGGAACTGAATTTGGAAATGGTGATGGTAGGGAGTAGCTAGGCTATAAAAGCAAAATGTGTTATGAATAATTTCTATGGCTGGCGGCCAAATAAAATATTGATGTTATTGAAGATGTGAAATGTTAATTGTTCATATTGTGTACAGTTATGTAGAGTGTGGATTAATATAGAAAGAATTCAAGAACAATATTATAATATTACGGATTTAAAAGGAGAAATCGTAAAAAAAAGTCCAGGTACAGTATAAAAGTTAAATTCAGGCGATTAGAAGGATGTAACCATAATTACGAACATGGAAATACATCTTAGTGTAAAAAGATGTCGCAACACATATTTCCTCTCTGGCGGAAGGTGTTGAGGAAGAATTTAAGGTAAAAAAAATGTTGTAATATCATTACTAATCTTTGTGAAATGACCAGGGGGAGAGTTTGAATACTGTTTAATTTAGATAAAAAAGGTAAAAAGTAATAGTTTATATAAAAGAATTCTGAATTCAGGGATACGCCGAAGGGTGTAGGTTACAATGCGTTACGTCTGAACAGAGGCGCGAAGCTTTATTGATATTGTCAAAATGATGACAACGATTTGCGACCACGTTCACCTGATTTAATATAGCTCTTTTATCCTGAAATTACTTTAGAAAAGATGTACCTCAACAAAACATCGAAACTTGAAAAATACAACACAGCATTTTTGCGGAAATACGCTGAATTAGCTAAAAGTTACTCCAAAATCTATCAAAAGGGCATAAATTGTGACTATTTCTAAAAGCGTTCATTCCATGACTGACATAAGGATTTAATAAAATAGTAATAAAAAGCATTTTACTTACGAAATTGAACAGTTTATATAAAACACACCGTGTTTCGCTTTTTTAATCCAGACACAATTTTTTTCAGTTGTTTGGGAGGCAGAAATTTTAGTGTGTGAGCAAAACATTTTAGTTTCTGACTAGATACTTCAGATGACAAAATTTTGTTCCGTAATGTTAACGAAACTAATCAAGACACAAAATTACAATCCCACAAATAAGTAACTAACTGTGAAGACAGTATGGTTTGCATCATACTGTGATGAGGCAAGAACTTCAACTGTTTGTTTGGCAAACATCCATCTGCGTTTAGCAGTAAATGGCTTTTTATTTGAACAACATTAACACCGTTATCAATGTTCACGGAACAAACCATGCAATTAAAAAGGTGGCTAGGTCACGGCCTAACTTGGAGATAACCTATGCAAAGCCCTGCAAAACGCTGTAATTTAAACAACCGGAGAAATAGAAAACACCTCCTGAGACAATGGTCTGAGGTATCCTTACAAATAATGAGACGAGTTCACTATGTCGCTAATGTAGGACGGCAGGCACATTAAGATAAATAAGATTCTTTTTCATATTCTAATTAAGAAAAGGGTATTAAACAATTAATCTTTTGTATGAAATAAGGCAAACCTTTAATATAGGTTAATAACAGACGTGAAATATATGCAATACATGCCAAAAAGACTACACAGGAATGATCTATATGATCATACGGCTGAAAGACAGAGAGTTTTCTTCTCAGTCAATTATAATTACAATTCTTTCATACCTATTGTGACCTCAAGCGATAGTTCGGCAACGTAAGTGACTAACGGGACCTGCAGTTATACGTGAAGTCCGAACCAGAGAGCGTCAAAGTATATAAACAAAGCAGATCTCTGCCAGAGATGAAGGTCAATTTAAAACTGAGACTTCTACAACAATTGAGATATTGACAGCTAAATTCAGAGATATTATTGTTCTCTAAAAAAGTATACCTGCAGTAATGACACGCACAGTCGAACGTATACGTGCAACACCATTATCTGCACATTTATACCTTATTTATGCTTTTGTAGTTAGAACTCTATCATAGCTTCAGTAAATCAACTGTCTGCTACTGAAATCATTGTATTTCTATTGGTATCAAAGGAACAAGTGCTTGCCTATTTAGTATGCAGGAATATTTTTCAGGTTTCATTAAACGGCACATCATTTAATGCGCAAATCAACCAAATATTCAAGTATTCGACAAAAATAGTTTATACCGTAGTTATGTCCCATTCCTATTGTTGATTCAGAAATGAAACAGTTGATGCTAAATCCCACATAAAACCGTTACCGGACAGGCACATCGATTGGAGCAGAATTTACGACGTACTGTAAGGCACCTAAGACCCAGTTTCTATTAATTAAAATACTTTTATTTAATTAAGTCTGTAACTGACAATGACAAAAAGTAATTGATAGCAAATATGTATCATTATTCAACTAATATATGGCGTTTTGCGTGTTGTAATGATGTAAATTAGCTCAATAACTGTTGTAAATGTACTAGAAAATATCCCAGCGCTTATTATACTAATTAAAATATTATAATTGGCTAAATTTTTTGAAGTAAGATTTTAAATATTTTGAAATTTGTAATTTTTCCAGTATGACGTTGATTGTTTATAGATATTTTTTAATTTTTGATTAAAAATCGATTTAATACAATTTACACTAACTTTGTGCAATTTTTTTTTTCGCTATTTCAATTGATTCAGAAATCCCATTTGCTTTTTATTGTTTTTCAGAAATTTCTGTAATGTGTAACTCCCGATAGCTACAACTGACCACCGTTGCTCGGAACATTTGTTTAATGTAACGTACTTCTAAAATCTTAGGAATATAGCCTTATGTATATTTTTTATGTGTGTTTTCTATTAAATAAAAGTCAAGTAACTCCGCCATAGCCGGTTTCAAGTCCGGGGGCTCACCTTGTAAGTGTTGAGGAAGGAGAAGCACTATACAACGATAGTGAAGTCAGAATGTTAATATGCAGCAGAAACACTAGGTAGAAAGGGACTGTCAGATATTGAAAACAAAGAAAGGAAGTTTCTAAGGAATATATTGACACAATAAAAGGCAGGAAGCGAATTCAATTCCCGTTTGAGATACAAAGCCAACAATTTTATAATAAGTTTGAAAAGCCCTCACACACAATCAATAAAATACTTTCTATGGCCACATCAAGAGAATGGAACAAGAAAAACCTCAGCAGAAAGACTGAAGTTCCGTGGGTGAAAGAAATCCATCACGATCTGAAAAGCTGTGGAATCAAAGTGGAAGACATTGAAGACTGGAGGTGTTCAAAATAAAAACTGCAGAGGTGAAGGATTTACGCAAAGTAAAACCAATCAGGAAAAGGAGGGTATTCTCAGAAGAAGAAAAACCAAGAATGAGCCAGAGAATGAAGGAGCGCTGAGGATGGAGAAGAAAACTCGAAAGAGGAAATGAAGTTGCGTTAATATTCAACAAAAATTAAATGGAATAAAATCAAGTACGAAGTATATCGGTAGTGTCTTTAGTAAAAGCTAATTGTCATTCGGGAAATGCAATTAAGTAATATACTTTACTGAAAGTATAAATCACTTACAGACTGGTGAAATCTGCAAACCTTCAGATATGAATAAGTCAGTTAGAAGCACTTCATATCGAGGTCTTAACATTTTAAATTTCGTGACAGTACTCAGTTATTAATTATATTAGCATTCAACGAATATTTAACAACACTGTTATCACCATGAATTTATGTGCGGGTTAGTGGTTCAAGAGCTAAGGTTTCATTCCAGGGATCGATATGGCCCACGTTTCAATCTGTGATTTCTAAAGAAATTTTCAAGAGCACCTAAGCGTACCTTAACCCTGGCGAATCTCTCGTTATGCATTTGAAGTCTAATAATACTATAGAAACTTCAAACCTTAAATATTTTTCCCGTAGTAAGTTAATGAAGAATACAAAGTATTATCTGCTTGTGGATCTAGGGTACCATTCACATGAGTTATTTCGTGATATATACAAATAAAATATCTTACCTACCATCTACTTCTTAAATGTGCAATCTTTTTTATCAGAATTTCTCCAACAGCTTTAGTTACATAATTTTTCGCAAGTGCCTTGACATCTTTTTTCCTGGCTGTATCCAGAAAACTTTCTATGCAATTTTATTGTAATTTTTCTCCCACAAATAGACAATTTGTGATTGAATGAGTCAAACAGTAGCAACTCATATAATTATATGCCGTGGAAAGAGAAAACCACCAATTTCTTTTATCTCATTCAGAAATCGTTCAACGCACGTACTTTTCTTCTAGTTGCTGAGACTATTTTCGTTTTTGATTATCCTCCAAGCTGAAAATTTCACTTTGAAAGTAACTAATTCGAGTGACGAACGAGTAAAAAGCGTCATTTGTTGTCCATTTTGTGATGTAACATGTGTCATAGACAGGTCGCGCAAGAAACGCTTTTTCTGGATTTTATTGAGGATTCTGGATGAAAAAAAGTATGAAGGTAATTTCGATGTTTGAGTCATCGCAATTGGTGAAAGCTGTTTTTCTGTGTCTTGTTCACATCAAGCAGGTGTGATGTTTACACATTACGGAGGTGGATTCAAATTCTATATAGCTTCGGTATGTTGTGCAGTGTTATAAAGTAAATGATTTTCCCTGCGCGAGCAGAATGAACAGGATAAACAATCCAGCAATAAACAGCGGCATCCGTTTGTCCGCAAAATCACTTGGGACGCGTCTTAAAATATTGTTTCAAGTTGTGAAATCCAGGACTGGACACGTTTAATTGAGATTTGCAGATGGTAGTGAAACTCAGCCAGCTTTTCATATTCACCTTCAAACAAGTACTAAATTTTGTGCGAGTTTATTATAAGATCATCAAGGCTTTGATCGATACCTCCAGTTAGAGAGATATCAGAGAGATGAGAAGAAAAAAAAATGTTGTGTTCGAGGCAAGGTTTCGACCAGGAAAGGACGAGAAAATATTTGAAACCCAGACAGTCAAGATGTTTTCAACACCGGACAACGGCACTGTGCAAGGACCTTCTTCGCCGAGGACATTATGCCCTGTTCACTCTCAACTGGCGGCCCAGGATCATATTCCCAACGCTCAGTTCCTCTCCTCACTACCCCCTCCCGTTGCCTACTCCTCCCGGTAGACTACTGTGAACACGTGGGCGAGTGGCAAATCTGTCAGCGGGCACACATTGCACCTTGCATGCAGGGGTAAGGGCAGCAGAGTGGGGATAGAGTGACATTGAGCCGCCTCTGTTAACTGAACGCCCTATAGGCGAGTCTCTGCTATGAATCCACCTTGCGTGGCTGCAAGTACTTAACCATTTCACGATGCTGAGTACTGATACAGACAAAAAAAATCCCCTAAGCAGTTTTTACCAGTTGTTTGTTTCGTTTCATCATAATTGTTTTGCCCAATGTTGGACAAAGTTGTCAATATCTCTACCTGCCCACAGGTCTTCAGGTGTCGTTGAAAACTAGCACTGCTTGCAAGCCTAGAGGTGATCCGTGGTCTGCTGTTCTCCACATTCACATTGATCGTCTGTGATTTATCATCTTCTCCTGATGTCTGGTGGTGAAAGGATCGGCTGTCAATGGTTTAAATTCCACTGACATTTCCCTGGGTACAAGCGATTGCTCTTTGAATAGCAGTACTCGGGGTGGCTCCTTTCTTGTACCCCTTTGACCACTAAAAGACAGTTTACAGATTTTCAGAGCTCACTGCAAAAGTTTCTGTACTATTTTGCGTGGTTTGTAAATGGTCGGAAATAAGACATTCGAATTCTGACAGGATCAGTACTTGTTTCTTTTAATTTTTATTATTATTTTGCTCATTTCACTATTTGCTTCGGCACAATCTACGAAAAAAAACCATTAATTCTCAAATGTTTGTTAACATGTTTTAAAATTGTGTCATTTATAAGATTCATGATTGCCATTCTACTGAGCAGCAATAAAATCTCGAAGTAATTGATATAATATTGCGTAGTCCATGATCTGCATACCCTATATTAGTTAAGTGACAAAATAAATAATTATAAACACTCCTTGACGAAAGATTAACCAAACAGATACATGACATGATAAACAGCTAGAAACCCAGACCCATATTGCTCCATAAAATAGAAAACGATACACAAAATGCTGAAATTAACAGAATCATTAAATGACAGAAGGAAACTCTGACCTCGCATTCAGGAGGACGTGGGTTCGAATCCCCGTCTGGGCATCCAGATTTTCGATTTTTGTGGTTTCCCGGCGAATTCCGGGATCCTTCCTACAAAAGGCCATAGCGGAATTCCTTCCCACTCCTTATCCTTAATCCTTTCCGCCTCTAATAACCTCGACGACGACGAGGCGTAAAGCCAATAATCAAAGAAAGAAGGAGACTCTAAAAGCAGACTTTCAAGAAAAAAGGAAAAAATCAACTAACGACAGAAAGGAGTCACAGAGAATGAAAGAAGTATGGGGACAAAGAAGATTGAAGATAATTAAGCACAAACACTGTTATTCGAAGAAAAGAAAGATAAAAATAAAATCAACTGTGACATCACACTACTTTATAAGTGGTCAAAGATTTACACTTTACAATTCATTGGTTTGAATTACCGCTGTGAATGATATCTTTTTGGTCGTCTCTGTTGTTACGAGACCGTCGTGGACTTGTCTCTCGGTCAGCGGACAGTCCAAAGACCTTAACTCAGACGGGACGGCGTGTGTCCGTCCAGCGTGTGCAAACATCGCGCGTTATTAATACCTGTTGCGCCCACATTATTTGTCAGCGCGGGCGCTGATTGGTTTAATAAAAGCTGGCCATATTAAACACATAAATCGGCAGGCGTGGCCGGGCCGGGCCGTACGCACATGCAGTTAAGGTGCACAGGCGAGCGTTCCGTAATAAACAGCCCGCCTTGATTTAGGAGCTGCAATTACAGCTGCAATATCCGGTCGTGAGCCACTGCGCGCGCCCGGCGCCCGCTACCGGACGATTTTTAAAGCGGAAATACCACCAGACTACTCAGCTTGTGCTCCAGATTTAATCTGTAATCAGACACTCCGACAACGCTGCTTAGATTCTATCTCGAAGCATCCGGTAACGGAGCAAACGATATTACACGTTTAAGACATGCCACCACTTCAGTTATCTCTTATTTCTCAAGTGATTTGAAGGATTATTGTCGCTGGTCATCATCATTCGTTTTCCAGCTGCACCCGCGCCGGAACATCTATGAACTTCTACTAGCTCATTCCTGTCCACCACTTTTCCACCATCATTGTGTTCATTCTAGGTTTAGGTTTCTTCCGTGTATAGCGTTATAGTGTCTGCCATCTTGTCCTCTTACCTTCAGTCCTAGTTTCAATTATTTCTCTTGATATCCTATACTGCCCTAGTTTCTTTTCATGTACAACCCTTCTTCAGCATCCTCATGTCTCACGTTATCTCTCCTAATTTTTTTCTAATCGTGCATAGTTCAAGATTGTGTTCCAAATGCTAGAATGGGAAACGAGGTATACTTTATATTTTAATTTTTTTATACTTCATCAGATTCTTAATAGAATAACAGAGTCAATAAAAAATAATTCTCACATTACATTTTTTTGATGATCAAGGGTAGTAACGATGCAAAACATACAACGATTAGAAAAAAAAATCAGTTTTCTCTAGTCGATTGGTTATTTCTTTAAATAAGGTGTAGGGTACATAGTCCTGACGGAAATTATAGTTTGTGTTGTAAATATATTTGAAATGTAGTGAGGTCACAGAGTACGTGTTTTTAACATTCATAATTTATTTTAAAAGTCAAAGATGCCAATAAAGACAGTAAGGAGCATCTATTATAAAAAAAAATACAGATGAAAAAACGAAAAAGAAATGGTTTGGATGATAGCATGAACGGACATGAAAGAGAATGTTTCGAAGAATAAACTCTCGATGAAGTTGCATTTTGACAAGTGTTGAGAAAATGTTAAATGTAATGTACAGGGTGATTCAAAAAAATTGGACAAAATGACATGGGAGATCTGTCATACAATAAGGATAAAAAATCGTATTGGAACAGAGGGTCGCAAACGCATGTATACTGGATTGGTCTCGGTGGACCAATCGCATGGCCACCACTATCACCAGACCTGTCTCCCTTGGATTTTTCCTTGTGTGGATTTTTAAAGGGACTTGTGTATGAAACACCTGTTGAAATGCCGGAAGACCTGGTAGGAAGAATCGTTGCGGCAGCCGGATGTGTTAGAGATACATATGGTATCTTTGAGAAGGTGCGCCATTCCATGCAACGGAGATGCCGGGCTTGTCTCGATGTATCTGGCAAAAACTTTGACCATCTGCTGTAGACTCAACATTTGGCTTGCATTAGTCGCATGTGAGTGAGTAATTATCAATAAAATGATCTGTAATGGTTTTGTTTCTTCTCTTTGTGTCAGTATTATGTTAGACGCCCTGTAGCGGCTCCGGATCGCAGTTGCGACCCTCTGATCCTATGCGATTTTTGATTCGTATTGTATGTCTGATCTACCACGTCATTTTGTCCACGTTATTTTGAATCACCCTGTATACTGCCCAAGGGAGTAATTGAAAGAGAATTGATGTATGATTTGTAAAACATTGTGTAATAATAAGAAAGAATGTATCATGAAAATAACTGAAGATAAGTATTAATTGTATATTATTTAATATGAATAACAGAAATAGATTGTATGTTTAATGATGTGATGAAACTGAACGAATCATTCCAGAAAGTAAGTGAATGAAAACTTCATTGAAATTAGAGTAAAGATTTTTCAGATGTGTCGGATTGATCCAGATATTTAAAACCAGCAAGAAGCAATTCGAATAACGGTAAATATCTGGTAAGTGTATAGAAGGAAGAAATTAAAATTAAAAGATACGTGAGGCTGCGTACGGACATACCTTCACGAACAATACTTCGAAAGGAAGGGAGTAGGGAAAATAGTGCGACCACCGGTAGTAACGCCTCACAAAGGGAACAAAATAAACAATTTAGATTCATTGTTCAAGTCTAATTTCGTGACATCGCGAGGTAATTCAACAACGACCCCAAGTTCTTTGTTTAACTTTGAGGTTCCTTTGACAATGGGATGCAAGGATTTGGGGGAGACTATATTAGCCTCTTCCAACCAAACGGCAAACCTCTCCTGCACGCGGTGTATCCTGTTTGCACGGACGAGGCTCTGGCGACTAAACGATTCCCGGTATACGGAGTCGCCCACCGCTTGCTAACGGCCTCCTGAACGAAGAGCGGTCGAGCGGGGAGTGGTCCAAGCATCCTCTTGCCCTTGGGGTTAGAAACAGCCCCGAAAAGTGAATGAATCAGAAATGATAAACGTCACGGGTATGTAGAAGGAAACGGGAAGCAATTGCAATAAAGACCAAAAGGTTATTCAGAGGCCATGTAAGAGACTCAAATTACGTAGCCCATATATTTAATTATTTGAAATGTGGTGCCATATAACTGTGCTGAAAATTAAGTGCACGGATAAAGTAAGAAATGAACGTGTTTTGAAAATTAAGTGGGGAATGAAGTTTGTGGAATAGGCTTACAGAAAGAAGAGACAGGATGGTGGGTGACATTTCAAAACATACTGGAATAGTTAAATTATTAGTGGAGGAACAGTTGAAGATAATAACTATAGGGGAAGACAGAGATTAGAATATATGAAGCAGATAATTGAAGGACATATGTTGACAACTGAAAAAATATTAAAAAACGAAGTTCTCAGCTATTTTTGGATCTGGGTAAAACAGTAACTGGTGCACACTTCACAAATCGTCTGAACCAACTGGATGAAAGAATTCTGACGTGGGAAACATAGGGAAATACATTGTCAGGTATTGCTCTTGCCCACAAGATGCTATAATAGTGGGAAATTTGAGGGATGTGAAATGCGAATTGTTGGAACAAACATCCCAGTCCAGTAACCAGAGTTTTGCCCCCTCTTACTTCCTACTTTTTTCAAATCTAGGTAAATTTATGGCAGGAAAATATTTTGAGCCAAATGAAGAGACGATGGCAAGTGTGGATGGGTAATTTACGGCTCCAGGACTGTATTCCTTGGATGGGTTCCATTCACTGGGTAAAAGTTGGGTGTCATGATTTTGGGATGTAAAAGCATTACAATCTTTAGAAGTGAAGTAAATGGTGTCAAAAATCATAGACACAAAGAACGTATATTCTCACTATTAAAGTAACTTATGAGTTATGAAAGATAACCGAAAGTTAAATATAATAGTTCTTGTATCACATTTTCCTGTTGGCACACAAGGGTGGGGAAATCACAGCTTAACCAATGAAGGATTTGGTATATAGAAATCAGTAATGTACTGTAGTTTCGTATGGTCTTTGGAACCTCGTCTCAGAGTTTCTTAACTGCTGCACAAGTCGTCTCTATTGTAGCCCCATGTCTCAACCCAGTAATCGTGTCGATTATAGGAGGCTCTGCAGTTTAACGTGGAATCTGAATCGTTATGCTTACTTTATACACGAGTACACAAAACAAGCTATGCCACAGGTTAAGGGTCGTTGAGAATGCCAGCTAACACCGGGATTCAAACCGGAGACCATTCGATCGCCGGTATCACAATTACGTCCCTGTATGTTGATTAGGAACTGAATGATATAAGTTAGATCCCAAATTCAAAGTAGTTGACTTGCCAAAGATTTTGCCAGAGATCATCACATTTCATGCCTTTGCTTGTACTTCACATGGCTCGAGATTGTCTGTACCACGGCGATGATTTGTCAAATCTGCATTACTGCCATGGTGCTTATAGGTGACCTTTCAACTGTCAAATCGCGTGAACTACTCCTATCTGCATACCAGCCGTCCTGATCAAGATTTTTGTGCAATTTGCACAATCATCCACGAAAATACTGAGATGGTCCCTCATTTCATCGTTAAAATTTATAAAATGTGCGAACAAAGTAATACGCATCGCACCGAACCGAGTTTGCAAACTGTAAATACAGCTAAACTCGCGGAGTTCCCGGCGTTGCCCGGTATTGTTGGCGTAGATTTACACTTACCCTAGTTTTATTCCCGCAATGAGAAACACTTGTACAAAGTTTCATAAAATTTGCGCCAACTTTTTTCGGAACTAAATCAAACCTAGATTCAACCGACCCCTAGAGGTTGGGTTGAAGTTTATTTGAACGTACACTATTTTCATTCGTCCGAAAAGATTCATGTATATCAAGCTTCATTAATTTGGTTAAGAAATTGCATTACTACATTTCTGAACAACGCCAGATTATGTTAGAAACACACATTTGATTCAATTGCGAAGTGAATGGATATATTTTTGGTTCGAAACGCCAGATATTTTAAATCCGAAGATTGAGCCTTTTATACAAATATCAAAAGTGAATCCAAAATAATACTATCGTAAACAGAAGACTAATGGTGATGGCCAGAGATAGAGCTTAAGGAAAATTTGTTGTTTAATTACCAGTTCAAAGATAACGCCAATGCAAACTGTTTAATTTATTTATTACTAGCTGGTACCCACGACTTCGTTCGTGTTTGTAAAGAATTTGTATTGAAAGCTACCGACATCTAACAACCATAGTGCACGACAGGAGATACTATTCTACTACCATACACAAACACCAATGCTCTATGTTATGTAGTTTTGGCAGAAAAGTGACTTTTGCTGAGGCACATGTCTTTCGTCGAAATACGAAAATATCCTTGACCGTCCACTTTCAACCACCATATCTCCCACACTACCACAGTTACTGAAATTCGGCCGATGTTGTGATCGAAAGGCGACTCTGTGTTACTACCACACACAAACGCCAGTGATCTGCGATAGATAGTTTTAGCTGAAAAGTGATACACCATGACACATGCGTCTTTGGCAGAAATATGAAATTGCCGCAGGTCGACCACTTTCAACCCCCATATCTCCCACACCCCCATAGCTACCGACATCTAACAACCATAGTGCATGACAGGAGACACGATTCTACTACCACACACAAACACCAATGGTCTATGCTATGTAGTTGTGGCAGGAAAGAGAAGTATAAGAAGACACAAATTTTTGATCGAAATATGAAAACGCCATGCATTGGCCAACTTTAATCATCATATCTCCCACATCCCCACAGCTATCGTCATTCGGCCAACGTTGTGCACGACAGGAAACTCCATGTTACTTCCACACACAAAGACTGGTGATCTATGTTTGGTAGTGGTGGTTGAAAAGTGAAATATATGAAAACACACGTCATATATATATATATATATATATATATATATATATATATATATATATATATATATATATATATATATATATATATATATATATAGATATAGATATATAGATATAGATATAGATATATATAGATATATATATAAGATTATGAAGCAGCAATCCTGGAAAATCCAGTGAGTTAAAAAATTCTGGTGGATAGTTGACGACATCATCTTGGTTAGTTGCGCAATCAACTGATTTGTATATCCTTAATTCACCGGAAATTTCATTTTGAATTTCGAAATTTATTTAATTAACGCCCGTGTTTTTGTCTCTGTAATATAGTTCGGTCGTTCAACCAAAAAATTGACAGGAAATGTAATGTAGCCACTCAAAACGTTTACAGGGATTTTGTCATTACCAATGCCAATGAGTTGTTTTGAAACCATTTCTTCCGATCAATCATTTTGCAATTCCAAAGATAATCATAAAGCGCCTTTGTTTTGTTTTGATTGACTGGCAGTAATATTATTTTAGTTGATGACACGCAAACCTTTTTTTTCCTTCGAACTTTATTTTGGGAAGGCATATATTAATATCCATACAGTCTAATCAACTTGAAGGCATACCAGAGCTAATCCTAACACGTCTTTGTATTGTTTTGATTGCCTGGTTGGCTGGTTTGTATGAGAAAAGAAAGGTGTTGATTTTACTATTTTCCTCGCAATTTTTACGTTTTTTCTCTCCATAAGAACCTTCCTCGTGGATTAACGAAAATATGAAGGAAAAAAATAATTTGCCGAATTGGTAGAGCCGTTCTCGAGTTTTGCACTTAGCAACACATTTGGCGATTCATTTTTATTTATATAGAAGATTTTAAAAGTTAGAAAGTATTATTAGTCGCAACCAATTCAGTCACCATGAATTCTACCCGAACATAGTTTAAAACGAATGGAACCCATCACCACAAGGCTTACCAGAACATTGCATTCTTAAAATAATAGGATAAGTGTGGCTAGATCGTCAGACGATAATGCATATCGCTTCTCAACTGAAATACCAGTAATCGATTTTGCTTTTTAGGTATTCTTAATATTGCATCCTTCTAAACTGATGCATTCTATTTTCATAGTCGAAACTTTCGTGGTAGGCGGCATGGGTATAAATGTAAACACACTGAACAAATAAACACACAAATGGTTTTCGAGAGAACGAAAATTTAAAAGCAACCAAGAAAATGCCACGCACGGAGGAAATAATGATAACACGTACGTCAGTCATATTATTTTCGCTGATCACACGCAGGCATAGATTAATATCCATAGAGCCTAATCAACTTGAAGTCATACCACAGATAATCCTAACGCGCCTTTGTTTTGTTTTGATTGAGGAAAAAGAAAAGTGTTGTTTTTACTATTTTCCTTCCAGTTTTTGCGTTTTTTCTCTCCATAAGAACCTTCCTTGTGCCTTAACGAAAATATAAAAAAAGAATTAGCTGAATTGGTCCAGGCGTTGTTGAGTTATGCGCTTACCAACACATTTTGCGATTCATTTTTATATTATAGATTGCGTCGTACGCGTTTCACCTCTCATCGAGGCATGATCAGCGACGAATCTGTGTTACAGTTTTTATATACATTTTTATATACATTTTTATCCCATTATTACGTGATTATGTGCTCATAATCACGTAATAATAGGATAAAAATGTATATAAAACTGTATATAAAACTGTATATAAAAACTGTAACACAGATTCGTCGCCTCGATGAGAGGTGAAACGCGTACGACGCAATAATAAATAAATTAAACAGTTTGCATTGGCGTTATCTTTGAACTGGTAATTAATTAAGCAACTGTGGAAACATGGCCTGCAACAACATTGCAAAATTTGTTGTTTTTACAGCTGTCTATGGCGATTAAAAATTGAATATCCTTAAAATAAAGAAAAAATACTTCAAATTGCGGCTATCAATGGTGTTTAAAATTTGAATATCGTGAATTAATGGAAATAATACTTCAAGTTTTGTTTAGTGAGCAAAATAGTTATTATTGTAAAGTTATCTTATTGCTTTCATTAAAGGCTATGGTCAGAGACATTGTAGTTGTGTGTTTAGTGCGAATTATGCAACATCTAATCCTTCCATGTTTGGAATTTGTTATCGTAGGTTCAGAATTTCATTTAATGCTTCTGCGTTATTTAACGTTGAAACATAAGACATGCTGTAACATGACGCGCTGTCGCCACGTTACAAGGTGCATTTTTATTATATATGTCATAATGTTAGAGTAATTTACATAAATCTTGTACGACCACCTAAATAGATTTTTGTTGTAATTTTATAAAGTACGCAAGATTCCAAGTGAGGACTGTAATGAAATGGTGAACATACAGTGTATCTTAGTAAAGCGAACATTTAAGAATTATTGAGTTATGTAGGCTTGAAGCTAATCTTGGTCTTCCCGAACCTTGGCGACAGGACGTCGCGGATTTGGGTTTTGCCGGACCACACACTCTGCTCCCTGGGGATGGGTCACTCACCCGGCGGGAAATGTCTGCCGCCCGACACCCGAATGTGCTCTCACCCCGGCGAACTTAGCCGAATATGTCCGACCTCTGTTAGATACGCTGGGCGAATCACATATCGGGGATATCACGTGACATTAGGTGCCGACCTGAAGATCCAATCCAAATGAGCGTATAACTTAAAATCCTGGGAATTTCTGTTATATGTGAGCTTCGAGACTGCAAGGGGGGGGAGCAAGAAGTTTCCTCGTGGACCGAAGAGCGAGGAGCTGGACATTCTGCCTGCGATTCTAGTCGAGTCTAGTCTGAGGTGGACTTGGAAAGTTGGCTTCTCTCGCCAACTGCCGTTGTACGATTTCTGGCTGCGCTTGCCTTGCTGGAGCAGGCTTGTCACGGCTACACCGCCAGTAATGCGATGACGCGCATTGTCAGACCAGAGATGCTTGTAGCTGACTTGTGAGATAGTCTCACATACCGTGGGTCCGCTCCCACCACCGCAGACATCAGACGCAGAACTACAATGGTAACTTATTACGACCAAGCCATCTGATTGTGCATTCCGTGAAACAGAACCCTTAAGCCACTTTGAGAGGATAGATCCATGTTCTCTCTTTGTAATTGTAAAAACCCCTGAGCTAGCGGCATAATTTGCCAGAACTAGTTATTTTCGAATGATATATTGTTCATTCGTGGCGCCCATGATTGTCTTTTTAACTGTAAAGTCACAGTATTATGATGCCTTTGTCTGAGGTCGTCATAACTTGTATTTTTCATTGTTTCCAGTTGTCATTATTTCTTGCATTTTGATTTTGAGATATATTTAAAAGTAAATATACAATTGTTTGCTTGCTCATGACGGCTAATTGTACCTCTGAGCGTTGCTTTTATGATTTTGCCAGTTTGTGTTAATGTTAACGGTAAATTCGCTCAGACTTGTAATCGCCAGTGATAAGAAAATAAATGTCATATTGTGACAATTTTTCCTAAATTCCAACTAACGTCGAGATTCTTGCAAAATTAATAAATTTTCACTCCTTAATAAAAATTAAAAGTAAAAATCCACAATTTATTAATCATTAAGGTAGAAAGATAATTGTAACGTAGTTTGCCCCCCAAGGCACCCACTACAATGCCAAACAACTGAATTGAGATTCTAAGCTTTAAGGAGGTGTAAAACCCATCAAAATCTGCTATGTAGTTTCCGAGTTTTTATTTTTCAAATTTATCCGGTTTTCGTTTTAGAGATAGAGATTTGGTTTTTTAATTCTCTTCAGCACTTGACTGGGATAGCATCAACAAATTACGTTTCAGATCAATAGTAAAAAGAACAGTGTCTTCTAGAATGCAGTGTGTGTACGGCTAATCGTGTTTCAAGTAGCGTGAGCGGCAGTCGACGCTCGGGGTCACAGGTCAGCATTGCTCCGCGGGGGCTCCGGCAAACATCCGCCCAGCCCCCCGCATTCCCAGCAGCCCGCATCCACGACTCAGCATTCCACCGCCCTCCTTCCGTCTGCAACACGCACAAAAAACAAGCCACAGTAATAGAAAACACAGCTCACATGCTCCTACCATTAGCAACGAATATCCGGCAACTTATAACGATACTAGCTGTTTCCCGCGACTTCGTACGCGTGGAGTTAGAATTTGATTGTCAGAATTGGATACACAAAGCCTAAAGTTACCTAAAATATGTCGCCATAATATGACGGGAACGCTATCGATATACCATTCTACCGTCGAACCTGTCTCATTTATTCATATCGGTAAAAAGTATCCTGTTTCGTTGCTAACAATACAAAGTATTTCGATATATCGGTATATACATATAGTCGTCAAAACGTAAAAAAAAAAAAAAACGGAGACTTACTTTCGCATATATAATATTATTAGTTTAGATCACACAAAAACTGCATGTGGAACCAGTATACCCTGAATAAAGTAAACGCTTAGGGCGCTATTCTATCGCCAAAGATTTGCCAGAACATGGTATCCTTACTACAAAATCCTAGGTCTGGCTCAAACTATGAAAAACAATTCATAAATTGTTCCCAGGGAGGTTTGAACCTGAAGCCACACGGGAGTTTTCTTAAGAAGCAAGCACGTTACCACTGCGCTACGCTGTCACTGCTCTGTAATGTTACGCATTACAAAGACATATAGATATTATGCGTTTGTCTTTCACAGTTCAGATAGTTTTCATAATTGAATGACAATATGTTCTAATCTATACAGAATATGGTTTCCCATGTCCATCCTAATGTCAAATAGCACCTTCTTGTCAAATTTCAACACGATTGGGGTAGCCGTTTAACCCAAGAAAGGTAACAAACAGACAGACAGATAGAGTTAGTTTCGCATTTATTATATAAGTATAGATATCGTTATATCTTGGTATTGTATGTATTTGATGTTTTGTAAACGAGGTTCCACGGTGATTATTTTTTATATTAGAGACTAAATAGTTTAAGTTGGTAGCATGCAATTTGAAAGTTAGCGATTGGTAACACTGCCTCCGGGGCAGACGCAATAAGGCGGCAAGTAAGTGTGTAAGTGAGATGGCCGCAGGATATTGTTATGCTGGCGTATACCGTCCCTGAGAGGCGACTGCCGAAAAGTAGTTGCATTT
This sequence comes from Vandiemenella viatica, assembly GCA_031002005.1. NCBI lineage: Eukaryota > Metazoa > Arthropoda > Insecta > Orthoptera > Morabidae > Vandiemenella > Vandiemenella viatica. The sequence goes on along the minus strand of JARYHS010011408.1, from coordinate 285,805,944 downwards.
TTTGTTATTGTGATTTGAAATAGTATGTGATATGTACTGGTTTACCGAAAAGCCAATTCTGTAGTAGTTCGAGTAAAAACTGACTCCAAAGTGAAAAATATTGAGTTTGGATTTGTTAGATCATTTTCGAACTGTATGCATCAGCTTTGAAGTTTCGTTTTTCTGTTGAACCTTGTGTGTAACATGAGCTATCGTCTGAGATACCATGGTCGAATGGTTAGACAAAATCCAAGACGGGCTCCCTTTGCAGTAATGTGTTGGCTCAGCAAATTCGACCTATCTTGGATGAAAAGAAAATAAGAAACGCAAAGATTTACGTTACAAATTGTAAAATTAAACTGCAGTAAAAATTTGAAACACATATTCCTCAATATGGGATGAAGATAAATTCAAAGAAGAGGCAGCTTATTAGGTTCACAGATAAAAAGCTAAGGACTGATTACGATTATAAAGTGGGGAAGGAGCTACTTATTGAAAACTCGTAATGTAAATACTTCGGCATAAAATCTTGAGCATAGCTGCGTGTCAGCAACTGTAAATTTTTTTTTTATAATAGCATAAAGCCACGAAAACGCAACCTTTTGCTTAAATGTTTTTATTCTTTAAAACTTTACTGCAGTTTCGACAAATACATGTTTGTCTTCTTGAGAAGTATGACACGTTAAAATTACATAGGCGGAAGCATTATCACAATTCAGTTGGCGGAAGTCGCCCGCCTCGTACAGATGTTGTCTAGTAGACGGAAGGAAGAATCGTGACGATGTGAAACTTCGCACGAAAGTGACTGAATTGTGATAATGCTTCCGCCTATGTAATTTTAACGTGTCATACTTCTGAAGAAGACAAACATGTATTTGTCGAAACTGCAGTAAAGTTTTAAATAATAAAAACTTCGGCATAACATTCGATAGCCGACTGAACTGGTCAGGATACATTGGACAGGAAAGCGTTCAAAATACTTCACCTATTAGAAAGAACGATGAGGGGATGCACTAGAGAAGTAAAGGAATTGGGGTAAAAAACTTTGGTTTGACCGCTGCTGGAATATGGTGGTGTAGTATGGAACCCATATTTTGGGTATCAAATTCCGGAGTTGGAGGGGTTGCAGAGAAGGGCTGCCAGATTTGTCTTTGAAAATTACCGCAGAACACAATCGGTAACTAATACGTATGATAAAGGAACTGGAGTGGGATTAATTGGAGGATAGAAGGAGGGCGAAGAGAGTCATGGGAATGTAAAAGATCTATATTGGTGATGAAGCGTGGAAAGATATTGGTGGGAAAATTAAGGGTGGTGCTTGGAAGGGTAAAGATGACCATAACCACAAACTGGCACTTGATTTCAGGCATACGGGCGTGGGAAAATTTTCTTTTATAGGGATTGGAATAAATTGTCAAGAGAAGTAATGAATAATTTACCGAAATCACTGAAAGAATTTAAAGTAAAAATTAGTTGAGGTCAAAAGTGAGCTGGGAAAAGGAGGGGTGTGTAGGGAGATTGCCAACGGAGCGTGCGCTCCATTGTAATTTTATCAATTATTATTAATCTCGTACCTAAAATTTATGGAGGTTATTTGAGTTTTGAAGCATAGTTACGCTAACATTTTCAACTCAATATTCAGTGGCAGCAATTTACTGTAATCAAAATATATTTTATGGATAGCAGTTATATGATATAATATACTCTGGGTACTGAAGGCATTGTAAATTTTTTGGCGTGAGAACACTGGAACAAATAAAATCATGCAAGTATTTTGCAACTTTATTAACTTGTGATTCAGGCTGTACTGGAAAAGTAAGGAGTAGAAATTCTATGAGAAAGAAAGCTTTGGGCGAAGTGAAAGGGTTGCTAACAGTCAGATTGAATTAGGAAAGAAGTTTGTAAAATTTTTAGTGCGGAATATAATGTCGCATGGACAGTGTTTTGAAATTTTTTGAAATATGGTTGTGGAGAAAGATAGGGATAGTGAAACTGACAAACAGAGTCAAGAACAAGGCTATTATAAGAGGCGAGTGGCCTGTTGTGAATGGTAAAAAAAGAAGAAAACTTTCATATAAATTGCCTACAGAGGACGATTATGGAAGGAAAAGGATGGGGAAGGAGAAGAAGGTATTGAACGCTTGCACGTACCAGACAAGGTCCATGTTGTTATTAAATGGAGAATGAAGCTCAGAAGAAGAAGAAATGGAAGAAGTCCAGTTGACATCGTTTGAAGGAAAAGTCAATTAGTGATAGATAATTTTAATATTTGCCTTACATATGAAGATGGAATAAAAACTTATTGAAAACGATTTGGGAGTACATTATGTGTAAATATACGGAAATTTACTAGTTTTAGACTTTCCTTACAATGTGTGGTAAAAGGTTAATATATGTTCCAAATTTCAGATTTTTACAACTACTGGAAATACCATAAAGTTTTGACGATCTTCTGTTTGTGAATGAGTGAGTGAGCGACAGTATTGGTCAATTTTATAAAAGAATAACTTCCAAATTAAGAACAGAAACGAAACAAAATTTTATTCATTTGATGACATTGACTGATATCTATGCATAATATAAATTTGAGGAGCATAGCGCGACTAAGGCGGAAGAAATTGATGTAAAAAAATGGCACGAATTCCTTCTTGAAAAGGGTAAGCAATACAGCCATCAACTCGAATTTGAGAACGTACTGCCGTGCGCCCAGATATCTAATCACCTTATGGAAGAGACATGATAAGTACATTTCGAATGACATGTAGATGCCTTCTAAATCACCAGTCACCCATTTTGATGGCTCAGTTCATTGCAGCATCATGATGGCACACGGTACCTAACACGAGGTTGTGGATGAAATTTTTATCACCGGGTCTTGACTGGAAGAGTAGGGAAGACTGTTACACAGCTCCGGTCAGATTCATTATCTTATCCACTCCATTACCATGGAATATAATTTAAATTTAGAGCACTTTCAATAAAATAAAAAATAATTTTTTTATTTGTTTTAATCTCAACTTACAATGTATGTAAGCTGTAAGGACTTTTATAATTTGTTGTTTAAATATGTAATATGGTCGAAAGTAGGTACAAATTTTAAGTTCTTGGATAACAATTTTTTTTATTTTTTTTAGATAGAGGTGGCATCAATAATGGTTTAAAATTTAAACTTTAACTGCTGCTCAGTGAGAAAAATTGAAAAGATGTTCTAGTCCTCTACTTGACGAGTTCTAAACATCGATATCCAACACGTTGAGAGAGAGGAAAAAAATTCGCGAAAGTTTTATTCACATATTAGAATATAATATTACAAAATTTAGATACAATATTCAATTTGGGTCAGCGTAATGCGTACAGATGAAAAACTGGTATTTGTCACTAGACGCCTGTGACGTACAGACACAGTAGAGATAAAATGGTTCCATTTTCCTATTGGTACGGAAGTCCAGAAAATACTATGCTGCCATCTTTATCCCTACTAGCTTGATGGATTTTTTTCCAATTATACAAATGTGTAACAGTTTGCTGTTCACATATTCTAATTTTTGTGTTCCTATGCGGTGTCTCTCTCTTTTACTTCAAGGTAAGTTAACGAATTCCGTGTATCTAAATTTTACCAATCAACCCAGTAAAGTTTGAATATTTTTTTAGGTAGGGTTTCAGGGGTAAGCCGACTTCATTACAGCCGGAAGAGAATTTTGGGCAAGGAACGGGAAGTAATTAGGCCATGGCCTTTTAAAGGAAACATCGTGGTATTCACCTGTAGTGATATAAGAAAACCAATGAAAACTGAATTCTAGAGCGTAGAACTGGGGTTCGAACCCGCATACACCAGAATGATTAGTTTTCAACGTGTTTCCTTAACGTTACATTTTAGATGCACACAGTTTTATCACTGTTTAGTTTTCGAGGTTCCTAATTGCACTATTGTTCCGTGCATGCGGTTCCCAAAAATCTCACAGCGAAATATTGATTTCTTATATTTTTGAGGAATGCTTCTTTCATTACAACTAATATGTTTTAAAATCATTTTTTACTTACTACGTATAGACTTTCGCTTTGTGGTTTTTCGAGAGGTTCTTCAATTCTGAATTGAATAGTCACTGTGTCCATTTTCGCTAGACTTCATTACATAAATTTGTTTCGTTTTATAGTAATTTTCGCACCATTCTGTAGTTGGTCCCTACTTTTTCTCTTTTCGCATAAAAGGAAAACGTTTTAGGTAAGATTTAAAGTATTGGTTATTTTATTCAAGAATATTTATACCAACGCTAGATATTTCTTTTCGGTTCTCTGAAACTTTTGCTATACGTGAATTGTAGTTATTACACTACACCGAAGCTTTATCTAGTCTTGTATACGGATACACTTAGAGGTTTCAGTTTCCCTAACGAAAGAATAAGTAGAGATAAAAGTAATTTAATCTCTTGTGCTGTTAGCAATCCGGTGATAAAGTTCCTACTGGGTGTATAGGACTTCCAGTTTCACCTAGACTCCACGGAGTCTTCGTAACGTACTTCACATTGTCTAGTGCAAGAAGGGGCTAAGCGCCAAATTGAGAAAAAACTTTGGTGATAGCAAAGTTAGCGGCGGTATTCCTGGAAAATCCATTTATTATTAACTGTTTTAACACATTGAATAATAGCATCGATACCTTTACTGTAACTGGCTTTAAGAGAGCCACTGAGAGCTAATAATTTGCAATTACCATATTAAGCTTTGGAAGAGGTAACAAGAACCAAACTGGTTTCGAAACTTACAGAAAACAACTTTACAAAAAAGTCATAACAACGATAATTGTTAAGTAGTATGTAATGATTTGAGCGGACTGGAAGGTCAGTGGTTAAGGTGCTAGCCTTTAAATCAGGGGTGGCCAACCCATGTGATATTGCGGAACACTTTGGAAATTCCAAATAACTCCGCGGGCCGCATATAAAATTATACCTTCGCAAGAACGTTAATTTTTTCTTATAATTTGGACAGTTAATTTTTGTATATATGGATGCACAAATAATGTATTTTTTAAACATTGGTTTTCACTACTTTTACCGTTACAAAATAAATATGTTTTGACCGAGCGTGGTGGGTGAACGGTTAACGTTCTGGCTTCGCATTCGGGAGGACGCTGGTTCGAATCCCCGTCCGGGCATCCAGATTTGGGTTTTCCTTGGTTTCCCCCAATCACTTCAAGTTAATGCCAGGATGCTTCCTTCAAAAAGGCCATGGCCAAATTCCGGCCCGTTCCTTGTCCCCAGTCCCATCCCGCCTCTAATGACCTTAGCCGTCGACGAGGCGTAAAGCCATAATATATATATACAGGGTGGTCAGAAATTCACTCATCGGCGGGTAAGGGCAGTGTTCGGGACGTTGCACTAACGAAATAAATACAAAAAAAATCTAGTAAAAGTCGTACCGTTTTTGAGTTATTCGCAGCTAAAGTTGGCCAATAAGAGCGCTGCGCGGGCGAATTCAAACAGCCTTCCACCGGCGGTGTTGCCAAGCGTACTCGAGGTATGCGACCGCCACAGAAAACGAAAAGAAAAATTCTCTTCGGAAGGGGGGATAGAACCCGCAACCTTCAGATTGAGAGTTTGCCGTCTTACCGACTACGCTGCCAAGGTACTAGAATTTCTTTGTTTTTAGAAGCCACTAGGGCGGGAAGTCGGTGGTGGGGCTAAAGGACCATGCCAGAAGAAGTCTCGCAGTCGAACGCAACTTACTGATAAAGACACTGTCATCATGCAACGTCATCAATTTTTGTTTGAAGAGTACGCCGATATGCATTTGGCGTATGGCGCTGCTGGACAAAACAGGGCCGAAGCAGTTAAGATTTACACGACTCGATTTCCTAACTGTGTGATTCCATCAACAAACACTTTTGTGTTGGTTGACAGAAGGTTGAGGGAGACGGGAAGTATTGTTGTCCACAGGCCCGACGCCGGACGAAATCGGTTCAGGCGGAGTGTAGGATTTGAAGACAATGTCCTGGAAATGATTGCTGATAATCCGAGGACAAGCTCTACGGTCATTGCTAACGCACTGCAGATACGTCCAGTCTAAGTGATCCCTCAAATTCTCCGTTTACATGCAGCCTTTCAATAGGGTCATTTTTGTTGTTTTTTAATTACCAGGCCTCACATGCCACTGTTTTGGACGTCCTTCACGACGAAGGGTTACATCCCTTTCTCTCTCAAAAGGAACAAGATTTGGAGGAAGACGATTTTCCACTTCGAGTTCAGTTTTCACAGTGGTACCTGCAGCAATGTAACGATTATCCAAACTTTGAAAGGAAGGTGTTGTGGACGGATGAGGCGTGCTATACCAGTGAGAAGTGTTTTAATAGCCAAAACAGCCACATCTGGGATGTCGAAAATCCACATGCAATTTTTGTCAAGTCATACCAACACAAATTTAGTGTTAACACTTGGGTGGGTATTTTGGGCGAGTTTATACTAGGCCCTGTTCTATTTCCGCAACGTTTAAATGGCGATTCTTATTTAGGATTTCATGAAAACGTCCTTCTGTTGTACTGTTGTTCCTTTGGCAATTCGCAATGACATGTGGTTTCAACATGACGGCGCGCCGCCGTATTTTGCAGAACCGGTACCTCAACATTTAGATGCATTGTATCCTAACAGGTGGATTGGTCGAGGAGGCCCAATTCACTGGCCAGCTCGGTCACCAGACTACAACCCATTGGATTTTTATCTGTGGGGAGCTGTCAAGGCCATTGTTTATGAGACTGAAGTAGAAACAGAGGAAGAACTTTTGGCTAGGATAATTCTAGCTTTTGATGAAATTAGAGAAAGTTACAATTTTTGAAGACTCGCAAATTCAGTAACTCAGCGTTATCGTGCCGGTATTGCAGTTGAGGGAGGATATTTTGAGCAGTTGCTGTAAAATGTAAGGACGCGTATTTTTTTGTTATTGTTGTTTATTGGAATACATTTTTACTACGGTTACTGTTGCGGGTTGACGCTTATTGTAAGTAAATCCCTGTTGGCTTTCAATGTTACGACTGATAACGTCAAGTTGGAAATGAAACTACTGTACAGTAATTTTGTTTTGTATCAGTGACAAAAGGGCTTTCAATGAGTAACAGCTTGCTTACCTTTTGCGGCTTGCCGCGCGTTAGCGAGTTGATACACGTTACCAAAATGTACAACTTGTTTGAATAAGAACAGACTTTTTGCAGCAAAGAAAGTTACGTTACAAACGATAGAATGGGTTTAATGTTCTTTTTTCCAAAAGTTTATTGTTTTTTTGTTTTATTGTTGCAAAATAGTAGCAAGGATATTCACGTTAATCAATAAAAACGTTGTGATCGAAGTCTAGTGAAATACGATTACATGGAATAAAAGAAGCTTCTTTGCAACGAATAAATTAAGTTTGCAGATTTTTTTTTTTTTTTTTTTTTTTTTTTTTTTTTGCCAGTAACTAAACGATTTTTGTACAAAATTTAAAGAGTAATCTAGCAAGCAGATCAACTAATTAAAAAACAATTCCCATAAAAAAGAATCCTCTAGCCCCACCACCGACTTCAAGAAAAATGTCGCGGATTACCGATCAATTCCGATTACGAACAAACAGTCCGCCCTAGTGGCTTCTAAAAACAAGGAAATTCTAGTGCCTTGGCAGCGTAGTCAGTAAGACGGCAAACTCTCAATCTTAAGGTTGCGGGTTTGATCCCCACTTCCAAAGAGAGTTTTTATTTTCGTTTTCTTTGGCGGTCGCTTATTTTTTTTTTTTTTTACTGCTTTACGTCTCTTAACAGCGAGGTCTTTAGAGACGGGAAAGGATGGGGGGGAAGGAATTCGGCCATGGCCTTTTGAAGGAAGCATCGCGGCATTTGCCTGGAGTGATTTGGGAAACCATGGAAAACCCAAATCTGAATACCCGGACGGGGATTCGAACCGCCGCGCCGTCCTCCCGAATGCGAGGCCAGAACGCTATCCCTTACACCACCACGCTCGGTTTGGCGGTCGCATGTCTTGAGTACGCTTGGCAACAGCGCCTGTGGAAGGCTGTTTGAATTCGCCCGCGCAGCGCTCTTATTGGCCAACTTTAGCTGCGTATAACTCAAAAACGGTACGACTTTTACTAGATTTTTTTGTATTTATTTCGTTAGTGCAACGTCCCGAACACTGCCCTTACCCCGCCGATGAGTGAATTTCTGACCACCCTGTATATATATATATATATATATATATATATATATATATATATATATATATATATATATATATATATATATTGTAAAAGTGTGATGAATCTCGTGGACCAGAAAAATGTCCAAGGCGGGCTGCGGGTTGGCCACCCCTGCTTTAAATGTTCTGAGTTCAAACCCTGGTGCGCCACGGATTTTTAAGAGTTGTGTTTGATTATAAGAGTTACAGCAGTACGTTCCGTGGTTCGGATTCCACATTAAACTATAGGTATCCTCCAGGGCTAACAACCCTAGTTGCAACACCAATGTGTACACAACCAAAAGGAATTTCAAACCAAACGAAGGCTTAACGTAAAAAAAGTTAGTGAATACGTGATTTTCAGAACGAATCCTGCCTGCCCACAAATTGTAAATCCCATTTTACACCAATGGCTTTAAAAAAAAAAAATAGCATTCAAATCTAATTTTGCAGAGGTACAACAGGACCAGGTTCGAGCCCTAACTGCCGCGCATTGTGATTTCGGAGGTTTCCAGCAATCATGCAGGCGAATGACGGACGGTCCCAAATCACTCCCTGATAATCTATACATTTCACAAACAAAAATAGACTTATCACACAGAACACAAATTACACGTTCTGCTGGCAGATGGATACACTTGATTCGCGTCTTAACAGTAGGTTCGACTGACAGGGGAGGAAGACGCGGTATCAAGACTAGTCGAAAAAAACCTAACACATTAATATGCGAAATATAGTATATAGGATAAGAAACGGAAATGTCGTAAATCAATAACTGATCATTTATTATCTAATATGTGACTTTTTTGTGGAAACTTTATATAAATATAACGACTAAGAAGGGCATTTGGAAGATAGTTTCAAAATTCTAAATTTACCACTGAAAGTTATGTACGTTGTAGTGTTAAGTAACATATTTGTAATCGTTACGGAATGGTGAAGCAAGAGGTATAGCGGGTTAAGATGCGATCAAATGCTAGACCGAATTTCGTTTAATGTTTCGATATTACTTGCGATTCCTCCTAAAAGCTTCTTTCAGAACTTCTTTATTGTACTGAGTTAACTGACCATTGCATTAAGCACTAAGATGCAATAATCAAAACTCGTTATTATTGTTTCTCTCACTGATTTGTGTAGAAAGAGGGAGGGGGGGGGGGGGGGGAAATAAGTAACGTAGAAAACAAGCTGCGTGGCCATTAACAGTCTGTTCTTGGGGTCGAGTAGGTTGGAGGCTTTGTTTTTCGACATTTCCTCCTACGTCGATTTGAGTGGAAATTCCTTCTATGATGGTCATTATTTTTGTAGGTCAAGAGTTAGCCATCACTGACAAATAGAAACTGTAAAAAAATTATTAAAAAACCAATCAAGTTACAATCTGAAATGATCAAAAGATACAGATTACTATCATGGTCCACATTCCGAGTTTCGTCGAAAAGGAATCTTCTGTCACACTTGTGAATAATAATCGGCAGTTTCTCATTACACTGGTTCATATTATGGTGATGAACATTCGTTCATTTTTTCCATCATATTTTTTTTTCTTTTTGTCTTAAGACAAAACGGAGGAAAATAGGTGAATTCATACATAATTCTTACATACGTAATTTCTTGTTCTTTATGATTATAATTTAGTTCATGGCAGGTCGGCTTCAGTTCTGTACGCATGGGGAATGAGAGATTCACCTAATTGCGACTGTGGTGAGGAAAAAACAAACCATTCGTGACGTGACCTTTGATTGCCCACTTCGAGCCTTCAGGTGATCACCGAAAGACTTTATTAATATTTCAAATGAAGCTCTACATTTGCTTCATCATGTCGATTTTGAATTTTAATTAAAATTTAATGTTACATTATATTATTGATCTGTGCTATGGCCAAAAGATAAATAAAAAATTTAGTTCAACTACAGAAAAATTTCAGATTTTTTTCTAATACGACAGTTCTATTATTTAAAAAAAATCTGAAATGCCCTGTCTTGATCTTCCTCTAGTTTATGATGTTCTTAGTTCCAAAGATGGTATGCATTGTTAAAGATAGTGGAGACTACCATCGCTTTGTACTGCAACGAATAGTTAAAATCTGATATGCAGTAGTGTTTTAATTCCTAAACTCAATTGGAATGAAGATCATTTTTTTTTTTTTTTTTTTTTTTTCCGGGGCGCCTTCATGCCCTAACCTTCCCAAGACGATGCGTCTCCAAACGCCCGACGCGTTCCCAGGGAGATATTCGCCTACTCATGCACACGGCATGCGGGCAGCAGTAGGCCCAACCCGTGATTATATCTAAGCTGTCGCGACGAAATTGTATATGATTTGAGTCAGTCAGCCGGCCGAATGCTATCGGTATCTTGTGATCTCGCCGCAGATGGTCCACCCACGCCCAGCAGGCAGTTCACACGGCATTCCTCGGCCGGCCGCATTGTTTAAAATATCGGCCGAGATGCAACTCACTTCCACGCCTTTGTGCAACCCCTGAATGCGGCTCATTGTACCCCTCACAAAAGCTGCTTTACATGGCTCTCGATTTATCCACGAAAGCTGATAACGGCTTTGTGTGCAATGGGCTAAATAAATAATAGAATCTCTAATCAGCGGAAAAGTTTTGTATGCTCAGTGTGCTGAAATTATGTGCCCGCGTCTGTAGCAACACTCCAGTAAATTCGTATCCATTATCGGTTCTCCAAAGATTACTTTCCTTTTCTCCTTGAGTTGACGTGGTCCAACGACATGGAAATGACGGGTAGTGAGTAAAAAATAATGATACAGCAATTCACTTTTCTCCTTGAAACTAATAATACACCAATAATGATGAACAAACTGCTTTTGAACTAAAATTACGCAGATCAGTCATAAATTTACAAATCACAGTCCATTTAAAAAAATCAAGACTGTATAGCCACGCTACGGTCGTTTCAATTTGTGTCAAACATTAATTCTAAAATTACTGTAACGTTGGTTTTTAAAATTTCAATCATTTCTACCACTCCTCAGACATCCTGCTTTTTAAATATTTCGCTTGAAAATACTACTTCATATAAGCATAGTGTAACAGCCCTCATACCTGAATTTTGAATAGTATTGTACTGTATGAAGTATTTGTAGTGAGCTAAAGTTTGTTTGAATATGATCTGGTATGTTTGTTTTGTAATTTCTTGTAAATCAGTGTATATAGACTTTATTTTATGTAAGAAAAATATTTGAAGTCCATTTAATATGTTTAAGAACCGAATGGTGCAAGAGAATTTCTTAAATGTTTGTAATTCCATGTATTAATGTAAGTTACGATGTCTACAGGACAATTTTCTACAGTTTGAAAGGATTTCTGTAAATAATTTTGTATTTAAGTATCTCTAATTACCATTTCTGACCATTTTATAAAGTTGTTAAGTAATTTTGTATTAATTCCGATTGTTTTTAATATGTTTGATTGTTTGAGTGATTGTTAATGATCGAGAAATATCGGGAGGATGCCTTTGAAGAATTCTCGTAATTTCGATAGAGACTGTATAAACAGATCGGCTGGACAGAGCAGTTAGTTATTTAGTTGAAATCATTCAGTATTCAGTGTTACAGAGAGTTTCATTCATTCAGCCAGTTAGTTTTCCAAGTTGAGTTCACAGAGATTATCTTTGCGAATGTACAGAAGTGCATCTCTGTATTGTATCTATGCATGTGAATATCGCTGACTTTGTTTTGAAAAGAATAAACCAATCTTCAACATAACCTTTTTGGTGGACTTTTTAATTAATCAATATAGTAATTAAACCACCGAAGAACGTAATAATAGGCTGGCTTAGCGTAGGACATTTATGCTACTGCCTATACATTAAGGCAATAAATACTGCAAGTAATCCAGATGCAGTTCTTATTTTATAAATCTGAATATCGAAGTACGACTGAATCACGTTAAGTTTTATCATTACCAAGCTATTTACTTACCCATTTTTATAACTTGCGTGCTTAAATTATAATTTACTTTTAGTTCTTTCCAATTTGCTTCGCTTCAGTAGCTAATTTTTTCGACAAGCATATTGAGAACTCATTACATTATAGAAAAAAAGGATAAAAATCTTATAATTGAAAAGTCTGCCTTAGTAATTATACTTTCAAAGGTAATTTCTTGAACATGTTCTTCTATAGTGTGATTCATTATGTACGTTCAATAACCTGAAATGTGCGGTAGAAGCTTCAACACCCAACTCTCTGTATCGTCAAATAACCACTTAATGATGCCTTAGAACCATGTAAATTTCGTTTTTCTAAATTGACTGGTATTTGGAATCTATTACGGACAGAGAAAGTTTTCTAGATAGGAGACAGTGGAAAGATGATCGTCGCAGTTTTTTTTTTTTTTGACGTCTCTTAACAGCGAGGTCTTTAGAGACGGGAAAGGATGATGGGGGGGGGGGGCAAGGAATGGGAAGGAATTCGGCCATGGCCTTTTGAAGTAAGCATCCCGGAATTTACCTGGAGTGATTTGGGAAACCATGGAAAACACAAATCTGTAAGCCCGGACGGGGATTCGTTAATAGTCATCAAGACAGAAACACAGGAAGGCTCACAAACGGCACTCGAGAAACTGGAGATGGTCCCAAACGTTAATGATGATGAAAATTGACAATATTGTATTGTTCTGGAAGTCTCGCACTGTATGGATTTCCGAACATTAATTTCTAATTTTCTAATGAGAACAGAGAATGGATGCAAATCACGTATGCCTGGTGCTAAGGAATTACAGAAATTGATACTTAAAACTATACTAAAAGATTTTGAAAATGTTCCTAAACATACAATTAACCAAATGATAACAGAAAATTCCATACGATTTGATTTAAGTGGAAATTTTATTTCGAACGAGGGCCGTCAGTGCAGCTTGGGTGATGGATAACGTCATCTCTTCGGCAAAACAAAAACAAAACAAAAAATCTTAATTTTACAAAAGTTGCAACCAAGCGTCTGCTTGTAGACTTCACATGTCCTCCTCTTACCTGCAGACATTATCAAACAATTTCCAATTAATTCCTATATCCTATGGTAATAAAATAAAAGCTGTTTCAATATGAACAGAAACTGTATTAGTCCTTACACAATAATTAAAACTCATTAAATTATTTTTTAAATTGCTTTAACCGAAATGTTTCTCTACTGCTGGATAAAGCCAGAAGTAGATGAATATTTTTTCAACTTATTACAACTTTTTTTATAAACGTTTCTCGGGAAACAAACCGAGTAATATTATTATTGATACACAGTATTTCGGCGACTTAAACCTCCGTCGCCATCTTCAGGTGCAGCTGTAACCCTTGAAGTTTGCCTTGAGAGCGTTGTTTAAAAATTGGCATGGCAACGACAGACGTTGTTATGTTGCCTAGCAGCATCTCAGACGTCATTAGACGCCCGCGGAACACAAAAAGCAGAGCGTTGGTGACGAGCAGCCTCAATAACAGGTATCCAGGTATCATTTAGCTGGAAACCAATATCGCGGTTAGCCAGATCAGACGCGAGGCGAATTTCAAACGCTTCTGTAATGACGCTGTCCCAGAAGCCTCTCCCATGTGCCTGCACTTTAGTTGACTCGAAATCCAATCCATGTCCTTGTTCCAAACTATGTTCCGCCACCGCGGATTTGTCCTTTTGCCCCAGGCGATCATGTCGGGCGTGTTCCAAACAACGTTGTTTAACGCACCGTATCGTCTGGCAGATGTACATCTTTCCGCATTCAACGCCGTGAAAAATTTCATTCATTCATTGCAACTTTATTGTTCTTTTGGAACTTGTTATTTGGAATATTCTCAAAACAGACGACATTTTTCGAACATGTCACTGCTGAAAGCGCCCCCTTGAATTAAGTAAATTAAGAAAAACGATAGATTATGTTCTAGAATCCACTAAGTTGAAGTCCTTACAAAAGTCTGGCTCCTATGTTCCGTTTTAACACAAGCCCTAACATTATTATAGTAGCGCAGGTTCAATAACTTGTTCCTTCTGTGTGGTAATTCTGCCAACTTTGAAATAACGAGGTCTTTAAACTAAAGTGCGCCATATGGGTTTAACTACTGCATCTTTCAATCCTATAGCTCGCTGTGTAATTTATAGAAGAGGAGTCGGGGTAGAGGTTTCAAGGGACGCTTTCAGCCCAGCGGTTAAGAAGCTGCGGGACGGATTTATGGAGCGTATTTCATGACTGAGTCACGAGTCTGGTTGCGACGGCGCCATCACGCCGTACCTAATGGGTAAGCTCGGTGTGGGTGGTCTCAAGGTATGTGCAACGTCCACTCGAGAATGCTAAGGCAAATATGCTGCCACACATTAATACGGAACAGAGCATAAAAATCTGGTCCACGACGAATACATTCAGTCATTCCGGTTTTAAGAGGGTAAATGTAGGAGAACATATCTAAAACGGAATGCAGAGCAGAAAAGTGAGATTCAATGAGAGGAAAATAAATTACATAGTCCGGAACTTTCAAGAAATAAGAGAAAAATGACTTCTATACAAAGCATAAAATTTTGTTATATATTTCTGGTCAGCAACAAGAGGAAATTTGGTGGATGATAGCCGGGTTGTCATCTACATACACTGACTCTGCAACTACATCTGAGTTTTAAGTACTTTGGCAGACAGCCAACACAGTTTTCTATAGTTTTATTCTCACAATATTCATCATTTTAACTTAAATTTTGTTAGTTAAAACTACCTATGTCATTTACCGGAGTCGAACCAGTTACCCTTCGTTCAAGACATTCCGAGGACGGATAATTTAGAGGTTTGCCACGTCGGCTTCAGAAATTACCAGCTTTTTCTCCAACAGATAAAAGACTAACAGAGTCACAGTTTAATTCCTCGGGCTAAGCTCTTTAACATTTCCTCATTTTAATTATAAGCGAGTAGTTGTGAAGTACATCTTTCTTGATTTCTAAAGTTTTACTAGTTTCGGTCATTTCCGTCCCAATCTCTCGTTTTCAATACGTCAAAGATTGTAAAGAAACAAATTACGGTTGCCTTAAAGAGTTAAACAAATTCTTGAGAGCTTTAAATTTTTTCTTGTCACAATTTTTCGATCTATTTGTATACGTGTACTTTAAATTGGTAATTCCTGTTTTCAAGTTCTTAATTTTGTTTCTGTATATTTGTTTTTTACTTGACAATACGTGAACAAATGGTTTATTTTCTAAATTTTGTCTAATGTACTCCGTTCTACTAATACGAAGTATTTACCCAGCTTTAATGCACAGTTGTTTTGTACTTCACTTCAGCGCATCACTGTAATTGTAATTATTCCTTATGCTGTAAAGAAACCCATCGTATTCTAGGATCTTCTAAAAAAAAAAAAATGAATTTCTCTACTTCCTTTCCCCAAACACGAAGAGTGGATTTTCAAACATGTTTCACTATCTATTCTTATAAATAATTAATAGTTACATATAAAACAGCAAAATCAGACTTAATTTGTGTCTCTGAAAAAATTTTTGTTGGTGATACAAAAAAAGTACGGAATAGTTGCGTCACCACAGAAGTTCATATACAAATTTAAATCAGCTCCATAGATGCAGGCAAATAAAAAAAATAAAAAAATAAGATTAAGTTTAATCTGTAACACTAAAGTAATGGTTCTGGAGAAAACATTTCACAAACAATCACATCTCTTTTTATGTTTCTAATAACCTTTATTTTAGGTCTTCATTTAGCATTGTAGCTTGTCGACAAAGGTGACTTTAGAGAGAGGAGAGGGTTATGGGAAGGAAACGAAAAAGTAATTGGCCTAGATTTTTAGTAAGCAGCAGTCGAAACCTTAATCTTTTGTAATTTTGGGAAATCAACCACCTATACAAAAACGAAATGCCACTGGCGGGCCGGGAATCGAGACTGCGTTCTCCAGAATGAGAGGCACAATCGCTACCAGTAACCACATCACCTTGAAAGTAGTCAAAATAACTTCAAGGTATATAAATTTTTTTAAAAAAAAAAAATGGAAATCCATTGGAAGTCAGATAATTTTGATTTATACTTTCTCTATACTCGTAAACAAGCATCAGTTAGAGGATATTTCTGAAAAAGTTTTTTTTTTCTTTTAGGTCATAAATTTAATTTTTTTATGGTGTCGAACATGAAAAATAAGTAGCTTTGATCGTGCAATTTAACGAAGTCATACGAGATATACGTATGCCTCCCAGTTGGTAGTTTTTCCTGCATTTGGTTTGTGAGTTCCTTTTCCCGGAGCCCTACCTGGGACCCCTCGGCAAAAACAGGCTGGGCAATTGGGCTCGCATTGTTGACAAGGTGTAGCACATTGACACCCGCCTCCCGCAGCCTTTATTGGGCAGTAAATCAGCCCCGCGGCGCGCACCCCAACAAAAACACTTGTTTCTATTGGCTCTCCCACGCCTGCACCCCGCGCCTTACTACCGTGCTTCTACTTACAACTATACAACCCCGCCGGTAGTTATACCACGTTCGCCACAGCGTAGCATAATTCCGCTTAGAGACTAAACAGTTCCCCATCCCTTACTCAGAATTTTGCCAACTAATTTCGTGTCTGCAGGAATATAAAACAGTGTAACCGATTTTTGTTTATATCATAACTCAGGCAATAATATACTCTTTTTTGTCCATTTCTTCAGATATCACACACACACAAAAAAACTACGAACTAATTTTGAAGCTTTGAAAGCTTATGGTCTCGTTTAATAATGAATTTACCAAAAACATTGAAGGAAATTTAAAATTAAAATTCGTAAATCACATAAATAGATGGAGGGAGGAATTTAACACTCAGAGTATATAAAATATTTTTTTTATTAATAAAATGGTGGTAATAAGATGTACTAGGAGAATTGCCATCGAAGCTGTGCTCCATCCCAATTAAATTAATAATAATTAAAACTTGAGGCGTATGTTGTGATTAGGTGAGCGGAGAGCGGAGCAAGGAATGATAATTCGTTCGTACCGAGAACCGATGGGAGCCACAGATCATACTGCATATCAGATGAGCACTCCTTTATGAGACTTGATATATACTTCACACTTTTGAAATTGATAAGTTATCCGCCGTTCGTTTTGATTTTCTAAGTTTTTACGAAGTTATCCACGGTGAATGCCGTTATAATTCGTTCAGAAGGCGATTAGCGAAGCCGTTCCAGTTACTTGTACCCAATTCTTTCTCAACTCTAATTAGATCGACATGGTCCAGTCGTGAAATCTGACGTGAGAGTGTGAACAGTTTTCACACGGCAATTAATTTTAAGAGAAAGTTTATAGTTTCGTGGAAATCTACCAAACTGATGTGTCATATCACACTAGGCCTTCCTTAATACAATCGAGGATACCTGGCTATGAATTTGTTTTTGACATCGGCTAGTGCATGCGAGAGTATAATGAAACATTGATGACAGCTTCAGGGACGGAGGGACAAGACGTTCATCAGATAAGCATAATTTAAATACTCCCACGGGAATTCTTGTCATGTGGTCTGATCCTTCTGCAGGCCTGACTTATCAATAAAATTATGTTTGTTTAATTTATGTCCGCAAATCGAACGTGAGATAGGTAGTGGTGTTGCATAGCAAATGTCAAATTTATTCTGTCACAGAATAGTAAACAATTGGAACTTCACCATAACTTGACACTGTGACGATATCACATTCCGCAAATCAATGTTTGGTTTCTTTTAATTTCCTTGATTAATTGTGTATATTTATATATAATTGTTATTATATACGTAAATAAATTTGTTCTGTCGTAAGATTCCATCAGCCGAATTGGCTAGTATCGATAACTAGTGTTATGATCTTTGGTGGTGGCGATTGTAAACAAATGTAAACACAGAGTGTGTTTAGCTTCCAATTGTCCTAGAGGCGCGGTTTAAGCATGGCGGAAGGAAGATAATGGAGAACGAAATAACGCTAAATCTGTGAAACCTCAAATAAAAACTCGTCTCCTACTGCGAAAGCTCGGCGCCCGTAGTAATAACCCCAAAACATTGAGTTGTTTGCACTGTGTCTGCTGCTGAGAATATTTCATTTTCTAATATTCTAGTTTTCTGTAATGCCAAGTTGTGTTGCATACGGTTGCACAAACAGACAAGATAGGAAAAAACCTGGAATAACGTTTCATAAGTAAATCACATTGTAATTATTGTTCTTGAAGTGTCTGATAGGTAACCGCAACATTTGGGCCTATCGCTATCAATTTATTCATTGCTCTCATTAGGATGATGTTCTCAAATGTTTGTTGGTGTAGTGTAGACATTCAGCATATGTTGCTACTTTGCACCTGAAAAGCTAGCCTTATTGTAGACAAGTGTTGAAAGTCTAATTTAAGAGGTTCAAGTTTACATCGCGACGCAGTGAATATGGTATTCTGCATGCTTTAATCCAGTTGCAGTTTACACTGAAAGTGTACGATGAAATTAATTGTGATAATTTATTATTGCACGTGCGTTAGTTCAATCGCAGTTTATACTGAAGGTATATGTTGAAATTAGTTTTGAAAATTAATGCTACGTGAACTAGGAGTCCTGTAGCTAGAAGTGTAGTTTAAATTGAATTTTGTGTGTTGAGGACCATGGTGATGCTATTTGATGATTGATTCTCATGTAAATCGACGAAACTAATCGAAAATCAAGAGTAAGTTTTTTTGATATCTCCCTTAATTCTCGATATATTAAATTTAAAAATATTACTTACAAGTATAGTTTCTTGTGCCTTTGGTGACGTTTCTATTCTGTACCAGGCCGCGTTTCAACTTAACCACAGGGTATAGTAAAAAAAAAAAAAAAAAAAAAAAAAAAAAAAAAAAAAAAAAAAAAAAACACCCAATCTGCATGTGCAGCAAAATTATTTAATTATTTTTTGGTCAATTTCGCATCACAACCTAACAACCTCAATTTGGAGACAGTATATCTCGAGAAATAAGCAGGATATCAAAAACATTTATTCTTCATTTTTGATGTGTCTCGTCGAGTTACATAATATTCCAACAACAAATTGTGCTATCATGGTTGTCGTATGATTCCCTTGAGGTTTTTGTGCTTATTCCCCGTGTTTCAACGGCCGACCAATATGGCGGCCTCCCCACCCCACTTCTCTCTACGCGGCTTCACTCCAGTGCGTGGTAAAGGTGCTTTGCGTCGTCTCCACTATCTTCCTTCTTCCATGGTCTTAAGGCGCCGTAGTATGGAGACATTAATACGTCTGTAAATTGTGTTTATAGTCAGTTCAAGAAGTTACCAATTCAAAATACTCGCCTTGTAAAATCAAAGCTCCCTCTTGGAGCGAGTAGTATTTCAGTATTGCTCGCTACAAATGCAACAAAATCTATTGTATCATTAAGGACTATATTAAGGACACTGATATACATGTTTAAGGCATCTATATATCTGCGCATTTTTTAAATTTTAAGAGCACTTTGTTCTTAACTTGTAATTCCACCAGGCTGACTGTATGGTCTATTCAAGACCCAAGGTCAAATAAATAAATAAAAAACTAGTTCATTACACTACATAATTGTTGTATCATAAGTAATAACATACCATACGATGGATCAAGCGTTCTAGACCGAAAAGTGAGTCTCGGTGATACAACAATGTGTTTCAAAACGGTTACGATTTGAACAAAAGCTTAAATTCGCTATCAATCCAGGAAATACACACATCGTTCTAATCTTTCTAGATTCATCATTTTCTATAACCACTAGGTCATTACTCTAATGATATACTCAAATGTTAGGATATTATCATGGAATTCGACAACAGAAAATAACCTTTCACAATCGATATACCTAATAAAGAGTAATACGGGATTATTGAAGGTTGTGATTCCGCAAGGGACTGGCGTCATAATACCCCCAATAGTCAAATGCAAGACACTGCTAGAAATAATCTTCGAAGTACATTTAACGGTGTAATGCTGGTCGAGGGCGTATAAAAGCCTCATTTCTGTTTGAAAATTATGGCCCATACTGTGTTACAACGGAATTACTGCTTGAAAATAATACGTCTTGTGATTGACAACAGCAATATAATGACGTCAATAGTAAATGTTATAGTTGCGGAATCACGGTCTACAGTAGACCCGAGTTGGCTAATACAAGGCTTATACGAGTCGCAAATAAACAGAAACATTGTATCACTGCTTTTAGAGAAGGATTGTTTTTGATGAACTAGTTTGGAAACAACACGTCAAGCCATGTTGATAGAGAAAGAAAAGCATGATTGGTGTAGCCGTTTGTAAGTGGTGAGCAAATGCAAAGAGTGATTGATTGAGCGAGTAGCTACTACCGTATTTCGGTATCGTAGATGTCGGTTACAAGCGTACAGAAAGTATATTCGTTGCTCCATTTTCCTTCTTCGTCTATGCATCTGAAAAACATCAAATCGATAGCGAAATGCATATTGTATCTACAGCTTCCTATATTTAGGTTAAAATCAGTTGTACCGACATACAGAACGAAGTTTTGAAATAACAAAACATTTATTTTTCAGCATGAGACTGAATAACGTGTTTGCTGCTAAGTGGTAATAGTTGCTCTTTTCGTAAGGAAAAATTAATTTAAAGTAAAAGGTTAATTAGATTGTAGTCAAAGGAAGAGTAAAACGTAAAAAAAAAGGGAAGAAAATGGAGGGAGATAGAATATGTTCCTGAACTGTTTGTAAACACAAAGATAGTACATACGCTATTTTCAGAAATAGAAATCTGCACCAGAATATGAAATGATTTTCGGACCAGTATAGTACGTACTTTGGCATGTTACTTAGTATAGCAAGCCAGCTATATCTATTATTAAAGGACATTATAGTTTATAGGAGTATTGATCATGAACACTGTAATTTAATTCCAGAAAAATTCCATTTATAAGATTGTTGGTGGCTTAATTAATACGATAATTAATTAGTCCACAATGTATTTCAGTTTAGACTTGGTTTTATTCTCAAAGAAACTCGACGTGTAACGACAGTGTTTACATGCATACATACAATCCAGCGATTGCATGACAACACTCCTTCCAAAGATAATTTAGTCGGTGAAAAATCTTTGCCGAAAAACTTACTCTGTCTTAGATGATCGCTTTATATAAACTCTACAGAAATTTCTAGAACACTTCAAAAGCTTCCGCCAGATAATTCTCGAACATTAACAATACTTAAACAATTGAAACATATTAAAAACAATCAGAATTAATACATAATCATTTGACATCATTACAAAACAGACAGAAATGGAAATTAAAGATACTTAAACACAAAATTATTCACAGAAATCATTATAAACTGTAGCAAATTGTTCTTTAGACATCATAACTTGCATTAATACTTGGAGTTACGAACATTTAAACAATTTTCTTGCACAATTCTGTTCTTAAGCATATTAAATGGCCTTCAAATAATTTCTTTTCATAAAAAAAGTCTATATTTACTGATTTACAGAAAATTGCAAAACAAGCCCGCCAGATCATATTCAATCAAAGTTTAGCCCACTATAAGTAGTTCACAAAACACTATTACATTTAATTTTAGGTTTCAGGGCTGTTACACATTATATCGACAAAACTTGAAACTGATGCTAAACCAGATATTCATCAACGTCACTTAACGTGTAGAAGTCCTACGATTATAAACAGATCCCAATTACACAGTTCCACCGGTTTAGACTGTCCTTAGTTTTGAAGGACAGGAATGAGTTTTTGCTCTTGGACAAGTCTGTGCCAGAAAAAAAAAAGGCAGCGGCGACCCGCCCTTCGCAGATGGAAGTTCATTACAAAAAGTGTGCCTGAGACGAAGTGAAATGAAATCGAGCCTCTTGACGGATGGCGGCCGCTTTGTAAGCGTCACGTCAGGTCGGGACTGGTCCGCGTTATAATGAGGGCGGGACAGCCCCTAATGAGGGGCTCGCGTGCCTCAAGCCCTAGAGGTCCCGCTCACAGAGCACCCCAGTGTTACCAACACTCAGAGAGGTTACAGTATCGTAGCATATCCGCTAATCGTTCGCAAAATATTTGAACGATTAATTCTGAATCGTATCCAGCATGTGATTGATCCAAAACTTATACCACAGCAAGCTGGCTTTCGCCCTTGTAAAAGTCGTACTGGACAATTGCTGAGTCTAAGACAGTTGATAGAGGATGGATTTGAGGCCCGTAAGGCCACGGGTGTGGTCTTTGTGGACTTGTCAGCAGCATACGACACTGGCAACCACCAACTACTCCTTGAGAAGGTCCTCAATCCGACAAAGGCCCCCAGATAAACCAAGTTCGTCGCTACTCTTCTCCAGAACCGAGGGATTATCATTGACTTTCAAGGACAGCGCAGCCGATGGAGGGTACAAAAAAAATTGGCTTACCTCAAGGTAGTGTACTGGCCACAATCCTTTTCAACACTTCAGGACCGTTCACACTAGCGGTCAGCTCAGCTCAGGTCAAAAATCGCTTTACACGTAATCCAATGGGAGCATTCACACTACGCGGTCCGCTCAGGTCAGGGCAAGGCAGTTCAAACTGAAGATCACGCCACCACCGATCAACAACGGTCAAGACCTGAACTGAACTGAGCTGACCGCTAGTGTGAACGTGCAACGGTCAGGTCAGATAAGATCAAAATAAGGAATAGAAAGAGTAATAAATGAAATACAAACGTTTTATCAGTATGTTATTCCTGATTATTATGATTATTAGAAAGATGGCAACATTTTATACAAATTCAAATATTACTACATGTATTGCCAAGGTACAGATTCTGTTTCCGAATTAATTTGTGAATTTATTTTTGTATCAAAAGGATTTCTTTCGTTCATCCTGAGATTCACTTTCGACATGACATGAAATTTTATTCTTCCGTAAACAAACTTAGGAAAAGACTCGGTAAATGTTTTGTATGGAGTGTGGCTCTTTATGGGTCGGAGACATGGACACTGAGACGAGAGGATGAAAAGCGGTTAGAAGGATTTGAGATACAGATGTGGAGGAGGATGGAGAAGATAAGCTGGGTGGATAAAATAAGTAACGTTGAAGTGCTGGACAGGGTCAGTGAAAGCAGAAAAATTCTCCAAGTAATAAAGGAGAGAAAGAAAAACTGGATGGGACATTTGTTGAGAGGGGAGTGTCTGATAGAAGACGCCTTGGAAGGTCTAGTCTGTGGGAGGAGAATAAGAGGAAGAAGGAGGTACAAAATTATAGACTACATCAAGGAAGACGGCAACTAAATGGTTCTAAAGAGAAAGACAGATGATAGAAGAGCATGGAGAGCAGCCAAGTGAAAACCTGTCCGACGGCAGAAAACTGATGATGATGATGATGTAAACAAATGTGCAAAATACATGTGGCTAAAATTATGTTTTCAATTAATTAATATTGGAGGAGAGTTAGGTTTTCTAAATTAAATTCTAAATGTTTAAGCTGAAATATCAAAAATATTTCCCACCACTCGTCTCGCACGGCATAGCCAGTAGATAAAATTTTTATCTCTTGATCTGTTTGCGTTCTCAAACTCTGGTTCAACCTGAACCGTCGTCTTTTTCATCCTTCTCTTCATCCAAAATCAGTGCGATTTTAAGTAACGTTAGTGTAGAGAGTGGCATCGTTTGCTGTAAGCAACTCATATGAAACGGGCATTGTATACTTCTTGATCTGCCCTGACCTGGCCGCTAGTGTGAATGCTATCCTGGATCGTCGGCTGAGCTGACCTGAGCTGAGCTGACCGCTAGTGTGAATGGGCGTTTATACAAACGATCAGCCGTTACATCCAGTTACCAGGAGCTTCGTGTAAGCTGACGAGCTTGCCCTAGCCTCAGATAGCACAAATCTTGAAGTTGTAGAAAGAAATTTGTCTGATGCCCTTGAAGGCCTATCAGGCTATTATAGGGAAAAACAACTAAGACCTATCCCTTCAAAAACTGAAGTGTGTGCCTTTGACCTAACAAACAAGAAAGCTCAGCGTAAGTTGAAAGTACTGTGGTCAGGTATGAAACTGCAGACATGTAACACCCCAAAATATCTGGGAGTGACACTCGACAGAACCCTCACATATAAGAAGCACTGCATGAACTGCAAATGAAGATCTCTACAAGAAACAACTTACTGCGCAAACTAGTTGGATCACAGTGGGGCAGTCAACCACAAACTATACGTACATCAGGCAATAGTCCTTTGTTACTCTGTAGCAGAATATGCATTCCCAGTTTGGTACTCATCATCTCACACCAAACAGGTGGATGCAGCCCTCAATAACACCTGTAAACTGTTGACAGGTTGCTTAAAGCCTACCCCAGTTGATAGGCTTTACCAGCTTTCGAGGATTGCACCATCCAGTATCCGGAGAGAAGTGGCTGCGAACAAGGAGAGGACCAAAGTAGAACGGGAAAGCGATCATCCACTGCACGGCCATGCACCACCAATCCCAGAGACTTAAGTCCTGAAAAGCTTCTTAAGAACATAGCGGGAAATGAATTGGATCACCTGAAAAGGCAAAAGTACAGTTGTGGAAAATGAAGGTCCCTAACATCTTGGGACCACTAACAGTTTCATAGTGCTTGCCTACCTGGGCGAAAAAGTGTTTAAAGATGTAAATTTGCACAATGTTTTTACTGTATATTTTGTGTTTAGTATTCGAGAATAATAACTGTAGTATGGGTGCTGGAAGCTCAGACTGTAAAATAAACAACGCGGATTACCCTGTAAAACCAGTAATCATATTCGAAATCGTCGTACGATGAAGCTATGTACGAGTAAATGTCCACAGCAACATCATGGAGGCGTTTCCTGTTGCTTTTCCTTAGTAGGGAAGTGTTTGCACTTGTTACTCCTGTGGATGGATAACCTTAATCTATACTAATATTATAAATTCGAAAGTAACTCTGTCTGTTTGTTACGTTTCTTGGGCTAAACGGATAATCCAATCTTGATGAATTTTGACAAGGAGATGTGATTTGGCGTTAGGATGGACATAGGATACTTTTTCTGTATAAATAGTACATACTGTCATGTAATTTCGAAAAATAACCGAAACGAACATAGTTTCGCTGCCGTAAAGTGTCGCTGCGTGGTAGCTCATTGGTTAATGCGCTGACTTACATACGTTTGGACCGTACTTTCCGGTTCAAATCCCAGTTGGAGGCAAATATCTGTAGCAATTGTTTTTGACCGTATGAGCCATGCCTGGACGGTAAGTACTCTGTTTGTTGGCTAATTGGTGGTTATTGACAATACTAATAAATCTGCTTCTATCCTGTATGATATCATCTGTGATTCCGACTTCCTGCAGATCCTTTTCTATTTCAATTAGCCAATTGTTTTTCACTGAAAGGGCCAGGTTGAGAATGTTTTTTTTTTTTTTTTTTTTTTTTTTTTTTTTTTTTTTTTTTTTTCGAATGCTTATACAGTTCTTGTGATTTCCTTTTAATCCAAATTGCCCCTGTACAAACTGAGCCAAAGATTTTCCTTAAAAAATTTTCTTTGCTTTTCAATTTCTTTAATCAATGATCTACCCCAATAATGTTTTTTTTTTTTAACTTATGGCTTTACGCCTTGTCGACGTCGATGTCATTAGAGGCGAGAAGTGACTGGAGACAAGGAACGGAAAAGAATTCTCTGTGGCCTTCTGAAGGAAGCATCTCGGCATTCACCTGGAGTAATTTCGGGAAACCGTGTAAAATCCAAATCTGGATGCCCGGACGGAAATTCAAACCCGCGTCCTCCAGATTGCGAGACCAGAGCCATAACCGCTCACCCACCACGCTCTGTCCCCCAATAATCACTAGTTTCCGATGCCCGTAATGCCTCCGGGTTGATTATTGTGTCTTAACTTCGCATTTCGGTACGTTGACTTTACAATTGTTTAATTACTATTAAATGCTATTTATTGCTTACTTATTAAACAGTTGAGCCAAATCGGAGGCTTTTAAAGAAAAAATGGGAAAATTATTTAAACTGGTGCAGCTAGTCACTACGTAGCAATTGCACTAGACTGGTATTTTAAGTACGGCGCACCCAGTGACGTCGACCAGTATTTCGGCGTGTGGTTCTGTTTCGACAGGTGGCGGCATGGCCGTCTTGTAAGGGACACCGCTCGCAGGCGGTGCCTCATTTATCGTGCAGACAAGTGGCACGGCGGTGCATACCCACTGCTTAACACGACCGCCCGGCTTTGGCACTTATAGATTACCCAATTTTCTCACTGGCTGCCTCCCAAGTAGCCGTGAGCTTCCTCAGTGTTCTCGAATTAGCTCTTATAAATACGGGCCGCCCCGCTGACATGTGCGTTAACATCGCGCTAACTACAAATTTATGGGAGGCGACGCTTCCAGAAATACAATTTACTTCTGCTTTTAGAACAAGGAAATTTCAATTTGAGTTAAAATTCGTGGATGACTAATGTGTGCCGGCGCAATATTCCGAACATCTCTATGCTGTCTCCGCTTCCCCTTTTAACATAACTCCTGTCATACCATTCTCTCGGACCAATATATTCTCAGAATGTTACACGCTCTCTTCCATATCAGCGTAAAGCATTCCTTCAGTCTCCCTTAAGAATGATATTAAAACGCTGTAAAGTATCTCATTTTGTGGTTTATTTGAATAACCGGTGATGAGAATAAATTCGAACCGTACCAGAAATTCAACAGGGAACTAAATCTCAGTCATGCATTGGAATGTTTTCGCGCATTGAGATTTAGTTAAATGACCAAAAGATCGACTTCCATCAAGGTGGAACACATACCCGTAACTGACGTAAAAGTTTATCTCGATTAAAATAATTCGAAAACTCGAATTGGCTAAAGATTATGTATAGGATTCCCTGCGCACCCAATAACTTACTAAAAATGTTATTTTTATCGGAGTACATACCAGTAAAGAAAAAATTCACAGCGTAAACCTGTATCAATGGTTCGTATAATTGGCTGAGATAGTGGATTTATAGTTGACATTAGGGGATGTTGATTTGTTTATAATTAATTTTATTTGATTTAAACTATTTCACCTGTAACTCTATCAATAAACAATCCATTCATAATAATTTCAGGGGGCATAAAGCTTTTGGACCACAATCTACAATGACGACAAAAATTGTTTAATGCGTGTTTAAAGGGGAAACAAGGGTAAACTAGATCTTGTTTGAGACGAAAAGTACAAATTCATTTTGAGTTCGTTACAATTAAAAAACGGTAGTGTCATACGCATCCGTAACAGACATTTGTACATGTTAAACTTTCAAACTTGTAAATAGAGGAAACTGAATTTACACTAGTTGAATCAGTATAATCATACAATTTTATTGCACATCTATCACCTATTACGAAATATTGACTCTGAGGCTTCTCTGAATTTCAGAATTTTTTGTTTTACTTTCTATATTACTTTCTCTGTTGAAAAGTGTGAAATTAATGAAAAAACAACGATCACCAGAATTGATAAAATAAATAATTATAGTTTCAAAAATAGTTGTTTCGACACGTCACAGAG
>JARYHS010011408.1:285749024-285777328 GCA_031002005.1 Vandiemenella viatica | reverse complement strand
GTTGTTGAAGTGCCGGCTGGGTCCCGGCGGTGGGTTGTTGAAGTGGCGGCTTGACCCCGGCGATGGACCGGCATACTGTCGGCTGGGTCCCGGCTGTGTCGACTTGCCCCGGCGATGGACCGGCATACTGTCGGCTGGGTCCCGGCTGTGGTCGACTTGGGCCCGGCGATGGACCGGCATACTGTCGGCTGGGTCCCGGCTGTGGTCGACTTGGGCCCGGCGATGGACCGGCATACTGTCGGCTGGGTCCCGGCTGTGGTCGACTTGGGCCCGGCGATGGACCGGCATACTGTCGGCTGGGTCCCGGCTGTGGTCGACTTGGGCCCGGCGATGGACCGGCATACTGTCGGCTGGGCCCCGCCTGTGTTCGACTTGGGCCCGGCGATGGGCGGCTGGGCAGGCGAGGTGCTGCTGCTGTGGCGGGCGGTCGGCTAAGTCCTGACGTCTCCCATGGTCGCCATATTGGTGGCGGAACTGCCTCGTTGGCTGGGTGTCCGACCGCCCCCTCTGAAACATAAAAAGAAGAAAAATGTTTTAGTATCATGAAAAACATAATTTTTGTAAGCATAAAATAATATAGGTAAATTACTGATGTACTGGACTTACCGATATTCCAGTGTGCTGGTGGTTGTGGAAGAACCCATTGTGGTGGCGGAGTTGGCGGCATGCTATGTGGTGGTGACGATGCTCTGCGGCACATCCACGTCAATATTTGGAGCATGCTCCATTGTGAGGAATCACAAGCTCTTTTTGGGCTACTTATTTCTTGAGAATTTTCCTTACGCTTCTCTGCGCGTGATGGTTCATCTGAAAAAGAAAAAATGTATTAGCAATAGTTATAAAGACATGGAAAAAAAAAATCTATAGGTAAATACGTACTGAAATAAAAAAGGTCGCTGAACTGAAATATCCAAATCACCTGCGAACAAATAAATTAATAATATAGACTACTGCTTCAGCACTATACATTTTCATAAATATAGTTACGTTAAAAAAAATATTATCATTACCAGAAATCATCCTCAGCGAGAATTTCATCAATGTCTGAAGCAGAAAAAAAAAGCTCATCAGTATATGTGAAAGAATTTAAAACAGCCAGAAAAAAACAAGTTAAATAACAATAATTTACTTACCAATATCGCTGAATAAGCTAAGATCCTCAGAAGACATTGCGATGATTGAAGTTTTCAGCTCGACGACTCAGAGAAGACTGGATGGCAGAAGGGGGTCTCAGCCCTAGTTATACACGCGTCTGGAGCGATGGAGAATTGGTGTGGGAAGACTGCGCCCACGATGATGAATGTAGTGGCGCAGCTGTGCGCATTCAATTACGAACCCGCATCCTGCAGCTGCGTGGGGAGCGATAATTCGAGTGTGGTGCAGCTGTGCTCATTCAATTACGGACCCGCATCCTGCAGCTGCGTGGGGAACGATAATTCGGGTGTGGCGCATTCAATTACGGACCCGCATCATGCAGCTGCGTGGGGAGCGATAATTCGAGTGTGGTGCAGCTGTGCTCATTCAATTACGGACCCGCATCCTGCAGCTGCGTGGGGAGCGATAATTCGGGTGTGGCGCATTCAATTACGAACCCGCATTCAATTAAACTCCCCTAGGTCCTCGGCTCCCTTCCGCTCCAAACTGTCTGCAAAGACAGGTCCATAAGCAACACATGGGGGAAAAAGTGGGCTCACTCCATCCTCCATAAGAATACATGGGGGGGAAAAAACTGTCCGCTGACCGCTGTACATAAGGAAATAATAAGATCAATCTGAGGTTACAGATGTGAGACCCCCTCCCCACAATTCAATTAGCATTAATTAAAATCAATAAGGCTCCCCGCCATGGGGGAGCCTTAATTAAAATCAATTAAGGCTCCCCGCCATGGGGGAAAAAGTGGGACTCACTCCATCCTCCATAAGAATACATGGGGAAAAAACTGTCCGCTGACCGCTGTACATAAGGAAATAATAAGATCAATCTAAGGTTACAGATGTGAGACCCCCTCCCCGCAATTCAATTAGCATTAATTAAAATCAATTAAGGCTCCCCGCCATGGGGGAAAAAGTGGGACTCACTCCATCCTCCATAAGAATACATGGGGAAAAAACTGTCCGCTGACCGCTGTACATAAGGAAATAATAAGATCAATCTGAGGTTACAGATGTGAGACCCCCTCCCCGCAATTCAATTAGCATTAATTAAAATCAATTAAGGCTCCCCGCAATTCAATTAAAATTAATTAAAATCAATTAAGTCCCCCACGCAATTCAATTAAAATCAATTAAAATCAATTAAGGACCCCACGCAATTCAATTAAAATCAATTAAAATCAATTAAAATCAATTAAAATCAATTAAGGCTTGAATGCGCATGTCAATTAACGTTCCCTTTGATGGCGCCGACCCGCCTTTCAACACTACTCAGGTATATGACATTGACATACCAACATCATCATTTGAAAATATAATTAGGGTGGCTTTTGATATTGGACTGCGTGAATATGAAAGTGATTTGGGGTGTGATAACGTAGCTTTAGTGAGGTGTCCTCATTGTTTCATTGTTCTCTACCACTTTGTTTCAACCACTTCATCGAAATCCCTCATCTGCAATTTGAGGACTAATATAAGCGCTATCAGGTGTGTGGTTCTGCTGTATATGTGTGTTTTGCACTGTATTAAGTAGTTTAAGCAGAGATTTTATGGCGCTCTTGATTGAAAATGTAATGATACACTGAGGTCATTGAACTACGTATAACTTCCTTCTTAAAGTACTGACATTTTGTTTCTCTCTATTAATATTTTACTTGAGGTAGAATGGAACGTTTTGCATGGAAATGACACACACCACTGTTTTGTTTATGATCGCTCGTTATTTGAACATGTTTTCGTGCGGTTCCGAGCATTCGAGATCAAAGGTGTCTATTGTTAGCATCCTCTAATAGAATAGTATCACCAGTCAGTCACTGAAACAGGTGTGGTGATTAAAGCTTCACAAACTTAAGGGTTTGCGATACTTCAGTGGCCACATCCTTCATTTCTATGTAGATAGCTACGTTGCAGTCTGATTTGTCATATGTCGTTATAACTTGGATTTAGTTATAAACTTTGTATGTATGAGTATGCATCTCCTATTCGATAAAACTACTTACAAGTTCATCGATACGTGTAGGAGCTATCAAGACGCAATTTGAATGAATTTGAGGATATTGTCGTGCCATAGAATTGTTGGATCATCCGGTAAGAGCCGTACAAGGGAACTGTGCAAACGGGAAATTCCTATTCGTCATGCTTTCACACTCACTGCGAAACAGTTAGAGATTCAGCATACAGTCTGATGACCATTTACTGCCAAGCTTGCCTAATTCTGAACGGTAAACATTTCTTCCAACTCCTCAACTCCAACGACCTAACATCTCGTCAACTATGAAGCACAGCACTAAAGTTTAACAAGTTGTGTGAGTACTTAGTGTCTAATCTGGGCCCTTATTTCCATTCGTTACATGTAAATATATTTATATCTTATACATACATATATGGTATAACGTATTCACCTATAAACAATGAATGGAAGAAAATTTTGATTGAAGTTCCAATGTCTCTAGTACTCCTACTGTTATTAAACAGAAAGGGTACCACACCACTACTACAACTGCTTTTGTCCCTAATATTATTACTAATATCACAACTACTACAAATACTACTATTACCACCACCAACTGTCACAGCCGCACTTCGGTTCCACTAATGTTCATTTTTCTTGGTGTTTAGAGCGCTCCAAAGGTAGAGTCCCCTGGAACCGGCAGAAAAGTCAGCCACCCAGGCCATGAAGAGTTGACCTTCTGGAATACCAAGACGGCCCCAGCTGTCGTTCAGAAGATGGCCACTGGGGCACACTGAAGTACCTCCGACGATTGATGTTGCTCATTGTCGTAGGATATCTTCCGTCAATCCGGTGTTGTGAAAGCCAGACTTACAGCATCATTGTTCCCTCTGCAGTTGTTTCTGGAAATAGCCTCCTCTATTCCACGAGTTGTAATTGTGTTCTCCTCTTCTGCTATCTTCTGTAGCCCTTGATTTCGGTCGGATTTTTTTTTTTTTTTTCATTTGACTTCAAATGTATGGGCGAGTGCATGGAACCGTCTCCTTCTGCACCGGGAGAAGTTGAACGAAAGTGGTTTCGAATCTTGACTCCATCCTACAGGCCGATTTCCTCCGTCACCGGGAACAAAATAGGAAGTCCCTAAGTTAATAGTGTTAGCAGACAGATGAAGAAACTTCGGGATGTTGACAGAACGTTAAATACCAATTTAAATTTTACGTGATCAATGGGAAAACGGTATTTGGAACCACCTAACAAGGAATCGGGCTTTGTACTAACGTCATATGCCTAAAGTGTTGAATATTATGTAGTAATACAGGGCGTTCGCCGGGAAACGCAACCCACTGTTAGCGCTACAAGGAAGAAACTGCTCCCGGCGAGCGAGCGGTCAGTTTCCGGCATTGTTCGACCGTCGGCCGCGGACTATTTCATAATAATTACGCTTCATAAACTTCATAAACTTGTGTGCTAAGCATTTAAATGTGACGTAATTCATTAGCTTACCTTATAAAAGATGCTGGAAGTGTTGACCCTCTTGTGTAATGCACATTTCACATCTTCTGAACATATTTCGAGACACACGCTGCCCTAACTGACTTAATGATTTTTTGGGTGACTGTTCTAGTCGAAAAGCGATATCGTCAATTTTCTCCTCTGTGAGAATACGGTTGACCGACAGTCTCTTTTTGTTAAAAAATAAACCCGTTTCTCTTACTTTTTTAACCAGACGCAGAATTGTTGATTTAGCTGGCAGTAAAGCGCCAGGAAATTCGTGACGAAATTTACTGCGACACTTTTTAAACGACTTCTTCTTCACATATGTATCGTAGAGAAATATTCTTTGTTGCAAACTGTAACGTACCATAATTTTACTCACACTCAAACACGGTACAGATTAATAAGAGTATGAAGCCCCAAACCAGCCAAACCGCAAAGAAACGTTTATTCACAGCACTGATTAATAAGAGACTGAAGTCACAAACTATCTACAATGCAAAGAAACCGTTCTTAACAATGTAAGGGTCACTGCACTGCACTGTTGGGGCAGCGGAGGTGTTAAACAGTGCGGTGATTCACGGTGGCGTGTGGCGGAAACTGCTGGCTCCACTGACCGAGCAAGTTGCCGACGGCAACAGACTGGGAGGGTAGCGTTTTCCGGCGAACGCCCTGTATTTAGTTAATGAAATAGGTTGGTGGTTTAAGATTATTCAAGTACGTAATAAACACAGAAGAATGAGCTAGTAATGTCATTCTTTCCAGTAGTCAGCATAGCTGCTTAGCGATATAACTGAATATCTAGTTGGATTAACATGTTTTATGATCATATTCTTTATCCCGAAAGGTTGTGATGACGAATATCTATAAGCATATTATATGAATAATTAATTTTTTAAACTGTTTGAGTTTAATAACAGCACTTTTTAATTCATTAATATTTTTTAGATTCTTTAGTTTCAACTTCTCTTGTAGTCTTTGTTACCTTTGTTTTCACGGAGATTGCTGGGT
Organism: Vandiemenella viatica; assembly: GCA_031002005.1. Classification (NCBI taxonomy): domain Eukaryota; kingdom Metazoa; phylum Arthropoda; class Insecta; order Orthoptera; family Morabidae; genus Vandiemenella; species Vandiemenella viatica. The sequence continues at coordinate 285,771,721 of JARYHS010011408.1, read as the reverse complement.
GAGCGATAACACTTTGACTGGCATTCGAAAGACTTGGACTCAAATCCCCGTCCGGCCACCTAGATTTCTGTTTGTCATGTTTTCGAAAAGACTCCTGGCGAATGGCAGGGTGGTTGCTTCGAAAGGCCATGGCCTTATTTCTTAACGATCCTTGCCCCATACCTACCCGACTCTAATATCAACGACAACGACGAGACGAAAAGCCAAAAATATTTTGTTTCAGACAGATTTTTATAGGACCGTATTTAAAAAGTGTATTTCCTCATCTTCCTTCATCTTATGTATGAGGGTAGTAAGAGCTGTGTCAAAGTGGGAACGGATAAGACTGGATGGTTCCATTTGAAAAATGGACTAAAACAAGGAAGTGCCCTATCACCCCTCTTATTTATTGTAGCTATGGATGAAATATTGAAGAAGGTGGTGCAGAGCATTGGGGAAGGAAAAATGAAAGCAATGGTATTTGCAGACGACCTATTAGTTTGGGGAGAGGATGAAAGAGAGGTGCAGGATCAGCTGGATGTGTGGGAGAGAGTAGTTGCTGATTATGGTATGAAGTTCTCTGCGAGAAAAAGTGAAGTGGTGATAACAACAAGAAAGAAGAACAGGACGGACATAGGCATATCACTTAGAGGGGAGCAACTAAATAGAGTGGAATGTTTTAAATATTTGGGAAGCTGTATTGAAGAAAATGGAGGAAACAGGATGGAAATAAACGAAAGAGGAAGATGTGCAGATGGATTTTTTAAAAGTATTAGGAGCCTGGTATGGAGTAGGGATGTCCCACAAAAGAGTAAGGAGGCAATATATAAAACATATTTTGTACCAATTTTAACATATGGAGCAGAAACATGGGTGATGAAGGAGAGAGACAAAGGGAGGGTACAATCGGTGGAAATGAAATTTCAGAGGAGTAGAGTGGGAGTAACAAGAAGAGACAGAATAAGGAATGAGCGAATCAGGGAGATGATAAAGGAAGAACCGCTACAACAAAGAATTGAAAAATCTAGGCTACAGTGGTACGGGCATGTAAAGAGAATGGGAGAGGAGAGGCTACCAAGGAAGATGCTGGACATGGAGCTGAAAGGGAAGAGACCTAGAGGAAGACCGAGGGACAGATGGATGAAAGGTGTTAAGAAATGTGTGGAGGAAAGAGGAGGAAATTGGGCGTCAGTGGAAGAAGAGAGATGGTGGTTAGACAGGAAGCGCTGGCGAGGCTTTTGTTCCCAGCAGACCTGGCCAGTGGCTGGAAGCTGTCCTAGATGATGATGATGATGATTTCCTCATCTTTCATGTTAATTAAATAAGGTGATACTTGAGCGGTCTGGTAGCACAGTGGATCACTCTGGTTTCCCTTCAGCTCGAATAAATCTTTCGCCTTTTACTGAAGATTTCTGTGGAGGGGAATGTTAAATGAGCTGTTGCTGGGCCCGCATTTAACAATAAGCTTGGAATGTGTATCGGCTGACTGTTGCTACGCTACGGCAGAAGTGGCCCGTTCTTCAGGACTGTGTTCTCTCGTAAAAATTTACTTTTCAACCTTCAAACTAAAGCGGCAATTATGATCTGTCTGGGATAGCTAAAAAGCATCGAGTAAACATGTGGCAAATCAAAAATAAAAAGAAGAAGAAAAAAAAAGTGGTTAAGGCGCTGGCTTCAAAATGTTCGCTGTTCCGGTCTTGGGTTTAAATCACGGTGAGCACAGGAATTTTTAAGAATTGTGTTTGATCATATGAGCTATGCCAGGTCGTACCCTGGTTTGGATTCCACGTTAAACTTCCCAGAGGAAACGAATTGGCTGTCCTGCCTCTGACACATTGGCCTAGTATTCCTCCTTCGGGGTGTGGACTAAGTTATGTTACAGGTGGCTTATCTATATCTAATTTGCTGCAACAGTGACATAACTCAAAAATGTTAATTTTATAGCAGGTCCAATTCAAATGTTTCATGCATTCACTACAAAATAACTTTTCTGCAAATTTTATTGAAATAATACAATATAAAAAAAGGGAAAATGTATGGAATCAGTTGTAGAATATAGGGAAATTGTCCATCCAAGATTATAACTCATAACAGCTCATGTTTTTAGTTATGTCATTGTTGCAGCAAATGAGCGATATTTGTTTGATAATGGCTGAAAAAATGAAATGTATTATTTTCATAGTTTAGGAATTTTTGTTAAAATTTTCCATATCATAGTTGTTCGATACTAACAACTACATTTAGTCTTATTATTTTTATTACTAGTTTTAGAAGTTTTCTGTCTGTTACAGATATAACTCGCTTAAAATCTTGATGGATCTGTGTTTTGGAGAGAGTTCTGTTGAATGGGGGATACTCGTTACTGCTGTTCCTCGACTCTGTTCTCATTTCAACTAGTAAGTATCTAACATGTAAGACTGGAGACTGGAACAAGTATCTAACAGTCAGTCACTGATGGTCAGTAGGACCACTGTATTGGTGAAGGTTTTTTTTTTTTTTTTTTTTTTTTTTTTACGAGAAAACTAGTAAAATACCCCTAACATTTTGTAGATGAATAATAAAAACTAAACAAAAAACATAGACGGAGGATTTAATGGTTTCAAAAGACATTTGAAATGCAGTGGGAAAGTAGTGGCCCCTTTCAGAATAGGCGTATTGCACTGGGTTGACAATGTAAGCGTGCCTAATTCAATTCCACTCAGGGAAAGAAAATTTCTAATCAAATTTTTGTATCCCTGCTGTGTTCTTTGTACTGTGAGGCAACCATTTACACATTCAAATGTATGCACTGATAGAATCAATAGAGCAATAAGTGTTTTGCTCCTCCTTGTTCGTTTTAAAGACATTATTGCTAATGCTGTCAGTTACGAAATGAAAACTATCTATCCGCAAATTTGGGCATGAGCCTTAAAACACCACTATTACAGAGAGGTTCAACTGATCTAACTTCAAATCTCTAGCCTCACATTATACTCGATCCGACTACGGTTTTTAGTCTGTTTACAAGCGGTCTGGTGGCTCAGTGGATAAGGTGTCTGACTGCAGAACGTAAGGTCCCCGGTTCGAATCCGTGTCTCGGCGGGGATTATCAAAGGTGCTTAACCCCATACTTCACCTCTGGGATAGCTTGCTGCGTAATGTGAAGTAAAACAGAACGCTTCGGTGGTTCGGATTCCATATTAAACTGTAGGTTCCCTGTACCCGGTAGGATTGCCGGGTTGGGTTAAGGCGGCTAAGACAGAGGTGGAATGCGCAGCCAATATAAAACCCTGTCACAGATCATTATGAACACACGGAATGTTTATATTATAGCCTATTTATTGAAAAATCCTGGTCTGATCTTAGAGTTCCTTCTGAACAATTCCATGCTTAGTTAAAAAAAAAAAAAAAAAAAAAAAAAAAAAAAACCACTTATATCGCAGAAAATAGTTAACACAGTTCGTAGAGATATCGCATCGCTTGCGCAGCTTCTAGCAACCAGCTACGATATCTCACAAAAATGCGCAATGTGTCACATCAGCGAGTAAACTTACAAACGGGAAACTGGAAGAGGAAAGGATAAAAGAAGGCTTATTCCAAACCGAGCGTGGTGGTGTAACGGATAGCGTTCTGGCCTCGCATTCGGGAGGACGGCGGTTCGAATCCCCGTCCGGGCATCCAGATTTGGGTTTTCCATGGTTTCCCCAAATCACTCCAGGTGAATGCCGGGATGCTTCCTTCAAAAGGCCATGGCCTAATTCCTTCCCATTCCTTGCCCCCATCCTTTCCCGTCTCTAAAGACCACGTTGTTAAAAAGGGACGTTAAACTGTTTAAAAAAAAAAAAAAAAAAAAAAAAAAAAAAAAAAAAAAAAAAAAAAAAAAAAAAAACTTATTCCAATCCTTTAAAGACATAATTTTTGTTATTTCCTCAAAACTTTAGTTTCACTACGAGACCACCCAGGCAGGTTGAGTATTTAGTCGAGACTAGCGCATGAGTAGTTAACGATCAGAGCTGGCATTCGGAAGGAGTTGGGTTCGCTCCCTGGTTCAACCATCCAGATTTCAGTTTGACATGATTTATCGAAATAACTCCAAATAGGATACGGCCGAGTACCTTCCCATTCTTTGACCTCAATATTCTGCCGGCTCTAACAAAAATATAAATATTATATTATTATTTCATTTTATATTAAATGGTTTGGGACAAATGTATTAGTTCTAATGGGGATTACTTTGAAGGGGTTAATATTGTTTTGCAAAAAATTTGGAAAATATACAACTTTCTAAAAATAATTCCGTTTTTTTTTTTTTTTTTTTGCTACTCCCTCGTGTATGGTTCCAGGATTCGAAGGAACAAACTGTAGAAGACTACACCGCTGGGCCATAATAGCTGTCTGTTGAACTGTTATTATGGTTTGTGGCGTCGCGTGAGCAGTGGGCTTGGTACACACGCTCGGCTAATTTATTCGAACGCCGCCGCTGAAAGCAATACGGCTGCGCGGAGCGCGCGGGTGACACTCAAAATATACAAACAGCGCGGCGCGCGTGGAAACACTGATCAGACGCGAAGGGGCTCGCCGTATTGTGTAAACCCTCTCCCACGGGCCGCCGTAAACCCATAATTCTGTTCACAGTGTATTTTAGAGTGTCTCGTTTGTATCAAAAGTATTTATTTGTCTTAGGTATTTATTTGAGCTGCGGTGTCCGATGTTTCCAAGCCGGCGCCGTTTACAGAGAGGCCCAGCGGACAACAGGATACGAATGGCGGCCTCTGGTTTGTTGTTGCTCCGCGCTGCTCGGGGAGTTATGCGTCCGAGGCGGCATATCGCCCCGGAAGCAAGGTGCCTCGCGCTGCCGGCCCAAGCGAGTGAAGAGGTGTCGCCTGACGTCGGGCGGCGAAAAACCGAGTACTGATGAATTCCGCGTCCCGGATCTAAACTTAATGGCATATTTAGTAGCCTGGTGGAGGAGTCTGGACAAATGTTTTCCTGCCGTCGGACTGAGGTTTATTGACACCTGTTGTTGGAATCTTCGAACTATACAAAGGCACTTCTTCAAGTCTTCACATTTTACGAAATGTGATTTGTGTATTTGCTGGTCCAGATTTAGCGTCAGTATCATTTTTAGCAGTTATGCGCGTGACCCACTAGTTAGAGTAACTACCATAGACACAAAAAACCACCCATATTCGCAATCGCCTTCCAGGAAATGAAGCAATACCAGAAATATGTGAATTCAACCAGCAAACTACCTTACTTCGAAGTAAATTATGAGACAATTACTGTGAACCTTTCAGTACGTTTTAATGCAACATTCGGTGAAAACGCTAAAATTAACAAACAAAAATTAGTGATGACATATCTGGCAAAATGGCCTCAGGCTACTCAAATATATACGGATGTGGCTAAGGCAGGCAGAAGGTAAGCTGTGCCTATAATATTCCTAAGGAAAAGGTTTCGAGAATGTATTAGCTTCGAGAGGAAGCCTCAAATTATACAGCGACAATGCTGACCGTCTCAAAAACGCTGGAATACGGATTACGTTCGCCCAAAAGGACCATTCCAATACTAACGGACTCCAAATTATCCCTGCAAAAAAATCTTTCAAAAATAACAATGGAAATGATTTTTTTGAAAATGAAGATCATACAGACTTTCAATCAAATCACCAAGGAAGATATATTTGTATCGATAAAGCATATGTGAGCCTACCAGGAAACGAAGAGGCAGACTGCATAGCAAAGAGTACTATGAGAAGCGGGGAGGAAGAGAAAAAAGTACCAGGTCTAGATATCACACACTTCTTTAAGAAAAAAACTGCAGGGATATGTGGGATAGAGAACGGGCGAAAACATCACAACTTAGAGGTCACCAATACGCTTGCACCCACTCCCAGATACCAACATCACAGTGGCATCAAAAAAGAGGACTAATAACTACAGCAGCTAGATTAAAACACAACCATGGCGTCTTTCCCTCGCATCTATAAAGAATTGAAGCAGTTGAATCTTCACTGTGTGGTTGAGAAGAAGGTGTAGAATGCGACATTAAACACATGTTCTTCGGCTGCAAGAAATTCTGAAACAACAGCACAAACTTCATATAAACACTTTCACAAGAGAGCATCCAATCACCAATCAACATGAAACATTTACTGGCCACTGAAAATGTTGTTATATATCTCTTACTCCTATCATTTGTCAGAAATAATAATCTAATAGTTTAGAAGAGGACAATTTTACTAGGTATGGCTGTATGATCAAAAGGTTAAATGCCAATAAATAAACAAATAAATAAAAACTGCCATGATTGAGTCCGTCGTCTGCCACGAGATTACCTGGTTCGATAGCCTGTGATATTCGAAATTTCCGCTATTTGGGACTTGGCCAGTTGGATATGAGAGGTAACGCAGAATTTGTAACTGTCTATGCGCAGAGGGTATGGAGAGAGGGTATACGACAGATTTTGTTGTGATTCTTTCATCGGATGGTGATCATATACTTTTGGAAGAACAGGCTTGATTGACACGTCTGAGAAAGTACAGAAGTGAGCCGCTCGATTCGTGACTGCTAGTTACAATCCTCACGAAAGTGTCACAGAATTGATACTTAGATTGGGCTGGGATTGTTTGGCAGACAGACGACGTCGTTTTCGTCAGACTTTATTGGAGAATATGTTAAATTCTTTCATTTATGAGTGCAATGAAATACTTCTTCCGCTAACCTATTTAGGTCGCAATGACAGGAGGGATAAGATTAGAGAAATAATATGCCGTACTGATGCTTTTATGTTTTCTTTCTTTACTCGTTCTGTTCGAGATTGGAATGCACAGAATTAGGATTGGTGCTTAGCACCCTCTGCCACCCACAATATTTGTGAATTGCAGAGTATAGATGTAGATGTAGAAAACCTAACCCAGCCGAACAGCAAGAAAAATGCTGGGATGATGGTACCTTTACTGGTTAGGATCAAAACAGGGAAGATAGAAACTGACAGCAACGTTACCAAAGATCTACTGGTAGCACACATAATCTCATACGCATTTTTTTTAACCAACGTGTAAACCAATGCCGCAGAATAATATTAGTCTTTAGTAAAGGAACTTATTGGGTGAGTGGTTAACGTTCTGGCCTCGCATTCGGGAGGATGCTTGTTCGAATACCCGTCCAAGCATCCAGATTTCGGTTTTCTATACTTTTCCAAATCACTCCAGGCGAATGCAGGGATACTTCCTTCAAATGCGATGACCGAATTCCTTCCCGTACCTTGCCCACACTCCCATCCCGCTTCTAATGACACCGACAAGGAGTGAACCATAAGAAAAAAAAAGAACAGTTACCTAGAATTACTGTTGATTAGTGATTATCAGTTTGACATCCTAAGTAGTTGTTGGCATTCGTTCTCTCTCTTCACTTAGTAAATTGTATTGTTGGAACAGAAGGAATGATAATTTTATGTTAAGACATGCGTTTGGATTATTTTTGTGTGCTGTCTCAAATGAGTTAACGCACTTATTTGCTCTTTCCTACTTGCTATCGCCCCCTCTCTCACACAAACAAACCCATAAACAGGTACATATTTGCAGATACACACAAACACACTTATTAGTTCCCTCTCTCCCACATACACACACACGTATTTGTTAACTTTCTGCGTCTCGTTTCCACTTGCTCTCTCTTGTTCTCTCTTTTTCTCACTCTCACACATACACAAACACTTTTATTAGATTTCTTCCTTTCGGTTTCACTTCTCTCTCACACACACATATACAAAGATATACAGAAAATTACAAACACACAAACAGGCACACTATCTCTCTTTCATCACACACATCAATACAATCACCATCACACTCGATTATTAGTTCGCGTCCTCTCTCCATTTCTTGCTCTTTCCTCCCTTTTATCTATTGGAACACACATACATATATTAACTCTCACTTTCTCTGTCATGTTCACTCTCTATTTTTCTCTCGCTCTCATACACACACAAACACTTACACTTAATAATTCTCCCTCTGTCGTTTTCATTTGCTCTTCCACTTTCTCTCCCTTCCTTTCATACACACAAACACATACAAAAACACACAAATACACAAAACAGACATAAATACATGCTACTAATTTTTTCTTAGATTCTGTGTAAAATCTTTGTCAGATACCAAAAACATTCAGTTGAATAAAAATATTATTTTTTATTTTCGAATGTAATTTTAATTACTACAAAAGTTATCAATACATCGTCGTTACTTGCAGTTTCTAGAAAATGTAAGCGGAATGTGTGAGGGACAGAGAAAGGGAAAGGGAGAGAGAAAGAAAGGGAGAGAAAGCAGCAGAGGGCGACACTATCCTTCAAAAATACAATTCCAACAACAAAGCTTTTTCGAGGGTTTGGACGTTTCCTGAAGTCAGTAAATATTAATTATTTCACACACAATAATGCACAATACTTTTTATCAATGTGTAAAATTTCGTTGTTCAAATTTAAATGTGTTTTGATATTTGACTCCTCTTTCGTCGTTTGTTCTACTTCAGATTAGATTCTATATGCCTGTAGGTGAGGGATCATTTTCCACGATATTAGTGGGTGCCTGTTTTTTTAAGCTTCCAATAAAATTATCTTTCTTTTACAAGTCTATTTGATTAATACCTTTCATTTAATATATTTATGCAGAAATTTGAAACATTCGCATCATATTTAACTACAGATTTGAATAACAATGATAAATTTCGTAATTATGTTCATGAAATTCTAATTTTGTCTTTTTGTCTAGTCTTCAAATAGAACAGCTCAAGATTCCTTTACTGTCGGATTTGTTTAGTATTTTTACAATTTGAGTTCGCAAATCAAAATAAAGGTGGTCTCACGGATCTCTTGCAGGTTTTATCTGTGTTCTGCTCTTTAGAAAGTCTGCAACCCAGTCGCATATTTGTCTAGATATGCCGTAACCACGAAGTTTTCTGAGTAACCTAGTGTGAGGCGCAGTGTCGAAAGCTTTTTTAAAATCTAATAGAACTACATCAACCTGGGATTGCCCATCTATAATACCGAACAAGTCGTGAATTAAAAGTGCAAGCTGTGTTTCGCAGCATCGGCCTTTTCTGAATCCATGTTGGTTTGGGTTTAAAAGCACTCCTTGATCCAAAAACCGCATGACATTTGAATAGATGATGTGTTCTAAAATCCTGCAAAACATTCAGGTTAACGAGATCGGCCTATAATGTTGAGGATCATTAACATTCCCATTTTTAAACACTGGACTTACGATGGCGGTCTTCCATTCGGCTGGTATTTTTCCTTGATCCAGAGAGACGGTATACAATTTCATCAAATACGGTGCAATTTCCTTTGCGTATCTTGAGTAGAATCTTGTAGGAATACCGTCGGGTCCGGGAGCCTTATTGGTTTTTACATTCATAAGCAGTTTAGTTATTCCCTTCACATCGAGAACGAAATCATTCATAATTTTGTTGGTACGATTGGCAAAAATCGGAATCTCTTCTGAGTTTTCTGTCATGAAAGTTTTTTTTAAATATATTATTCAAAATTTCTGCTCTCTCTACGCTATTTTTGGTTAATTCCCCTTTTTAATTCATCAGTGACGGCATAATCTTACGAGAGACTCTGTCCACACACAGACTTGTCCTTTAAATTGTGTCTCGTTACTAATATAATACGTACATTTTGTTTCCTTTATTGTATCTGAGAAGACGTCAAATGTAGCTTATTCTTTATATATTAAGAAATATTATTCAGTCACCAGTAACAAATTTATATAATATTTATATTAATTGATTCGACGACGTTTTAATCAGTACTATTTACTTCGATGTTCACTTTAGAAAATTGATTTATTTCTCAGTCGCAGATTTAATGAATTGTACATCTCAACACATTTCTAAATAATACATTACAATTCCTCGTGGCCACAGCCTTTTACAATATTTATTAGCCATTGTTCTTCTTATTCAACAATATTTCTTCAAGCTGTTATTCAGCAAATAAAAATTCAACCATTCGTAAACAACATTTCATTTCTTGTCTGCGTTCTCGCCTCTGACATCGGTCGCAATACCCTTTGCATTGCCTGTCACAGATACTCCAACACAGTATCCGCCTCCACACTTCGCACCTCAGCACTGAGCCTTGTGTATTCTGCAGCTGAGTACTGCTCATCTGTCTGGATAAATAGCACCCACACCAAAAAGATAGACATAGTTTTCAACCAGACAATGCGGATAATTAGTGGATATATCAAGTCCACTCCACTGTACTGGCTGCCCGTTTTGTGTAACATCGAATCGCTTACGATAAGACGACGCAATCGCCTAATTGCTCAATATACTCGTAATAAGATCTGTCATAACATGGATTTCCCAATCCACGACGACAGGGAAATCAATTTCAGAGACTTAAATCAAGAAGTCCAAGCCTAAAACTGCAAAACAGATTACAGCTAACAATTTTAACGGGAGAGAAGCATTTAGATTGTAATGACATTCCCTGTTTGACAATCAAAAGGCATTAAAGGGACTAGATCTTCCCCGAATACCTGGGCTGCTCTCGACAGAGTTAGGTCTGGTCATGGCAGATCTGCTTTATCTCCTTACACGACTGCTAGTGTGAATGCTACCCTGGATCGTGAGTTGAGTTGACCGCTAGTGTGAATGGGCCTTAAGGGTCGAATATGGAAAAATTATTTCCTTAAAATATGATGTGACCAAAGTGGATACCTTAAACTTTAAAATTGATATCTCATTTATCGATTTCGGTTATGTATGAAAGGAAATAATGGGCTTGTGACGAAAAAAAAAAAAAAAAAAAAAAAGAAATAGAAATAATATATACGAAGTGTGTGATTATTTGCACCTATTTTTGAGACAATCAAGTTGTAACGAAGATTATATGAATGTATATGATATTGCAGTCTTATTTGTCCCTGAAACACCTCATAATGTTCAGTATTCTTCTGCGACCTTAAAGAGCATTCATTTACGCACCGTAGGCAGGTTTTATGAATTGCTGTTGAAGTTTGTAACGTGTAATTGCAAGTCGAATTTCTCTGTGAAGTGGTGTTAGTGTTTGGAGACGCTACCGGACTGGTCTCAGATGCGCCGGGCAGGCTACCCGCTGCGCTAGGGAAGCGAGCCACTTCCATCCCGCACTAATTAAAAGCTGCGCGGGGGCTCGTTTTTTGGACGGCCAGCACTTTGTTTGCAGCGAGGCCCCGATGCCAGCCACTTAGTCAGCTCGCCGCACAAAAAGAACACGTGCTGCCACCCACGAGGTACCGCCCACACTGATTGATACCGATAACCAACGACGCAAAATGATACGGCGCCACGTGAAAATAGTTCCCGACTCGTCGTGTGCCGTGTTGCTGACTTTGGAAACACTTTAAGCACACAACAATGACACATTTTATCAATGTTGCGCATAGCGATTCTGTAGTATAGTTTACAGATCAAAAATAGTGATTTTTGACAGTATGTGCACAGATTCAATGTAGAATTCCGGGACAACATATAAAAGTGATGCAACCATTCTTTCTTCTACGTAGGAAAGATAGAGGTTGGAGAAATTTTCCAGGGAGAGGGTATATCACAACACATCAAATGTTATGCGCCTATGCCGGGATAGCTTATACCTGCAATGCGTCACGTCACAAACTGAGAGGCAAGGCCTCCTACTCTAGGTGGTGTTGTACGGACATGAATACACAATGAGCAAGTTTAGTCTTTTATTATTATTGATTTAATAGTTAAAATAACTTTTGCCTCTTTCTTGTGTTAGTAGTCCTAAATCTTCAAGGCAACCGTTGGTTTTGATGCATGCAAAAGCGTACACGGTCAGTTCCTGAACCAGGGATTTCATTTATTGCTATCGGTAAGAAGGAACATTGACAAGGAACTCCACGATGTCAGTGTTTTGTGTTGGTAGCGTAAGACTGGCCTAATGCGTTGTGAACCGTGTTGCTTGTTTGGAGGAAGAGCCCGGAGCTGTTGGAATTTGCTGCGTCATCGCACACTTGTTGGCTACAGAGGTCAATCAGATGACGTGATCGGCCTACACCTCCAGTTTCCTCCCCATAAACAAACCACTCCTATAAGAGTTCTCAGTAGGTAATAATAATCTATTAATAATCACACACTGAAGCGCATCCAAGTTATTCAGGACTGACCGAAATTTTAAAACATTCCTTAAGCATTTAGTTATGCCACTTCTGCCTAATTTACTCTTTTTTTTTTTACTGCTTTACGTCTCTCAACAGCTAGGTCTTTAGAGACGGGAAAGGATGGGGGCAAGGAACGGGAAGGAATTCGGCCATGGCCTTTTTGAGGAAGCATCCCGGCATTTGCCTGGAGTGATTTGGGAAACCATGGAAAACCCAAATCTGGATGCCCGGACGGGGATTCGAACCGCCGTCCTCCCGAATGCGAGACCAGAACGCTATCCGTTACACCACCACGCTAGGTCTAATTTACTTGGTTTGACGATAAGAGTTTCAAAACGAAACAAAGTATTTTATTTGCTTTACTTCAACGCGTTTTGTCATCACTTTTGTCAGTTTATAATTTAGAATATTTGAACGTAAATTTTTTAATAGAACAGAGATGTATTTTTTAATTCACTCTAATGCTTCTCATTTTTATTAAAAAAAAATCTTGCACGCAGGGAATTGTAATGAATCATTTCCCTACATTATTTTTATAGTCTCATCTAAAAAGTAAACTTGACTGCACTAAAGAAAGATTATTCAGTGAGATTTTTTTTGAATGAAGGCAATGAAGGTATTGTGTTAAAATTTACCACTGTTAATTTCATGTGAGTTGTCAAGTTTCTTGAAGATGAAAGAACACAAAAGAACCTGCCAATTTTTGTTGACCTGAAGTATATCGATGAGAAGCAGATTCAGAAGAAACCTTATAAATTTCTAAGGTCAAATTTAGAACAAATATAACTTGATAAATTTTAAAACTTAAGGTAATAAGAGAAATATTCAAATCTCTGTTGCGGTTTAATGTCGAATCATCTGAGGAATAAATTCCTAAACGAAATGCTAGTGCGCTTACTGTAAAAGAAAAAGTGATTTCATCCCAAATAACATAACTATTATTGTCTCGCACCCAGCGAAAACTTTCTACGAACGTGGTAAAATTATTTATGATATAGAACATGACCTGGCAGTAAAATGAAGATCATGAGCATAAAAATATCATTAACCGTTGAATTTGCTATGTAAACATTTTTTTAAGCGTTTTAAAAAAGTATCTAGTGAAATATTGGTATCTTATCTCTTTTTGCTGAAGAAGCTTTTGTACTTGCGAACGTCTTAACTTTTCAATGTTTAACCCAATGTGTTGACATGCAAACAATGATGATACTATATGCTGGTGCAAAGAATTTTCCATTCTGTTTGTAAGCTTAATGGCTAATTATGGATTTTGATTATTAAAAGTCACTTATTCGACACATACAAATTCATTGATTAAACAAAAGGTTCTTTATGCCGCGGTCGCCAGGCTTAGGTATTAACGTTTGTCGGGTTACTAAATGATAAGCTCACATACTTTAGAATGGACAGATACACCAAACTTTATTGAGTTCATAAGCTTATACTTTCACACGAACGGAAAATACCATCACCAAATCAATATTTAAATAAGGAATCAGACTCCTTTTCCGAGATTTGCAGACTCGTGGGACAAGAGGAATTAAATAGCACAAACTCCCACACTCTCCACAGTACTCATAACACGTCCACAGTCACTTGAGATCGCTGCACTCCATGCAAAACCGTTAATATAACACATTACTAGTTTCCACGTTTTTTTTGTTTTTTTTTTTTGCTGTCGTCAGTCTTTCGACTGGTTTGATGCAATCCTCCATCCTTTCCTATCCTGTGCTAACCTCTTCATTTCTACATACACCTTACAGCCCACGTCCTCAATTATCTGTTTCATATATTCTAATCTCTGTCTTCCTCTACAGTTCTTACCTTCAACTGTTCCCTCCACTAACAAATTAACCAATCCAGCATGTCTCAAAATATGACCTACCAGCCTGTCTCTTCTTTCCGTAAGCTTCTTCAACAAACTTCTTTTCTCACCCATCATTTCCAAAACTCGTTCATTTCTTACTTTGTCTGTCCACTTAATTTTCAGCATTCTTCTGTAGCACCACATTTCAAATGCTTCAATTTTATTTATTTCCGGTATTCCTAAAGTCCCTGTTTCGCTACCATAAAGTGCTGTGCTCCACACAAAGAGTTTTAAAAAGTTCTTTCTAATTCCTAGATCAATATTTGAAACTAAAAGGTTTCTCTTTTTCATGAATGCTCTTTTTGCTAGTGCTATTCTGCTTTTAACATCATTCCTGCTTCGGCCTTACACTCCGTCAAATCTTCTCGTCTTTTCACAATTTCTATAATTACGTCCGAAATGTTGCCGCATCCACCACTTAACTCGACGGCGGTCAACGATGCACACACCGAAGATAGCCCACACTGGCTTACTACGCCGGCCACAGATACTCTTGCATGGCTCTGACGTATGTTATGTTACACTGCCTAGCTAATATGCTGTGATAATTGATCTGGCTTCAAATAAACTTGATCAATTATCAGAAAAAAAAACTGGACGTAGGTAAGTATAATTTAACTTCAAGAAGGAGATGTCAACCATAGATCAAAATATTCGTCCTATTCCCATTGTAGAAGGTACTATCTGGAACTAAAGTAGATAACACAGTGAACGGTTGGTGCTGTAATATGGCCTTTAGGGCGCGTCGGTGTCAAGTTGTTAGGGTCTTCGATGCTCGTGTATGACTGCTCGAACTCTTCTGACGAAATTGTCCGAAATTATCTACAATTGAGGAAGTTACTCGTCTATAAGAAATTTCAGTTGCCACCTGTCACAGAAATTGCTGCGTAAGTGATAAGAAACAGTTTACAATTGATAACAATGCTTTGTGAGGAGTGTAAATAGAGCTCAGTGATGATTGTCTAGAGACGCCTATTGTGTCCTTGAACTCTGTCGACAGAGCTGACTTCATCACGTCCAGGCAAGACGTCCCGCGACGCCGCTCATTAATCATTCAGTAATCGGCGTCCTTCCCAGAAGAATGACTACACACTAAATCCAACACACCCGACATCATAATCAGTGCGGCATCAACACAGCCCCATCGCTGTACTCATCCATAACCGATATGTAAACAACGCACCTTACTACAGGCGCTTAAAATCCTTCAGTCCAAGCAATTTTGTGCGAATAATTTTCATGTACGACAAAGACAATTCAATCTTACGTTTCTGCAAAATGGACTGTGTTGAATGTAGACACAAATTTTTTTATTTTTTACTTATAGCTAATCGCTTCGTCGACGTCAAGGTCATTATAGGCGGAATGGGACAGGGGACAAGGAACGGGAAGGAATTTGCCCATGGCCCTTTGTAGGAAGCATCTCGGCATTCGCCTGGAGTGATTTGGGGAAATAATGAAAAACCCAAATCTGGTAGCCCGGACAGGGAATTCGAACCGCCATCCTCCCGAATGCGAGGCCAGAGCGTTAACCACTCACCCACCACGTTCGGTGACATGCTAATTAATGAGTCTAAAATGTGTCGAGCAAAGCTCATTTTCCTGGCGAGTGGCGTAGTTGGTATATATGGGAATTCATCAAATTTTCTGTATATAGAAATTAATAAAAACCTTCATAAACATATTGAAGGTATAAAATTAAGCATACCCCTATTAATTAATAAACTACGGCTACCTAAACGCTCAAATATTTAATTTGCTAAACAAAATAAACCAGAAGAACATAAACCACGACCAACCATTAAATATAAAGAACCCATTAAACCCCAATAATTTATATTTATTAAACCTACAATAACTAATGATATATGAGCAATAGAAGAATAAGCAATTAATAATTTTTAATCCACCTGACGTATACAAATTAAACTAAATATCAAACCCCCTATTACAAAAGCAGAATAACACAAAACACATTTTTGCAAGCTTATTATATTCCTTGGCAGATGATAGTACTCGCTACTGTCTGTTAGGTTGAATCGTCATTTATAACTCAAGTGGGGTTGAAAGGAGGACGAAAAACGTAAATTAAAATATAAGAAAACATATTTGCAAGTGTCGTCGGATAGTGTCGACCTACAGACATAGAAAGCTTTTAAATAATTGCCTGTTGTGGCACCCGAACTGTCATCAGCACTTACAAAGTAAGTAAATTTACTTCGCAACTATACAAATTGATTCAGTAAGAATGGTAAACATTGAAAGAGGCGGTTGTTTGAACAATATTGAGTAAAAAGTTCACATAAAGATGGGTCCAATTTCTATACGCTTAGGAGAAACATGTGCTGGAATATTATGCATTAAATAGGCCTCAGAAAATGAGAAAGATCATTAAGATATCTTTCTGAAGTACTTCATTCATACAGTACAAAAACACGCGAATATTTTACAAAAGTTTAAATTAAACGTTCCATAATCCGACCATCGATTTCAATAGACGTTGCAGCTCTCTTTTCAACAGTACTTCAAACATCAATAAAGTGCTTCAATTTGTGTACTGAAGTTGATGGTGCGATTTTCGAACATTTAATTTAAACTGTTGTAAATATGCGTGTGTTTTGCATGAATAAAGTATTTCAATAAGGTATTCGTGTGCTCCTGATCATTTTCTGAGGTTTATTTTATGCTGACGTTCCAGCACCTGTATCTCAAAAACGAATGAAAATTGGACACATGTTCATATGAACCTTTTACCGAATATTGCTCCACTTCCTCCAATATTTATCATTCCTCCAGAATCACCCTGTAGATACTTTTGAAGACTACTTGCCGTGTATATTAAGAGTCCAAATGCGTTTTTTTTTCATTGTTTTCAAAAATAATTGAAGAAATCCGCCAAGTGCAACTTATTCTCTTGCGCGAAAGGAATGTGTATCAAATTGAATTTATAAAAACATATTTTTTGTGAAAACTTTTATTTTAAAAAACTCAGTAACAAGTGCTTTTTAAATAGAGTTAATTATTCTTGAAAAATTAAATTACAAATGTTTCCATATAAATTAAGCACAAAAAATAATCGGTTGGTAAAAACCATAATGGTCGCAGGAAAAAAATTGATTTTTTTTTTCATCACATGTTACCGAGCGTGGTGGTGTAACGGATAGCGTTCTGGCCTCGCATTCGGGAGGACGGCGGTTCGAATCCCAGTCGGGGAATCCAAATTTGGGTTTTCCACCGTTTCCAAAATCACTCCAGGTAAATGCCGGGATGCTTCCTTAAAAAGGCCATGGCCGAATTCCTTCCCATTCCTTGCCCCCATCCTTTCCCGTCTCTAAAGACCTCGCTGTTGAGAGACTTATTGCTAACTTCATACCTGACAGTAATTTTCTTCAACCCCGCACTAAACCGTTTTTAATTACTTTTATACTTATTTTAACGTTAAATTCCTGTTTTGGTTCTTAAAACCAAAAATTGCGCGTAGTTAATAATTTATTACTTATTGGGCTCAACATTTAAATGACTGTGACAGACAAACAAGTGAATAGTTCGAGTTACGTCTTAACCCTAAAAATTAATGTGTTTAAATCACAGTTCGGCTGAGCCATGGTTTAATAACTCAATTCCCTGATTCACGTCACGGTCGCATTACTTCATTTCCATTTCACACAATTTTCTGGCAGCTCTAATGACCTTTTCGTCGACGAGCCGCCGTTACATAACAAAAAAGAAAAAAAAAATGTGAGAAGCTGAAATGAGAAGTTCAAAACTGAACCGGTTCGTAAGTTTTAAAATTAACAAAAGTCTAAAAACTCTTGAGAATTAATTGAATAATCCTACAGCATCCTTAATTTCGATAAGGTGTGGCAATTAAATCGCGCACTGTGATTTTTGTGTGTTCTATGTTGGCTAAGACTTTACCAATTTCCCATCTTTCCCTGAAAAAAAAGTATGCGTTAAACCGAGCGTGATGGGTGAGCTGTAAAGTTCTGGTCTCGAATCCAGATTTCAGTTTTTAATGATTTCACGGATTCATTCTAGGCGAATGCTAGGATGGTTGCTATAAAAAGACCATGGCAGAATTCCTTTCCAACGCACCTTTTCCTTTCCTTCTCCAATGACTTCGATGTCAATGAGGCGTAAAGGCATAAAATGAAAAAATCTCCGTTAAGAGAGGGGCAGTGCAGGCAAAACGCTGGCCAGTTAGTGTTGCATATTGAACTCTGTTGCGCGCTATTGACAGCAGGAATGTTTGTGCAGGCCACCCTCTGTCGTCGCTCGTTTTAGCACGCACACTTTATTGCATTTTGCGGGCCATTGTCAACATTGGGGAGGGCCATAAAAATCGCTGTGTCATTGCTGGTTTTACACGCGCCAGCTCGTGGAAATGCTGTCCGGAATGTATTGCACCGTTACGCAATGCCGAAAGCAAAAATTTAATAGCGGGCGGTAAATATTCTTTATGTGTGTCCACCTGTAATGTCGGATTCAGTATTAGGAAACTTGTGGAGTACAATGGATCTCTTTTTGTATATTCGTTGCCTTTTGTCTCTCTCTCTCTTTTCATTAATGTCCCGCTGTCCCGGAAATAATTTATTCGACTGGTCTCGGCTTTTAAGAATGTGTAGTAATCATTGTATGGGAGGTATGCTGGAGATGGATGGAAGGTATGTAGATGCTGGAGATGAAGACGAAAACATAACTTTCAGTGAACCCAACATAACTAATGGAACTGGTTGGCCTTAATTCTTTCACATTGTGTCTCGGCTGCGACTGTAGCTAAATTTTGTTTCCAATACGTTTATACCTTCAATCGTACAGAATCAGTACTCAAATCAGTCAGAAACTATATCTGGCTACCAAATTTTTCAAGAATTCTGTATTTTCGGCTATCTCGAAACAATTATGCGAACAAATGAACAGTTTCGAACACTTTTCTGCTTTATATATTTAAGTAACGCTTTACTGACTTCTGACTGCAACTAATTAATTTAAACAAAAAGTAATATTTCCTTAGTAAATAAACTCTTCATGATGTGTTACATTACTTTTTTCATGGGTGTTATTTAAAAGTTTTGCTGAAAAAATAAAAGTAATTACAATGGAATTATGGGTGTAATAGACTAAAATAGAATTTCTGAGCCTTTTTCACCCAGAGGAATAGTAAAATATCAAATACAGTTCAGCGGAGCACCAACTTATATTGGGCCAAATTTTTTACCTACCTACTATTTGTTATCGGCAAGTGCCGTGGTGTCTTAAAGTCATACACTTACAAACACTCTCTTAAAACAGTCGTTAGCTTAATCCTTAAACCGAGGGTGGTGGGTGAGCGGTTAACGTTCTGGCCTCGCATTCGGGAGAACGGCGGTTCGAATCCCTGTCCGGGCATCCAGATTAGGGTTTCCATGGTTTCCCCAAATCACTCCAGGCAAATGCCGGGATGCTTCCTTCAAAAATGCCATGGCCGAATTCCTTCTCATTCCTTGCCCCCATCCTTTCCCGTCTCTAAAAGACCTCGATGTTAAAAAGAGACGTAAAGCAGTTACAAAAAAAAAAAAAAAAAAAAAAAAAAAAAAAAAAAAAAAAAAAAACTTTTACAAGGTTTGGTTTTGTAGTCTTATGTTTATACTCTCTTATGGTCTTTTACAATACGAGTGGTGAATCTATTTTAGGTGAACAATTTTTATTATTTTTTATGATATCTTTGATTCAGTTAGAATACATTTTTAATATTCTACTTGCAAACCACAGGTTGGGTAAAACTGAATTAGGTTAAACTGTACTTATTTTTATTATTTGCTGCTGTACATTACCAACGAATCATCACTGCGAAAACTCCACAGGTTTTCTGAAATTTTAACATTCTCAGATATCTTTAAGCTTGAAAATCGCTTCAATTTAAAGGTTTAATTTTATCCCGGCAGGCAAAAGTTATTAGTAAATTTTGTTCGTGGTACCCTTGTAGTATTAAAAACTATGCACATTTTGTACTACCCCAAAATTAATATTTACTAGCCTTTTAATTTTTATCACAACAGGTCAGTTACACTCAAGAGCAAAATATCGGAGATCACAAATACCAATAATTCTGGTTTCAATCGAGAAAAGACCGAGCTGTGAAATTTTACTTATAGTTTTACGGGGTCATTAGAGGTGGCATGGGACGGGGGACAAGGAACTGGAAGGAAATCTGCCATGGCCTTTTGAAGGAAGCATCCCTGCATTCGTCTGGAATGATTTGAGGAAATCATGGAGAACCCAAATCTGGATGCCCGGACGGGGATTCGAACCGGCGTCCTCCCGAAAGCGAGGCCAGAGCGTTAACCGCTCACGCAACACGCTCGGTTTGCTGTGAAATTAAGCGAAGGATATCCGTTCATGTTAGTATAACAAGTGATAATGTTTTGTTTTCCAATTTTCGTTTTGCCTCTAGATTCGTCAGTTACGTGAGGATCTAATCAAACCATGTGAGTAAACTGAACGATAAATATCTGTTGAAGCAAAACGTTAGCTACCTCGCCAACGATATTCAGTAAATGTCCAAAAAAGAACGTGCAATTTTTTTTTAACTTTTTTTCCAACGAGCTTCTTATCATGTATTATCAGTAAGAAACCTGAGTTAAAATTTAGATTTGGTTTTGAAGCAGTAGTTAATCATATTTGATGTAATTCAAAAATTTTACAATTTGCTGGTTGTTTTCCATTTACTATTTAAATTATTGTTAATTGGTTGGATAACTGCTCAGATCTCTATTACTTTACTGGGATATAGAAAATATTATACAAACTGTATAAAACATAAAATCAAAAGGAATATTGCAGTGAAAGTGTAAGTCGCAAAGCTACTGTATGAACATGTAATTAATCGATCAATTGCAGAACTTAATGGGCCCTTCGTAATATATACTTTCGTATTAGAAATCTGTAAGCAGCTGCACTTGTCACTCCGTTTGTCCAGACTTCACGCAAAATTTGCGAAACCAATTTGGAAAAGGGTCCCACTGTTTGAAAGCTTAAAATTTGAGTCATATCTTAAGACTCTATGTGACCGGAGAAAAGAGAAAGAAACGGTAACTCGTTCGTGCCGAGAACAGATAGAACTCATAGATCACCCACCAAAGATCATGTGAGAACACACATTAACATTCCACCGTTATCATTCTATTAGCATTGTTTTTTGATTACTTAACTTTTGTTATTTATTTCTTAAGTATTCTGAAATATATTTCGTAAAAATAAACGGAAAACGTTAATAAAACCAAAACAAACAAAATTTACATTCCAAAAAGTGTGACGAAATTGTGTAATTTAATTTACGATGAAGATTAGTATGATAATATATTACAAAAATACGTGGGGTACCATACAGTAACCGGAATAGCATTTCCGTGGGTGGAGCATGTGTAGTTCGCGTTTCTGCCGCTAGGCGTTTATAGCGCTACTCATTGCCACTTCACTGCCGCCGGTGTCGTTGACCTAAATTGTTCTGTTAATCTGCAGTGATTGTTTTTGATAGCGCTGTTTTGTTATTGTTTCGTTTTTGATGATGGCAACTTTAACTGAACAACGTGCATCTATGAAATTTTGTTTTCAGCTCAGTAAAAATGCTGCTGAAACTGTTTTAATATTGAAAACAGTTTACAAAGATGACGCTATGGAAAAACTCAAGTGTACGAGTGCTTCGCTCGGTTTAAAAATGGCGACATTTCGGTTGTAACAAACTTCTTTCTGGACGTCCATCAACTGCCCTAATCGACGAAATCGTTGAAAAAATTCGAGAGCTTGTGCTCTCAGACCGTCGACAGACAATTGATCAACTGTCAGAGTGGTTTCTTGGAACTTGGTTCTGTGAACTCTAACCGAACGTTTGGGATTGAAAATGGTTGCTGCCAAGTTTTTTTCCTCGGACTCTTACTGACAATGAAAAACAACGTCGGGTTGAATCATCTCGCGCTTTGAAACAACAGCTTGAAATTGATCCAGATTTTCTGTCAAAGGTTATTACTGGTGACGACTCATGGTGCTATGGTGATGACCCAGAAACAATGCAACAGTCAAGTCAATGGAAGACGTCATTGTCACCCCGTCCAAAAAAATCCCGTCAAGTCAAATCAAACATCAAAACAATGCTCATTTGTTTTTTTGATGCCAAGGGCGTAGTTCATTCAGAGTTTGTTCTCCCACATCAGACCGTCAATCAAAACTTTTATTTGGAAGTTTTAAGGAGATTACGCAGCACTGTTCGTCAAAAAATACCCGATTTGTGGCATACAGAAGACTGGTTGTTCCACCACGACAATGCACCTGCACACACAGCTGTCTCTGTTAGGTAGTTTTTGGTTTAAAATGGTTCTGTTGCCCCACGCACCTTACTCGCCTACGCGCATGAAAAGGGGCCTTAAAGGATATCGATTTAACAACATTGAAGAGGTCAAGGAAAAAAAAAATTAGGAAGGAGCTCTCAGCCATTTCTAAAGAAAATGTTTCGAACAGTGGAAAGACCGGTGGGACAAATGTATTAGTTGTAATGGAGAGTATTTTGAGATGAATAAGGTTATTTTGTGAAAAAAATTTGAAAATATGTGGTTTTAAAAAATATTTCCGTTTTTTTTTTTTTTTGGGTGCTCCCCGTATATGCTTCGCTACTAGAACGGCAACAAAAGACAAACGTTTTGTTCAGCGCACCAAGGTTATAAA
>JARYHS010011408.1:285677394-285748024 GCA_031002005.1 Vandiemenella viatica | reverse complement strand
GTGTTGATCTCCTGTGAGCAGCCAGCCATCTGTGGGGCGTGAGAGCGAGGCGCAGGCAGCCCGATGGAAGGGAGATAAGAGAGACACCTCGTCAAAGCAGGAACGAGGCTCCTCGTGGCTCGGGAATGCCAGGATTGTGAACGCTGATCCGATCTGAGTAACCTCCGTCCCGCAAGTTACAACGCCACTTCAGCGCTGTATTAGCTGCAGAGAGAATATAATACACCATTGAAAACAAAAGTCTTACTGGGCACAAAATTATGTAAGTTGCTAAAAAGCACTCTCAAATTAGTTAGATACACTGTTCAAATACGAGCTTATAATTGCGAAAAACTTTTCGTTTTAATTTATTTATTTCCTTTCATTAACTTTTTCTGACTCTAAATATAAGGTTTTGTGAGTACCTAAATATATAATTATTTCACTTCACTATTTTTTATCGTCTGATGGCTATTATCATTCATTCTTTTTTTTGTTTAAATCAGTATAAAGATAACTTTTCCAAATAAGACATTATTTTTAATTGTATACTTCTTCCTCCCGTATGGTCATTCTTCTTAGACGATTCTTATTTTAACATGGACTTTGTCCAACAATAATCATCGGCCTTCGCTAATGCGTGATTTTCAATTAGAGTTTGTAAAATGTATTCACGTTGAATTTATAGCCTTTTTTACATTATTTATGATGTCAGCATTCAAATTAAGCGTCCACGCTGTGAATAAACATTTACTGCAACCAGTCAAGACACATACCCAGAAAATCTAGCGCAAGGTATATTCATCGCAAATAATAATAGCTGTATACCCACGTGGCACAACCAAATATGTTGTTTTCCTTTTATTACGCTCATCCGATAGGTTATTGTCATTATAAAACATAGGTGTTGCTGTTCACACTAACTATCATAGTATGTTCCTTGTATCATTGTTAGTGTAGAATTGCTTGAGAGCTTTAACGTTAAAGAGGATTTTTTTGTTTGTTTGTTTGTTTTGTTTTGTTTTTTTGATAGTCCATACAGCCGTAGTAAATACATATAACAGGTTCAACACAGAAGACTGTTGCAGTCTCGAGTAAAATATACCATATATACAAACAAAAATATATGAGTGATGTAGAAAGATAACTTCGCCATTCAGTCACTCTATTAACAGCTACCCGATCGCTACAAGTGTCATGCTAGGTATAGTTACAGGTGATGAGCTCTCACTATTGGCAAGTTTCAATGCTTATTTCAAAAAATTTCCAGTTATCGTCATTTATTCTAGTGATCTGCCGAATCGATCTCATACTTTCATTGTTGGTGGGCTCAAATTTTCATCTCTATGTGGACGATCCTAACTGTTACCTAATAGACGAGTAGATTCATTAGTTTTTCCTACTACTTTCTACATGACTTGGGCAATTTTATGGTATATACGTTGGTCATTGATATCCGTTGTTTGACGGTTTCGTGTCCACCACATGTCGGATTCTTTTAACGTAATTTATGAGGGAGAAATTGATTGGACCAAAAGTTGATAATTTATCTGTAAAGTGAGTGTGTATTCACAAATCTGTTTAAAAGGAAAACCGTTTACTTTCAGTGACAAGAAGATAAGCCATGTTCGTACTTACGGAGTAGTCTTGTGTAGTTTGCGAACAAACAAGTTCGGAGGAACGCTCCCAAAGACGAACTACGCAAACTAGTTCTCAGATTCTTATCTCCTTAGCTCGTTAGTTCGTTCGATTCTTTTCCGAAGACGGACTTTCGTTTTAGGTTATTTATTACGCTGTCATCATAAAGGAAACACTGAATAAACGGTTAAAAATCATTAATATTAATAACTTTTGCAGA
The DNA here is from genome assembly GCA_031002005.1 of Vandiemenella viatica. Lineage (NCBI taxonomy): Eukaryota > Metazoa > Arthropoda > Insecta > Orthoptera > Morabidae > Vandiemenella > Vandiemenella viatica. The sequence continues at coordinate 285,746,187 of JARYHS010011408.1, read as the reverse complement.
AGACTTAAACGGAAATTTAAACAGGAATATGAAACAAAACACGCTTTGATCCCACTAACAATTAAAATATAACCACCGATAACTACAACTACCAAAACAATCAGAAGATCGTGTGCAATTGAGGTAGCAAAGCGAGCGAACGATCTGTCTTTCTGGAATTGGCGAGCTAAGAGCTAACCAACTGAAAGAGCAACCTTGTTGCCTGAGGAGCTGCGAACTTAACTGAACGCTCCCTACTGCGAACTATTATGCGCAAGCCCAGTTGACAAGTAAGCACTTTTTGACATCTATTTAATTGTTTCGTCGATATGTTTTAATAATTATGTAGTTAGTTATATATTTCAGTTTATCCTCCTATTATTAAACGAAAAACATTAGGCAGGTAGTTAAAAATTTGTCTATTTTCAAGCAAATACACGCTAAGAATCTAAAAACTATAGTGTTACTAGAAAGTTGTTTAAAGAGAAAATATTTTATCACACTATTTGTGCGACCACAACCGACCAATGAATATAAAAATTATTCCTGGCCCGTTGTCCGTAATAACCCAGGCATTTGCAACACTGATAATTATACTAAAAGAAATTAAAAAAACCCTTACCATAGCAAACAAAAGAGCGCGTGCCATAGCGGAAGCAAAGCGGACGAACGATCTGTTTATCAGGAATTCGAACAGAGCGCTCCCAGTCCGTACTATTATGTGAAAGTATTTCGGAGAGAGTTGTGGGTTACTATTCCAGAGGCGAGTGGCTGCGAAGTGAGGGCGACGGGCAGGGTGCGGATGGCGCCCAGCTGTTGACGTCAAACAGGTGTCTGGGCGGCAGATGTGGTGGCCTAATGCTGGTCTCGCCGTGGTGATTAATGGGCCCGCGGCAGCTGGCTTCTTGGCCGTCACTTCCCGCCCCCAGCCTGCCCACGGTAATGTCCTCCGACACCGATAAGCTATTAGCGTCAGACGCTACCGTCGAGAACGCCATCCACTCCCTCCTGGAACGCGAGCTCACTCCGCTCACTATCTATATCTGCTTCAACAAACATTATTAATACAACATAAAAGTCTGCATTAGATCAGTAGATGATAAGACAACAGATATGTGCTGAGGTGTGATGCGAGAACTGGAGAAGAAACACTGACCTGTCAAGTTAGAAAGAAAATATTTGGCACTGTCTGATTTGTAATTTACATGGACAGAGTTGTTACTCGTGTCGCCAGAACCTTCAGCAAGGAATTAGATTCAAGAAATGAGTATTTCATTAAGAGTAAACTAGAGAAAGATATCAAAAGTCGAACCATACGAAGAGTGCCAAAAATACTGAAAAAAAATGCTTGTAGTCTGATCCGGGGAACTGCGAAAGATTTTTTATCTGAATCGCTCCTTAATCACAGAAATAAATGATTTTTGGGTTACAGTTGAGTATGTTTATCTTTTATTTTATTTTCATTTTACTTATTTGCACCTTGTCGACGTCGAGGTCATTGGAGGCGGGATGGGACTGGGGACAAGGAACTGGAAGGAATTCGGACATGGCCTTTTGAAGGAAGCATCCCGGCATTGTCCGGAGTGATTTGGGGAAACCATAGAAAACACAAATCAGGATGCCCGGACGGGGATTCAAACCCGCGTTCTCCCAAATGCGAGTCCAGAACGTTAACCGTTCACCCACCACGCTCCATACTAAACACTTAACCTGGTTGCTCATTTATAATGCAGTAGCCTGACTAGTGTTTATTATTATTATTAATTTTAATTGTGGTTGAGCTAGGAAACGTTTTCCACCCAGTTCCCGCATTCGGCTGCAATCGTCAGTGGCCCTTATTTCTTCTATGTGAAGTCAGTACATGTACATGGAACAAATCTTTATAAAAATTGTATCACTTGTGTCTTTATATTCCTTATATACTATATTGATTATTGTTTATACACAATCAAGTATAGATTGTCCAATAGATCTTAAGTCACTGTAAATATCCATAACGTAAGAATCAAGATAGTTACAACTTGAAAACCACACACAAGTTTTACCTTATATGGGATTCACAATATAGCCTTATTATACTCAATACCAGATTAAAATTGTATAACTGTTCAGTAAGCGTTCCCGGGCACATGTCCACATAACATATTTTCTTTGTTTGTGTTTGAGGAATGTTTCCTGAAAGTTTGGCCGTACCTTTTTGTAACACCCTGTATATACATATATATTTAAAAAAAAAAAAAAAAAAAAAAAAAACTACTGTAATCCGTGGTTCGAGTTTCACGCTGAGTTTCAGGCACGCTTCCTCAGCTTTTTTTGGACGAATTAAGCCACGCAGATGGGATTGCACGGCAATTAAAATCTCTGCCATTAAGGTCACAGGAGGTTCAGTTTTTGTAACTAAATTAAAATGCAAAACAATTAACTATGTGAGTCATCACCTGTTAAAACCAAATGGTGAGTGAGTTGAAGTCGCCCATATAGTAACTACATAGTATCAAATAATTATTATAGCTTCCTGATGGCTGAACGCAAAATATTGTAATATACACTGATAAGCCAAAATATTATGACGTTATCCCAAGAGAGATTAACTACTGTCTGATGACGTTGCGGATACATCACGCGGCAAGAAAAGTATATAAACCGAGCAGAGATGCATGGGAGTCATTCTAGCGAAGTTACGCTTAGCAAATGGGAAAATCAGCTGATATACGTGACTTCGACAAAGGGCAGATTGTTACGGCCCCGCGTATAGGAACGAGCATCTCGGTAATGACGAGGCTGATGGCTGCTCGCGTCCTACTGTTGTAGTGGACATTCATGGAAAGTGGTTGGAAGAGGGTGAAATCACGAGTAGGTGATAAGGCGGTAGACGCCCACACTTCATCACAGAACGTGGAGGTCGGAGGCTTGCTTGTTCTGTATAGTAGGATAGGTGGCGATCTGTGGCAGATCTGACGCCAGAGTACAATGCCGGTGCAGGCACAAGTGTTTCGGAGCACATCGGACACCGTACATTGTTGAACATGGAGATCCGCAGCAGGCCCAACGACATCTTCAGTTACAACAGCAGTGGTGACGACATCATAGTGATTGGAAAGTGGACAATTGGAAAGGAGTCACCTTGTAGGATGAATCACGTTTCTTGTTACTTCAGGCGATCGACTGCTCAAAACATGCACCGCGATACAGATGTAGGAATGTGGGGGCAGTATTATGTCATGAAGGACATTCACATGGGCTTCCATGGTAATGATTGAAGGCACCATGAAAGTTGTGTATTACATGAAAATTATTGCGGCCGACTTGCATCCCTTCATGTTTCATGTGTCCTCGACGGAAATAGTACCTTTCAGCAGGATAACTGTCCTTATAACAAGACCACAATCGTGCCTCAGTGGTTTGAGGAGCATGATAGTGAATTCACGCCGTTGACGTGTAAGCACTAAATTTACCTGATCTCAGCCTATAGAACACGTTTGGGAAGCTATCAGGTGCCAGATGCGCGCCAACCAACCCCCCACAAAGTGGTTCAGGATAAGAATATAGTCGACATTCGAACTTAGTCATAACATCAGTTCAAAAAGATTTCCTTAGATAGCATTTGCTATGCTGATTAAATTTTCAATTTTGGAAAAAAATTAGTCATTCACGATTTAAAAAATAAATTAAAAATTATAAAAAATGTATGTGTTAAAATCTATTTTTTTTGTTCACGGTCCTGTATCAAAGTAAAATCTTAAGCAATCGTAAGTACCTAACCAACTGAATATTACGACATAAAAATTTCCTTGCAACTTTAACTATAGAGGGGAAGTGGATTTCAGAAATAAAGGATAGTGGAAATTCGAATTAAAGTAATAATATCAATCATAGAAAATTGCTTTAGATAGAATTTCCTGTGCTGATAAAAAATTGTTATGTTTAATATTTAATAAAAATGAGTCCTTCACACTAAATAAAAAAAAAAAAAAAAATTAAATAAAAAATGTATGGGTAGAAATATATTTAAAAAAAAAAGAAGAAACGAAAACCAACCATATACCAAAGTTTTAAAGTCAAACCCTATGCAATTGTAAGTATCTATCGTACTCTATCGTAATTTTAAGGGTAATTAAATAACTTGTATGTAGACTTCTGGTGCCAGATACCTCTGGAAGCCTACCAAGAACTTGTATCACTGTATTGCTTTCCAAATATGGATCAACACGCTATTCATCAGATGGCCATAATGTTTTGGCCCATCGGTGTATCAGTAATCCATTTGTCAGTTTGCTTACAAGATAACTTTGGAGATTATAAAATTCTAAACTCTTCAGTCAATCTTTGAGAATGGTGACCTTCGAAATCATTATTTTATTACTTGAAGGTATATACAGATATGTGTCATTAAAAACCGAAAATTTCTATAAAAAAAAGAAGTTAATATTTGAGTTACTAAATCTTAAAATCAATATGCTTTCATATACAGCTACGCTGTGGCCCAATGCACTCCGGAAGTTAAATCAATTGCATACAAGTTACTACTGCGTCCTCACTTAGAATATTGTTGTTCTGTATGGGGCCCTCATTAGAGAAGGTCCAAAGAAGAGCCGCCCGATTCGTGACAGGTATATATAGTTGGAGGGAAAGCGTAAGTGAGAAGTTCATGGAGTTAGGTTGGGAAGACCTGGAACACCGAAGGCGTTGCTCCCGACAGAAGCTAATTGAAAAATTCGCCACTGACGTATTCCGGAATGACAGCAAAGAAATATTGCTGCCAGCAACATTCATATTTAGGAATGACCGCGAAAGTAACATAAGAAGCAAAATTCGTATTTAGGAATGACCGCGAAAATAACATAAGAGAAATCAGGGCCAGAACCGATTCATTGCTGTACTCATTTTTCCACGAGCGATTAGGGAATGGAATAGAAAGGATTTACCGGGAGAGTAAACTTAAAATCCGACAGGAGTAGCTCTCGATAAATCACTCCGGCCATCCTGATCTGGATTTCCGAGATCACTCTACGCGAATGCTGGGCCGGTTCCTCACAATAGCCCATGGGCGCCTCCTCCCATATCCCGTATATCCCTACCAAACTATTAACCTTTCAGATAGGTGCAATGCATCCTCCGCCAGACACTATTAGTGAATCGCTTAGTAATAATAATAATAATAAATAATAATGACTGAAACACAGTCCTGATGATTTAAGAGCAGTGACTCAGTGAACTACGTATATATAATATTTGTTCCTGTGCTACCTTGTTCTACAGCTATGACCTGGTTGAGAAACCAATTTGTCCCTCGTTACATCGTGTTCACTTGGTATATCACCCCACGCAGGAAGTACAACATCGTATAAAAGTCAAACCAAGTGTGCCGTGCGTTTGGTAACTGCCATCTTCAACGCTGCTCTTAAATAATTCGGCGTGTTTACCTCTGAGAGCACAAAGCGTTGTAATTGATGAAGGCGTGGTGCGTTATGAGGTATTTATTTTTTATCACACGTCGTATCCCTTGTGTCGCCGAGCTCACTTTGTTCGCTCTCACAAACAACGGGCTTCCTGTTGTCTTTATCCACAGCTGCGTCAGGTTCAGTCGCCGTGTAGAAACAACGGATTAAACTGAAATCTATTACACGTGTAGCATCAAGAAAAATTTGCATAGCAGATCACATCAATTGCAGAAAATACTGTTATTGCGATTATAATAATAACACTGTGCAAAGCATCACGCTAAGTTCTTGTTGGCAAACTCAATTATTATTATTTTTACATTTCCTTCTGTTTTAAGGAAAATTTCTACTTTCTTCCCACTCAAATAATCGTATGAATTTTTGCTTTGATGTAATATGAATATATTTAAATCGGGTCTATTCAGCATGTTTACAATAATGAATAATAAAACTGAAAGAACATGTAAATTAGCTAAAAAGTGGCAACAACACAACAGGATTCAAAGAACAAAATCGAAAGTCCTTTCTCACGAAAAACCAAACTATAATCTGATTAATTTATGTATAAATAACTTTGTATGCCACAAATAGAAGCAAAAAAGGCAGGCAAAAAAAAAATCCACCTGCAGGGTACCAAACGCCCTAATGATAATAGTCATACAGCCTACATCGTATATAACCATTTGTACCGGTCTACACTCAGCAAATTTAGGATTTTTATTATTCAGTTTCTACACACCTATCGAGAAGGACAAAATTAGTATCATATACCTGAGATGTCACATTCTCTTCATGTTCACATTCAAGTTCTTTCCTTGCGAACTTACAGGAATTAAACGAAATTTGGGGGTAAAAATATTAAGATAAAAAGCGCATTTCCTGCTCAGTTGCCAGATCACATAGAACAACAGATCGGAATCACATTAAAGCGTTCAAAGGGCAAAATCCCTATCAACGTTTGTTCGGAACTTTTTGCGAGCTGCTGTAGCACTCACACATACAGAATACGGTCCACTACGTATTCATATGTAGACAAAGATTAAAGTGGATATGCGTCATATTAAGGCCTGGATTGGATTTGTAGCAGTATAGGTATACTGTATATACTCACTTCGAATCAGTGCTTCTTGTTATACAATATTACAACACATGGAGCCAATCACTGATTGTGCGAGGGCTGTCAGTGTTAAATAAAACGAAAATGTAAGTCATAGAATTTTTCTGTAGTATGAAATGGATGTTTCACGAATAATATCATTTGTTAAAGCTGCCAGTGTACACGTGAAGAAAGGTGGACTGGTTTCGTATTTTAGAAATAATATCCTCCTTAAGAGATACTGAATATTGCACGCATATAAGAGCGTATTTTCATGAGTAGGTTAAATTGAGTCTACTGCTACGTAAGACGGAATGGTGGTCAGCCTCTGCACGTAAAATAAGTATAATAATGAAGCCTTACTCCTAACTTTACTGATCTGCGCTAAAGAATCCGATTACTCGTTATAGTACTCACTAAGAGACTATTAGTAGTTGCGGTTTACAATTCGTGACTCGGGAAGTTAAAGAATATAAGCGCAAAAGGAAAAAAAGTAACATTACCACATAAAACATTCTTCGTCCAAGTCTTTATTCCATGTAGCCGACTGGTCTTCTTCTTTTTTTTGAATGGGAATGAATTCATCCTTGGCCTTTTTGAAGGAAGCATCCCGGCATTCGCCCGGAGTGATTTGGAGAAACCATGGAAAACCCAAATCTGGATGGTTAGACGGGGATTCGAACTGGCGTCCTCCCGAATGCGAGGCCAGAGCGTTAACCACTCACCCACCACGCTCGTTACATCTCGTTCCGTCAGACAGAAAAACAGCACGTGTTCAGAAGTACTCAGTTTTTTTTATCACTTCCCAGAAGTTTTTATATCTTATTAAGGCTTATCCGATTCCGGGAGTAGACGGTGATCATGGAGGATGTACGCCTCTGTAACCACTAGCAAGGGAAGATGAAATTAGGTGGTTCCCGTCGCCTTCCCCAGTGTGTGTTTGTCTACATCTACATATATACTCTGCAATTCACAAAATTGTGGGTGGCAGAGGGTGCTCAGCACCAATGCTAATCTCTTTGTTGTGCATTCCAATCCCTAATGGTACGAGGGAAAAAAGAATTCATATAAGAATCATTGCGGCACCTTATTTCTCTAATCTTATCTATCCTGTCATTCCGGTTCAAATAGGTTGGTGGACGAAGTATTTCACTACACTCGTGAGTGAAAGTGGGAGTACGCATGTTTACAAATAAGTTTAAACGAAACGTGTGTCGTCTATCTACCAGAGACTCCCAGCCTAGTCTACTAATCAGTTCTGTGACGCTTTCATAAGGACTGTAGCAAGCGGTCACGAATCGAGCGGCTCTTCTCTGTACTTTATCTATACTTTCGATCAACCCCTTACGAAACGGATCCCAAATGGCACAACAATAGTCCAAATGTGGACGCACAAGAGATTTGTACGCTATCTCCTTTGTTTGTTCATTACAGTTTTTCAATATTCGACCTATGAATCGCAGCCTAGAATTAGCTCTACCTACCAACGAATTAATGTGTAAGTCCCATTTCATGTTCCTTTGTACTGTTACTCCCAAATATTTCATAGAATCGACCATATCAATAACTGAATTGTTTAACTCGTATTTCTGAACAATTGGATTCTTTTTGTTAGTTATGCTCATTATCTTGCACTTTTTCAATTTAGCGTAAGTTGCCACTCAGCGCACCATGGCAAAATAATATCCAGATCATGCTGAATTTCTAAGCAATCGGCCAAATTCCTTACTTCCCTATAAATAACCGCATCATCAGCAAACAATCTAAAAAGGCTTTTCACTTTGTCTCCGAGATCGTTTATAAAAATTAAAAAAAGAAGTGGTCCTATTACACTTCCTTGAGGTACCCCCGATGTAACATCTAGACTAGAAGAACTTTCTCCTTCAACGACGACATACTGCGACCGACCAGTTAGAAAATCCTTTATCCATTCACAAAGCTGATCCGATATACCGTACGTTCGTAGCTTCGCTAAAAGGCGGTTGTGTGGCACAGAGTCAAAGGCTTTCTGAAAATCTAAAAAAATGGCATCTACTTGTGAACCTGCATCAATAACTTTCATTACGTCGTGTTTCGCTGTGTTTCATATAATCTTTTCTTCCGTGTATGTGTTATTGTGGGTGTGGATGACTGTGATAATATGTGTGTTAAGTACACTGTATTGTTTGTGTGGTACGAAGTGAGAGGCGCTCACGACCCCGCCGTCGACGCGCCCTTAAGCCCTAATAACAACAACGAAATGAGAGATGAAGAACTGATAGAGTGAAACTTGATGTCGGCCCATTCAGACTTACTTTTCCGAAATACACCAAGGGGACGCCAGGCTTAATGTCCCCAGCCGATGACATATCACCATCAACAGCGCCGACAGCTTGCGGAGTGGTTTGGGGTTTCACCTATGACTTTGGCACACAATCTGATGACTAGGAATTGTGCACCATCACCTCTCCTAAGCTGCCAACCAAGACCTGATGGTGAAAATTTCTTCTACCATCAAGACTCCAATTATCTCTGGTGTACTCCCTCTCGTCACGATATAAATTAATTTTTGTTTGTATAAATTATCAATAACATATTATTAAAAATTCAAATTGCTGATATGAGGGATCAGGATGTTTCTTTCCACATTAACAACACCGTCGTACCTATTTGACATCAATATTCGTTTATTTCAAAATTATTCTTAATCAAATGTTATCAAAAATAGTATGGCCCAATTAAACAAACATCATTAAATCCAACAATGGATCATTATACATCAGTTCTCATCGGCGAGATTACCATTTAGCATAAGGCACTGACTCTGCTACCTGCAGTCGTCCAGCACGATGTTCCCATTTTATGCTCACCGTTGGAGACCCACGTCCCTTCGGATAACGACGTGGAACACAAGAGCAACCACACACCGCACCGGCGTTAGTCGCCGCACATCTCTTTCTGCAGGCCGGCCACGCACCCACCAAACAGCTCGCAATCCACTGTACCATCCCCACGGCGTCACCCTAGTGGCAAGCTGCGTTCCGTTACCGAGGACTACTCGGCCAAGACCACGTTCCGGTAAGCGTTAACTACCGTTAGCCTATTGTCCCCTTTGTCCCCTCTGTCTCTCCGTGCAGACCACGCGCCCACCTACAAGTAAATTTATTTCGATGTATTGTGGCAATACACTACACATCTGACCCCGTGTCAGCGCCGGACACAATCACATTGTCATAACTAACAGAGTCAACAGGGTGGAAACCAAAAGTTTAGATTTTTCAAAAGTCCAGTTTATCGATGTGGTGAGCAAAGGGAACTTGTTTCAGCGTCGTCACATCGCTTGATGATCTACTACGCTGTTGGCGAATTCCAGTGTCGAGACACTACCTACACATCTGTCCTCCTCTCCGCTGGATCTCTCCACCGAAGTGCGCAGACAGTAACAAGGGCCGCCACCCGTAAGACGACTCGGATTCTTCACACTGGATTTTCTTTCCTTTCCAGAGCTCCCAACCGGACCGGAGCCGCAAGACGAAGCACTGAGATTTACATTGTTGCATTCGTTTGCATCCGGGCTGACACGTGAATACTCTGCCGCTGGGTGGTCCACGCATTGTGTGCCGCACAATGAGACACTGTGCTACATAGGTCATGCCGGGTCGAAACAAGGCCCGGCTGCCTTATTTATAGAGCGCTCCGCCGTCTCGCTGCAGACACGTCCACAATTATGGGAAACAGCGGCGGTCATTTACATCTCCGCTGCAGCCAACAAGCACGGCGAGAAAGAGGATGAGTCAGCTTCTAGGACACCTAACACGAATACTGCTGTTTGGGGATCTGCGAATCTGATTCATCGTGGCTGTTGTTGCCAAAAAGTATTTCGCAGATCTTTTTCCGAAGGCAGGAAGAGTCTGCAAATACATCTTCCAGATGTCAGTTCTGTCCTGTGCCTATGGAGTTCAGTATGAGATATGATCTTTGCATTACCCGATCTCAAAACCAAAGTTGTTCCATTTTCCTAATGGTTATGGAACGAAGCCCTTCCATTAGCATTTATTTTTCCAAGATTTCTGCTGTTTTTGAGAGTCGCATCCAATTCACTGCAAGCTTGTTCGTCTTGTTACAGTTTCGATATTTCCTCATCAGCTGTCATCTTACAGGGTTGAGCATTCACAGACAATTAGATACCCTACTGACCATCTCCTGCTTCATACCGTTGCTCATTTCCCATTGTCGGTGAGTTAGATTTATGGGATATGCCTTACAATAAATTGTGGATTTAAGTGTCAGGTAGTGGTAAACAGATTCTACAAAGATCTATAAGAAGTAGTGGTCATTCCTGAAGATATCCAGAAACGGTATTGCCTTAAGAGGAAACTTCAAACACGTTGCAGTTTGTAATACAAGCCGAATCCAAGAACATTTAGGGAATGAAACAAGGAAGAACATGTAGTTCACATACGTCATGACAGTCTACTAATGTATGTCAATATAGAATTGTATTTAATTATTTGTAATAAATGTTGTGAATATCTAATATTAATGGTATTTTGGGAGCATCTTTGGCAGAAATAAAGTGAACCAGGCCCAGTAGGTATAGGAAAAGGTGATGGACAATAATGGAGACACACAAATATCAGATGGCTTAATGATACCGTAGCAACTAGAAAGAAACTGCAAGAGTTATTATACAATTACGTTGACTTTTAAGTGTGAAATGTGTGCATAGAAATTAATTATTGGTGCGCTCATCGAAGATGTTATGCACATGTAAAATCATGATGAGCTTATTCTAATATAGGTGTTTTTAAGTGTAACTTGGAAAGGTTAATAGTGGTCAAATAATTCCCGGGTCAATTAAAGAAAGAGAGCAAGAAGTAAGTCTAGGTAGAGTACATGTTTTCTTTCTGATGATAAGGAGGAAAGATATTTAGAATTATGACCGGCGGGCTAACCTTAAAAGTAATTTAAACCTAGAAGATGACACGGAATGTTCTCATCCTTGAAGGGAGGCAACTAGAGGAGACATAAAAATGTAAAAGCAACTTAATTTAGAATTGTTTAAGACACCTTCAACGAAGGTAAACGATCAGTAGTTATATACAACATTAATTATAAGGTCGTAAGTTCTGAGAAGATTATATGAACACCAAAAATATATGCAGGAATAATGGAGGAAAGTTAAACCAGCAAGAGGAAATATGAAAAAGGTAAAGTCAGTGGGTTTTCACAGCTTTCAAGCTGTATTCCCGGAGGATTAGCATTCTTATTTCCTGACCGTAGGCACTAGAGTGGACGTGCCGTGGTCGGTGATGCGGTCCGACCCTTTTCCTTTACCTTCCCGCTGAGTTTCCCTCACGATACTCATTGGTCAGCAGGCTACCATTCCTGACTTTCTGACTTTCAGCTTCAATGAAAGATTCTCGGCTTCGTCGGGGATCGAATCCCAGTCACTCTACCGCCTGGGTTATGCGGCCGCCCATCATAGAGGTATTCCATTGCAATTTGATTGTTCACTCATACAATCTTATTATATGGGAAATAACATTACAACTCAATCGTTCTTTTCAAATGAATCAAGTTGGAACGTTCTCATAAACTACTTAAAATCTGGAATACCAGTGAATCTTGATTTTCAGCCTCTGGTAATCGATATCACACTATACCCAAATTGTCCTTGTTTTATCGCTCGTTGAATCAGAAATACCGAGCGTGGCGGTGTAACGGTTAGCGTTCTCGCCTCGCATTCGGGAGGACGGCGGTTCGAATCCCCGTACGGGCAACCAGATTTGGGTTTTCCATTGTTTCCCAAATCACTCCAGGCAAAAGCCGGGATGCTTCCTTCAAAAGGCCATGGCCGAATTCCTTCCCATTCCTTGCCCCCCCATCCTTTCCCGTCTCTAAAGACCTCGATGTTGAGAGACGTAAAGCAGTTAAAAAAAATCAGTAATCGTCAATTCTATGAGAGTATTGGGAGCAGGGAAATAAAACGAATTCGCTCATAACGTTTTGGAGAATTTTGGGTGGATCCTCTATCGAAATCTTAGTTCTGTGCCTCTCGGGGTTAATATTAATGATGCTTCATAGGAGATCATGTTATGTAGCTTCCCTGCGATTCAAATCATTTCATACGTATATCCATAAATCCGGGCAAACCAATTAGTACAGAACTGCTGAGAAGTTAGCTTGGTAACATTTGGCACGAATCCACATGAGAGTCTTGTGGGTCGCGATTGCCAACAACAGTCAGGTCACGTAAAAATAAGCACTGTATCATTAGACGTGCATGTACAGTAGCTCAACACACAACTTAATATCGCATATACATTCCATGATTACATTAAACTGGGCGCGCGTTTTGGCAGAAGATCAGACTAATGGCGGAAGTGCTTACGTTTACTATCGATTCTTAGCAAACAAATAACCACCAGAAACTAAGACGTTTCCAACTGCGAATAGCTCAGACATAAATAAGTCTTTTTATGAAAATTTGAAAGTCAATAAAAAAAAAATATGTGTATGTGGTGGATTTGTTCCTTTAATAATTATACCGTCAGGTATTAAGAAAAACTTTTCTCAATTTCAAAGCACATATCTCTAAATTTCAGATTTTGGCAAAATCATTCGCGGATAATTTTGTAACTTACGTCAGTCCAAGAGCAATTGTTTTCTGTTGATAAAAATAGGTTAGTTACATATAATTACAAAAAATATCTCAAAGCAGTAACTTCAGTCAGAATGCGCTAAATATTTTCGTGCATTTCTGAATCTAAATCTGGAAATAGTAAGAAACTAGTAGAAATATTTACGTTTCATTACAAAATTTTAATAACTACAGAAGATAGATCCTGCAGGACACACAAAAATATCAGAACACGGAAGAATAGCATGTAAGAAAATAAGATAGAACAAAGGTGACATTCAGAGATTGAAAGAAACTTTGCATAGATTCACAAAGATGAAAGATATAACAGGAAACTCTAGAGAGTTGGGGGGAAAAAAATAGTCAAACACTGCTCTATAAGCTGCACATAAACGTGTTTTCTAGGAAGACTGGAACAAGCAAATTAGTACAGGAGAAGAAATCAGTATAAATGATTGAACTCTACTATCAGCAAATAGGTGTAGTAGATTTATTTTTACTAAAAAGATAGGATTATTAGAAATTTGTGATAGAAAGGGCGGATTTACAGTATTTCCTTCAGCAACAACAACACGTAAGAAATTATTGAACAGAATACAGCGAAAAGCCTCAGTTGTGGCCTAAGACGCTTATATAATGTGGGTGAAGGGGTTACAGCTTAATTTGTTGTGCCCAAACCTGACGTCTTAAGAGGAGTTCATGATATCTGACAATGTTGCTTGGCAGGGATGCGAACCGGGGACAATATGATCTCAACCTCACTTGTGCTGACATTTTGATAAGCTCTTACGAGCATTGTCAACTGAGATCAGGACATCGTTTCGCTATCGATTGGAAACCGATTGTCTGTGGAAAGTACTTGCTTCAACTGACGATGCCGGGAGACTGGGCCGGTCACTGTGTGTCGGACACGGCCGTTATTCGGTCACTTGGTGTCGCGAAAGGTGTGGGCGTGTGTGGGTGGGCGGGGCGAGCACACAATAGGCGGAGCTGTGCCGCCATGTGAGCTCAGCTGAGAGTGCCACGCGACACGTCCAGCTGTCAAACACAGCAAGGTCGCCACAGTCCTCTACCAATCTGTTCAGCCCGCGTCCCCCACTGTGCACAGTCTCAACTCAGCAACTACTCGTCCCTAGCTCAAGTCTACCCTCGGGCAACAATAATTTTGATGGAAAGCTTTATTACCTTGGTGCGCTGAACAAAACGTTTGTCTTTTGTTGCCGTTCTAGTAGCGAAACCGAGCGGGGCGGTGTAACGGTTAGCGTTCTCACCTCGCATTCGGGAGGACGGCGGTTCGAATCCCCGTCCGGGCATCCAGATTTGGGTTTTCCATGGTTTCCCCAAATCACTCCAGGCAAAAGCCGGGATGCTTCCTTCAAAAGGCCATGGCCCAATTCCTTCCCATTCCTTGCCCCAATCCTTGCCCCCCATCCTTTCCCGTCTCTAAAGACCTCGATGTTAAAAAGAGACGTAAAGCAGTTAAAAAAAAAACTAGTAGCGAAGCATATACGAGGGGGCACCCAAAAAAACGGAAATATTTTTTAAAGCCACATATTTTCAATTTTTTTTCACAAAATAACCTTATTTATATCAAAATACTCTCCATTACAACTAATACATTTGTCCCACCGGTCTTTCCACTGTTCGAAACATTTTGTTTAGTCATCTTTAGAAATGGCAGAGAGCTCCTTCCTATTTTTTTTTTTTCCTTGACCTCTTCAATGTTGTTAAATCGATATCCTTTAATGCCCCTTTTCATGCGCGTAGGCGAGTAAGGTGCGTGGGGAAACAGAACCATTTTAAACCAAAAACTACCTAACAGAGACAGCTGTGTGTGTAGGTGCATTGTAGTGGTGGAATAACCAGTCTTCTGTATGCCACAAATCGGGTATTTTTTGACGAACACTGTTGCGTAATTTCTTAAAACTTCCAAATAAAAGGTTTGATTGATGGTCTGATATGGGAGAACAAACTCTGAATGAAATACACCCTTGGAATCAAAAAAGCAAATACGCATTGTTTTGATGTTTGATTTGACTTGACGAGAGTTTTTTTTGGAAGGGGTGACATTGACATCTTCCATTGGCTTGACTGTTGCTTTGTTTCTGGGTCATCATCATAGCACCATGACTCCACACTAATAATGACCTTTGACAGACAATCTGGATCAATTTCAAGTTGTTGTTTCAAAGCGCGAGATGTTTCAATTCGACGTTGTTTTTCATTGTCAGTCATAGTCCGAGGAACAAACTTGGCAGCAACACTTTTCAATCCCAAACCTTCGGTTAAAATTCACTGAACCGAGGTCCAAGATAACCCAATATTCTCTGACAATTGATCAATTGTCTGTCGACGGTCTGAGAGCACAAGCTCTCGAATTTTTTCAACGATTTCGTCGATTAGGGCAGTTGATGGACGTCCAGAAAGAAGTTTGTTATCAACCGAAATGTCGCCATTTTTAAACCGAGCGAAGCGCTCGTACACTTGAGTTTTTCCATAGCGTCATCTTTGTAAGCTGTTTTCAATATTAAAACAGTTTCAGCAGCATTTTTACTGAGCTGAAAACAAAATTTCACAGGTCCTCGTTGTTCACCTAAAGTTGCCATCATCAAAAACGAAACAATAACAAAACAGCGCTAGCAAAAACAATCACTGCAGATTAACAGAACAATTTTGGTTGACGACACTGGCAACACTGAAGTGGAGATGAGTTGCGCTATAAATGCCTAGAGGCTGAAACGCGACCTACACAAGATCCATCCATGGCAATGCTATTCCGGTTATTGTTGGGTACCCCACATATTTTTGTAATATAGTATCATAGTAATCTTCATCGTAAATTAAATTATACAATTTCGTCACACTTTTTGGAATGTAAATTTTGTTTGTTTTGGTTTGATTAATGTTTTCCGTATATTTTTACGAAATATATTTCAGAACACTTAAGAAATAAATAACAAAAGTTAAGTAATCAAAAAACAATGCTAATAGAATGATAACGGTGGAATATTAATGTGTATTCTCACTTGATCTTTGGTGGGTGATCTATGAGTTCTATCTGTTCTCGGCACGAACGATTTACCGTTTATTTCTCTTTTCTCCGGTCACATAGAGTCTTAAGATATGACTCAGATTTTAAGCTTTCAAACAGTGGGACCCTTTTCCAAATTGGTTTCGCAAATTTTGCGTGAAGTCTGGACAAACGGAATGACAAGTGCAGCTGCTTACAGATTTCTAATATACGAAAGTATATATTACGAAGGGCCCATTAAGTTCTGCAATTGATCGATTAATTACATGTTCATACAGTAGCTTTGCGACTTACACTTTCGCTGCAATATTCCTTTTGATTTTATGTTGTATAATATTTTCTAAATCCCAGTGAAATAATAGAGATCTGAGCACTTATACAACCTATTAACAATAATTTAAATAGTAAATGCAAAACAACCAGCAAATTACACAATTTCTGAATTACATCAAATATGATTTAACTACTGCTTCAAAACCAAATCTAAATTTTAACTCAGGTTCCTTACTGATAATACGTGATAAGAAGCTCGTTGGAAATAAAAAGATAAAAAAGAATTGCACGTTCTATTTTGGACATTTACTGAATATCGTTTGCGAGGTAGCTAACGTTTTTCTTCAACAGATATTTTTCGTTCAATTCGCTCACATGGTTTGATTAGATCCTCACGTAACTGACGAATCTAGAGGTAAAACGAAAATTGGAAAACCAAACATTATCGCTTGTTATACAAACATGAACGGATTTCCTTTGCTTAATTTCACAGCAGACCGAGCGTGGTGGGTGAGCGGTTAACGTTCTGGACTCGTATTCGGGAGGACGCTGGTTCGAATCCCCGTCCGGGCATCCAGATTTGGGTTTTCCATGATTTCCTCAAATCATTCCAGTCGAATGCAGGGATGCTTTCTTCAAAAGGCCATGGCCAAATTCCTTCCCGTTCCTTGTCCCCAGTCCCATCCCGCCTCTAATGACCCCGACGTCGACGAGGCGTAAAGCCATAAGAAAAATTTCACAGCTGCAGTAATCGATATCTCGTTTTTTTTTTGGATTGAAACCAGAATTATTGGTATTTCTGATCTCCGATATTTTGCTCTTGAGTGAAATTGTAACTTACCTGCTGTCATAAAAGTTATAAATCTAGTAAATATTAATTTGGTGTAGTACAAAATGTGCATAGTTTTTAATACTACAAATAATGAAAATAAGTACAGTTTAACAAAATTCAGTGTTTCCCAACCTGCGGTTTGCAGGTAGAATATTAAAAATTTATTCTAACTGAATCAAACATACGATTAAAAAATTATTAAAAAATGTTCACCTAAAATAGATACAGCACACGTACCGTAAAACACCATAAGAGCGTATAACCATAAGACTATACAAAACCAAACCTTTTAAAAGCCATGAATATTTCAACCACAACGGGAAAATCTATTATTTTTTTAATATAAGTAGGGCCTATATGACTGCATTTTTATTGCTATAAAATAAGTTAGAATCAAAGGGAGCGACTTACCTTTAAGAATTAACTTTTGTTTACTTATGACTTCACGCCTCGTCGACGTCGAGGTCATTAGAGGCGGGAAAGGACTGGAGACGAGGAAAGGGCAGGAATTCTGCCATGGCCCTTTTTAAGGAAGCATCCCGGCATTCGCCTGGAGTGATTTGGGGAAACGACTGAAAACCAAAATCTGGATGCCCGGACGGGGATTCGAATCGCCGTCCTCCCGAATGAGAGGCCAGAACGCTAACCATTACACCACCACGCTCAGTTTAAGTATTAAGCTAACGACTGGTGTAAGGCAGTGTTTGTAAGTGTATGACTTTATGACACCGCGGTACTTGCCGATAACAAATAGTAGGTAGGTAAAAAAAATTTCCAAATATAAGTTGGTGGCCCGCTGAACTGCATTTAATATTTTACTATTCCTCTGCGTGAAAAAGTCTCAGAAGTTCTATTTTAGTCTATTAGACCCATAATTCCATTATAATTAATTTAATTTTTTTCAGCAAAATTTTTAAATAACACGCATGGAAAAAGTGATGTAACTCCACATGAAGAATTAATTTACTAAGGAAATATTACTTTTTGTTTAATTTGATTAAATTCATTAGTTGCAGTTAGAAGTCAGTAAAGCGTTACTTAAATACATAAAGCAGAAAAGTGTTCGAAACTGTTCATTTGTTCGCATAATTGTTTCGAGATAGCCGAAAATACAGAATTCTTGAAAAATTTGGTAGCCAGATATAGTTTCTGACTGATTTGAGTACTGATTCTGTACGATTTAGGGTATAAACGTATTGGAAACAAAATTTAGCTACAGTTGCAGCCGAGACACAATGTGAAAGAATTAAGGCCAACCAGTTTCATTAGTTATGTTGGGTTCACTGAAAGTTATGTTTTCGTCTTCATCTCCAGCATCTACATACCTTCCATCCATCTCCAGCATACCTCCCATACAATGATTACTACACATTCTTAAAAGCCGAGACCAGTCGAATAAATTATTTCCGGGACAGCGGGACATTAATGAAAAGAGAGAGAGACAAAAGGCAACGAATATACAAAAAGAGATCCATTGTACTCCACAAGTTTCCTAATACTGAATCCGACATTACAGGTGGACACACATAAAGAATATTTACCGCCCGCTATTAAATTTTTGCTTTCGGCATTGCGTAACGGTGCAATACATTCCGGACAGCATTTCCACGAGCTGGCGCGTGTAAAACCAGCAATGACACAGCGATTTTTATGGCCCTCCCCAATGTTGACAATGGCCCGCAAAATGCAATAAAGTGTGCGTGCTAAAACGACCGACGACAGAGGGTGGCCTGCACAAACATTCCTGCTGTCAATAGCGCGCAACAGAGTTCAATATGCAACACTAACTGCCTAGCGTTTTGCCTGCACTGCCCCTCTCTTAACGGAGATTTTTTCATTTTATGCCTTTACGCCTCATTGACATCGAAGTCATTGGAGAAGGAAAGGAAAAGGTGCGTTGGAAAGGAATTCTGCCATGGTCTTTTTATAGCAACCATCCTAGCATTCGCCTAGAATGAATCCGTGAAATCATTAAAAACTGAAATCTGGATTCGAGACCAGAACTTTACAGCTCACCCATCACGCTCGGTTTAACGCATACTTTTTTTTCAGGGAAAGATGGGAAATTGGTAAAGTCTTAGCCAACATAGAACACACAAAAATCACAGTGCGCGATTTAATTGCCACACCTTATCGAAATTAAGGATGCTGTAGGATTCTTCAATTAATTCTCAAGAGTTTTGTAGACTTTTGTTAATTTTAAAACTTACGAACCGGTTCAGTTTTGAACTTCTCATTTCAGCTTCTCACATGTTATTTTTTTTTTCTTTTTTTTTCTCTTAGTTATGTAACGGCGGCTCGTCGACGAAAAGGTCATTAGAGCTGCCAGAAAATTGTGTGAAATGGAAATGAAGTAATGCAACCGTGACGTGAATACAGGAATTGAGTTATTAAACCATGGCTCGCCGAACTGTGATTTAAACACACATTAATTTTTAGGATTGCACACCTGAATGAAAGACGTAACTCGAACTATTCACTTGTTTGTCTGTCACAGTCATTTAAATGTTGAGCCCAATAAGTAATAAATTATTAACTACGCTCAATTTTGGTTTTAAGACCAAAACCAGGAATTTAACGTTAAAATAAGAATAAAATAATTAAAAACGGTTTAGTGCGGGGTTGAAGAAAATTACTGTCAGGTATGAAGTTAGCAATAAGTCTCTCAACAGCGAGGTCTTTAGAGACGGGAAAGGATGGGGGCAAGGAATGGGAAGGAATTCGGCCATGGCCTTTTTAAGGAAGCATCCCGGCATTTACCTGGAGTGATTTTGGAAACGGTGGAAAACCCAAATCTGGATGCCCCGACTGGGATTCGAACCGCCGTCCTCCCGAATGCGAGGCCAGAACGCTATCCGTTACACCACCACGCTCGGTAACATGTGATGAAAAAAAAAAATTTTTTTTCCTGCGACCATTATGGTTTTTACCA
The DNA here is from genome assembly GCA_031002005.1 of Vandiemenella viatica. Classification (NCBI taxonomy): domain Eukaryota; kingdom Metazoa; phylum Arthropoda; class Insecta; order Orthoptera; family Morabidae; genus Vandiemenella; species Vandiemenella viatica. The sequence continues at coordinate 285,725,981 of JARYHS010011408.1, read as the reverse complement.
ACCGATTATTTTTTGTGCTTAATTTATATGTAAACCTCTGTAATTTAATTTTCCAAGGGGGAAAAAATAAGTTTTTTTCTTGAGACCATTATGGTTTTTTCTAACAGATTATTTTTTTGTGCTTAATTTATATGGAAACATTTGTAATTTAATTTTTCAAGAATAATTAATTCTATTTAAAAAGCACTTGTTACTGAGTTTTTTAAAATAAAAGTTTTCACAAAAAATATGTTTTTATAAATTCAATTTGATACACATTCCTTTCGCACGAGAGAATAAGTTGCACTTGGCGGATTTCTTAAATTATTTTTGAAAACAATGAAAAAAACGCATTTGGCCTCTTAATATACACGGCAGGTAGTTTCAAAAGTATCTACAGGGTGATTCTGGAGGAATGATAAATATTGGAGGAAGTGGTAGTATGAGCAATATTCAGTAAAAAGGTTCGTATGAACATGTGTCCAATTTTCATTCGTTTTTGAGATACAGGTGCTGGAGCGTCATGCATAAAATAAACCTCAGAAATTGATCAGGAGCACACGAATACCTTATTGAAATACTTTATTCATGCAAAAACACACTCATATTTACAACAGTTTAAATTAAATGTTCGAAAATCGCACCATCAATTTCAGTACACAAAAGCACTTTATTGATGTTTCAAGTAATGTTGAGAAGAGAGCTGCAACATCTATTCAAATCGATGGTCGGATTATGGAACGTTTAATTTAAATTTTTGGAAAATATGCGTGTGTTTTTGTATGAATGAAGTACTTCAGTAAGTTATCTTAATGCTCTTTGTCATTTTCTGAGGCCTATTTAATGCATAACATTCCAGCACATGTTTCTCCTAAGCGTATAGAAACTGGCCCATGTTTATGTGAACTTTTTACTCAATATTGTCCAAACAACCGCCTCTTTCAATGTTTACCATTCTTACTGAATCAATTTGTATAGTTGCGAAGAAGTGCTGATGACAGTTCGGGTGCCACAACAGGCAATTATTTAAAAGCTTTCTATGTCTGTAGGTCGACACTACCCGACGACACTTGCAAATATGTTTTCTTATATTTTCATTTCCGTTTTTCGTCCTCCTTTCAACACCACTTGAGTTATCAAGACCGATTCAACCTAACAGACAGTAGCGAGTACTATCATCTGCCAGGGAATATAATAAGCTTTGCAAAAATGTGTTTCGTGTTATTCTACTTTTGTAATAGGGGGTTGATATTTAGTTTAATTTGTATACGTCCGGTGGATTTAAAATTAGTAATTGCTTATTCTTCTATTGCTCATATGTCATTAGTTATTGTAGGTTTAATAAGTATAAATTATTGGGGTTTAATGGGTTCTTTATATTTAATGGTTGGTCATGGTTTATGTTATTCTGGTTTATTTTGTTTAGCAAATTCAATAGATGAGCGTTTAGGTAGCCGTAGTTTATTAATTAATAGGGGTATGCTTAATTTTATACCGTCAATATGTTTATGATGGTTTTTATTAAGTTTCTATATACAGAAAATTTGATGTTTTCCCATATCATATATACCAACTACGCCACTCGCCAGGAAAATGAGCTATGCTCGACCCATTTTAGACTCATTAATTAGCACGTCACCGAGCGTGGTGGGTGAGTGGTTAACGCTCTGGCCTCGCATTCGGGAGGATGGCGGTTCAAATTCACTGTCCGGGCATCCAGATTTGGGTTTTTCATTGTTTCCCAAAATCACTCCAGGCGAATGCCGAGATGCTTCCTACAAAGAGCCACGGCCAAATTCCTTCCCGTTCCTTTTCCCCTGTCCCATTCCGCCTATAATGACCTCGACGTCGACGAGGCAATTAGCTATAAGTAAAAAATAATTTTTTTTTGTCTACATTCAACACAGTCCATTTTGCAGAAACGTAAGATCGAATTGTCTTTGTCTTACATGAAAATTATTCGCACAAAATTGCTTACACTGAAGGATAACACATTTTAAGCGTCTGTAGTAACGTGCGTTGTTTACATATCGGTTATGGATGAGTACAGCGATGGGGCTGTGTTGATGCCGCACTGATTATGATGTCGGGTGTGTTGGATTTAGTGTGTAGTCATTCTTCTGGGAAGGACGCCGATTACTGAATGATTAATGAACGGCGTCGTGGGACGTCTTGCCTGGACGTGATGAAGTCAGCTCTGTCGACAGAGTTCAAGGACACACAAGGCGTCTCAACACAATCATCACTGAGCTCTGTTTACACTATACACAAAGCATTGTTATCAATTGTAAACTGTTTCTTATCACTTACGCAGCAATTTCTGTGACAGGTGGCAACTGAAATTTCTTATAGACGAGTAACTTCCTCAATTGTAGATAATTTCGGACAATTTCGTCAGAAGAGTTCGAGCAGTCATACACGAGCATCGAAGACCCTAACAACTTGACACCGACGGGCCTTAAAGGCCATATTACAGCACCAACCGTTCACCGTGTTATCTACTTTAGTTCCGGATAGTACCTTCTACAATGGGAGTAGGACGAATATTTTGATCTGTGGTTGACGTCTCTTTCTTGAAGTTAAATGTACTTAGGTACGTTCAAACAACTGAATGGAAAATTCTTTTCCCCAGCTTATAGTATCATTAGTGTTTGGCATCTAAAAAGATTGGATCAAACTTTGAAAAGTTAAGACGTTCACAACTACAAAAGTTTCTTCAGCAAAAGGAGATAAGATACCAGTCAGTATTTCACTAGATACTTATTTTTAAACGCTTAAAAATAAATGTTTACATATTTTAAATACAAATTCAACCATTAATGATATTTTTATGCTGATGGTCTTCATTTTACTGCCAGGTCTAGTATGTTCGTGTTCTATATGATAAAGAATTTGACCACGTTCGGAGAAAGTTTACGCTGGGTGCGAGACAATAATAATTATGTTATTAGGGATGAATATTTTTTTTTTTTACAGTTATCGCATTAGCATTCCGTTTAAGAATTTATTCCTCAGATGATTCGACATTAAACCGCAACAGAGATTTGAATATTTCTCTTATTACCTTAAGATTAAATATTTATAAAGTTATTTTTGTTCTAAATTTGACCTTAGAAAATTATAAGGTTTCTTCTGAATCTGCTTCTCATCGATATACTTCAGGTCAACAAAAATTTGCAGGTTCTTTAGTGTTCTTTCATGTTCAAGAAACTTGACAATTCACTTGAAATTAACAGCGGTATATTTTAACAAAATAGCTTCCTTGCCTTTAAAAAAAGAAGATAAAAAACTCACTGAATAATTTTTCTTTACTTCTTTAGATCGGTCAAGTTTATTTTTTAGATGAGGGTATAAATATAATGAACATAGAAATGATTCATTACAATTCGCTGCGTGCAAGATTTTTAAAAAATAATAATAATAAACAGTAGAATGAATTAAAAATACGTATATATTCATTTAAAAGATTGCCGTTAAAATATTCTAAATAATAAACTGACAAAAGTGATAGCGAAACGCGTTGTAGTAAAGCCGATAAAATACTTGGTTTTGTCTTGAAGCTCTTATCGTCAAATAAAGTAAATTAGGGAGAAGTGGCATGACTAAATGTTTAAGGTATGTTTTAAAATTTCGGTCAGTCTTGAATAACTTGGATGCGCTTCAGTGTGTCATTATTAATAGATTTTTATTACCTACTGAGAACTCTTATAGGAGTGGTTTGTTTATGGGGAGGAACCTGGAGGTGTAGGCCGATCACGTCATCTGATTGACCTCTGTAGCCAACAAGTGTGCGATGACACGGCAAATTCCAACAGCTCCGAGGCTCTTCCTCCAAACAAGCAACACGGTTCACAACGCATTAGGCCAGTCGTACGCTATCAACACAAAACACTGACATTGTGGAGTTCCTTGTCAATGTTCCTTCTTACCGATGGCAATAAATGAAATCCCTGGTGCAGGAACTGACCATGTACGCATTTGCATGCATCAAAATCAACGATTCCCTTGAAGATTTAGCACTACTAACAGAAGAAAGAGGCAAAAAGTTATTTTAACTATCAAATCAATAATAATAAAAGACTAAGCTTAGTCATTGTGTATCCGTGTCCGTACAACACCACCTAGAGCAGAAGGCCTGGCCTCTCAGTTTGTGACGTCACGCATTGCAGGTTTAAGCTATTCCGGCATAGGCGCATAACATTGGATGTGTTGTAATATACCCTCTCCCTGGAAACTTTCTCCAACCTCTGTCTTTCCTACGTAGAAGAAAGAATGGTTGCATCACTTTTATATGTTGGTCCGGAATTCTACACTGAATCTGTGCACATACTGACAAAAATCACTATTTTTGATCTGTAAACTATACTACAGAATCGCTATGCGCAACATTGATAAAATGTGTCATTGTTGTGTGCTTAAACACAATTTCCTTCCTTGTTTCCAACATGGCACACGACGAGATGGAACTATTTTCACGTGGCGCCGTATCATTTTGCGTCGTTGGTTATCGGTATCAATCAGTGCGGGCGGTACCTCGTGGGTGGCAGCACGTGTTCTTTTTGTGCGGCGAGCTGACTAAGTGGCTGGCATCGGGGCCTCGCTGCAAACAAAGTGCTGGCCGTCCAAAAAACGAGCCCCCGCGCAGCTTTTAATTAGTGCAGGATGGAAGTGGCTCGCTTCCCTAGCGCAGCGGGTAGCCTGCCCGGCGCATCTGAGACCAGTCCGATAGCGTCTCCAAACACTAACACCACTTCACAGAGAAATTCGACTTGCAATTACACGTTACAAACTTTAACAGCAATTCATAAACCCTGCCTACGGTGCGTAAGTGATTGCGCTTTAACGTCGCAGAAGAATACTGAACATTATGAGGTGTTTCAGGGACAAAGAAGAGTGCAAAAACCATATACTTTCATATAATCTTCGTTACAACTTGATGATCTCACAAATAGGTACGAACAATCACACACTTCGTATATATTATTTCTATTGGTTTTTTTTTTTTTTTTTTTTTTTTTTGCCACAAGCCCATTATTTCCTTTCATACATAACCGAAATCGATAAATGAGATATAATCTTAAAGTTTAAGGTATCCACTTTGGTCACTTCATATTTTAAGGAACTAATTTTTCCATATTCGACCCTTAAGGCCCATTCACACTAGCGGTCAACTCAGCTCACGATCCAGGGTAGCATTCACACTAGCAGTGGTGTAAAGAGATAAAGCAGATCTGCCATGACCAGACCTAACTGTGTCGAGAGCAGCCCAGGTCTTCGGGGAAGATATAGTCGCTTTAATGCCTTTTGATTGTCAAACAGGGAATGTCATTACAATCTAAATGCTTCTCTCCCGTTAAAATTGTTAGCTGTAATCTGTTTTGTAGTTTTAGGCATGGACTTATTGATTTAAGTCTCTGAAATTGGGTTTCAATGTCGTCGTGGATGGGGAAATCCAAGTTAAGACAGATCTTATTATATTGGGCAATTAGGCGATTGCGTCGTCTTATCGTAGGCGGTTCGATGTTACTCAAAACGGGTAGCCAGTACAGTGGAGTGGACTTGATACATCCATTAATTATCCGCATTGTCTGGTTGAAAACTATTTCTATCTTTTTGGTGTGGGTGCTATTCATCCAGACACGCGAGCAGTACTCAGCTGCAGAATACACAAGGCTCAGTGCTGAGGTGCGAAGTGTGGAGGCGGATGCTCCCCAGGAGGTGCCAGTTAACACGATTTCTAACGATACTGTGTTGGAGTATCTGTGACAGGCAGAGGGTAATGCGACCGATGTCAGAGGCGAGAACACAGACAAGAAATGTAATGTTGGTTTCGAATGGTTGAATTTTTATTTGCTGAATAACAGCTTGGAGAAATACTGTTGAATACTGGCCACGAGGAATTGTAATGTATTATGTAGAAATGTGTTGAGATGTACAATTAATTAAATCTGAGACTGTAAAATAAATGAATTTTCTAAAGTGAACATCGAAGTAAATAGTACTGATTAAAAGGCCGTCGAATCAATGTAAATAGAAAAAGGTATATTTGTTACTGGTGACTGAATAATATTTCTTAAAATTTAAGGACTAAGCTACATTTGACGTCTTCTCAGATACAATAAAGGAAACAGAATGTACTCCTTCTGCTAGAAGAAGTAGTCAAAAGGTAATAAAAGATCGTATTATATTGGTAACGAGACACAATTTAAAGGACAAATTTGTGTGTGGACAGAGTCTTTCGTAAGATTATGCCATTACTGATGAATGAAAATGGGGAATTGACCGAAACTAGCGTAGGGAAAGTAGAAATTTTGAATAATATATTTTTAAAAACTTTCACGACAGAAAACTCACAAGAGATTCCAACAAAATTATGAATGATCTCGTTCTTGATGTCGAGGGAAAACTAAACTGGTTATGAATGTAAAAACCAATAAGGCTCCCGGACCAGACGGTATTCCTACAAGATTCTACTCTAGGTACGCAAAGGAAATTGCACCGTATTTGATGATATTACGAGATATACCACCTTCTTGGATCAATGAAAAATACCAGCCGAATGGAAGACCGCCATCGTAAGTCCAGTGTTTAAAAATGGGAATGTTAATGATCCTCAAAATTATAGGCCGATCTCGTTAACCTGAATGTTTTGCAGGATTTTAGAACACATCATCTATTCAAATGTCATGCGGTTTTTGGATGAAGGAGTGCTTTTAAACCCAAACCAAAACTTGCAAGAGATCCGTGATACCACCTTTATTTTGATTTGCGAAATCAAATTGTAAAAATACTAAACAAATCCGACAGTAAGGGAGTCTTGAGCTGTTCTATTTAAAGACTAGACAAAAAGACAAAATTAGAATTTCATGAACATAATTACGAAATTTATCATTGTTATTCAAATCTGTAGTTAAATATGATGTGAATGTTTCAAATTTCTGCATAAATATATTAAATGAAAGGTATTAATCAAATAGACTTGTAAAAGAAAGATAATTTTATTGGAAGCTTAAAAAACAGGCACCCACTTATATCGTGGAAAATGATCCCTCACCTGCAGGCATATTGAATCTAATCTGAAGTAGATTTTTTTTTTTTTTTATTGTATTTACGTCTCTCAACAGCGAGGTCTTTAGAGACGGGAAAGGATGGGGGGGCAAGGATGGGGGGCAAGGATGGGGGCAAGGAATGGGAAGGAATTCGGCCATGGCCTTTTGAAGGAAGCATCCCGGCATTTGCCTGGAGTGATTTGGGAAACCATGGAAAACCCAAATCTGGATGCCCGGACGGGGATCGAACCGCCGTCCTCCCGAATGCGAGGCGAGAACGCTATCCGTTACACCGCCCCGCTCGGTCCTGAAGTAGAACAAACCACGAAAGAGGAGTCAAATATCCAAACACATTTAAATTTGAACAACGAAATTTTACACAGTGATAAAAAGTATTGTGCATTATTGTATGTGAAATAATTAATATTTACTGACTTCAGGAAATGATTAAACCCTCGAAAATGCTTTGTTGTTGGAATTGTATTTTGGAAGGATAGTGTCGCCCTCTGCTGCTTTCTCTCCTCTTTCTCTTTCTCTGTCCCTCACACATTCGGCTTACATTTTCTAGAAACTGCAATTAACGATGATGAGTATCGATGTATTGATAACTTTTGTAGTAATTAAAATTACATTTGAAAATAAAAAACAATATTTTTACTCAACTGAATGTTTTTGGTATCTGACAAAGATTTTACACAAAATCTAAGAAAAAATTAGTTGCATGTATTTATATCTGTTTTGTGTGTTTGTGTGTTTTTGTATGTGTTTGTGTGTATGAAAGGAAGGGAGAGAAAGTGGAAGAGCAAATGAAAACGATACAGAGGGAGAATTATTAAGTGTAAGTGTTTGTGTGTGTATGAGAGCGAGAGAAAAATAGAGAGAGAACATGACAGAGAAAATGAGAGTTAATAGATGTATGTATGTTCCAATAGAGAAAAGGGGGGAAAGAGCAAGAAATGGAGAGAGGGAGCGAACTAATAACCGAGTGTGTGATGGTGTGTGTATTGGTTTGTGTGATGATAGATGGATATGTGTGCCTGTTTGTGTGTTTGTAATTTTCTGTATGTCTTTGTATATGTGTGTGTGTGAGAGAAGTGAAACCGAAAGGGAGAAATCTAATAAAAGAGTTTGTGTATGTGTGAGAGTGAGAAAAAGAGAGAACAAGAGAGAGCAAGTGAAAACGAGACGCAGAAAGTTAACAAATACGAGTGTGTGTTTGTGTGTGTGTATGTGGGAGAGAGGGAACTAATAAGTGTGTTTGTGTGTATCTGCGAGTATGTACCTGTTTATGGGTTTGTGTGTGTGTGAGAGAGGGGGCTATAGCAAGTAGGAAAGAGCAAATAAGTGCGTTAACTCATTTGAGACAGCACACAAAAATAATCCAAACGCACGTCTTAACATAAAATGATCATTCCTTCTGTTCCAACAATACAATTTAGTAAGTGAAGAGAGAGAACGAATGCCAACAACTACTTAAGATGTCAAACTGATAATCAGTAATCAATAGTAATTCTAGGTAACTGTTCCTTTTTTTTACTTATGGTTTACTCCTTGTCGATGTCATTAGAGGCGGGATGGGAGTGTGGGCAAGGTACTGGAAGGAATTCGGTCATCGCATTTGAAGGAAGCATCCCGGCATTCGCCTGGAGTGATTTGGAAAAGTATAGAAAACCGAAATCTGGATGCTTGGACGGGTATTCGAACAAGCATCCTCCCGAATGCGAGGCCAGAACGTTAACCACTCACCCAATAAGTTCCTTTACTAAAGACTATTATTATTCTGCGGCATTGGTTTACACGTTGGTTAAAAAAAATGCGTATGAGATTATGTGTGCTGTCAGTTTCTATCTTCCCTGTTTTGATCCTAACCAGTAAAGGTATCATCCTCCCAGCATTTTTCTTGCTGTTCGGCTGGGTTAGGTTTTCTACATCTACATCTATACTCTGCAATTCACAAATATTGTGGGTGGCAGAGGGTGCTAAACACCAATCCTAATTCTGTGCATTCCAATCTCGAACAGAACGAGTAAAGAAAGAACACATAAAAGCATCAGTACGGCATATTATTTCTCTAATCTTATCCCTCCTGTCATTCCGACCTAAATAGGTTAGAGGAAGAAGTATTTCATTGCACTCATAAATGAAAGAATTTCGCATATTCTCCAATAAAGTCTAACGAAAACGACGTCGTCTGTCTGCCAAACAATCCCAGCCCAAACTAAGTATCAATTCTGTGACACTTTCGTAAGGATTGTAACTAGCAGTCACGAATCGAGCGGCTCACTTCTGTACTTTCTCAGACGTCTCAATCAAGCCTGTTCTTCCAAAAGTATATGATCACCATCCGATGAAAGAATCACAACAAAATCTGTCGTATACCCACTCTCCATACCCTCTGCGCATAGACAGTTACAAATTCTGCGTTAGCTCTCATATTCAACTAGCCAAGTCCAGAATAGCGGAAATTTCGAATATCACGGGCTATCGAACCAGGTAATCCCGTGGCAGATGACGGACTCAATCATGGCAGTTTTTATTTATTTGTTTATTTATTGGCCGTTAACGTTTTGGTCATACAGCAATACCTAGTAAAACTGTACTCTTCTAAACTTTTAGGTTATTATTTCTGATAGGAGTAAGCGATATATAACAACATTTTCAGTGGCCAGTAAATGTTTCATGTTGATTGGTGATTGGATGCTCTTTTGTGAAAGTGTTTATATGAAGTTTGTGCTGTTGTTCCAGTATTTATTGCAGCCGAAGAACATGTGATTAATGTCGCATTCTACACCTTCTTCTCAACCACACAGTGAAGATTCAACTGCTTTAATTCTGTATAGATGCGAGGGAAAGACGCCATGGTTGAGTTTTAATCTAGCTATTGTAGTTATTAGTCCTCTTGATGGAGCGCCTTTGTGATGCCACTGGGATGTTGTGTTGGTATCTGGGAGTGGGTGCAAGCGTAGTGGCGACCTCTAAGTTATGATGTTTCTAACCATTCTCTATCCCACATATCCCTGCAGTTTTTCTTAAAGAAGTGTGTGATATCTAGAACTGGTACTTTTTTCCTCTTCCTCCCCGCTTCTCATAGTACTCTTTGCTATGCAGTCTGCCTCTTCGTTTCCTGGTAGGCTCACATATGCTTTTATCGATACAAATATAACTTCCTTGGTGATTTGATTGAAAGTCTGTATGATCTTAATATTCAAAAAAATCATTTCGATTGTTATTTTTGAAAGATGTTTTTGCAGGGATGATTTGGAGTCCGTTATTATTGGAATGGTCCTTTTGGGCGACCGTAATCCATATTCCAGCGTTTTTGAGATGGTCAGCATTGTCGCTGTATAATTTGAGGCTTCCTCTCGAAGCTAATACATTCTCGAAACCTTTTCCTTAGGAATATTATAGGCACAGCTTCCTTCCCTGCCTGCCTTAGTCACATCCGTATAGATTTGAGTAGCCTGAGGCCATTGTGCCAGATATGTCATCACTAATTTGTTTGTTAATTTTAGCGTTTTCACCGAATGTTGCGTTAAAACGTACTGAAAGGTTCACAGTAATTGTCTCATAATTTCCTTCGAAGTAAGGTAGTTTGCTGGTTGAATTCACATATTTCTGGTATTGCTTCATTTTCTGGAAGGCGGTTGCGTATATGGGTGGTTTTTTGTGTCTATGGTAGTTACTCTATCTAGTGGCTCACGCGCATAACTGCTAAAAATGATACTGACGCTAAATCTGGACCAGCAAATACACAAATCACATTTCGTAAAATGTGAAGACTTGAAGAAGTGCCTTTGTATAGTTCGAAGATTCCAACAACAGGTGTCAATAAACCTCAGTCCGACGGCAGGAAAACATTTGTCCAGGTTCCTCCAGTAGGCAACTAAATATCCGATTAAGTTTAGATCCGGGACGCGGAATTCAGCAGTACTCGGTTTTTCGCCGCCCGACGTCCGGCGACACCTCTTCACTCGCTTGGGCCGGTAGCGCGAGGCACCTTGCTTCCGGGGCGATATGCCGCCTCGGACGCATAACTCCGCGAGCAGCGCGGAGCAACAACAAACCAGAGGCCGCCATTCGTATCCTGTTGTCCGCCGGGCCTCTCTGTAAACGGCGCCGGCTTGGAAACATCGGACACCGCAGCTCAAATAAATACCTAAGACAAATAAATACTTTTGATACAAACGAGACACTTTAAAATACACTGTGAACAGAATTATGGGTTTACGGCTGCCCGTGGGAGAGGGTTTACACAATACGGCGAGCCCCTTCGCGTCTGATCAGTGTTTCCACGCGCGCCGCGCTGTTTGTATATTTTCAGTGTCACCCGCGCGCTCCGCGCAGCCGTATTGCTTTCAGCGGCGGCGTTCGAATAAATTAGCCGAGCGTGTGTACCAAGCCCACTGCTCGACGTCTTCACCGTACGCGACCACAAACCATAATAACAGTTCAACAGACAGCTATTATGGCCCAGCGGAGTAGTCTGCTGCAGTTTGTTCCTTCGAATCCTGGAACCATACACGAGGGAGCCCCCAAAAAAAAGGAATTATTTTTTGAAAGTTGTATATTTTCAAATATTTTTACAAAACAATATTAATCCCTTCAAAATAATCCCCATTAGAACTAATACATTTGTCCAAAACCATTTAATGTAAAATGAAATAATAATATAATATTTATATTTTTGTTAGAGCCGGCAGAATATTGAGGTCAAAGAATGGGAAGGTACTCGGCCGTATCCTATTTGGAGTGATTTCGATAAATCATGTCAAATTGAATTCTGGATGGTTGAACCAAGGATCGAACCAGCCTCCTTCCGAGTGCCAGCTCTGATTGATAACTACTGATGCGCTAGTCTCGACTAAATACTCCACCTGCCTGGATGGTCTTGTAGTGAAACTAAATTTTTGAGGAAATAACAAAAATTATGTCTTTAAAGGATTGTAATAAGCCTTCTTTTATCCTTTTCTTTCCAGTTTCCCGTTTGTAAGGTTATTCGCTGATGTGACACATTGCGCATTTTTGTGAGATATCGTAGCTGCTTGCTAGATGCTGCGCAAGCGATGCGATATCTCTACGAACTGTGTTAACTATTTTCTGCGATATAAGTGTTTTTTTTTTTTGTTTTTTTTTTTTTTTTTTTTTTTTTTTTTTTTTTTTAACTAAGCATGGAATTGTTCAGAAGGAACTCTAAGATCAGACCAGGATTTTTCAATAAATAGGCTATATTATATAATCATTCCGTGTGTTCATAATGATCTGTGACAGGGTTTTCTATTGGCTGCGCATTCCGCCTCTGTCGTTGCCGCCTTAACCCAACCCGGCAATCCTACCGGGTACAGGGGACCTACAGTTTAATATGGAATCCGAACCACCGAAGCGTTCTGTTTTACTTCACATTACGCAGCAAGCTGTGCCAGAGGTGACGTTTGGGGTTAAGCACCTTTGATGATCCCCGCCGAGACACGGATTCGAACCGGGGACCTTACGTTCTGCAGTCAGACACCTTATCCACTGAGCTACCAGACGCCGGGATGCTTCCTTCAAAAGGCCATGGCCGAATTCCTTCCCATTCCTTGCCCCCATCCTTTGCCGTCTCTAAAGACCACGTTGTTAAAAAGGGACGTTAAACTGTTACAAAAACAAAAAAAAAAAAAAAAAAAAAAAAAAAAAAAAAGCTACCAGACCGCTTGTAAAGAGACTAAAAACCGTAGTCGGATCGAGTATAATGTGAGGCTAGAGATTTGAAGTTAGAACAGTTGAACCTCTCTGATATAGTGGTGTTTTAAGGCTCACGGCCAAATTTCCGGGTAGATAGTTTTCATTACGTAACAGACAGCATTAGCAATAATGTCTTTAAAACGAACAAGGAGGAGCAAAACACTTATTGCTCTATTGATTCTATCAGTGCATATATTTCAATGTGTACATGGTTGCCGCACAGTATAAAGAACACAGCAGGGATACAAAAATTAAATTAGAAATTTTCTTTCCCTGAGTGGAATTGAAATAGGCACCTTACAATGTCAACCCAGTGCAATACGCCTATTCTGAAAGGGGCCACTACTACCCTTCTGCATTTCAAATGTCTTTTTAAACTATTAGGGGTATTTTACTAGTTTTGTGACCAAAAAAAAAAAAAAAAAATCTCACCAGTAGAGTGGTCCAACTGACCGTCAGTGACTGACTGTTACGAAACTTACTTGTTGAAACTAGAGCAGAGTCGAGGAACAGCAGTAACGAGTATCTCCCATCCAACATGACTCTCTCCAAAACACACATCCATCAAGATTTTAAGCTAGCTATATCTGTAACAGACAGACAACTTATAAAACTAGTAATAAAAATAATAAGTAGTTGTTACTACCGAACCACAATAATGTAGAAAATTTTAACACATATTCCTAATCTGTGAAAATAATACATTTAACTTTTTCAGTCGTTATAAAATAATATTAAACAAATACAGGTAAGCCAATACGTCGGAACCTAAAAATATTGTTCTATCGGTATGAAATTTAGTACACACATTCCTTAGGCGATAATATTTGATTTAAAGTGTATAACGTAAGCTTCGAATATGTAGAAATGAGGAAAAATCACTCGAAATATTGGTAGATGCATACATGTTATTACGCAAGAAATACACGTTAATTGCTATTGACATTTATTCCAAGTGTTTTTAAGTCTTCATTATTGAATAAAAACTGCTTTCCACGTGCAAATTGCAGATTCGTAATAAGCAGAAAATCTTGCAACATTTACAATTTCTCTGTGCGGGCTGACATATTGTTTTTCAGTGCTAAGATATATTGCATGGCAGCCTACCTTACAGGGAAAAACATGGCGTCTGCCATAACGAATGTTTGATATACGGCATTTATGTTGGTTTAATTTTTTGCTAATAGCAGTTGTGGTTAGGTTGAAATGCAGCCTGGACCAAGAATTAAGAGTAAGAAACACACAGAATAAATATCGACATGTAATAACGTGTATTTCTTGCGTAATAACATGTGTGCATCTACCAAAATTTTGAATGATTTTACATACATTACATTCTAAGCTTACGTTATACACTTTTAAACAAATATTATCACCTAAGGAATGTGTGTACCAAATTTCAGTCCGGTAGGACAATTTTTGTAGGTTCCGACGTATTGGCGTGTTACCGCCACCTGTAACATAACTTAGTCCACACCCTGAAGAAGGCATACTAGGCCATTGTGTCAGAGGTAGGACAGACAATTCGTTTCCTCTGGGAAGATTAACATGGAATCCAAGTCACGGAACGACCTGGCATAACTAATACGATCAAACACAATTCTTAAAAATTCCTGAGATCACCGGGATATTAACCCGAGACCGGAACAGCGTATTTCTTGAAAGCACTTGCCTTAACCACTTTTTTCTTCGTCTTCTTCTTTTTATTTTTGATTTGCCACATGTTTACTCGATGCTTCTCAGTTCTCCCAGACAGACTATAATTGCCGCTTTTGTTTGATGGTTGAAAAGTAAATTTTTACGAGAGAACACAGTCCCGAAGAACGGGCCGCATCTGCCGTCGCATAGCAACAGTCAGCCGATACACATTCCCAGCTTATTCTTAAATGCGGGCCCGGCAACAGCTGGGAACCTCAAAAAATTAGTTATTGACTCATTTAACGTTCCCCACCACGGAGATCTTCAGTAAAAGGCGAAAGATTTATTCGAGCTGAAGAGAAACCAGAGTCAACCACTGAGCTACCAGACCACTCAAGTATCACCTTATTTAATTAACATTAAAGATGCAGAAATACATTTTTTAAATACGGTCCTATAAAAATCTGTCTGAAACAAAACATTTTTGACATTTCGTCTCGTCGATGTCGTAGCTATTAGAGTCGTGAGAGGATGGGACAAGGATCGTTATGAAATAAGACCATGGCCTTTCGAAGGAACTATCCCGGCATTCGCTTGGAGTCTTTTCGAATACATGGCAAACGGAAATCTGGGTGGTCTTTCGAATGCGAGTCAAAGTGTTATCGCTCACCCAGCAATCTCCGTGAAAAATAAGGTAACAAAGACTACAAGAGAAGTTGACAAACAGTAGCTAAAGAATCTAAGAAATATTTAATCATATAATACGCTTATAGATTTTCGTCATCACAACTATTCGGTTTAAAAAATACGATCGTAAAACATGCTAATCCAACTAAATATACAGTTATATCGCTAAGCAGCTATGCTGGCTACTGGAAAGAATGACATTACTAGTCCATTCTTCTGTGTTTACTATGTTCTTGAATAATCTTAAACCACCAACCTATTTCATCAACTAAATATTATTACATAATATTTAACACTTTAGACGTTAGTACAAAGCCCGATTCCTTGTTAGGTGGTTCCAAATACCGTTTTTCCATTGATCACGTAAAATTTAAATTGGTATTTAACGTTCTGTCAACATCCTGAAGTTTCTTCATCTGTCTGCTAACAGTATGAACTTTGGGATCTCCTCTTTTGTTCTCGGCGACGGAGGAAATCGGCCTGTAGGATGGAGTCAAGATTCGAACCGCTTTCGTTCTACTTCTCCCGGTGCAGAAGGAGACGGTTCCATGCACTCGCCCATACATGTAAAGCCGAATAAAAAAAAAAAAATCCGAGCGAAATCAAGGGCCACAAAAGATAGCAGAAGAGGAGAACACAATTACAACTCGTGGAATATAGGATGCTATTTCCAGAAACAACTGCAGAGGAACAATGATGCTGGAAGTCTGGCTTTCACAACACCGGATTGACGGAAGATATCGTATGACAATGAGCAACATCAATCGTCGGAGGAACTTCAGTGTGCCCCAGGGGCCGTCTTCTGAGCGACAGCTGGGGCCGTCTTGGTATTCCAGGAGGTCAACTCTTGATGGCCTGGACGGCTGACTTCCAGGGGACTCTACCTTTGGAGCGCAATCTGCAACACCAAGAAAAAAATGAACATTAGTGGAACCGAAGTGCGGTTGTGACAATTGGTGGTGGTAATAATAGTAGTAGTAGTAGTAGTAATAGTAGTAGTAGTAATGTTAGTAGTAATATTAGGGACAATAGCAGTAGTTGTAGTGGCGTGGTAACCATTCTGTTTAATAACAGTAGAAGTACTAGAGATATTGGAACTTGAATCAAAATTTTCTTGCATTCATTGTTTATATGTGAATACGGTATATATGTATAACATATAAATATACATACGTGTAAAAGAAAGGATATAAGGGCCCATATTAGATACTAGGTGCTGGGCTATGTTGTATATGGAAAATAAACAATAATAAAATAAATAATAATAAGAATGTTAAGCCAAACACTTCCGCACACCTACCTCTCGTTTAAAGACTCACACAACTTGTTAAACTTTAGTGCTGTGCTTCATAGTTGACGAGATGTTAGGTCGTTGGAGTCGAGGAGTTGGAAGAAATGTTTACCGTTCAGAATTAGGCAAGCTTGGCAGTAAATGGTCATCAGACTGTATGCTGAAAGATAGTTTTAATCTCTAACTGTTTTGCAGTGCGTGTGAAAGCATGACGAATAGGAATTTCCAGTTTGCACAATTCCCTTGTGTGGCTCTTACCGGATGATCCAACAAATCTTCGGCACGACAATATCCTTAAATTCATTCAAATAGCGTCTTGATAGCTCTTACACGTATCCATGAATTTGTAAGTGGTTTTATCAAATATGATATGCATACTCATACGTACAATGTTTATAACTAAATCCAACTTATAATGACATATGACAAATCAGACTGCAACGTAGCTATCTAGAAATCAAGGATGTGGCCACTGAAGTATCGCGAACCCTTAAGTTTGTGAAGATTTAATCACCACACCTGTTTCAGTGACTGACTGGTGATACTATTCTATTAGGGTATGCTAACAAGACACACCTTTCACCTCGAACGGTCGGAACCGCACGAAAACACGTTTAGAAAAAAGAGCGATCATATACAAAATAGTGGTGTGTGTCATTTCCATGCAAAACGTTGCATTCTACCTCAAGTAACATCTGAATAGAAAGAAAAAAAATAACAAGATATCAGTATTTTAAGAAGGAAGTTATTCGTAATTCAATGACGTCAGTGTATCATTACATTTTCAATTACCAGTGCCAAAAGCTCTCTGCTTAAACTACTTAATACAGCGCAAAACATGCATATACAGCAGTACTACACACCTGATAGTGGGTATATCAGCCCTCAAATTGCAGATGCGGGATGTCGATGAAGTGGTTAAAACAAAGTGGAAGAGAACAATGAAACAATGAGGACACCTCACTAAAGCTACGTTATCACATCCCAAATAACTTTCACATTCACGCAGTCCAATATCAAAAGCCACACTAATTACATTTTCAAATGATGATGTTGGTATGTCAATGTCATAACCTGGCTTTTGCCAAGCATATTACAACATTGGTTTATACGTAGGTGTAGCAAATTGATTGTAAATCACAGAGTGAAGTTTAATGATGAAATAACGATCATATATCTTCACTTGTGCTTTGGCACATTGTAGTCTTATAGAATCAGTAATCCTTCTGATAACAGTGCATATATTGCCGAAAGAAGTAAACATCAAGGGGATAGCAATATTTTATGGTTTTTGGTGACAATATCTTCAGCATAACATCTTTGTTTGAAAAAGTTGGGTACGATCTGTATGACCTGACCAGGATTCACATAGCAATAGGCTCTTTTCATGTCTCTTTAATGGCGCTAGGACACAAGTGCGGAGTTCTGCATGGAAAGGACACACTCCTCTATTTTGTTTATGACCGCTTGTTACTCTAAACGTGTTTACGTGCGGGTTTCCGAGCGTTCGAGGTCAAAGGTGTCCCGTGCCAGTGCTGCAATCTGTCTACTAAACGTGTAACTTGTGTTGTATACGATAAATGTATTCTTCGTCTGTGAAATGTGTATGTTATGACGCGGAAGTTGGTAGATCATCCCAGCATCCAACTAGGTGATTACGGGAAACCGCCTTTCGTGGACCGGTATTTAAATTCGGATGCGATCGAAAGATTTACTAACC
The DNA here is from genome assembly GCA_031002005.1 of Vandiemenella viatica. Taxonomy (NCBI): domain Eukaryota; kingdom Metazoa; phylum Arthropoda; class Insecta; order Orthoptera; family Morabidae; genus Vandiemenella; species Vandiemenella viatica. The sequence goes on along the minus strand of JARYHS010011408.1, from coordinate 285,707,896 downwards.
TATCAACATTGCAATTTTTCAGAAATTAACTCCTATATTGGACGAACCGAGCATTGAGCTTATTCTAGCAGTGTAATACACAACACTTTAAACTAGCCTTCTTGAATTATCTTACTGCCACAAAATGACTTATCTAATAAATTATGTAAACACCAGAAAATTGCAAACTATTTTTAAACATAGTATCAAACACAAATATCCCACAAGCTCCAGTTACTTTTGCGATCTGAGAGTTCGGTTCCCAGATTCTATACGAAACTGAGTCAGTCAGTTTTTATTTAAATACATCATTATTATCTACAAGTTTTAGGAAATTTAATAACAGACGTGTCCCAGAATAATTGACTTCCCTTTGTAGTAGTGACAGTGATGTTTGTGTTTTGTACAAATTATTTTGTGTTTCTTTTATTGAAATTGAGTGCCTATTATTTTGGTCTAAACGGGATAAAATGTTCTACGAGAAAGCTCATGAGATAATATATAGGCCTTCTGAGAACTCATCGTAAGAATATTTAGCTTTAAAAAGAGTTGTCTGCAAGAGGTTCTTGGTTTTACGTTACATAGCATCCTAGTAGTTCTTTTCTGTGCAAGGTGTTTGTTCCCAACTCCCAACTACATGGCTGGTTGAGCCGATCTCTTAAGTCTGGTACGCACTAGATTACTAATTTAGTCGAGTACCGAGTAACTAAACGTGTCTGAACAACGAAAATTTAGTCGAACAGTTCAGCTAGTAGTTAAGTCAAGTCGATCCATTTTGTTCTATTATATCGGGCGAGTAGCGTCCTCCATCATGCCTCACTGCTTACTGGTTGATCGGCTGAACAAGACTGAACCTGTCGTCTAGTAGAGTTTGTTAGCTGCCGCAAAAATAACGTTTCGCCGGAGCAAAGGAACAATTTTAAAATTTGTTTCTAAATATGTAGAACAGGAATGTTTGAAGAATGTTAAGACCCCGTACTATAAAAACAAAGGAAGCAATCTGCATACATGGATTTGCAAAATACAGTGAACATACCTGGATTTGGTGAGAAGTAAATTAAATTGAAAATTAGAAACATCTGCTTAGTGCACGATAGAATATTTATTACAATTATTTTATTACAATAGCATCTAAATATGCAATAGGATCTTATTAATACTATTGTTATTAGAAGTACTACCTAACGCGATAAAAATCTATTTAGAATGATCTACTCGCAGAAGTTAAATAATAATAATAATAAAGGAGTCCAAAAGTTTGGGTGCAGGGACTGAAACATTTTGTTGTTGTTGTTGTCGTCATTGTTGTTAATGTTGTTGGGCTTAAGGGCGCGTCGACTACGGTGTCATTAGCGCCCAGAGACTGAAACAGTTTACATTCCTTCAGCAAAATGATTCAGTTTGCTGGATGCATCTCTACGAAACATTGCTTCAATTCCTTTAATGTTTCATAGATTCCATCACACTCTGATGAATTAGGAAATAGCTGATTATCCGTGTATAAATACGAGGTGTGAGTGTCCTTAAACTACATCCGGTGGCAATAAAGTAGAGAACTGCCTGTAATTGTAATTCCGGTATTGCATTTATTAAATAGGAATCTTCACGCTGAATTTGCGACTGCATTTTCACTAACACAAAAGTTACACAACTTTTAGACATTCACAAACAATTTTAGGGATCTTCTAACGCTAATTCCTTCAGAAGACAATTTTAGCTCCTAGTTCACCCCTTCTAATAAGCCATTTTCGTGCCCATTGCTTTTCTTTTATTTATCGGATAAATTCTTGAACCTTTTTTTTTAAAAAAAAAAATAACCAGTAATTTAAGCTTTATCAGCGCATTCACTTTATTGCTTCGCAGCCTGTTCATCTGGCAAAATACTACAAAACTTGTGTACTGTACTCGACCCTATTTTTTTTTTATTTATGTCTTTACGCCTAGACGACGTTGAGATCATTAGAGGCGGGATGGAACTGGGGACAAGGAAGGAATTCGGACATGGTCTTTTTGAAGGAAGCATCCCGGCATTCGCCTGGAGTGATTTGCGGAAACCATGGGAAACCCAAATCTAGATGCCCGTACGGGGGTTCGAACCACCGTCCTCCAGAAAAAATCCCACGAAACTTGTGTACTGTACTTGACCGTAGTGCGAACGATTTTTGAGCAGTAGCATTTTAGTTACTAAAATACTGGCCACTCGACTAAATTACTAGCCTTGTGCGAACCAGCCATTACTGTGCTAAATAATGGGCTCTCAGGTAGTGGTGTTTGAAGGAACTGTTAACAGAATTCAGATTGCATATAGTGTGAAGGCAAGTTCGAGTTGTGTCGGTGTTCCCTGGTGGCCGGGTTTGAGATATGGAGCTCGCGAGCGCTGTTAGCCGCTGATCATTAAGGAGGATCGCGCAGGCGAGGTGGCTGAGTGGAGGCGTTAATTGCTAATGCAAGGTGCAGCGGCTCCGGCACCTGCTCGCTTTATGGCGGCGCCCACTTAGCTGCTAAAATATGGACAAACCTGAGTGCCGGCGCGCCGCCGCGGCAATTAACTGATTAGTCCCGCGCTGCGTCGCCGTACTGTCTGATAGGAAGGAGGCGCCAGCAGGTGTCACACCACAGGCAGCCACAATAGTCAACTTGCTAGTACTGTCGAAACCTCTTGGTAATACTGTCAAATTAGGTGTAGCGTTGTTGATATCCACATTGAAGAGAAATATGGAAAAGATTCTAACGTGTTGTAGGATCGTAAATTTTCACGGCGTTGAATATTAATATATTTTTCTCGGGCTTCCAGTGTGCAAGAAGGTCACACTTTTGAGTTTGAAAAAACAACCATTTTAGCCCGGGTCAAAGATTTTTGGGCCAGCGTTATTACAGAGGCTGTAGAAATAAGATTAACTGATTTATTAGTTAACAGGGACACTGGTTATCAACTCAGTGCGGCCTGGAACCCGGCGATTAAAATGCTGAAACAGTTTCGCGCCGGTAACGAGCAGAAGAGCGGATGACGTAATCGCGTTGTGTTGGTTTTTGTTTTCCACCGTTTCCGTAGCAGCGGCTTAATAAACAAACAGTTATACACTGACATTTGGTTGAGAATGGAGGCAGAGATGGACGCCTTCGAAACGTGCCGCAAATATGATATATTAACACGGCTGGAAGCCCGAGAAAAATATATTAAGATTCTAACGTGTTCCGGTTTAAAACAACATGGCAGAACAAACGCTGAGACGGAACAAACATGAAATAGAATCACATATACCGCTGAAGATGCTGTAAAAAATTAGTTGAAACGTGTATGGTGAGAAATATATACTAATATTATAAAGGCGAAAGTAAATCTGTCTCTCTATCTCACTGTTTGTTACGTTTCTTTGGTTAAACGGCTAATCCGATAGTGATGAAATTTGACAAGGAGATGCTATTTGCCATTAGGAAGGACACAGAATACTTTTCTGCGTATAATTAATGCATATTAACATCTAATTTTGAAAAATTACTGAATGGTGATAGACAGACGCATAAGATGTGTAAGTCTCTGTAGTACCTTCCGGTATAGCGTTATGGTAGCTTAATGGTTAATGCGTTTGTAGCGTGATCTCAAATCCCGGTAGAAACAAAGATTTTTAAGGATTGTTTTTGATCGTATGAGCCACACCTGGACGATCAGTTGTTCGGATTCCATATAGAACTGTGGATCCCACAAATTTAGGGGTGCAGTGCGTTTCAAATCGTAGGCAGCCTAACAATGCATTTTTTTTACGCTATATTGATCCCCGGGGCGTTGTTTTTCTCGCAGTCAGTGTGTATGTGATCTGCACTAATAATATTATAAATGCGGAAGTAAAGCGCCCCACACACTTACAGTTTATCTGAAGGCACTGGACAGTCAGTTTATCGTAGTTGGACACACACCTACAGTCGATATTAAGATCGTAGACTGCAGGCATTGCGTAACTGTCAGTGTGTGGACTGTTGAGATCGTGGCCTGAACTGCCAGCAGTCCACAGTTAACAATCTTTGAAGTTTACGATCTTAAGGCCAAAACGGACACACACTCGCAGTTGCACTGCAGTCACCGCGCCTGACATATACGTTTTTCTCTGCCTGCCGACAGGCCACAGATCTTTCGCGCTGTTTAATCTGTTTTGGACTGTCAATAAAATGGACAACAAACCTCAATTCATTTCCACATTTATTGAATTATATCGGCAATTTCCATGTTTGTGGAAGGTAAAAGATGAGTCGTATGCAAATAAACAACTTAAAGAAGAGGCATACGGGAAATTATTGGAGTTTTACAAAACAGTGACCCCTACGGCAACAATAGATACAGTCAAGAAAAAGATTAACAATTTGAGATGCGCATTTCGTAAAGACTGAAGAAAGTGAAAGCATCAAAGTCTGGTTCATCCGCTGATAATACATATACGCCGTCACTTTGGTACTTCGATATGTTACTGTTTTCAATTTATCAAGAAGAAACTAGAAGCACTGTTTCAAGTGATGAAGCCTTCATGACGCCTTCGGTAAGTGTTACTATCATTGTCTTTAGTAATATTATCATTTCTTCAGCTGAAAATATTGCATGAACTTTAAACGGATCGGTGGAAGGGAAATAATGATAATATCATTTTGTTACTTATCCACTTTGTTTATTTCACACATACTGAATATCTATTAAATTCAAATATAGTCATTACATGTTTGAACTAATTAGATCTGTAAACGAAATTGTGTTGCCACGAAACAGCACCATCATTAACAAAGTAATGTTTATACTGTTCACGATTACGTTTTGCATCAACACATACATTTCTAACAGATCCACATTGTAAACCTGACAAACGATCATCCCCTCTGTCACCGTGAACTACTTGACCAGTCTGTAAATCTTCAACGTCCAACGAAGCTGAAGCTATATAGTTGCTTCTTTCTTTCTTTTTCAAAAAATTATGGAGGACACATGCAGCTAAAACAATGTAATCTATTTTTTCTGGTTTCATATTTATTTCAGTGTGGAATACTCTGAAACGACTCGAAAGTATCCCAAAAGCATTCTCAACAACTCTACGAGCTCTGCTTAAGCGGTAGTTGAATATGCGCTCCTCAAGACTCAAATTTTTTTGAGGATATGGTTTCAATATATTTTCATGTAATGCGAAAGCATCGTCAGCTACAAATACAAAATTTAGGTTTTTCGTATTCATATCAATAGTTGGCAAATTAAGCTGCTTATTGATAAGTTTTTTGTAGAAAGATGTGCACTCTATAACGCCCCCATCAGATACTCGGCCATTACACCCAACATTGACGTAAACAAACTCGTAGTCCGCATTAACAACTGGCCATCAAAACAATGCTACAATATCCTTTGTAGTTATAAAAGTATGAACCACTGTTCGGCGGTTTCTTAATTCTGACATGTTTTCCGTCAATTGTGCCACCGCAATTAGGAAAATTCCATCTGTTTTCGAAGTCCTTTGCTACTGTTTGCCATTCTTCAACGGAATCTGGTAGCTGAAAACAAAATCATCAATTAGTTAGTAGTTCATTTAGTAGTACTGTGAATATACCTACAATATGTTTTGAAAATTTCTATGTCGCTCTACCTTAAATCTTACCTACACAACGGGTTATTACTTAATCATAAAGTACCTACATAATTACATTCATACATAACATCAATAATGACTGAAATAATTATTTAAAAAATTCTTTCTAGGATGTTGAGGAAGACACACCATCCCAATCATTCACACCATCACCAGCAGAGTCAATGTTTGCAACTGGACCACTAGAAGAAGGGTCACCAATCTCTTCAGATGTTCCAAAGAAAAAAAATCCACGTAGGAAGGTGTCAAGGGTAGGACAGGAAGTTGCTATTAGGGAAGCCCTTAAAGCACTAAAGGAAGATGATGAGTTTGACGGGATTGGATTAAATGTTTCATGTAAATTACGACGCATGGATGATGAACAAAGAATGTACGCGGAGTTATTAATCAATAAAATTATAATCCATGGGATTAAAGGAAGACTTCAAGAAGAAACAGATATCATGGGTCTCTCATTCGTCCAGCCGCCTTCCAAACTACCACGTTCTCCGATGGCCTCTACGTCCCAGATACCTGTAGTCATGACTACCAATGTTGAAAAGCATTCAAATTTGCAACCCATACATTTTTGTGAAAATGATCCTAAAAACCCTGACGCTTCAGAACTGTCACAGTTTTTGACGTTTAAAAAATGCAATAACTAACTGTACATGGAAATGAACTATTGTGTCTATATTTTTATTATAAGTTACATTTTCTATATATTTCTATCGTTTCCGTGGTTTATTATAATGTAAAAAGTTACTGAACAATAAACAAAATAAAAATTATTCTTACCTGTATGTATAAATCCTTGAGAGTCTGGTAAATAAATTTGGCAGTTTCTGGTATTATCATACCAAGTGCTTGTGGTGAAATTCTCGAAGGAAACTTCAAATCTTCAAAACTCTGACCTGTAGCCAAAAATCTCAACTTGACTGTCAGTCTTTCTTCTGCAGTAATTGCTTGGCGCATTCGGGTGTCTGCCTTTGTGCTGAATGGACTAACTAAACTTAACAGTTCATTGAAATTTTCGTCACTCATTCTTAAGTAATTAATTAAGTCATCTGTATGTGATTGTCGTAGTTCACGCAACAATGTCATGTGGGAACGATTACTCCTTTCTTGTAACCACTGTTTCATCCAAAACCTCTTTTTGCGTCCTGGTGTTGAAAGTAATAACATATTATTCAAGATCGCAATCGCACAACGCTTTCTTCGTAATAAAATGCGACCCATTATGAACGTTAATTATGAAACAATGAATTTGAAACGAACAACTACACTGCAACCGCGCGAGTTCATAAATTTCGAACGACAGTCCGCTGGACTGAAGTTAAAAATCTTCAGTCCACTGGCCTGAAGTTCACGAACTCTAGTGTGTGGGCAGCACACAGTCCATGGCCTGTACAGACCACCGCCTACAGGCAGTTGTCGTTTATGTGTGTGGTGCTTTGAGATTTCAGCCTACAGTTCTTCGTCACAGGCATCGGCCTGCAGTTCGCCTGTAAGTGTGTGGGGCGCTTAACTCTTTGTTTTTTTCTTTCGTTTGGACAACTAAATGGCTATACCGGTATTGATGGAATTTGGCAAGGAAATACTTTGTATTTGTAGGAAGGACTCAAGACATTTTATTCAGTATTAATAACAGTTTTAGTCATGAAGTTATGATAACTTATCGAATGGTGACAGGCAGACGGATGCGTGTGTAAGTCTGTAATGTTAAATTGGTATCTCAGGCGGTGCTTCTCTCGCAGTCAATTAGTGTATGATCTGTTCATAAATTTCATTTACCAACAAAACTTATTATTTAGTATAGATGTCGATTTTGCGCTGCACTGTATTGCTACATTCTGTCTGCCTAAAAGTTTCTGGTATCAGATTTTTTTCCCCTCTTTTTTGAGATGCCTCGCAGGCGTAAACCAGACCTAAGTTGTAGCTCTAGCAGAGCACGGGCAGCTAAAGTTATTGGAACCCATAGAAATGATGCTCATGCTGGAAAAAGAAGGGAAGACTAAGCTGAAATTGAGGCTGACTTCAGTTAACACCTCCGCGCACCATCGTTTTTTTCTGGGTTTTTTTTTTTTAATTTTGGAAAGTGATTCTCTTCATGAGACAGGTTCGATGGTAGAGTGATATAGTGATGGGTTTCCTGTCACATTTTGCCCACTCGGTGTTGTTTAGGACATATCTTACATTACTAACAGTTTTCTAAATCCAATTCTGGCAATGAAATTCTAAGTCCAAAGCTGCGGGAACAGATAGTAATACATATTCATTTGCATCGGCGTCGCAATAAGTTATGTACAAATTCACTAAATTGGCACTGAGGAAATGGCCAATAACCTACGGCTTTTATATTAAAAACTATTCGTAAAATTTTTGTGTTGGCAAAAAAATTCAGTGGTAGTAAGTGACATCTTATTTGTTCATCTATATATTATTTTTCTGCACTCTCTTCTCTTTCTGATATAATCAAGGAGAGAAGATATATGGAGCCCTGCAAAGGGTAAATTTGATTAAGACGTGGTCTGTGTGATTTAACGAAGTTCATTTTCATATGTGTGCCAAGTACACATCGGCTTAGCGTGGCAACCAGCTGATAACAAATGAAAGCTCTCTGAAATTCCCATCTGGTTTATCTGTTCACTCTAGTACTAAAATAAAAATTATATTTGTCCGTTATTTTATTTACATCAGTTAAGAAAATAACGGAACAATCATATAGGCCTGGCGATCATACATCACACAATTTCAAAAAACTATCGGTCCATTTTATCATACTCTTTCAGTCACTAACTTTTTCTCTAGTTCTGCCCCTAAATTGAACTACTTGCTGCAAAGTCTTACTACTTCCTTTACTGACAAGTTTCTTCTAAACTAACAATACAGCACATATAGATTTTTCATAAAACTAAAATGGTGACAATGCAAGTCACTCTCATCAGCTTAACGCATAGTCACACGGTTGGACTTATGTGAATTGCCTGTCAATTTTCTATTTAGTTGGAGCATTTGTTCCCGGCCAATACATAATGCTGGTCATGTTAGTCAACACAATGGCTGGCTATGGTTCATTCCGTAAGTCTAAACTTTTTCTCATAAGATTAACTGCATTCTACTTTGACCAAACTGTTAAAAGAAACTACTAGTTAGGACGTGACATAAAATAGATACATCATATGTAAAATATAGAACCAGTATCCAACACTCAAATTTAACAAGTTATTTATGAAAATATTACCATTTGCTGGCAATTCCGCCCGAGGATCTAGGTGTTTAGACGAATAGGCAAACGGCAGAAGCTTGAATTTTCTAACAGCAATATTATTAGAAGAGGAATTTTATTGAAATACGTTCAGAATTGTTCATGACATCTCCCTGGATAACGTACTTATTCCATGCAGTACCGTTCGTAGCAAAACATTACTCGTCTGAGATCAAGAGTTCCCTGTAACTTACTACTATTAATTATTTGTAAATATCACCGCAAGACTCACATTTCGTAGACGTAAAGAAAAAACCAACGCAATTTACTCAAGTTGTCCTCGAACCATGAAAATTTCCACTAGCGTATTTTTTATTGTTCTCTTCGTCAAATTGGTAATTTTCATGCTAGTATTTGCGGTAATCACAGCCGGACTTACAAGGTTTACTTGCACACTGTTTTCAGAATTTGAAACTATAACAACCTTCATACACGCAATATGAAGAGAAAAAATTTAGCGACATTTACAGAATCGAAAAGTAAAAACCAAAGACCGCAATCACGAAAAAAAAGTTTGTTGTGATGAATTTTTACTAAACTGATTTTTTATGCCAAAAACTACGAAAAGTATCGAAAACATGTTTTATAATGTTTTTACAGTTGTTTACGCCTATTGGAGTGTTTATCTCTCATGAAGTATTCAATCTCCGGTCGAGATTCGGTTAAGTATATTTGTTGAGTTTCTGTTCAGATTACGAATTCATTATCACTTTTTGCTCCGGCATCCAGTGACATAGAGTCTTAAGAGATAATGCAGAACATAAGCTTTCATAGAGTGAAAGCAGCATCAATATCATTCCAAACAACAGATTTATCAAAGATTGCTACAGATTTGTATCCGTAGAGACTGTTATCTGATACACGAGGGTATGAACTCCTAACTGTCTGGTCACGCATTATGAAGGACACGGGTTTAATTCTCAGTCTAACCATCCTCATTTCAGATTTATATAACTTCCCAAGATAACTCCGAGTGAATTGTGGGATGGTTGCTTCAAATTGTTTAGGGCAAGAGTAAACACTCGATGCAATAACAACTTGTGAAGTACCTTAGCTGCTGCTGATCAGATAGTATCCGCCGTACCTTGTTAGACGTCGGCTTCAGGCATGGGTAATCTTAATTAAGTATTGTGTCCATGGTATGTTGTCTCTACTTATTCCTACCAAAACACTAAAGGAATTAAACAGTAAAAAAGTTAAGAGAACCACAATAGTGGTCCTACTGTGTGGTATAGTAGCAATTCCATTATAAAACTTTTAAACACGAAGAAATACAAATAATACAGTCAAATAAGGTGAAAAAAGGGACAAAACTCGGAATGAAAAATAACAAGCTGTAAATTTGCATAAACCTTTGTTTCGGCATTTTATAAGTTGGTACAAAATTCTCATTGAATCTCGTGTACGCTAGTCAAGATATTCAAGGTCAAATGTAACAAAAAACTGCTTTTTTTATAAATAGATAGTTTTCTTTATTCTAAATGATATTTTGAGTTATTATAAAAGTTTTAGTGCATAAAAGTCTCTACAAATTCAGTTATGTAGAATATTTCATAGATTTAATCTTTTTTGAGATAGAGCGTGGAGAGTGGGGAGCGCTTAGCCACGTGGATGATAACACTATTGTACGATACGTTAACAGTAGAATCCAATACACAGTACGATTTATAAAGTTAATTATTTATTAATAATTTTGTAATTATGAATACACTACAATAATTTACACATTAATTAATTGTATTTATGGATATTATATTATAACTCACGCACGTTCTATCTCACAAAAGGGTTAAATCTATGAAATATTGTCCATAACGGAATTTGTAGAGAATTTTAGAGTAAAGAAGACGAGCTATTTATTTAAAAAAAAAAAACAGTTTTTGTGACCTTTGATCTTGACTATCGTACACGAGATTCTATGAGATTTTTGAGCCAACTAATAAAATGTGAAAACAATGGTTTTTGCAAATTCGCAGCATGTTATCTTTCATTCTGATGTTGAACCCTCATTTGACTGGCGTAAACAAGAAGCGGGACTGTTCGAGATGAACTGCCGTTGCAGAACTCAGTTTATTCTGTCAGGCTAATGCATTGACACATTTTAGTTGGTAACTTGACACCAGATTCAGATGTAGAAGTGTTGAAACTGAAATGTCCTGCGTGTACTATAAACATCGAACGTCTCTGTTTCCATGAACGTAATTGCTCAATTAAAATTAACAGTACTGTAATGGGAATATTTGGTCTAATTATATTTGGTTTAATTATGTAATTTAGAATTGAACGAATGTTAAGTTGAACGGAGGCGGTGCGGCCGCATAGCGAGCCACACGCGCTGAGCCAGGAGTCACGTTTTGCTGTCTCAAGCGGTTTGCACTTTTCACAGAGTAGACTTTGACCCGAACAATAACCGAAAGTAGTCCAGAATGCTCGAATCGGTCATATAAGGCGCGCGCGAGGTGCGTTCCTTCTTCTGAGTGACAGATCGAGAGTCTGCATGTCACTATGTCAGTCAACGGATAGGTAATAGTCTCTCTCTCTCTCCGATAGTCTGGTCCCGCGTTAGAGTCGGTATGATACAACATTTGTCGGAATCTTCGAGTAGCCGTTCGCAGTACTTGTGAGTATGTTGTTCCACCATCTAGACATTCTGCCGAAGATGTAAGTTGTGGGGAAGAGTACGAGAATAGCCTCCAGTCGGCATGTTAATGGATGGACTGTATTCTGTCAAGATTTGGTAATAAATAGTATTGTACAGCAGTTAGGCCGTGTTCTCACTGGTAGAGTAAAGAGAATCTACTGACTGTCATGATCAGCCTAACTTGTCCTACCAGCATGTGTACGACATGGGTCTATGGCCTGCAAACCATAGTGGTGTCACCTCCTGACAATAGACAATAGCTAATAGCCTTACAGCTGAGTTGGAGTGCGGAGCCGAGGTCACCAGAGGTCAACCAGCTCAACTGCAATAAGGTTGGTAGCCGAAGCAGTAATCATACTCTCCGCTGGTTCCACATCACGCCCACAGTATAAATAAGACTACACTCGGAGTTCTGATAGGTACGGCGGTAAGTCACTGTAGCCAAGTTAACGCCATAGGGAGTTGCAGGTTGGTGTCATCGTTGCAACCAAACTAGCAGTTATAAGTTGTGTAGAAGTGGCTCCATTGGGTGACATAAGCCGCTACAGTACACATAGAAGCATCGGTAACGCCTGGATCAATATTTTATATGACATGGTGCTTTCATTTCACTATTTTTCTCAACCACAAATATCGCTGTTACTTAACGGTACAAACATTATGTTAATCTGCACCTTGAAGGAGACTTGCATACGTTAGTTACATACAGAGTGTCGATCAGTTTCCTCATAGATATTTCCGAGTGCTATATGGTATAGAGGAGCCTCGTTTGGTGTTTGGTGCTGGTCTCTTATGTACTCCGCGAGTGCCTCGTGGTGATGTTTAGGAGCCCGCCCAGGAGACAGACCGCAGCCCTAGCACCCTGTCCCCTGCTTTACTCGAGCCTCCCCCAATAAAGAGCCGGGTGGGACCCGCCAGCAGGAAACGCGATAGCCCATCTCCGAGCCATCAACATCCTCACCTAGCGCGCATAATGAGACACTCCACGACTCAGGGTACAAGCTATGTGACTGCGATAAACATGTACACTTGTCTTATCAAGACAACTTTCAAACCAACATCTACTACAGGACCACATGAAGCCTGGTGGAAGTAACGGAGTGTCTTCTGGAGAAATATAAATAAACTGGATACAAAACTAACTCACTCTAAGATCTGATGTCTAGCTTTTTCAAAATCTAATACAAAGTGAACATACATTTTTAATTAACATCTTGTGATCTTGTGTATTTCGCATAACTTTTGTCGTAATAACCACTGCACAGTTTTTCAGATATAAGAACATTTAACAAATTAGTCCGTCAAAAAAAAAAATCTGAAATGTCTCCCTTGACAGGTAAATAAATTTTCCCGTCATCCAGCACTTTCCAGCGCCTGACAGCATTTGACTCACTGTTCTTGTGGGGTGGCTTGCCATGCTCAATAATCTAGTGCACTCGCCAAGACGAGTCAACTGTTATATTGCCTACCCTTTTATCGAAGCGATTCGGAGCAATTTTTTACCTCAATTTTGTTGGTCTGATTGATGCTACCTGTCTCAAATTTCTAAAAATGTATCAGCAATCTTAGCAAATATATTAAAATCTGTTTCTTCCCTGTTTGTAGATTCGAAGTTGCCGGCCTCGGTAGCGTAGGTGCTAGAGCACTAGCTCCGCGTGCCGAAGGTCGCCGGTTCGAATCCGGCCGCGGGCATGGATGTTTAAGTGTTGTGTGTATGTCCTGCCCGTCCTGTGGTGTCTATACTCAAGAATCACAACGTACTGGAGAAAACTAAATAACTGGATGAGATATCATAATTACATTGAGCTGGCTAAATGGCTTAGTTGCCGAAAGCCATTAAAAAAAAAAAAAAAGATTCGAAGTTATTCATATGCAAATTTCACCGATTATTTCAATCACTCACTCACCCACTGTGATGACCATAAGAACTCTAAGATTCTTCCCGTAGTGGTAGAAAGCTATTTTTTTTTCTATTACTCTTATGCTTACAAAGACGGCATTAGGCTCGATTTCTTGACAAAACAGCCAGTACAGTAATACTCTTTCTTATATTATGAAAGAGGTTGGCACTAGATCACTTCTATGTATGTTTCGTTCACATTCAGAACGTTAGTTTTATTCTCCCGCAAGAGGCATAGCAAGCCAGTATTCGTCAGAGGTATGACGACCACTTTCTTTCCACAGTGTGTCTGTGTTGTATTTGTGTAGGTGACAGTGTTGAATTGTTAAGTTTATGGTGTTGTGTGGACGAAAATGAAGAGACAGGTGAAAACCGGCCAATTCAGAACAACTTTGTCCGCAGGACACGACATTCGACGGACGAACCACTGCCCACAGTGTCGTATGTGCTCAGTCATAACACTGAGCGAGCAGGGAGGACAACGGTTCGAATCCCCGTGCGGGTATCCAGATTTTGGGTTTCCACAGCTTCCCCTAATCACTCCAGGCGAATGCCGGGATGCTTCTTTTAAAAAATGCCATGGCCGAATTCCTTCCCGTTCCTTGCCCCTAGTCCTTTTCCGCCTCTAATAACCTCGGACCTCGATGTCGCCGAGGCGTAAAGCCATAAGCAAATAATAATAATAATTATAATGCATTGCACAAATGTTTGAGATTTGTTACAAGCCTTTCATACGCAATCTAGTGTTGAGAAACAGTACACCAACACACCTTTTGCCCTGCTATCCAGCTACCGATTCAGCTAATTCCGAGTATAAGACGCCACGGTGTCCCAGCGACCTCATTCACGGCAGCGGGTTCTATACCACGTTGCGTTTAATCATGAACGACGATTCGTTCTTAAAGGCACAAGTCAGTGCAAGAAGCCTAGCTCAGAGGATTACTTTTTAGCGTGCTTAGTTCTAAAATTCGTAGCGAAGGATTTAATTTCACTCAATCTGTACGATTGGTAGGGTGATTAATTTTAGTTCTTCTCATGAAATTGCGTATATAGCCAATAGTAAGATATATGGGTACCAAAACAACAATAACAACCATTAATCGCTGGTGTCGCGAAAACTACGCCAAGTGAAATTTGCGCCCAGTGAAATTTGCGCCCAATGAAATCTGCGACCAGAACTCTCAACAATCCGGTAGAAGTATGAAATCGGTGTTTATTATTGAATAGGCTCAAAATGGTTGTATTGTTAACAGCCGCCCCGCCGGCGCTCTGAGCGGATTGCTACGTGTGTAGCCTATGTTTCTAAACACCTGTTAGCACTACACATGTTTTATAGTTTATAATTGTTATTAAAACACAACTTTTATTCTGCCTTAAAAGACGTAGAAAAGAATTGTCATAACGAGCCAAATACTTATGGAATCGTAGTAGATTACATGCAAAATCTCCCTTCCCCTCACATTATGAGTGCAAGAAAAAATATTCTACTATCGGCAGTTGTGGGTTAACTGTTTTTGCATTTATGACTTGAATCCAGAAGAAGCAAAATCTATACCTACCATGAACGCAATGCGAAAAAGGAGAGAATGAAGTTTCCTCTTTCCATAATCACTTCATAGCACATTTCATTCTCCAAACTGCAGAAGAAATCCACCTTTTTCCGACGGATGTACAGGACAGAACAGCAATAATACGGTTTTACGATTTATATTTGGCCTTTCCCTTTTACGTAAAGTAAGAATCAAGCAAATATTTTCCAGTGGGAGGTCACAGATTTTTCCCACGTGATCGTATCTTTGCTATTATCAAGAGACGATTTAAAAGAGTGGACAGAATCTACACACCTGATCAATATTCAAAAATTATTAATGGCTCATCTGCAAATGAAGGGAAAATTGAAACAGTTTTTTGGCAGACAATGATAGCATCCTAGAGTTTAACAAGTGGTGGCCCAAGCTCTTTAAAAACTATGTGCTCCCAAGTGAAGCTCGAAATCTAAAAACGTTGGGAAAGGAGGAACGACAGCGTGAGTTGTTTAAAATATCAGAATACTACTATTATGAAATGAATGAGGTAGTCCGTTTAGGTTATAACAAAATTGGAGGAAGAATAAACAAAAAAAACTTTTAAGTTGTTACGGAGCAACACATGTATTGAGTTTCCTAACGCAAAAACTTTTGCAGACATGAATGCCATCAATGCAAAAAAAAAAGAAAAAAAAAGGATGACGTTAAAAAGCTCATGAAGTACACAATAAATTCCAAATGTACGTCAAAGTTTATTCTACGTTACTTTATCAGTTACAGTAAAAATGTTTTGTTTAAATAAATTTTAATAGAATCGTGTTTTTATTGATTCCCGTAAACTTTATGGAAATGGACATTTGCCCTTAGACGACCTCGGCCAGCCTGATCTGGTTAGTTGCACTGTAGTCTCCGAACAGCGTTGCAGATCATCAAAAAATTCAACTTTCAGTAACGAGTGCGAAAACATTCTAAGAAAGAATACTTAACTTGTGAAACAAGGTGATGTTCTTTTTACTTCGAAACATTTTCGCGTCTATTTAAAAAAAAATAGAAACTAGTTTGGCTGTTTCGGGCGTGTAATGTAAAATGTTGTCGCTTACTGGCTTCCGTTCTATTTGTTCACGTAAAAATTTCCAGGCCACTATTTAGTGAGACCAGGTCATGTCGTCTAAAGGGGTCTTTATTTAGAGTGATTAGGACGGCCCGGCAGTAACACAAAGAGAACAGGTACTGGCCGCAGATTTCACAGATTTCAGATTGGCCGCAAATTTCACTGGTCGCAGTTTCCACATATTCTTAATCGCTGAAGATAGTCCGAGTGTATAGACAATTCAGTGATATTTGCGTAAATTCTTTCAGCCAACACAATAGAACCTTGTCACCGACAACAATTAGAAATACTTCAGTAGTAGATCAAGTGCTACATAGTTTTTCCTGCTCACGTTGTTGCTAGCCAAACATTCCATGAATTTCCTTTCAAAAGCTCCCTGTCCCTCACATTGCAACTCGTGAAAAATAATTTTCTGTTCAAAACTGCAGTCATATAAATGCAAAGTTTTAATATTGTTTTGAAGGCTTTGTTCACGTAATAAGGTCGTTTAAAGGTTAGTGAATAATATCACTTTGGGCGCGTACTTTTACCACCGGTCTGCCGTTAATAACTGCTCGGTTAACGAGCCGAACTGACATTGCATTAAACAACTTCATTAATTCGTAAACGATAGCTGCGTTGCGCTAATTAGTCCAGTAATTACATGCGGTTTGCTCGTAGTGACCCATTAATCAAACGCGTCAGTTATTTAACAATCTTGTAGTTCACACACATCGCGCGTGTAAAGTCACGCAAATACATACCAAACATTAGTGTCATGAAATATAGATAGGCGCTGGAAATAAAGTGAAACCCAAAATAAAAGTGTTATAACCCAGTACGCACTTAGTTATGCTAACGCCCAAGCGTAATGTAACTAGTAAAACCCTCCGCTTTAAAGTAAATTGTAACACTCTTCCACTTCAAACAATCTGCAAGATGTCTTAATTGCTTATAGATGTTGGGGCGTTCTGGCCTCGCATTCGGGAGGACGGTGGTTCGAATACCCGTCCGGGCATCCAGATTTGGGTTTTCCATGGTTTCCCAAATTACTCCAGGCAAATGCCGGGATGCTTCCTTAAAAAGGCCATGGCCGAGTTCCTTCCGATTCCTTGCCCCCATCCTTTCCAGTCTCTAAAGACCTCGCTGTTCAGAGACGTAAAGCAGTTAAAAAAAATATATATATATATGTTGGTGTAGTTAAAGTGGTAGTAAGTGTTGTATGTTCGGCGGAAAGAAACTTCAGTTCCCTCAAAATAAAAATAGAAACAGAAACGATTTTCAAAACTATTTAAATAATCCAAATACATTTTCATATATAGTCTAAAACCCTTATATTTAAAACTGATTTCAAACATGCACACCGTCCGATATCCAAGTTGAAATAAATTTGCCAGAAGATTCCACCGCACACAGGATTCTAATCAGTAGCTGACTCAATTGTTCAGTTCAAAATATTATCTGGCCGTTACATAAACTCTTCAGAAATGTTCCCAATCTATATTCAATTAACTGAATGCTCTAAAAATGTTTCCCAGAATAGTTTTATACGAGTTTCGCAACACCTGTCTTTAACACTTAATCCTCGCTCCCTGAATCTATACTTCACACGAGTTTATGCGTTTGACTAGCTTCACTTTTCTGTATAACCAATGTCGCTTCCTTTATCGACAACAAAATATTTTAAACGTTTATGTTAAATATTACACAATCATTCAAATTTTCACTTATCATCTCCTCTCAAACATTTCGCGTTATCAAAATGTACGATACTATTTGAATCTGCGATTTCTAGTCAGGGAGGTAGGATGCATTCGGGAGGACGGCGGTTCGAATCCCAGTCCGGGCATCCAGATTTGGGTTTTCCATGGTTTCCCAAATCACTTCAGGCAAATGCCGGGATGCTTCCTTAAAAAGGCCATGGCCGAATTCCTTCCCATTCCTTGCCCCCATCCTTTCCCGTCTCTAAAGACCTCGCTGTTGAGAGACGTAAAGCAGTTTAAAAAAAAAAAAAAAAAAAATCTAGTCAGGGAGGTAGGAACTGATAAGTATTTGGAATCTGATATCACAGTGAAATACGATTTTCGAAATGTTTAGAATGAGCCCATAATTTTTCCAACCACCAACGCAATTATGGTTGCGAGATCGACAAGTTCCCGATTTTCTGATCGATGCCCTTTCTGTAGTGACTAACTAACTTAACCCGGTAGTCCTACCGGGTACAGGAGATCTACAACTTAACGTGGAATCCAAACCCCGGAAGCATTCTGGCGTACTTCACATTACATAGTAAGCTGTGCCAGAGGTGAAGTTCGGACTAAGGGCCATTAAAATCCCAGCCGATAGCCGGATTCAAATCATAAACATTTCGATCTCCAGTCAGACCAACACCGCTCCATAGCTGGTGTTAGTCAGACGGCTTAACTATTAAGCCACCAGACCGCTATCTCAGTTTAGCTGACCAGTTCTTGCAAATTCCTATCACTTGCGTTTACGAAGATGAATTTATTTCATCAATCAAGTATTTTCACTTTCTTCAAATATGAGTTTAAAGGATTACGCTAAAAGAAGTTTGTAACACAGCAAAGTGATGATGTGGGTATTTGCATATAAACGAAGTCAGTATTAGGTTTATAAGTGAGTATCGAATGTGTGATATTCGATAGATCGATATGAAATATCGTTGGGGAGTCAGTTGGGTATTGTCTACGGAAACGTACGGACGGTAGGAGCGGGGAGTAGCCGCGTGTGTATGTATCGTGTGTACGGTGTACTATTATTTTATGTGAACAGTGCTGGAGTACTTTTGTAGACTGTGTGTATGGCCCGGAGGGATATGGGGTGCTATAAACTTTGTTTGGTGAACTGCTACGGAGTTGTGCCACATCGATGGTTGAATAATTAATTACTGAAGTTGGACTCACTAATTCACAAACTTATTTATCCTCGAAACTGCATTCTTTGGTGACAAAGTCTAATTTTCCTTGTGTCTGGTGGCTTGCTTTGGTTTATGTAACGTTCTGAAGAATAAATCTTTGTGAACTGTGAAAACTAGTTCGTGAGCGTGATTTCTCTATAGCTTCCCACATGTTCTTTTGAATGTTATTCAATTAATGTATTTAATTAGTAAAGCTAACCAGACTGACGACCTCACGGCAATCGAATCTTATAACTAGAAATAACGAGTGGTAAAAGGGAGCATTGAATGTTGCGTAAAGCAACATAGTTGTACAATCGCAACGACGAACATTAATTAACCATATATAAAAATATTACGTTACAAGTTGTGCATGCAAAGTGACTTTTCGGAGAAGGAAATCGTAACCAAACGTACATACAAAGGCTGTTTCTTCCGGCTTGATAATAGTTTTAATCCCGTGTTGTCGCAATGACCTGGTGCAGGGTTTTTATTGGCTGCGCATTCCGCATTAACATAACCCAGCAATCCCACCCAATACAGGGGATACTTTAACGTGCAATCCGAATCACGGAAGCGTTCTGATGTACTTCACATTACACAGCAAGCTGTGCCAGAGGTGAAGGTCGAGTTAAGGGCCTACGAAAATCACCGCCGAGACAGGGATTCGAACCGGGGATCTTTCGTTCACCTTAACCACAGAGCCACTAGACCGCTCTCTTCCGGGTTGACATCGTTTCACTGATAGTGATGGGAAAATATGGGGGAAGGGAACGGAAAGGAATGGCCATGACCTTACGAAGGAGCCATCTAGGAATTCAGTCTTGAGTTATTTCGTGAAACCTTCGAAAACCGAAAACTGGATGGCCGGATGGGGATTTGAACCTACGACCTTCGGATTGCCGGATCCAAGCTTCACCGTGATTGGTGCAAACAAAAAGTTTGGTTGTGAAAAAGTTTTGGCTGTGGACGGCATTAGAGAGTATTTGCTACAGCGCAGTAATACTGAAGAATATTTCAGATCGTGTTTAAATTTGCATTGTAGTTTCGTACAGACATCTAAGGTATTATGAGTTATTTGACTGGCGTATGTAACAGTACTGTTACTCAATGCTAAGCAGCTACTTCCAACCTAAAATGTCACCTTTCTCACTGGAGCCTGTGCCCTTCTGACAGGCGGATTACGTCCCCGTTCGGCAGTAGTGGTGGTTTTGCGAGTAGTTTTTGCGTCGCTGCGAGTGGGGGCTGGCGGTCCGATGTGGACTGCTAATCACTGGTGGCGGGGGCACCGCCGCAGATTTATCGCCGCCGGGCAAGCGTCCAGCGTAAATCAGACTCGTTCACGCGTCGCGGACACGCACGTCCGTCCGTCCAGGGGCGAGGCGGGACACAGGCGGAAAAACTACAGCGGGTCGAACGAGTGCTCAGTCGAACGAGAGCTCAGTCGATCCGATAGAGGTATGGTTAGCTTTGGCTAGGAAAAGACTGACAGAAAAAAAACAAACACAGATGTTGACATAAAAGTAAGTCTTGGACCCCAGGAAAGAAAATAATGATTACAGAAGACATTAAACCACCTTATACGATAATGTGTCGTGTCAAATTTCATTTTAATATTCATTGGTATGTGAAAGGAATACTATCTGTGCGAAGGGGAGGAATTTACATGACGCTTAACCTATTCACTGCCCTTTGAGCAGAGGTACAGTGGAGTTTATTGTTCTAAGACATTTCCTCCTAGTCGTCTGGATGGTTCAGAGCTTCTCTGTCACTGCTTCGTCTTGATTGACTTTTGATTTTTGCCGGCGCAGCACTCGCTTCAGAGATGATCCACCATAATTGTTGTGGTGCAGTTAAGGCTGTCTCAAGGAGGTGTCTTCTTTTGAAGCCAGATGATTAACAAGCTTCGTTAGAAGGGTGAGAAGTGCATCCAGCCTGTCTCCTCGTTCTTCTGCAGCTTGGCGGGTGCAGGTATGGTCCACGGCTACCTTCCCCACTGGTGGTCTAAGGTCTGTTTTTTTTTTTAATGTCATTTGCCTTCCTTGGGCCATATAGCCAGCTCTACTATGAGTTTAGTTCATCCAGTGCTTTCAGTTTCTCGATGTGTTTATTGTCTTTCAAGTAATTCTGGGTACTCCACAGGATGGACATAGCAAGCAGACTCACATACAACACTTAAACACCCATGCCCTAGGCCGAACTCGAACCAGCGACCTTCGGCACGTGGGACCAGTACTCTAGCCCCTACGCTACCGAGGCCGGCTAGACCTGTCTTGTTTTTTTTTTTTTTTTTTTTTTTGCTTGGCTGTTAGCCTTGGGCTAATTACGCCATAAACATAGGGTTGTTATTGTTAGGGTTTATGTTTATTTGACTTATATACAAATTTTGGTATTATCTACATATTTGCATATGGTATTGACAACTTTGATGCAGGGAGTTGCTAAGTTGATCATTAGAGATATTATATCAGTAATTTTTAGCTGTTTTTCAATCAGCTCCTTTCTCATGTCTCTGTAAGTTTTGCATCTAAGTAAGACGTGATATATGTCTTCCAGTTCACCACATCTATCACAATTTTGTGACTCTACAATGTTCATGATATGCTTCTTATCCTTTAAAAGGGAGTGTCCTGTACGTAACCTGTTGAATAATGTAATCTTCCTTCTGCTCAGTTCTTTGGTCTCGTACCATGGCGTTCTTTCGATTCTGTTGCAAATGGCCCGATGCCACAATCCCTTGGAATCCTTGTTGATTTGCCATTTCATTTCCCATTCTTTCAGTGTTATGATCCGCGCAGTGTGTCTAAGGTCAGTGAACGGTATCGCGACGTCCTCCTTTTGTGCTGCAACTAATTGTTCTTTGGCTGCCTTATCGGCTCTTTCATTTCCCTGTATACCCACGTGGCTTGGTACCCATTGTAATTGTAGGTCTATCCCTTTATCTATTGTCTTCGTTATTTCTCTAGCCACTTGATAGGCTATGTAGTTTTTTCCCTTGCCTTTAGGGATTGCTAAGATTGCCTGCAAGGCGCTTCTCGAGTCTGAACATATTACTGCTTTCTTTTTCTCTGTACTTTGAACATATTGTATTCCTTTGAGGATGGCGAAAAGTTCTGCAGAAAAGGTCGAGAATTGGTTCGGCAATCGAAACGCTTCTACGACGTCGCTTCTAGGTTCCACATATGCAGCTGCACATGCCTCTTCCCCCGCCTTGGATCCGTCCGTGAAGATTTGACACCAGTCTTTCCATTTTGTATTGATTGTTTCAATCGTCCTTTGTTTCGCTTCTTCCTGATTCCAGAATTTTCTTTCGAGCTGCTCTGATGTGATGTACAGGTACACATGTGAAGCTAAATCCACTTTTTGCCAAGGTTGCTTTTCCGAGTAAAGGTCGTTGTTTTCTGCCGTATGGATATTCCACTTACTAGTTAGCTGTCTGTATGTTACTAGTCTTGGCATTCTGTGAGGGTCTGGAGGTTTGCTTCGAATCTCATGGGCTAATATCTGTACTTTCCTCAACAGTGGGTGTTCTTTTTTGGAGCTTACCCTTAACCAGAAGTTCAACCCTATTTTCTTTCTGCGTATATGTAGCGGCGGGGTTATTGTCTCTGCTTCCATTGCCGCTATTGGAGTGGTCTTAAGTGAAGCCTCCTATTATCCTCAGTACCGCTGCCTGCAGTGAATCAAGTTTCGCCTGTAGGGTTTTGCAAGCATTATCGTACAGAAAGCTTCCATAGTCCAGTCTGCTTCTAACTACGCTGTAGTACACATTGCGCAATGGGCGAGGATCCGCTCCCCAGTTCATTGAAGCAACTACTTTCATTGTATTGATCCGCGTTAGAGATGACGCTCTCAGATCCATTATGTGTTTTCTCCACGTAAGCTTTGAGTCTAGCCATATTCCAAGAAATTTGATTTCCTTCACCAACTCCATCCCAATACCGTTTAGAGTTATTTTAAGCTCATTTTCTTGATAATGTCTATGGGTAAATATACATATTTTACTTTTTTGTATTGTCATGTCTAATCCTTTCTCTCTCAGCTTTTCAAGGATTGCTGTAACTGCGGCTTGTAGTATTACTCTTGCCTTTTCTTTGTCAGGGATGGGAGACATATATCACAAAATCATCCGCATACTGAAGGAAGGTCACCATTCCTGGTAGCTCGGTGAACAGCTTAGCCGAGTATATATTGAAGAGGGTCGGACTCATTGGGTCGCCCTGTGGAATTCCCTGGTAGACGTGTCGTTCAAATCTCTTTCCTTCTGCTGTGTGTATTATATTCACTCTGTGACCCAGGTAATTGCAACACCAAGATATGAGTTTATTATGTAGCTTCATCTCTTCCATGGCTTCCTGTAATATATTGATCTGTATGTTATTGTATGCGTCTTTTATGTCCAGGAACGCAGCTAGGAGATAGTTGTTTCTGACAAAATTTAATTGGATGTCCGTAACTAGTGTGCTAATGACATCCATTGTGCTGCACCCCTTCCGAAATCCCATGGTGCGGTGATCGAGGTTTCGATGGTGTTCTACATGCCATTCCATCCTGTTCTTTATCATTGTGCTCATTAATTTAGCCATGCACGGGATTAGTGATATAGGCCGATATGCCGATGCATCATTCTTGTCCCTATTGGGTTTCGGCACTGGGACAATTACTACATTTCTCCATTGTTCCGGCACGTAAGATCTGTTTATCATTTCGTTGAATAGGTTCAGAATTTTATGTTTAGCATTTTGTGGCATGTTGTCTATCATTGAATACGTGATACTATCCATTCCTGGAGCTGTATCCCTCTTTTTAATGGCACTTTCAAGCTCAGACATGCTGAAGAATTCGTTATTTGAGATGTTGTAGTTTTCTTTAGGGTGCTGCTGATCATTCCATACCGTATTCCCGGGAACAAATGCAGGTGCCGTTAATTCTAAAATTGTTCCGCCAGCTTGTCGTCTGTGTAGATGATGTTTTGGGAAGATCTCTTGCCGTTGAACCATCGTAGCTTCTTCCACATTTCTTGCGTCGAAGTGCCATATTTGATGCTGGAGCAGAAGGTTTTCCATCCTTCTCTTTTGGTTTTTCTGATAGTGTTTCTGGCCTCTGCTGTTGTTTGTCTAAGTATCCTAAAATTCTGGAATGTCGAGTCTTTTCTATACATTTTGGTTGCAAGGCGTCGTCTCGCTACTGCTCTAGCGCATTCACTGGTCCACCAGGGTTTTCTATTAATCTTGCTTTCCTCGTTTACTTTATATTCCGGGATGCATTCTTCTGCCGTTTTAGTTATTATCTCTTCCAATTCATTGTATCGTTGTTGAAGGTTGCCTGTGTTTGAGCTTAAGTGCTCTATTCTTGTACTGATTCTTTCTTGGTATAAGTTCCAGTTAGCTCTACTGCAGATCCAGCGCCTCTTTGATGTGCTTAACTTCGTTTTCGCCACGGAATCCAACGTGATTTTCAGTATCAGATGATCGCTACCTAATGAGTCCTGTAGCATCTCCCATTTAGTCCTGGTGCTCAGGCATGCCGCAATTAGTGAGATGTCGGGTGACGAGTTCCTTTGGAATGGCGTCCCTAGTCGCGTTCCGTGCTTGTTGTTCAGCACGGTAAGTGATGACGAGGTTATCGCCGACGCCAGTTCTTCACCTTGTTGATCCCGCTGTCTTTCCTGCCACATCGGGTGGTGCGCATTAAAATCCCCTCCCACGAAGCTTTTGGGTGGTATCTGATCAAATAGAGCTTCCCAGTCCTCTTCCTTCATGTTAACTTGAGGAGGTTTGTAAACAACAGTAACATTTTCTATCGGATCTTTGTGTTTCAGGTCGACGGATAGCACTTCTAAATTAGCAGACGGCTCTACTATGTCTCTGATGTTGCTCTTCACATCATTTCTGACAAGTATGGCTACTCCTCCAAATCCGTCACCCCTATCTTTCCTATGGATGTTGTAGTTTTTATGCTTTATGTTAATATTATCATATAGCCAAGTTTCGGTGATCAATAGGGCGTGGGGAGCATGTTCCTCAATAACTCTCTGTAATTCATTCCATTTGGGTACCAGGCTTCTGGCATTCCATTGTAGAATTGTAAGTTTAGCCCTTTTATCCATTATTATCTGCATCATCGCCTATCTCCATTGTGTTTTCACTGTCTCCCATTTGCTTTATTTCTTGCATGACCATCTTAGTGGATTCTTCCTGAATTTTTTCTATCACTTCCTTGGGGATGTTTCCATTTAATTGTTGCATAATGACTTTGGTCACAATTTTCACAATGATGCTAATACTTTCGACATTCGTTTCCTTGTTATCATGCTCCGCCATCTGATCTGTACTTGTTTCTCTTCTTACCGCAGGTAATCTTCTTTCATGTATCTCCTTATATTGGTTGGTCTTTTCTCCCATTGCAGCTGCACTAAAGGTTTTGGACTGTATGGGGGGAAATTCTTTTGGGTTGTGTTCATATCCTGCCCTGGCTGGTGTTTTACTGCCAAGTGCCTGTGTCTGCTTTCGCTCCTCTTCTCGTTTCCTTATTGGACATGCTCTGTCGTTAGCTTTGTGGTCTCCACCACAATTCGCGCACTTAACTTCTTCCTTGTTACAGCAGGTTGCATTGTGCTCCTCTCCGCATTTAGTGCACCTTTCTTTCCCTCTACAGTTGGAGGAGATGTGACCAAATCTTTGGCATTTAAAGCACTGCGTCACTGGATACACGTATGGAGTAACCTTGAATCTGAGATAGTAGATTTCTACTTCTTCCGGAAGAAACTGGCTTTCAAACGTGAGTAGAACCGTTTGTAATGGTTTTCTTTCTATTTTTCCGTCCAAATGTATACTTTTCATGAATCTTCTTACGCCTACTATGGGAGCGGAAGCTTTAACATTTCTTATCAGCTCTTCCTCATTCAAGTCTGTAGGGACGTACTTGATTACACCTTTGCACTCTACCCTGCTTGCAGGGATATAAGCCTTTAGTCTTAGTGACTGTAAGAAGACATCATTTCCAACGAAGTTGTTTGCCGCCTCAGCTTTAGTAAATTCCAGCATCATCCGATTTTTTCCCTGTTGGTTGATCCGCTGAAGACCATTAATCTTGTTATAGAGTATTTTGCCTAGTTGTATAGGGTGAGGCAGTTGGCTGTTCATCTCTGGTTCGATTGATACTAGATATGGTCCCTGTGAGTGCCGGTTATACAGTCTGAAACGTTTCAGTGGTGCTGTGTTATTTTCCTTTTGTCCTTCTTGACTTGATCGTGTTGGGTTCAGTTGGTCATTTGTTGATCTGCTCGCAGTCTCTGTGACGTGATATGTCAGCTGCTGCGAAGGTGTTGTCTGCTTTATAGTTTGATCCTTGTTCAACTTAGGCACTATTTCTGTTGTATCGAAATCTTCTTTGTTGCTTATAGGTATACTTCTTTTCCCGGTAGCTCTTCTTTTCTTTCTAAGATTGTATTTAACTTCTTCTTCACTGTCCTCATTGTGTTCTTCTATTTTCTTTTTTGTTGTCTCTGACATGTCTTGTTCTGCTTGATAAATGAATGGTTCATTCCTCTCCTCTGCAGCTTTGGCAGTAGCACCGCCACTCGCTTCCGCCATCCTGCCTCCTTCACGATCTTTAAAGTTTCGGATAGATTGATGTGTATCCGAGGTACACTCGCTTCCTTCGAGTTAATTTAGCAGATACTTTATATTCTAATGCTATGTCCACTACGTCTGGTTTTCACTAATATACACACTCGGCGCAAATGCCGCACACTGTTGTAGTCCCGCTTCACTAACAACCACACACGTAAACAGGAAAGGCTCACTCTCGGCTGTACACTAGTTCCGCATGCGCTCGTAGCTGAAGCTAAACTGGACCTGTCTTGTTTCTTTGATGGCTCCGAGTTGAGTTTGCATGCTGGAAGTTGTCGCCACTTACCAGAGCGACCGCGCCACGTGATTTGGGGCAGTTAGTTGCCGAATGAATGAACCAATAAACTCGCGGCATGTTGGTTGAGTGTTAATGTGGTTTTGCTTTTAGCTTCCAAATATGTCCATGGAGAGGGACGCATTTGAATACGTTTAAGCCTTGATCGTAGTGTGAAGGTTATACGCCGTAATGTGTATGAGAGAAGATTTTACCGTCACTGAATTCGAAGTTCAGCCATCTGCCCACCGCAACTATAACGGTATGACAATCGACTAAATTGATCACCACAAGTGTGGTTTTTGAGCCCGATGTCGACCTGAAAACTTATGCTCCAGAAAGAGAGAGATTTTTTTTTTTATTTTTTTTATTTTTGTATTAAGGATGTTGAATGTTCTTTGCAAATAAATCTGTGAGTTATGTAAATGTAGGTGCAGTGGTTTGTAATTATACAAAGAAGTTCCACGCCTCTCTTCATCAGTTATTTAAAATAAGAATATAAATTTAAAGATAAACTATGCAAAGTTTAATGGTGATCAAAATTAAAGAATCGAAGGATGGCGCAACTAACTCGTAAGCCGGCCTAGGTAGCGTAGGGGCTAGAGTGCTAGCTCCACGTGCCGAAGGTCGCCGGTTCGAATCCGGCCGCGGGCATGGATGTTAAGTGTTGTGTGTCTGTGTGAATGTTCTGTCCGTCCTGTGGTGTCCATACATAGAAAGATACGATGTACACTGGATGACTAATTGTTCACTGTGAGCTAAAATAATGATCACATTGAGCTGGCTGAATGGCCTTAGCCGCCGAAAGCCAATTAAAAAAAAAAAAAAAAAAAAAAAAAAAAACTAACTCGTACGCTTCAACTTTTAGTTTGAACACTTCAATAAGAACGAAAATAATTCGGAAAACGAGGATTCCTCCAATGCACACATGTCAGGAATGAACCCAGATAAATTGATTGATGAGATTTTAGCCTACTTTACCAGCAGCGAGCGTGGTGAACCACTGTTAAAAAGGATTTCCATGAAGCTGGAATCACGCGTGAAGGTACCTAACTACTCGGGTGTGTGAGCATTTTAGGGAAAACCAGCGTTTTAGAGAAAGTCGATGAAGAGAACTGGCAACACTAAGGAAATCAGGAAAGGAAAGCGGTTCCTAGTCCAAGGAGGAAAATAACCGATATACCCCTTAGCTGAGCGAAAAGAAAATGTTGTGATTTCTCATGGTGAGGCTAACGTCTATTTTTAGCAAAAATCGGATGGGAAGTGGAAATCGCAGGTCTATTAGAAGAATTTTTTCCCTACATAGCGAAAATCATCGGAACTGCTGTCGCAGAGTTCGTGTCAATTCGAAACTACTACGCCCCACATCAGTGAATGCAGCCATTTTGTCTAGACATGCTTTATTTAGTGCTAATACGCTAAGTGAGTAAAAACAAAGTTTCATTTTAATGGATTCTGCAATTTATGTGACTAAAATTCTACTTTCAAAGTAATAAAGTCATTTTTAAGTACCCTAAATTAAGATGATACTAATCTGTTTTCTGTTCAATTCTCTTTCACCAAAGGCGATAATAGATATATTAACTGAACAAGAAGAGGGTGGCTCCCTGACTGAAGAAAAAACGTTAATTTGCTTGATGGACCATTCACATTTGCAGGTGTAAGAAAAACACTGTTCTCTACAGTAAACGTTATAAAGAAATCTTTCGGTTCAATATACCCACGGATTTTTATTGTTAACTCCATTCTTTTCACCTGATGTCTGTCGTCAAAAGATTCATATTACCCATAGTGACGGATCTGTGTCTACTGCCCTTATTGTAATAGTATCTACAGAATCTTGTGTCGTGTTTTTTTTTTTTGTGTATGACAGAAGTTCGATGTATGTTTTTGTAACATATGAAGCATATAAATGCTTTTTTTATTTTTTATTCAATATTTTAAGAGACATAAATTCGCAACAAACACTGTGCCGTAAAAAACATAATTTCCGAATTAATAACGGTGTGCGCAATATGACGTCTCTTTGCATTACAATGCATGCCTCTTCCCTTCGGCGTAACGAGTCATGCATGCACGCACTGTTGGCATCCCACATTCGCACTGTTGCTGGAGTGGATTGAAGACGTACAACATTAGCAAGTGTATTTTCAAAGAGGCGAGATTCCTTATGTTGACGGGAAAAAGCGCGCATTGTGATGGGACTGATGTCACATTATGCACCTTCTATTAATTCTGAAACTCGTATGTGTTTTCCGTCCAAAGTTTGAAACGAATTTTTGCTTTGTGTTGCATACTGTCCGCTACTGAAATAATCGATAATTTTTAACCCCCTGTATATCCCAGGAGACAATGTCTCTAATATCTCCCCAGTATCTGTAGATGGTGCACCGCACAGGATGTTCCTTCAGCCCAGGTGTCGACAATGCTTGGTGGAGTGCCCTGTGACGCCTACTACCATTGTGCACAGCAAACGAGAGACCGCAAATATCTTCCTGCCACCATTACGAGGACGGGCAATGGGGGGGTTACAGTTTTGTCTAAAGTTTTGTTCATTATCAGCACCGACGCTTGAAACTACAAGGTACACACTATCCAGCTGGTCGATTATTCTAACGGATGCACGTTATGGCACATTCGTTCAAGATTCCATTAATAATACTGTCACTGCTGATTTTAATAATGGCGTTTTGTCTATTTTATAATAAAAAGAAAATAGAAATTAAATTAGCTACATTTGCTTGTTATCCGCTGTATTTTACATCTGTATCCAAATACTTAAACGAATGTTGCAGATATGTGAGAACGAATGTAAAGAAGTCATGGAGAACCAAGCTAGAGAATTGCTGTAATATGGTTTCAGCTCAATCTCTCTCCGTATATCCAACATTTTCCACCAGAATCTTTTTTTTTTTATGGCTTTTCGCCTTGTCGATGTCCAGGTCATTAGAGGTGGGAAAGGAAGAAGTCAAGGAACTAGAGGTAGTTCGGCATGGCCTTTTAATGGAATTATCCCAGCATTCGCCTGGAATGATTTGGGCAAACCTTGGGAAACCATATCTGGATGCCCGGACGGGTATTCGAACCCGCGTCTTCCCGAATGCGAGGCCAGAGCGTTACCAACCAAAGATTAAAAAAACTTCGAATAACATCGACATTTTTTGCAAACAGATATCTTGTAAATTCCACATAATTAACAATCTTTGCACAAAACTGATAATATATATTATCTTTCATCGATTTTTTTTTTTTTTTTTTTTTTTTTTTTTTTTTAGAGATTAGGAAAACGAATTTAAAAAAAAAAAAAAAAGAATTAAGGAAACGTAATCCCAGATACGTACTGTATATACAGCTAATATGAATACAAAGTATTGTTAAAAATTTAATAAAAATAGAGCTTCGTCTTACATTGAGCAGACAAAAGAAAATTCTAGCGCCCTTATAATTAAAACATATTTAATCAGTATAATGTAGCACCTTGTTTGTGACATGTTAAATTTGATCGATCACGTCCAGAAATTGTTAAAATAATATGTAATATTTCAGTGTGTTTATTTCTTGTCTATATTACAAAGTATTTTAACAATTTCTGTATGTGATATATCAAATTTGTCACAAACAAAGATGCTACATTATACTCATAAAAAAATGCATTAATTATGAGGGCGCCAGAATGCCT
>JARYHS010011408.1:285556914-285676394 GCA_031002005.1 Vandiemenella viatica | reverse complement strand
GCAGATCTGTTTGAGAAATTTAGGAGTGTATGTTTGGGGAAGTACACCCTGGACCCCGCCCACTATTTCACATCCCCAGGTATATGCCAGTTGCGTCCACAGGTATGCGAAGGCAAATAACCGGTACATGCCGGGGTACAACCGCGAGGTGTCTGAATATTTTATAATGTACTTCGACTGAAACAATCTTTAGGGCTGGGCCATGTCGGAGTATCTGCCCTCTGGTGGGTTTCAATGGCGTCGGCTAGAGAGATTGCTAGCATAAATTTCATGAGCGTTGTAGCTGACTCACCTAGGGGGTTCGTATTGGAGGTAGACCTTACGATTCCTAAGGATAAACACGACGTTTTAGCAGACTTGCCGCCATGTCCAGACCACATAGCCACAGAAGGTTCTACCCTCCCCAAGCTGATGACCAATGGAGAACAGGGTACGGTATGTTCTCCATACCGAGTCCTCCAGCAATGTGTAGGCTTCGGGCTGCAGGTGACCGAAATACACCGGGTAATATCTTTCAATCAGTCACCGTGGTTGAAAGAATACATATCTCTCAATACGTGTTGTCGCCGTGACGCCAAAACAGATTTCGAGAGAGATTTTTATAAAATTAATGAACAATTCAATTTTCGGTAAAACTATGGAAAACATTCGAAAACACCACGACGTGAAATTTTGTACAGCATGGGTGGACCGCCGCGGTGCCCGCAAACAATAGCTTCACACACTTTATGCAAGTAACAGTTTTCAACAAGAACTTTGTGGCGTGTAGATGGCGAAAGCTAGAATAGTTTTTAATAAACCTGTGTATGTCGGAATGTGCATTCTTAACCTGTCTAACTGAGGATGTACAGATTTCATTACGAATTTGCCATTCCACAGTTTAGAAGCCCTAAATTGCTATATATGGATACAGACAGCTTCATCTACTTGGTGCGGAACTGTGATCCATATGAAGTGATGCGACGCAACAGGGAGGAGTTCGACACGTCTGGGTATAGCACCGGCAACCGTTATGGGATAGAGTCCCACAATGAAAAGGTTGTCGGTGTTATGAAGGACGAAGAGAATGGCACCCTGATTGCGGAGTTTGCGGGGTAAGGGCCAAAAAAATGTATGCATGTCCGGCTCGAGACAGACCAGACCTCTAGACGGGCTAAAGGTTTGGCTGGCTCAGTCCACTCGAAAGCTGCCAGATGGAGGATTACATAAATTGCCTCCATGGTGAAACACCCAGGTGCACATCTGCAGCAAAGGATCACATCAACCCTTCATGTTGTAAATACTGTACAAATATCCAAACTGGGTCTGTCTAGAACGGACGATAAGCGGTATATTTTCCCCGACGGGATAGAGAGACCCTCCCGTGGGGGTACAAGTCTGTAAATAATGTGTGAATGTTTTGTAAATACTGTATGAGTGAAGAAGAAATATACCGTTTATCCGTGTTTCTAGTTTGTAAATATGTACAGTGCACTGTTTAGGTTGCTGCAAAGACATGTAAAATATTTTTTTCCAGTGTTGTACAAACATTTATAATTTTTTTGCAGTTGCACTAATGTTTTGTATAGAATCATAGCACGAGAAAAAAAAATATTGTAAAAAAAAAAAAGAGCACTATGCTCTGTAAATTCATTTGTAATGTATCTAGTCAATGGAAAAGTAGAATAAGTGTACAAGTTTGTTGAGACTGCTGCTGCTGTGCTCAGTATAAATAATTGCTGGAAAAAAAAACACACACAATTGTAAAAAAAAAAAAAAGTTTATTTATTAAGAAAATGACATGTACAATTTTGTTACAATTTGAATAAATCTTTTTATGAATCCATGTGTTATGCGATTTATCAAAACCCTACCAACTTTGAATTTTGCTGGAGTAGTCATCTTAATATGGCTGTACACTGTTGAAAGAAGTGAATTGTCTTAACATCACACGGTTTCATCTTGATGGTGCTGTGCCACTTGTTATTGTAATTGTTCATTAATTGAGGAAGAAGTTCAATCCACCTGATGTGAACCACGTCTGCTGAATTCTTGCCACATTACATTCTTGATAGTTCTATTGAGTCGCTCAACTATTGATGCTTTAAGATGAGTATATGTTGAGTAGTGATTAATACCATAACTTGTCATGAGCGATTTAAACTTTGAATTGTAAAACTCTTTTCCGTTGTCAGTCTGTAAATTTTTAGGAACACGATCACCATTAAGTATTTTCTTCATAGCGTCGACAACCACACTAGCCGTTTTGTTCTTGAGAGGTAGAGCCCATGCAAACTTTGAATAAGTATCAATCACCATCAAGATATACTTGTAGCCACTGTTTTTACGAGAATACGGTATCATTTCTACAATATCAGCTTGCCATAGGTCGTCAAGACCTTTGATTATTACCGGCGTCTTGGGAAATTCCTTCTAGCCGGTCTATGGAGTTCAGCTACAATTTGATCCATGTTACACGATAATGTCTCTCTCACGAAGTTCTTCAATCACCGACAAAATTTCGTTGGAGTGTGCAGTGTGTCCTGCTGATGTTGATGCGGTAAGTAATTTCAATCTTTCAACGAGCTCATTCGGATCGTCCCAATACACATATTCCTTCATGGGAAGAAGACCAGAACCCGACTGATTGTCAAGTTTAGAGATTATGTTTTTATACTTAGTGGTTGTATTTTTCAAAACTTTTCCAGATGGAATAAATTTCACTCTGTGTGCATTCGTGGTGTCTAGTATTTCATAATAACTTTTCAAGTCCATGTTGGTAAATTTTTTGGGTTTTTTTAAGAACAACAGTTCCATTAAGCCTTGAGTTCTTTCATATTCATTTCCATCAATCTGTATAACATCTCCATCTATAATCATAGGAGTATTTCCAATCATTAGCGAATCATTTTTCTTCCGGACACCGTACACCGAATCATAATCTCTTTCACTTCGATTGAGTGACTTCAAGAAATCTTTGATCATACCTGGAGGTTGCTGCTGCTGCTGCTGCTGATGTCGCGGAGGTAAGAAAACATTTTCTATTGTATCCGTCACAGGTCTTAAAGAATCTTTGAAAAATTTCTCAGAGTCGATTTGGCCAGTTTTCAATTCAAGTAACTTGCGTCGAATTGCATTTCGGGCCTTTATGATGCCGCGTTTAGTTGTTGACGTATCCATGTTTAAGCATCGAATGAAGCTTATGAGAGTTTATTGTACTATTTTATACTTGATAGTTAATGTTGCTGTAAATGGTTTGTGGGGTTGAGCATTTGGGATAAAAATAAGATGATCGCCTTGCTTCACAAAGTTTATCCTTGCAGTTTTAATCCAATTCACTATTACATCAACCCTGCCCGGTTTGGCTACTGAGAGGATTACACCATTGACGGGAATTTCGTAATAGTTAAGACCTGTCTCTAGAATGTATGCACGATCTTCAATCAAATCTGTTACCGCAATAGTTATAACCATGGTAACTACTGTCGATTGTAATTCCTTCAGAAGCATTGCTGCATCGCTAGTTGCCTTGTCAATGTATTGTTTGGATGCAACATCATCAGTCGTCGATGGGGTCAGCTACATGTTTGAGTATTCTACCTTGGCAATCCAAATTACCGTCCTTTGTAAGAAGTATGTTTTGAGGTGGGTACACCAAAACTCTCCTGCTCTGTATCGTCGAAGTTCTCCCAAACTTGTCCATGGCTGCAATGATGATAGTACCTAGTGTGCTTGTCTATTTATTTAAAAACGAATCAAACCCGTTGCGGTACCGTCCATGATACATATCACAGTCTTTGTCAATAACTGCAAATCCATGCTTGCTCGCATTCCAACAAGTACCACATAAGTTCTTAAACTCGCTGAACGGCATATCTGTGTTCACGTGGTCATTATAAATGTGTTTGAGATTCATGTCGTCCTGTTTAAAGAGTACAATCAAGTTGGCGTTGTCTCTCACCAGCTGTTTAGGTATACGGCTGTATGTCTGGCACAAGTAGAAAGAGTCTACTGACCTATGTCTCCCCATACAAAAGTAATCTCGTATATTATTCTGCTTCTCACACGAGACATCGTCAAACACAAACACTGAATTTGGTAGCGCTTCACTAGGTGGAGGCACATTCTGATTATCGCTAAATGTTAAATACTTAATTTCTTTAATGGGTTTCAGTATTTCACCTAGCAACTGGTACTTTGGCTGGTACAACGATTTTGAAAACACATATACATTTTCAAATCTAAGCCCATTTGGGTGTTCCAGCAGGGACAGCACAAGATTGGTTTTACCACAGTTTGACGGTCCACAAACTATCGCTCTCACTGTCTCGGGGAACAGAGGTCCGTTCTTCTTCCGCTTGGTGCCGGCAACATCTGCATTACTCACGGGTAATGTTGCTTGCTGCTTGACGAATCGCATTTTGACAAGGTTTCTTTGCTGCACGGGGTATATATAGACGCGCGAATACGTAAAATCATTCAGTCGATAACAATGCCTCCTACGAAGAAGAAGAAGGGCCGTGGCTTCTTAAACAAGCTCGTCGACAAAATGCCATTTGAGGCACACATTCCAACTTACCAGTTCTGTGGACCCGGGACGAAACTTGAAAAACGTCTGAAACTCGGCCAGACGGGGATCAATCCACTAGATGCAGCATGCAGGGAGCATGACATTGCGTATGCACAGGGTGCCGACAGACGTAATGCAGACCGCATACTCGCAGAGAAGGCTTCAGTCAGAATGAAAGCCAAAGATGCAAAGTTCGGTGAACGGGCGGCCGCGTTACTAGTTAACGGCGCTATGCGTGCCAAGCTAAAGTTGGGTGCAGGGATTAAAAAGAAAAAGAAGACGAAGAAGGGTGGAATCCTCCCCTTAATCCCTATTTTTGCCGGATTGTCGGCTGCCGGAGCTCTTGCCGGTGGAGCCTCAGCCATCGCCAGAGCCGTCAAAGCTGCTAAAGAAGCAAAAAAGCAGTTGACTGAACAGAAACGACACAATGAAACCATGGAGGCAATTGCAATGAGGGGTAAAGGTCTGTATTTAAAGCCATACCGGAAAGATGGATCTGGATTGAAAAAAAAAAGTCTGATCAGGCGTTGACCGATGACGATATACGTAGACATGTAAAGCGTTTTGCGTATACCTCATTTTCGTGGTGTCTTCATGCGCGATGCATTACCTCAAAAAATTAGTGAACGTGAATGTGGAATTGTGAACTTGGACAGTGCTGAAAATGCTGGGACGCACTGGGTTGCGTACATCAAGTACAAGGATGGTGTAGTGAAATATTTCGATAGTTTTGGTGACTTACCTCCGCCATTGGAATTGCAGCGATACTTTGCAGGCAACAGAATACAGTACAATGTGCAACGACACCAGGAATTCGGTACGCACATATGTGGACATTTATGTTTAAAATTCCTGCATCAGAATGCATAACATCAGTCTTGCATGAACCTTAGTCGGGGTAACACATGTCTGTGACACTCTGCTTGTCCGGTAACAGTTCAGTCTTGAGCTGTGATTACTTTCCACCGATAGATTTGAGTCAAGGCGAGTATACGATCGGCTTAGTAGATTTTCAAACATACAACTCGATTCCGAACATTGATAAGTCAAATTGCAAATTTCATTACTCGAAGAATAAAGTGATAGATATTCCTACAGGATCGTATGATATTGACGACTTGGCCAGTTATTTGGCTCGGCTTACAAATAACGAGAAACTGGTTATTAAAGCAAACAACAATTCACTCAAGTGTGAGATACAAACACCTGTGGAAATAGATTTCACGAAACCAAACTCAATTGGCTCACTGCTTGGATTTTCTAAACGTGTGTTAAAACCGGGATTTCATACCTCAGACTACACTGTGCAGATCTTCAAAGTTAACGCGATAAGGATAGAGTGCAGCATATGTACGGGAAATTACGTCAACGATAAGCTGGGGCATACACTACACGAGTTTTTTCCAACAGTACCGCCAGGGTACAAGATTGTAGAAGTACCTGCAAACGTCATCTATCTTCCCATCACGGTGAAAACGCTCAACAGCATTCACATTAGAGTTGTCGATCAGGACGGCAATTTAGTGGATTTCAGAGGAGAAACTATTACTCTGAGGCTACATATAAAGAATGGGCGCTCGTTATAAGAAGAGGCAGACTCAAACAATTGTCAGTAGTGAACCGACAGTGAAACGGGTAACACCTGCTGAACCTACAGTGAAACGGTTAACTCCTGCTAACGTGCTCTTCCTACAGTCGTTAGGCTATACAGTTAAAAATCATGGATGAAGTGCTTGATATAACTTCCAGTGTGGAATTTGATGAGTCGGTGACGCGTAAACAGTTTTTGAGTCACCAACCACATACACCCACAACATTTAATAATAATGATGAAATTCGGATACCTATTCAGAACCAGGATACATATACACTGCCTGGGGAAAGTTTCTTGCATATTGAAGGAAGATTTCTCAAGTCAGATGGAACTGGGGCTACAAATTCAATTGTTACATCCAATGCGTTTGCGTTCCTATTTGAGGAAATTCGGTTAGAAATTAATGGAGTTGAAATAGACCGAAATAGAAATGTAGGTGTCACAAGCACAATAAAGACTCTTATTTCTGCTGGTCCTCAACAAATTGGTCTGTTGGAGAACTCAGGATGGGGGCAACGCGATCTTGGAAATGGTTACTTTGATGTATGTATTCCGCTGAGTATGCTCTTGGGTTTTTGTGAAGACTTTAAAAGGATACTTGCAAATGTAAAACAAGAACTAATACTTATTCGATCTAGGGACTGATACAAATTCATATGTACAAGCCAATCCAAACCCCCAGAAAAGTAAATTCGCCATCAGTAAACTAGCATGGGTGGTGCCTCATTTACAAGTAAGTGAGAGAGAAAAACTGGCGTTGCTTAAGATTGTGGACAGTGGGAAGCCACTTAGAATTAATTTCCGGAGCTGGGATTTGTTGGAGTACCCGCTACTTCCTATAAGCAAAACTCAAATTTGGTCTTTGAAAACATCAACACAGCTGGAGAAACCAAGGTTCGTTGTTCTAGGATTTCAAACAAACAGGAAACGAAATGAAACATTAAGTGCGGCTTTATTTGACCACTGCAATCTTGCCAACGTCAAAGTGTTTCTAAATGATGTGGCGTACCCCTACGAGAACATGAATTTGGACTTTAAGAAAAATCGAACCACAGTATTGTACGATATGTATGCAAGATTCCAACAAACTTACTACGAACGGGAGCATCCTTCACCACTACTAAACCGTGAAGATTTTGTCGCTACTGCTCCTATCGCCGTAATCGACTGTTCACATCAAAATGAGTCGGTAAAAACAGGGCCTGTAGATATTCGTATGGAGTTTGATAGCACTGACAATTTTCCAGCCTACACCGCCGCATACTGTCTAATCCTTCACGACCGTGTTGTGGAATACGTACCGCTAACAAGTGTTGTGCGTAAGCTCGCATAAAACCAGGTAGCGCCCATCATTGCCAGCCAGTATCATGCCGACCATCTTCCTGGACGCCCAAGGATTCAAGACGAGAGAAGGAGTATTTATCTTCAAAGAAGTTGCCGTCTGTGTAGTGCAATCAGACAACATTATCGCCACACATTGCATCTCTGTAAATTCACCATCACGTGGAGGTAATGAGCCAACAGTCAAATGGCTGACAAATAATTACCATGGAATACCTTGGACTGCTGCTGGTATAACCTTTAGCAAACTATGTACTATTCTACATGCAATCACAAATGAAGATGACTCCATTATTTACGTTAAAGGACGGGAGAAGGCTCGTTGGTTTCAGAAGATTATTCGCAAGAAAGTCTGCTACAATATAGAAGATTTAGGATGCCCGCCTCTACATGAACTCAAGAAAAATAATTTGATAAAACTTTGTAAAGGACATTTATTTTGTAACGCTATATGCGCTGTTGAAAATGTATTTTTAATTGCCCAATGGTGGGTGAAATAAAAAAAGAAATAAAATAAAAATGTGTTATTTATTTAAACACTTTAGTTAATAAGGTCCACGGGTGTGGTGCAGCTGTGTGCATTCAATTACGGACCCGCATCCTGCAGCTGCGTGGGGAGCGATAATTCGGGTGTGGCGCAGCTGTGCTCATTCAATTACGAACCCGCATCCTGCAGCTGCGTGGGGAGCGATAATTGATGGCTTCCGGGTGTGGCGCATTCAATTACGAACCCGCATCATGCAGCTGCGAGGGGAGCGATAATTCGAGTGTGGTGCAGCTGTGCTCATTCAATTACGAACCCGCATCATGCAGCTGCGAGGGGAGCGATAATTGATGGCTTCCGGGTGTGGCGCATTCAATTACGAACCCGCATCCTGCAGCTGCGTGGGGAGCGATAATTGATGGCTTCCGGAGGGGAGCGATAATTGATGGCTTCCGGGGTGTGGCGCAGCTGTGCACATTCAATTACGAACCCGCATTCAATTAAACTCCCCTAGTTCCTCGGCTCCCCTCCGCTCCAAACTGTCTGCAAAGACAGGTCCATAAGAATACATGGGGAAAAAACTGTCCGCTGACCGCTGTACATAAGGAAATAATAAGATCAATCTGAGGTTACAGATGTGAGACCCCCTCCCCGCAATTCAATTAGCATTAATTAAAATCAATTAAGGCTCCCCGCCATGGGGGAAAAAGTGGGACTCACTCCATCCTCCATAAGAATACATGGGGAAAAAACTGTCCGCTGACCGCTGTACATAAGGAAATAATAAGATCAATCTAAGGTTACAGATGTGAGACCCCCTCCCCGCAATTCAATTAGCATTAATTAAAATCAATTAAGGCTCCCCGCCATGGGGGAAAAAGTGGGCTCACTCCATTCTCCATAAGAATACATGGGGAAAAAACTGTCCGCTGACCGCTGTACATAAGGAAATAATAAGGTCAATCTGAGGTTACAGATGTGAGACCCCCTCCACGCATTCAATTAGCATTAATTAAAATCAATTAAGGCTCCCCGCAATTCAATTAAAATTAATTAAAATCAATTAAGCCCCCCCACGCAATTCAATTAAAATCAATTAAAATCAATTAAGGACCCCACGCAATTCAATTAAAATCAATTAAAATCAATTAAGGCTTGAATGCGCATGTCAATTAACGTTCCCTTTGATGGCGCCGACCCGCCTTTCAACACTACTTACCTGGCTTTCGCCAAGCATATTGCAACATAGGCTTATACGTAGGTGTAGCAAATTGATTGTAAATCACAGAGTGAAGTTTAATGATGAAATAACGATCATATATCTTCACTTGTGCTTTGACACATTGTAGTCTTACAGAATCAGTAATCCTTCTGATATAGTGCATATATTGCCGAAAGAAGTAAACATCAAGGGGATAGCAATATTTTGTGGTTTTCGGTGGCAATATCTTCAGCAAAACATCTTTGTTTGAAAAAGTTGGGTACGATCTGTATGACCTGACCAGAAATCTCACAACAATAGGCTCTTTTCATGTCTCTTTAATGGCGCTGGGAGACAAGTGCGGAGTTCTGCATGGAAATGACGCACACCACCGTTTGTTTATGATCGCTTGTTATTCTAAACATGTTTCGTGCGGTTCGAGGACAAAGGTGTCCCTTGCCAGTGCTGCTATCTGTCTACTAAACGTGTAACTTGTGTTCTATATGAAAAATTTATTCTTAGACTGTGAAATGTGTATGTTATGACGTGAAAGTTGGTAGATCATCCCAGCATCCAACTAGGCGATTACGGGAAACCGCCTTTCGTGGACTGCTATTTAAATTCGGATGCCATCGAAAGATTTACTAACCTATCAACATTGTAATTTTACCGAAAATTACTCCTATATTGGACGAACTGAGCATTGAGCTAATTCTAGCAGTGTAATACAGAACACTTTAAACTAGTCTTCTTGAATTATCTTACTGCCACAAAATCACTTCACTAATAATTTATGTAAACACCAGAAAATTGCAAACTATTTTTAAACATAGTATCAAACACAAATACCCCTCAAGCTCCAGTTATTTTTGCGATCTAACAGTTCGTTTCCCAGATTCTATATGAAACTGAGTCCGTCAGTTTTTTCTTTAAATACGTCTTTATTATCTACAAGTTTTAGGAAATTTAATAACAGACGTGTCCCAGAATAATTGACTTCCCTTTGTAGTAGTGACAGTGATGTTTGTGTTTTGTACAAATTATTTTGTGTTTCATTTATTGAAATTGAGCGCCTATTATTTTGGTCTAAACGGGATAAAATGTTCTACGCAAAGCTCATGAGATAATATATAGGCCTTTTGAGAACTCATCGTAAGAGTATTCAGCTTTAAAAAGGGTTGTCTGCTAGAGGTTCTTGGTTTTACGTTACATAGCATCCTAGTAGTTCTTTTCTGTGCAAGGTGTTTGTTCCCAACTCCCAACTACACGGCTGGTTGAGCCGATCTCTTAAGTCTGGTACGCACTAGATTACTAATTTAGTCGAGTACCGAGTAACTAAACGTGTCTGAACAACGAAAATTTAGTCGAACAGTTCAGCTAGTAGTTAAGTCAAGTCGATCCATTTTGTTCTATTATATCGGGCGAGTAGCGTCCTCCATCATGCCTCACTGCTTACTGGTTCATCGGCTGAACAAGACTGAACCTGTCGTCTAGTAGAGTTTGGTAGCTGCCGCAAAAATAATGTTTCGCCGGAGCAAAGGAACAATTTTAAAATTTGTTTCTAAATATGTAGAACAGGAATGTTTGAAGAATTTTAAGACCCCGTACTATAAAAACAAAGGAAGCAATCTGCATACATGGATTTGCAAAATACAGTGAACATCTGCTTAGTGCATAATTTTATTACAATAGCATCTATAATATGCAATAAGATCTTATTAATACTATAAAGCAAAACCAATTCTCCAAACTGTACAAAATTACAGAACATCTTGGACAGAACGTGTACTGAGGATGAAGACTGACAGGATCCCACGAAAAATTCTCAAATATCATCCCAGAGGCAGGAGAGATGTAGGGAGACCACCAAGAAGATGGATTGAGACCGTAACAGGCCACCAGGCTTAATACCGGACAGGAAGAAGAAGAAGAAGAAAGAAGAAGTTATTAGAAGTACTACCTAACGCGATAAAAATCTATTTAGAATGATCTACTCGCAGAAGTTAAAATGAATTAAAGGAGTCCAAACGTTTAGGTGCAGGGACTGAAACATGTTGTTGTTGATGTTGTTATTGTTGTTAATGTTGTTGAGCTCAAGGGCGCGTCGACTACGGTGTCATTAGCGCCCAGAGACTGAAACAGTTTACATTCCTTCAGCAAAATGATTCAGTTTGCTGGATGCATCTGTACGAAACATTGCTTCAATTACTTTAATGTTTCATAGATTCCATCACACTCTGAAGAATTAGGAAATAGCTGATTTTCCGTGTATAAATACCAGGTGTGAGTGCCCTTAAACTACATCCTGTGGCAATAAAGTAGAGAACAGCCTGTAATGGCCGGTATTGCACTTATTAAATATGTATCTTCACGCTGAATTTGCGACTGCATTTTCACTAACACAAAAGTTACACAACTTTTAGACATTCACAAACAATTTTAGGGATCTTCTAACGCTAATTCCTTCAGAAGACAATTTTTAGCTCCTAATTCACCCTTCTAATAAGCCATTTTCGTGCCCATTGCTTTTCTTTTATTTATCGGATAAATTTCTTGAACCTTTTTTTTAAAAAAAAAAAAAAATAACCAGTAATTTAAGCTTTATCAGCGCATTCACTTTATTGCTTCGCAGCCTGTTCATCTGGCAAAATACTACAAAACTTGTGTACTGTACTCGACCCTATTTTTATTTTTTTTATTTTTTTTATTTATGTCTTTACGCCTAGACGACGTCGAGATCATTAGAGGCGGGATGGA
This sequence comes from Vandiemenella viatica, assembly GCA_031002005.1. Lineage (NCBI taxonomy): Eukaryota > Metazoa > Arthropoda > Insecta > Orthoptera > Morabidae > Vandiemenella > Vandiemenella viatica. The sequence continues at coordinate 285,664,468 of JARYHS010011408.1, read as the reverse complement.
ACTGGGGACAAGGAAGGAATTCGGACATGGTCTTTTTGAAGGAAGCATCCCGGCATTCGCCTGGAGTGATTTGCGGAAACCATGGGAAACCCAAATCTAGATGCCCGTACGGGGGTTCGAACCACCGTCCTCCAGAAAAAATCCCACGAAACTTGTGTACTGTACTTGACCGTAGTGCGAACGATTTTTGAGCAGTAGCATTTTAGCTACTAAAATACTCGCCACTCGACTAAATTACTAGCCTTGTGCGAACCAGCCATTACTGTGCTAAATAATGGACTCTCCGGTAGCGGTGTTTGAAGGAACTGTTAACAGAATTCAGATTGCATATAGTGAGAAGGCAAGTTCGAGTTGTGTCGGTGTTCCCTGGTGGCCGGGTTTGAGATATGGAGCTCGCGAGCGCTGTTAGCCGCTGATCATTAAGGAGGATCGCGGAGGCGAGGTGGCTGAGTGGAGGCGTTAATTGCTAATGCAAGGTGCAGCGGCTCCGGCACCTGCTCGCTTTATGGCGGCGCCCACTTAGCTGCTAAAATATGGACAAACCTGAGTGCCGGCGCGCCGCCGCGGCAATTAACTGATTAGTCCCGCGCTGCGTCGCCGTACTGTCTGATAGGAAGGAGGCGCCAGCAGGTGTCACACCACAGGCAGCCACAATAGTCAACTTGCTAGTACTGTCGAAACCTCTTGGTAATACTGTCAAATTAGGTGTAGCGTTGTTGATATCCACATTGCAGAGAAATGTGGAAAAGATTCTAACGTGTTCCGGTTTAAAACAACAAGGTAGAACAAACGCTGAGAAGGAACAAACAAGAAATAGAATCACATATACCACTGAAGATACTGTAAAAAATTAGTTGAAACGCGTATGGTGAGAAATATATACTAATACGTAAAGGTGAAAGTAACTCTGTCTGTCTGTCTGTTTGTTACATTTCTTGGGCTAAACCACTAATATGGTCGTGATGAAATTTGACAAGGAGATGCTATTTGACATTAGGAAGGACATAGAATACATTTTTTCTGTATAAATAATGCATATTAACATCTAATTTTGAACAATTATTGAACGGTGATAGACAGACGTATAGAATGTGTAAGTCTATGTAGTACCTTCCGGTATAGCGTTCTGGTAGCTTAGTGGTTAATGCGTTTGCTTCCTAATGTTTGAGGGGTGGTCTCCGGCTCAAACTCCGGTCGAAGCAAAGATTTTTAAGAATTGTTTTTGACCATATGAGCCACGCCTGGACGGTCAATTGTTTAGATTCCGTGTTAAACTGTAGATCCCACAAATTTCGGAATGCAATCCGTAGCTAATCGCAAGCGGTTTAACAATGCTAAAGGTGTACACATTTTTACGCAATATTGATCCCTCAGGCGTTGTTTTTCTCGCAGTCAGTGTGTATGTGATCTGCACTAATAATAATATGAATGCGGATGTAAGTCTCTGTTTTTTCTTATGTTTTGACAACTAAATGGCTATACCGATATTGATGAAATTTGACATTGAAATACTTTGTATTTATAGGAAGGACACAGGACATTTTTTCAGTATGAATAACAGTTTTAGTCATGAAGTTATGATAACTAATTGAATGGTGACAGGCAGGCGGATGCGTGTGTAAGTCTGTAATGTTAAATTGGTATCTCAGGCGGTGCTTCTCTCGCAGTCAATTAGTGTATGAACTGTTAATAAATTTCATTTACCAACAAAACTTATTATTTAGTATAGATGTCGATTTTGCGCTGCACTGTATTGCTACATTCTGTCTGCCTAAAAGTTTCTAGTATCAGATTTTTTCCCTCTTTTTTGAGATGCCTCGCAGGCGTAAACCAGACCTAAGTTGTAGCTCTAGCAGAGCACGGGCAGCTAAAGTTATTGGAACCCATAGAAATGATGCTCATGCTGGAGAAAGAAGGGAAGACTAAGCTGAAATTGAAGCTGCCTTCAGTTAACACCTCCGCGCACCATCGTTTTTTTCTGTTTTTTTTTTTAATTTTGGAAAGTGATTCTCTTCATGAGACAGGTTCGATGGTAGAGTGATATAGTGATGGGTTTCCTGTCACATTATGCCCACTCGGTGTTGTTTAGGACATATCTTACATTACTAACAGTTTTCTAAATCCAATTCTGGCAATGAAATTCTAAGTCCACGCGTACAAAGCTGCGGGAACAGATAGTAATACATATTCATTTTCATCGGCGTCGCAATAAGTTATGTACAAATTCACTAAATTGGCACTGAGGAAATGGCCAATAACCTACGGCTTTTATATTAGAAACTATTCGTAAAATTTTTGTGTTGGCAAAAAAATTCAGTGGTAGTAAGTGACATCTTATTTGTTCATCTATATATTATTTTTCTGCACTCTCTTCTCTTTCTGATATAATCAAGAAGAGAAGATATATGGAGCCCTGCAAAGGGTAAATTTGTTTAAGACGTGGTCTGTGTGACCTAACGAAGTTCATTTTCATATGTGTGACAAGTACACGTCGGCTTAGCGAGGCAACCAGCTGATAACAAATGAAAGCTCTCTGAAATTCCCATCTGGTTTATCTGTTCACTCTAGTACTAAAATAAAAATTATATTTGTCCGTTATTTTATTTACATCAGTTAAGAAAATAACGGAACAATCATATAGGCCTGGCGATCATACATCACACAATTTCAAAAAACTATTGGTCCATTTTATCATACTCTTTCAGTCACTAACTTTTTCTCTAGTTCTGACCCTAAATTGAATTCTACTTGCTGCAAAGTCTTACTACTTCCTTTACTGACAAGTTTCTTCTAAACTAACAATACAGCACATATAGATTTTTCATAAAACTAAAATGGTGACAATGCAAGTCACTCTCATCAGCTTAAAGCATAGTCACACGGTTGGACTTATGTGAATTGCCTGTCAATTTTCTATTTAGTTGGAGCATTTGTTCCCGGCCAATGCATAATGCTGGTCATGTTAGTCAACACAATGGCTGGCTATGGTTCATTCCGTAAGTCTAAACTTTTTCTCATAAGATTGACTGCATTCTACTTTGACCAAACTGTTAAAAGAAACTATTAGTTAGGACGTGGCATAAAATAGATATATCATATGTAAAATATAGAACCAGTATCCAACACTCAAATTTAACAAGTTATTTATGAAAATATTATCATTTGCTGGCAATTCCGCCCGAGGATCTAGGTGTTTAGACGAATAGGCAAACGGCAGAAGCTTGAATTTTCTAACAGCAATATTATTAGAAGAGGAATTTTATTGAAATGCGTTCAGAATTGTTCATGACATCTCTCTGGCTAACGTACTTATTCCATGCAGTACCGTTCGTAACAAAACATTCCACACTGTTTACTCGTCTGAGATCAAGAGTTCCCTGCAACTTTCTACTATTAATTCGTTATAATTTCAATGCAAGACTCACATTTCGTAGACGTAAAGAAAAAACCAACGCAATTTACTCAAGTTGTCCTCGAACCATGAAAATTTCCACTAGCGTGTTTTTTATTGTTCTCTTCGTCAAATTGGTAATTTTCATGCTAGTATTTGCGGTAATCTCAGCCGGACTTACAAGGTTTACTTGCACACTGTTGTCAGAATTTGAAACTATAACAACCTTCATACACGCAATATGAAGAGAAAAAATTTAGTGACATTTACAGAATCGAAAAGCAAAAACCAAAGACCGCAATCACGAAAAAAAAATTTGTTGTCATGAATTTTAGTAAACTGATTTTTTTATGCCAAAAACTACGAAAAGTGTCGAAAAAATGTTTTATAATGTTTTTTACAGTTGTTTACGCCTATTGGAGTGCTTATCTCTCATGAAGTATTCAATCTCTGGTCGAGATTCGGTTAAGTATATTTGGTGAGTTTCTGTTCAGATTACGAATTCATTATCACTTTTGGCTCCGGCATCCAGTGGCATAGAGTCTTAAGAGATAATGCAGAACATAATCTTTCATAGAGAGAAAGCCGCATCAATATCTGTTACGTAATTTTTGCGTGACACAGTTCCAAACAACAGACTTATCAAAGATTGCTACAGATTTCTATCCGTAGAGACTGCTAGCTGATACACGAGGTTCTGGTCACGCATTATGAAGAACGCGGGTTTAATTCTCAGTATAACCATCCTGATTTCAGATTTATATAACTTCCCAAGATAACTCCGAGTGAATTATGGGATGGTTGCTTCAAATTGTTTAGGGCAAGAGTAAACACTCGATGCAATAACAACTTGTGAAGTACCTTAGCTGCTGTTGATCAGATAGTATGCGCAGTACCTTGTTAGACGTCGGCTTGAGGCATGGGTAATCTTAATTAAGTATTGTGTCCATTGTATGTTGACTCTACTTATTCCTACTAAAAAACTAAAGGAATTAAACAGTAAAAAAGTTAAGAGAACCACAATAGTGGTCCTACTGTGTGGTATAGTAGCAATTCCATTATAAAACTTTCAAACAGAAAGAAATACAAATAATACAGTCAAATAAGGTGAAAAAAGGGGCAAAGCTCGGAACGAAAAATAACAAGCTGTAAATTTGCATAAACCTTTGTTTCGGCATTTTATAAGTTGGTACAAAGTCTCATTGAATCTCGTGTACGCTAGTCAAGATATTCAAGGTCAAATGTAACAAAAAACTGCTTTTTTTTTATAAATAGATAGTTTTCTTTATTCTAAATGATATTTTGAGTTATTATAAAAGTTATAGTGCATAAAAGTCTCTACAAATTCAGTTATGGAGAATATTTCATAGATTTAATCTTTTTTGAGATAGATCGCGGAGAGTGGGGAGCGCTTAGACACGTGGATGATAACGCTACTGTACGATAGGTTAACGGTAGAATCCAATACACAGTATGATTTATATAGTTAATTATTTATTAATAATTTTGTAATTATGTATACACTTCAATTATTTATTCATTAATTAATTGTATTTACGGATATTACATTATAACTCACGCACGTTCTATCTCACAAAAGGGTTAAATCTATGAAATATTGTCCATAACGGAATTTGTAGAGAATTTTAGAGTAAAGAAGACGAGATATTTATTTTTTTTTAAAAGTTTTTGTGACCTTTGATCTTGAATATCGTACACGAGATTCTATGAGATTTTTGAGCCAACTAATAAAATGTCAAAACAATGGTTTTTGACACATTTTAGTTGGTAACTTGACACCAGGTTCATATTTAAAAGTGTTGAAACTGAAATGTCCTGCGTGTACTTTAAACATCCAACGTCTCTGTTTCCATGAACGTAATTGCTCAATTAAAATTAACAGTACACATAGAAGCATCGGTAACGCCTGGAGCAATATTTTATATGACATGGTGCTTTCATTTCACTATTTTTCTCAACCACAAATATCACTGTTACTTAACGGTATAAACATTATGTTAATCAGCACCTTGAAGGAGACTTGCATACGTTTGTTACATACAGAGTGTCGATCAGTTTCCTCATAGATATTTCCGAGTGCTATATAGTATAGAGGAGCCTCGTTTAATGTTTGGTGCTGGTCTCTTATGTACTCCGCGAGTGCTTCGTGGTGATGTTTAGGAGCCCGCCCAGGAGACAGACCGCGGTCCTAGCACCATGTCCCCTGCTTTACTCGAGTCTCCCCCAATAAAGAGCCGGGTGGGACCCGCTGGCAGGAAACGCGATAGCCCATCTCCGAGCCATCAACATCCTCACCTAGCGCGCATAATGAGACACTCCTCGACTCAGGGTACAAGCTATGTGACTGCACTAAACATGTACACTTGTCTTATCACGACAACTTTCAAACCAACATCTACTACAGGACCACATGAAGTCTGGTGGAAGTAACGAAATGTCTTCTGGAGAAATGTAAATAAACTGAATACAAAACTAACTCACTCTAAGATCTGATGTCTAGCTTTTTCAAAATCTAATACAAAGTGAACATATATTTTTAATTAACATCTTATGATCTTGTGTATTTCGCATAACTTTTGTCGTAATAACCACTACACAGTTTTTCAGATATAACAACATTAAACAAATCAGTCCGTCAAAAAAAAAAAAAACTGAAATGGCTCACTTGACAGGTAAATAAATTTTCCCGTCATCCAGCAATTTCCAGAGCCTGACAGCATTTGACTCATCGTTCTAGTGCGGTGGCTTGCCATGCTCAATAATCTAGTGCATCCGCCGAGTCAACTGTGATATTGCCTAAACTTTTATCGAAGCGATTCGGAGCAATTTTGTACCTCAATTTTGTTGGTCTGATCGATGCTACATGTCTCAAATTTATATATCAGCAATCTTAGCAAATATATTAAAATCTGTTTCTTCCGTGTTTGTAGATTCGAAGTTATTCATATGCAAATTTCACCGATTATTTCAATCACTCACTCACCCACTGTGATGACCATAAAAATTCTAAGATACTTCCCGTAGTGGTAGAAAGATATTTTTTTTCTTTTACTCATATGCTTACAAAGACGGCATTAGGCTCGATTTCTCGACAAAACAGCCAGCTCTTTCTTATATTATGAAAGAGGTTGACACTAGATCACTTCTGTGTATGTTTCGTCCACATTCAGTACGTTAGTTTTATCCTCCCGCAAGAGGCAAAACAAGCCAGTATTTGTCTGAGGTATCACTTTATTTCCATAGTGTGTCTAAGTGTTGTTGTATTTATGTAGGCGACAGTGTTGACTTGTTAACTTTAGGGTGTTGTGTGCACGAGAATGAGAGAGACAGGTGAAACCCAGCCAGTCCAGAACAACGTTTCCTCAGGACACACATTCGACTGTGTCGTACGTCCTCAGTCATAACATCAAGTGTGGTGGGTGAGCGGTAACGCTCTGGCCTCGCCTTAGGGAGGACAACGGTTCAAACCCCGTGCGGGTATCCAGATTTAGGTTTTCCACAGCTTCCCCTAATCACTCCAGGCGAATGCCGGGATGCTTCTTTCAAAAATGCCATGGCCGAATTCCTTCCCGTTCCTTGCCCCTAGTCCTTTTCCGCCTCTAATAACCTCGGACCTCGATGTCGACGAGGCGGGAAGCCATAAGCAAATAATAATAATACGAGGGCTGTCCAGAAAGTAACAGACGTTTTGACATGGCGCAACAATGGGTGCTCCTAGCGCCGCCATCTTGGCGTCAGACTATTCATACATTCAGTACGCAACCAGCCGTGGTAGTTTGCACATCGTTCCTATCGTACTTTGAATACAGTAAGTAGAGTGTTAAAATGAGCGCTGCAATTAAAAATCCCACCAGTTGTGAAGTGCGAGCTGTAATACGGTTTTTGTTGGCGAAAAATCACAAACCAACTGAAATTTATCGCCAGATTTGTGATGTGTACGGCCAAGGAATAATCAGTGAAAGCCGAGTGAGGCAATGGTGCATTAATTTTAAAAATGGTCGAACCAATGTTCACGATGAGGACCGCATGGGTAGGCCTAGTGTTGTGAGTGATGAACTGGTGGTGAAAATCAACGAAAAAATCCGTGAAAATCGTCGTTTCACGATTACGGAGCTTTCAGAACATTTCCCCCAAATTTCACGGAGTTTAGTTCATGAGATTGTGGTTGGTAAACTTGGTTACCACAAATTTTGTGCCAGGTGGATTCCGAAATTCTGAACAGAAGACCACAAAAAACAGAGACTTGCCACAGCACTGACGTTTCTGGAAGACTACGCCAAAACTGGAAACCAAGTTATCGATCGTATCGTAGCTGGCGACGAGACTTGGGTAAAGCACGTCACCTGTGAAACAAAACAGCAGTCTATGGAATGGGGACACACGCATTCGCCCAAGAAACCGAGGAAGTATCTGCAAACGCTGCCAGCAGGAAAAATTATGGCTACTGTGTTTTGGGATGCTAAGGGTGTGATTCTCGTTGAATTTCTTGAACGTGGCCAAACAATCACTTCAGAAAGTTATTGCGAAACACTCAGAACATTAAGACGCGCGATACAAAACAAGCGTCGGGGAAAACTCAGTGAGAAAGTTTTGTTTCTCCACGACAACGCTCGTCCACACACGGCCAATCGTACCCAAGAGCTCTTGGATGGTTTTGGATGGGAAGTTTTCAATCAACCGCCGTACAGCCCGGATTTGGCACCGAGCGACTACCACCTGTTCCCGGCGATGAAGACGTGGCCCGCAACACAACGCGGTTTGAAACTGACGCTCAACTGCATGCCGGTGTAAACCGGTGGTTGAAGTCTCAGGCGGCAAATTTCTACAGAGAGGGTATCGAAAAGCTTGTACCACGTTATGATAAGTGCCTTAATTTAAATGGCGATTATGTTGAAAATAGCCTAAGAGTTTAACTCTAAAATGTATATAATAAAAATCGTTTTTTTTCACTTTGTTTATTTTTTATTACAAAACGTCTGTTACTTTCTGGACAGCCCTCGTAATTATAACGCACTGCACAAATGTTTGAGATTTGATACAAGCCTTTCATACGCAATCTAGTGTTGAGAAACAGTGCACCAACACACCTTTTGCCCTGCTATCCAGCTACCTATTCAGCTAATTACGAGTATAAGACGTCACGGTGTTCCAGCGACCTCATTCACGGCAGGGAGTTCTATACCACGTTGCGTTTAATCATGAACGACGATTCGTTCTTAAAGGCACAAGTCAGTGCAAGAAGTCTAGATCAGAGGATTACCTTTTAGCGTGCTTAGTTTTAAAATTCGTAGCGAAGGATTTGATCTCACTCAATCTGTGCGATTATTTCATTTATGGTACGCTGTACGATTGGTAGGGTAATCAATTTTAGTTCTGATGAAATTGCGTATATAGCCAATAGTAAGATATATGGGTACCAAAACAACAACAATCAACCATTAATCGCTGGTGTCGCGAAAACTACGCCAAGTGAAATTTGCGCCCAGTAAAATCTGCGACCAGAACTCTCAACAATCCGGTAGAAGTATGAAATCGGTGTTTATTATTGAATAGGATCAAACTGGTTGTATTGTTAACAGCCGCCCCGCCGGCGCTCTGAGCGGATTGCTACGTGTGTAGCCTATGTTTCTAAACAGCTGTTAACACTACAGATGTTTTATAGTTTATAATTGTTATTAAAACACAACTTTTATTCTGCCTTAAAAGACGTAGAAAAGAATTGTCATAACGAGCCAAATACTTATGGAATCGTAGTAGATTATATGCAAAATCTCCCTTCCCCTCACATTATCAGTGAAGGAAAAAATATTCTACTATCGGCAGTTGTGGGTTAACTGTTTTTGCATTTATGACTTGAAAACCAGAACAAGCAAAATCTATACCTACCATGAAGGCAATGCGAAAAAGGAGAGAATGAAGTTTCCTCTTTCCATAATCACTTCATAGCACATTTCATTCTCCAAACTGCAGAAGAAATCCACCTTTTTCCGACGGATGTACAGGACAGAACAGCAATCATACGTTTTTACGATTTATATTTGGCCTTTCCTTTTTGCGTAAAGTAAGAATCAAGCAAATATTTTCCAGTGGGAGGTCACAGATTTTTCCCACGTGATCGTATCTTTGCTATTATCAAGAGACGATTAAAAAGAGTGGACAGAATCTACACACCCGATCAATATTCAAAAATTATTAATGACTCATCTGCAAATGAAGGGAAAATTGAAACAGTTTTTTTTTGGTAGACAATGACAGCATCCTAGTGTTTAACAAGTGGTGGCCCAAGCTCTTTAAAAAGTATGTGCTTCCAAGCTCGAAATCTAAAAACGTTGGGAAAGGAGGAACGACAGCGTGAGTTGTTTAAAATATCAGAATACTACTATTATGAAATGAATGAGGGAGTCCGTTTAGGTTATTAAAAAATTGGAGGATGAATAAAAAAAAAACTTTTAAGTTGTTACGGAGCAACACATGTATTGAGTTTCCTAACGCAAATACTTTTGCAGACATGAATGCCATCAATGCAAAAAAAAAAAAAAAAAAAAAAAAAAAAAAAAAAAAAAAAAAAAAAAGGATGACGTTAAGAAAGTGGTACAATATGTTCCTGAAGAACATATGCCATTCTGTGATGCTATAATGTGGCCATCTGCCGAGAATGAGTCTGATGATGATTACTTACGTAAAGTAAAATATATAAGCTGGTGGATTTTTTGCAAAACTAATGGTAAATTACATGTAATTTCATATAATACAACTTTTAGTTTACATGTACTGTTCGAACAAACAAAATATCCATACATCATAAACAAAATATGAAAAAAGTAATATTTTTTCCCTTGGTTTATTATTAAAAGGGCACCTGTCCGGGTTACTTAAAAATCTATAAAAAGCTCATAAAGTACACAATAAATTCCAAATGTACGTCAAAAATTTATTCTACGTTTCTTCATCAGTTGCAGTAAAAATATTTTGTTTAAATAAATTTTAATAGAATCATGTTTTTATTGATTCCGGTAAACTATGAAAATTGACATTTGCCCTTAGACGACCTCGGCCAGCCCGATCTGGTTAGTTGCTCTGGAGTCTCCGAACAGCGTTGCAGATAATCAAAAAATTAAACTTTCAGTAACGAGTACGAAAAATTCTAAGAAAGAATACTTAACTTGTGAAACAAGGTGATGTTCTTTTTACTTCGTAACATTTTCGCGTCTATTTTTAAAAAAATAGAAACTAGTTTGGCTGTTTCGGGCGTGTAATGTAAAATGTTGTCGCTGACTGGCTTCCGTTCTATTTGTTCACGTAAAAATTTCCAGGCCAGGTCATGTCGTCTAAAGGGGCCTTTATTTAATTTTAATTTTAATTAATTTTTATTTGGCTTTAAGCGCCTAGGCCACTATACAACCATCATCCATTTGTACATACATATATAAACATTTTACATTTAGGTAAGAGAGAAGACTTGACATGATTAGTAAAATATAAACGATAGAACTAGGTAAACTGATTATTCAGAAAGGAACATTTTTGTATATCCCCTAAAGGGGTTTGACACATTATGTTTAAATACAATTGCTCACACATAATTACAAATGATACAGTGAAATATACAGATATATAAATTATTGTTAGTTCCTTATAGTTTTTTTTTTTTTTTTTTTTTTTTTTTTTTGATATTACAATGATTAAAATCCTTACAATCAACTAGTTTTTCACATCTAAATTTTTATATTAGTTGACTTTACAAAGTTACTTAGCAACTTGTATATGGTCACGTTGTTACCGTGCAATAGACAGCTAATGCTTGTTGGGAGAGGTATTCCATAGTTGACGAGTTGTTTTATAAATCTTTGTCGATGTTGTTTATATTTAGGGCATGAAAACACTATGTGATTAATATCCCCTATTTCTGCTCTATCGCAATCACAAATATCAGTATTTAGGATGTGTATCCGATGTAAATGCTGTGGGAATAAACCATGGTTTAAAGCGCATTCTAATTATAGTGGAAATGACGCCTCTATGTTCCGGAAAGTTGAAGAACCATGGGCGGGATGGTATTCGGGGTTGAATCGATCCATAATGATGTCCCTTCCTGCTTTTGCTGGAGTCCCATTCAGTTTGCCATTTGTTCAGAGCCATTGTTTTTATTTTGAAGAGGTAGTCAGTATACGGAAGCTGGATATCTAAGGTGTCTCCTATTCTAGCGGCTGTCTTTGCCATTTGATCCACTGTTTCGTTATCCGGAACCCCTGCATGTGCTTTTAGCCAAAGGAAGTTTATGGATTTATTTCTTCTGGACAATTCTAGATATGTCTCCACAATCTTAACTATAAATTGATTGGTTTTCTTGCCCAAAAATTTTCTTTGGATGGAGTTCAGTACGCTAAGCGAGTCAGAGATTATTAAAAAGCTCATCTCAGTCAATGTCAAGCTGTGCTCAAGTGCTCTTAATATAGCGATGGCTTCTGCCGTATAAATTGATGTATTCGATGGTAATTTGTACTTTTCCTGATACTTGGTCCTCGGGCAATAAAAGGCGCAGCCTACTCCATCCCCTGAGTCTATTTTGGATCCGTCCGTATATATAAAAAACGAATAATTCCAATTGTCCTCCAGGTATTTCCTTACTGCTTGTTTGTAAGTGACATGTTGGTTGGTCTCAGGAGTTATGTAATATATTGGTATCTGTACCATGCTAGTGCTGGAATAATACTCATATGGTGGAAATATCTTCGTTGGAATAATTCTGTCTGCCAATTTTTCCCACTCTCTGTAACTGTGGAGGACTTCAGCCAGTCTATGGCGCTCTGTGATGTATCCATGGTTATACAAAGCTTTGCATTTCGAGATAATTGGATGATTCCTGTATGCTAGCCTTTCCAGAATATATTTACTAGCCAGCCAGTTTCGTCTGATATTCAGGGGCATCTCCCGAGCTTCAATCAGTAGGGCGTTAGTGGGAGTAGATCTCATGGCTCCCAGACAGGTTCGTATACAGCTGTATTGGAGTTTTGTCCAGCATGGAAAGGGTTCGAGTATTTGCGTGCTGTATATAATGCTTCCATAATCTATTTTAGATCGAATTAAGGCTCTGTATATTGTTAAGAGGGTGTTGTGATTTGCACCCCACCATACCCGTGTTACGCTTCGTATAATGTTCAGAGCTGGGTTACAGGAATTAACTATTTGAGTAATGTGGGGAATCCAACTGAGTTTGGAGTCCAGCACTAGACCCAGGAAGCGAACATTGGATTTAACTGTAAATGAGTAGATTCCTATTCTGACTGTTCTGATTTCGTTAAGATCTAATCGATTTCTGGTGAATATTATCACTGAGGACTTTTCAGTTGAGATTTGTAGCCCATTCCGTTTAAACCATTTGTCCATGTTCATCATCGTAATTGTTAGGTTGGATAACGCTTCCTCCATTGTAGCCGCCATACAATATATACAGATGTCATCCGCATATTGGAGAATTCGGGTGTTTGGATTAACTACTCTTTCCAAATCCCATACGTATAGAATATATAATAGTGGACTCAGAATAGCCCCTTGAGGTAGTCCTGTATAAAGTTTTCTTGGTCCTATGGTATGATCCTTGTATCGAATGAAGATTGTTCTTTCCCCAACAGGGTGTTAATGCCATACACTAGCCTCTCTGGAAGCCCCAATCTTTTTAATTTTTCCATTAGGATAGGGATTTGCACATGATCATAAGCGAACAAATGTCTAAAAACAGAGAGACCGTACAGTTTTTTCTTTTAAAGAATCAGTGATATCCGTTGTCAAAATAGTTAAATTATCTATTGTCCCTCTGCCTTTGCGAAATCCAAATTGTGATTGAGGGGAGTAAATCGTTCGCCTCTAACCACCATTCCAGGCGTTCTTAATCATTCTCTCTAGAGTCTTCCCTACGCACGATGATAAAGCTATTGGCCTATACGAAGCCTGTAGTAGTGGATTTTTTCCAGGTTTTAAGACCGGTAAAATCACCTGTGTTGTCCAATCCTCCATTAACTCATTTTTTGTCCATGTTTCATTGAAAATATGGAGAAGTAAATCTCTGGCTTCTGACGGCAAATTTGTAAGCATTGGATAATGGATATTATCAATTCCCGGGGATGTGTTCTGGTTTGTTGATAAGGCTTTTTCTAGTTCTATTCTAGAGAAAGGGGTCATCATTGGATGAGAGTGTTCCTCTTCCGATTCAGGTATGCTCATCGGAGCTGTAATGCATGAGGATGGTGTTATCCTATCTGCAAATTCTTCCAACCAGACCGGGTCAGCTTCTACAGGTCGATTTGAGTTTAATTTTTTTAATGCTCTAATTTTCTTCCAAACGTCTGAAATGCTTGTATCCTTATTTATGCCGTTGCAATATTTAATCCATTCCTCTTTCTTCCGCCGTTTTAGAAATTTTTTTGTCTGAGCATCCACCCGCTTATATTCCAAATAACTTTCGAGCGTCTGTACTTTACGATAACTACTCAGGGCCAACCTACGTTTTGCTACTGTTTTGGAGCATTCTGAATCCCACCAGAACACTTTGTATTTTTTGCAATTTTCAGTAGTTTTACGGCGAGGAATCGACTTCATCGCCGCCCTATTTATAATTGATATCAGAGCGTCGTAAGAATCCTTTACAGATAGATTAGGATTAAGATTGGCTAATTCCTCTGAGATGACCTTTCTGTACGTAGACCACGAGGCTTCCTGGATACGCCAGGGACTACTAGCATGATATCTAGTTCGCGGGTTTAATTCCATTCCTATTGTTATGTAAATTGGGAAATGATCCGATCCCAATGTATATCTTTTTGTTTCCCATTTATCTACCGCGTGGAAATTTGGTGAGGCTATAGAAATGTCTACCGATGTTGGGCGTCTGTAGGGAGTCGGAATTAGTGTGGGTGAGCCATCATTTAAAATGACTAGATTATAGTCTTCTATAGAATTTAATAATGATCTTCCGTCTGCGTCCGATGTGTCATTGCCCCAAGCAGTATGGTGGGCGTTAAAATCACCACAGATCAGAAACGGGGTACGAAGTGACGCCCACAATTGGTTCCATTCGTTACAGCTGACCCTCACATGTGGTGGTTTATATAGTGATAATATAGTGTAGGCACCCGTAGGTGTTACTATTTCCGCGGCTACAGCCTGTACTTCTTTTACGCCCCATTTTATCTGTATTTGTTGGAAAGAAATGTTTTCCTTTATTAAGAGTGCCGCGCCTCCCTTTCCGTCAGTTCTATCTTCCCTGATGATGTTATATCCCCTGAAATGGATAGGGGCATGTGGCTTAAACCAGGTTTCACTGATAGCTGCTACTGTTACGTTGTTGCCGAGCAATTCCTTAGATAGGATGTCTTTATTGGCAATAGCAGATCGAGCGTTCCATTGCATAAGTTTTATCGCCATAGGAAGTAGAGAGAGTATTCGGTTCTTTAGTTGATTCCTGCTAGGTTGGTAAGAAGGTGACGAATGGGTCGAGTTGGGAGGTATCAGATGGAGCTGCTTGACATTCTTGAATCATGTTCAGGATAATTTGCAATATCTTCTCTATGAGTGCTACTTTTTCGGGTAAGGGGGACTTTTCCTTATACTGGGGTTGAGGAGGGTAAGGATTCTGTGTGATAGGTGTTATTGGTATATGATGGGGTACATACATTCTTTGGTAAACAGGAGGGTAATTGGAATTTTGTGCTTTTGGGGTTGCTGGCCTTTGCTTGTTGCGGCCGACGGTAGTAGTAGTAGTATATAGGTTGGTTTGGAGAGAGCACTTTACTTTGGTGACGAGACTCTTGATTTTGTTGGATAGGGATCATAGGACAGTTTTGGAAAGCATTTGTTGAGGCTAAACTAGGTGGCTGCACTGCAATTGGAGAGAGCGGGGGGAATTGCTTTTCGTCGTAATAGAGCGGTGCGGCGCTGGCTGCCTGCGAATATGTCTGACGATGGGTGGGATACCAATTCGGCATGGGAGAGGCTTTATTATGGGCCGCTGCCTCACGTGCTTTTTGTTGTTGAACAATTACAGGACATATTCTGTCATTGGATAAATGAGGACCGTGACAATGCACACATTGTGGATCAGCTGTGCTGGCACACGTCTCCATGTATGTGGGCCTCCGCACTTATTGCAGCGGGGAGCGCTGCGGCATTGAGTTATACGATGGCCAAATCGTAAACAATTATCACAGACGAGAATTTGTGGGACATGAGGTTCGACTGGGCAACGTGCTCCAAAGATTGCTATGTGGTCCGGAGGGATTGTGATCTAAAGGTGATCATGCATATTGGTATCGGTATTCTCCTATCATATTATTGTATGAGTTCTTCTTGGTAAACCGTTTAACTGCGATAACTGGGTAAGGGCTTTCTATCGCCTGTAGGATTTCTTCTTCTGACAGGGAGGTGTCTACGTCCCTGATAATACCTTGTTTGTTTATCAAAAAATTTGGAATGAATGCTTCTAAGTTTCTGTCCTTGAAAACTGTAGATTGAACAACAAGTTAGCTGAGGCTGCTGAATTGGTTTCGATTTTTAACCTATTTCTCCCGGCCGCTACGATATTGATGATGTCATGCTTCTGTGCTGGGCTATGTGTATAAAGAAGTTTCCCTATTGACATGGGGTGAAGTCTACCAATATTTTATCTACACTTTCCACAAAGACTAAGTATGGACCCGTGTCTGTGCGGCTATATCGGTTATTCTTACTTCTGTCTTTATTGGAATTAAGTTGGGGCTTGGCAACTGGGGGACACTATTTTGGTTAGTAGAGTTCCGATTGTTCGATACTATACTTTGAACTCCTTCACAATCCGCGGGAATGCTTGTGATATCCATGCCGTACCCCCGTTTAATGTGGTTTGGGTTGGATCACGGCTATCATATTGATCTAATTCTGCGGCTGAAGTAGCTGGGTAGAACACCACTGATGACATGGTAGCTAACTCCTGGGGCACACTCACTGGATTGTTTACTGTTTCAGTGGACATTTCCTCGTTCGGTAGCTCTGTAGGGTTTTCCCTCTATGCGAGAACGTTTAACAGTTCTTTCTCCGAATTTACATTGTTCAACACTGCGATCGAGGGGCAACTTGCAGAAGCAGCGTCGTTACCTGGGAAGTTGAGCGGCTGAAGATGAGATGGCTGTGGCTGGATTCCTTGTTGGAAGTGCATCATCGGCGGGGCTGAAGAGGCTGTTTCTGGAAAATAACAACGGCTGCAGTGCCGCGTTGATTATTTGCCCCGTGTCTGGAGGCTCTTCCATGTTAGGGCACGGCCCAGGCTCTCAGTGGATGCTAAGTATTGAAGCCTAGTTTTGTATAACTTTAGGCAATGGACTGTAAGTTCACTTGACTGTTTACGAGACTGACTAAGCTCCGGAACACGGAAGTGATCGCTATGAGCGCATCAGCTAGACTGGGGCCTTTATTTAGAGTGATTAGGCCGCCCGGTAGTAACACAAAGAGAACAGGTACTGGCCGCAGATTTCACAGAGTTTAGGTTGGCCGCAAATTTCACTGGTCGCAGTTTCCACATATTCTTAATCGCTGAAGATAGTCCGAGTGTATAGACAATTCAGTGATATTTGCGTAAATTCTTTCAGCCAACACAATAGAACCTTGTCACCGACAACAATTAGAAATACTTCAGCAGTAGATCAAGTGCTACATAGTTTTTCCTGCTCACGTTGTTGCTAGCCAAACATTCCATGAATTTCCTTTCAAAAGCTCCCTGTCTCTCACATTGCAAATCGTGAAAAATAATTTTCTGTTCAAAACTACAGTCAGATAAATGCAAAGTTTTAACAATGTTTTGAAGGCTGTGTTCACGTAATAAGGTCGTTTAAAGGTTAGTGAATAATTTCACTTTGGGCGCGTACTTTTACCACCGGTCTGCCGTTAATAACTGCTCGGTTAACGAGCCGAACCGACATCGCATTAAACAACTTCATTAATTCGTAAACGATAGCTGCGTTGCGCTAATTAGTCCAGTAATTACATGCGGTTTGCTCGCAGTGACCCATTAATCAAACGCGTCAGTTATTAAACAATCTTGTAGTTCACACACATCGCGCGTGTAAAGTCACGCAAATACATACCAAACATTAGTGTCATGAAATATAGATAGGCGCTGGAAATAAAGTGAAACCCAAAATAAAAGTGTTATAACCCAGTACGCACTTAGTTATGCTAACGCCCAAGCGTAATATAACTAGTGAAACCCTCCGCTTTAAAGTAAATTGTAACACTCTTCCGCTTCAAACAATCTGCAAGATGTCTTAATTGCTTATAGATGTTGGGGCGTTCTGGCCTCGCATTCGGGAGGACGGCGGTTCGAATCCCCGTCCGGCCATCCAGATTTGGGTTTTCCATGGTTTCCCAAATTAATCCAGACAAATGCCGGGATGCTTCCTTAAAAAGGCCATGGCAGAATTCCTTCCCATTCCTTGCCCACATCCTTTCCAGTCTCTAAAGACCTCGCTGTTGAGAGACGTAAAGCAGTTAAAAAATTAGATGTTGGTGTAGTTAAAGTGGTAGTAAGTGTTGTATGTTCGGCGGAAAGAAACTTCAGTTTCCTCAAAATAAAAATAGAAACAGAAACGATTTTCAAAACTATTTAAATAATCCAAATACATTTTCATAATAGTCTAAAACCCTTATATTTAAAACCGATTTCAAACATGCACACCGTCCGATATCCAAGTTGAAATAAATTTGCCAGAAGATTCCACCGCACACAGTATAGATAACACCACTTTGGAAATGATTCTAATCAGTAGCTGACTCAATTGTTCAGTTCAAAATATTATCTGGCCGTTACATAAACTCTTCAGAAATGTTCCCTATCCATATTCACATTAACTGAAAGCTCGAAATATGTTTCCCAGAATAGTTTTATACGAGTTGCGCAACACCTGTAACTAACAATTAAATCTCGCTCCCTGTATCTATATTTCACACGAGTTTATTGCGTTTGACTAGATTAACTTTTCTGTATAACCAATGTCGCTTCCTTTACCGATCACAAACTATTTTAAACGTTTATCTTAAATATTACACAGTCATTCAATTTTTCACTTATCATCTCCATTCGAAAACCTATCTTTCTGGTTGTGAAAAGAACAATTTAAAATTAAACTAGAGCTATGATGAATCGAATTTAAATACTGTTAAATTGGCATTCTACTACACATTAAAAGTAGGCGCACTTTCAGACACTGAAATTAAACACTAGCTCTCAGAAAATATTCTGAACTGTTAAATGTGATGAAAGACGTTAGCCGCAAAACAACACTAGGCCGGGCTTCACTTTAACTCACAACTCTTTTAGTTACCTCGACAATTAAAATGATAAATGGATTTAGCTACCAAGCAAGTAAATGTTTCACCCTCAATAAAACCTCTGCCACAAATATCTGAATTGACCATATACATAGACTCCGCCGCTGCAGAAAGACGAAAGACCTGCCATATTACCCCTGGCCTCTTTCCTCGAGGTTATCGATCTTCAGCATCTCGACTGAATTTTCTACAAGGTGTGGTTCTTCCACTAATCCCCTATATTGCAACAATTTCTCCTAATGATATCTCCAAATTTGCGCTATGCGCTAAATACAACAAAACTGACTCAAAACTTCTCAAATAAAGCACTGAAACAAGCTCAAATAGCCTTACAGCCTGCTTTCATAGTTGTATATTGTCGAGCGTTCTGCTCCGCTCATGTTTAAGTTTCCACTTAAACGAGTAATCAGAACTTCGGACATCGATATCACACCTCACAGGAGCAAAAGAAAGCTCAGCAAAATTCCTGGCACCATCAGCATTCGAGCCCGGAACTTTTAAATCGATTGTTTCTTCAAGTCAGAGCTTACCAATTAGCCAGGAACTCCACAAAATATTAACTCTCATTCATGAAACATTTCGCGCGATCAAAATGTACGATACTATTTGAATCTGCGATTTCTAGTCAGGGAGGTAGGACGCATTCGGGAGGACAGCGGTTCGAATCCCAGTCCGGGCATCCAGATTTGGGTTTTCCATGGTTTCCCAAATCACTCCAGGCAAATGCCGGGATGCTTCCTTAAAAAGGCCATGGCCGAATTCCTTCCCATTCCTTGCCCCCATCCTTTCCCGTCTCTAAAGACCTGGCTGTTGAAAGACGTAAAGCAGTTAAAAAAAAAAAATTCTAGTCATGGAGGTAGGAACTGATAAGTGTTTGGAATCTGATATCCCAGTGAAATACGATTTTCGAAATGATTAGAATGAGCCCTTTCATAATAATTTTATCAACCACCAACGCAATTATGGTTGCGAGATCGACAAAGTTCTCGATTTTCTGAGCAATGCCCCTTCTGTCGTGACGAGCTAACCTAACCCGGTAGTCCCACCGGGTACAGGAGATCTACAGCTTAATGTGGAATAAAAACCCCGGCACTTCACATTACACAGCAAGCTGTGCCAGAGTTGAAGGTCGGATTAAGGACCATTAAAAGTCCCAGCCGAGAGCCGGATACAAATCATAGACATTTCGATCTCCAGTCAGACCAGC
This sequence comes from Vandiemenella viatica, assembly GCA_031002005.1. Lineage (NCBI taxonomy): Eukaryota > Metazoa > Arthropoda > Insecta > Orthoptera > Morabidae > Vandiemenella > Vandiemenella viatica. The sequence goes on along the minus strand of JARYHS010011408.1, from coordinate 285,644,495 downwards.
ACCACTTCGTAGCTGGTGTCGGTCAGTCGTTTTAACCACTAAGCCACTAAGTTTACTAAGGTGAATTTATTTCATCAATCAAGCATTTTCACTCTCTTCAAACATGAGTTTAAAGGATTACGCTAAAAGAAGTTGTGCATGCAAAGTGACTTTACGGAAAAGGAAATCGTAACCAAACAAACATACTAAGGCTGTTTTTTTTTTCGGCTTAATAATAGTTTTAATTCCGTGTTGTCACAATGAGCTGGTGCAGGGTTTCTGGTGGCTGCGCATTTCGCCCCTATCATACCCTCCTTAACATAACCCAGCAATGCCACCGGGTACAGGGGACAGTTTAACGTGTAATCCTAATCACGGAAATGTTCTGATGTACTTCACATTCCAGAAGGGACGGTCGGGTTAAGGGCTTATGAGCCGGCCTCGGTAGCGTAGGGGCTAGAGTGCTAGCTCCACGTGCCGAAGGTCGCCGGTTCGAGTCCGGCCGAGGGCATGGGTGTTTAAGTGTTGTGTGTGTTGATGTCGTGTCCGTGTTGTAGTGCCATGTGTCAGCACTTGATAGCAACAAATCACATTGAGCTGGCTGTATGGCCTCAGTAGCCGAATGCCATTTAAAAAAAAAAAAAAAAAGGGGGCTTATGAAAATCACCGCCGAGACAGGGATTCGAACCGGGGATCTTTCGTTCACCTTAACCACAGAGCCACTAGACCGCTCTCTTCCGGTTTGACATCGTCGACATCGTTTCACTGAAAGTGATGGGAAAATATGGGGGAGGGGGAAGGGAACGGGAAGGAATGGCCATGACCTTTCGAAGGAGCAGTCTAGGAATTCGGTCTTGAGTTATTTCGGAAAACCTTCGAAAACCGAAAACTGGATGGCCGGATGGGGATTTGAACCTATGACCTTCGGATTGCCAGATCTGAGCTTTACCGGGGTTGGTGCAAACAAAAAGTTTTTGTTGTGAAAAAGTTTTGGCTGTGGGCGGCATTAGAGAGTATTTGCTACAGCGCAGTAATACTGTATCGTATTTGAGATCGTGTTTTAAGGTTTATATTTTCATTAGAGTTTGTAGAGACATCAAACTTTTTATGAGTTATTTTCCTGGCTTATGTAACAGTACTGTTACACAATGCTAAGCAACTGCCTCCAACCTAAAGTGTCACCTTTTCTCACTGGAGCCTGTGCCCTTCTGACACGCGGTTTACGTCCCCGTTCGGCAGTAGTGGTGGTTTTGCGAGTAGTTTTTGCGTCGCTGGGAATGGGGGCTGGCGGTCCGATGTGGACTGCTAATCACTGGTGGCGGGGGCACCGCCGCAGATTTATCGCCGCCGGGCAAGCGTCCAGCGTAAATCAGACTCGTTCACGCGTCGCGGACACGCACGTCCGTCCGTCCAGGGGCGAGGCGGGACACAGGCGGAAAAACTACAGCGGGGTGAGTGCTCAGTCGAACGAGAGCTCAGTCGATCCGATAAAGGTATGGTTAGCTTTGGCTAGGAAAAGACTGACAGAAAAAAAAAAACAGATGTTGACATAAAAATAAGTCTTGGACCCCAGGAAAGAAAATAATGATTACAGAAGACGTTAAACCACCTTATACGATAATGTGTCGTGTCACATTTCATTTTAATATTCATTGGTATGTGAAAGGAATATTATCTGTGCGAAGCGGAGGAGTTTGCATGACGCTTAGCCTATTAACTGCCCTTTGAGCAGAGGTACAGTGGAGTTTATTGTTCTAAGACATTTCCTCCTAGTCGTTTGGATGGTTCAGAGCTTCTCTGTCACTGCTTCGTCTTGATTGGCTTTTGATGTTTGCATCACAGGATGTTTGTGGCACAGCCCTCACTACAGAGATGATCCACCACAATTGTTGTGGTGCAGTTAAGGCTGCCTCGAAGAGGTGTCTTCTTTCGAAGCCAAATGATTAACAAGCTTCGCTGGAACGGTGAGAAGTGTATCCAGCCTGTCTCCTCGTTGTTCTGCAGCATGGCGGGTGCAGTATTGACTTCACGTCTACCTTCCCCTCTGGTAGTCTTAGGCCGTTTTTTTTTTTTTTTTTTTTTTTTTTTTTTTTTTTTTTTTTTGACTTCATTAGGCCATATGGCCAGCTATAGTATGAGTTTAGTTCATCCAGTGCTTTCAGTTTCTCGATGTGTATATTGTCTTTCAAGTAATTCTAGACACTCCACAGGACGGACATGACAAGCACACTCACATACAACACTTAAACACCCATGCCCTACGCCGAACTCGAACCAGCGACCTTCGGCACGTGGGGCCAGTACTCTAGCCCCTACGCTACCGAGGCCGGCTAGACCTGTCTTGTTTCTTGGTTCGCTTCGAGTTGAGTTTGCATGCTGGAAGGTGTCACCACTTGCCAGAGCGACCGCGTCAAGTGATTTCGGGCAGTTAGTGCCGAATGGATGCATCAATAAACTTGCGGCATGTTGGTTGTGTGTTAATGTGATTTTATTTTTGCTTCCAAGTGTCGCCATGGTGAGGGACGCATTTGAAGATGCTGTTGGCTTCGACTGAAGCCTTGACCGCGACGATTATACGCCGTAATCAATATGAGAGAAGGTTCTATCGTCACTGAATTCGAAGTGCAGCCATCTGCCCACCGCAACTATAATGGTATAACAATCGACTAAATTGTTCACCAAAAGTGTGGTTTGTGAGCCCGATGTCGACCTGAGAACTTTTGCTCCAGAAAGAGAGATATTAATTTAATTTTTTGTATTAAAGATGTTTAAAAGTTCTTTGTAAATAAATCTGTGAGTTGTGTAAATGTAGGTGCAGTGGTTTTGTAATTATACAAAGAAGTTCCACTACTCCCTTAATCAGTTATTTAAAATAAGAATATAAATTTAAAGATAAACTGTACAATGTTTAATGGTCATCAAAATTAAAGAATCAAAGGATGGTGCAACTAGCTCATACGCTTCAACTTTTAGTTCAAACAATAAGAACGAAAATAATTCGGAAAACGAGGATTCCTCCTATGCACACATGTCAGGAATGAACCCAGAGAAATTTATTGATGAGATTTTTGCCTACTTTGCCACTGTTAGAAAGAATTTCCATGAAGCTGTAATCACGCCTGAAGGCACCTAACATCTCGGCTATGTGAGCATTTTAGGGAAAACCAGCGTCTTAGGGAAAGTCGATGAAGATAACTGGAAACACTAAGGAAATAAGTAAAGGAAAGCGGTTCCTAGCCCAAGGAAGAAAATAACCGATATAGTCCTTAGCTGACCGAAAAGAAAATTTTATGATTTCTCATGGCGAGCCGAACGACTATTTTTAACAAAAATCTGATGGGAAATGCCAATCGCAGGTCTACTAGAAGAATTTTCCCCCTGCATAGCGAAAATCATCGGAACTGCTGTCGCAGAATTCGTGTCAACACGAAACCACTACGTTCCACACCAGTGAAAGCAGCCATTTTGTCTGTACATGCTGTATTTAGTGCTAATGCGCTAAGTGGCTAAAAATAAAGTTTTATTTTATTGGATTCTGCAACTTATGTGACTAAACTTCTACTTTCAAAGTAATAAAGTCATTTTTAAGTACCATAAATTAAGATGATACTAATCTGTTTTCTGTTCAATTCTCTTTCACCAAAGGCGATAATAGATATATTAACTGAACAAGAAGAAGGTGGCTCCCTGATTGAAGAAAAACCGGTTAATTTTCTTGATGGGCCATTCACATTTGCAGGTGTAAGAAAAACACTGTTCTCTACAGTAAAAGTTATAAAAGAAATCTTTCGGTTCAATATACCCACGGATTTTTATTGTTAACTCCATTCTTGTCACCTGATGTTTGTCGTCAAATGATTCGTATTACCCATAGTGACGGATCTGTGTCTACTGCCCTTATTGAAAGCGAGCTTGTAATAGTATCTACAGAATCTTGTGTCGTGTTTTTTGGTGTACGACAGAAGTTCGATGTATGTTTTGTAACATATAAAGGCTTTTTTTTATTTTTTTATTCAATATTTTAAGAGACATAAATTCGCAACAAACACTGTGCCGTAAAAAACATAATTTCGGAATTAATAACAGGTGCTCAATATGACGTCTCCTTGCATTACAATGCATGCCTCTTCCCTTCGGCGTAAGGAGTCATGCATGCACGCACTGTTGGAATCACACATTCGCACTGTTGCTGGCGTGGATTGCAGACGTACAGAATTAACAAGTGCATTTTCAAAGAGCGCGAGGTTCCTTATGCTGACGGGAAAAAGCGCGCATTGTGATGGACTGATGTCACACTATGAACCTTCTATTAATTCTAAAACTCGTATGTGTTTTTTCCGTCCAAAGTTTGTTACGAATTTTTGCTTTGTTTTGTTGGATACTATCCCCTACTGAAATAATCGATAATTTTGTAACCCCCTGTATATCCCAGGAGACAATGTCTCAAATATCTCCCCAGTATCTGTAGATGGTGCACCGCACAGGATGTTCCTTCAGCCCAGGTGTCGACAATGCTTGGTGGAGTACCCTGTGACGCCTACTACCATTGTGCACAGCAAACGGAGACCGCAAGTATCTTTCCTGCCACCATTACCGAGGACGGGCAATGGGGGCTTACCAGTTTTGTCTAAAGTTTTGTTCATTATCAGCACCGACGCTTGATACTACAAGGTACACACTATCCAGCTGGTCGATTATTCTAACGGATGCACGTTATGGCACATTCGTTTCAAGATTCCATTAATAATACTGTCACATCTGATTTTAATAATAGCGTTTTGTCTATTTTATAATAAAAAGAAAATAGAAATTAAATTAGTTACATTTGTTTGTTATCCGCTGTATCTTACATCTGTATCCAAATACTTAAACGAATGTTGCAGATATGTGAGAACGAATGTAAAGAAGTTCATGGAGGACCAAGCTATAGAATTGCGGTTATATGGTTTCAGCTCAATCTCTCTCCGTATATCCAACATTTTCCACCAATTTTTTTTTTTTTTTTTTTTTTTTTTTTAATGGCTTTTCGCCTTGTCGATGTTCAGGTCATTAGAGGTGGGAAAGGATGAAGTCAAGGAACTAGAGGTAGTTCGGCCATGGCCTTTTAATGGAATTATCCCAGCATTCGCCTGGAATGATTTGGGCAAACCTTGGGAAACCCAAATCTGGATGCCCGGACGGGTATTCGAACCCGCGTCTTCCCGAATGCGAGGCGAGAGCGTTACCAACCAAAGATCAAAACAACTTCGAATAACATCGACATTTTCTGCAAACAGGTATCTTGTTAATTCCACACAATTAACAATCTTTGCACAAAACTGATAATATATATTATCTTTCAACTTTTTTTTTCAGATTAGGAAAACTAATCTAAAAAAAAATAAATAAGGAAACCGTAATCACAGATACGTCTATACAACTAATGTGATTACAAAGTAGTGTTAAAAATTTAAAAAATAGTGCTTCGTCTTACATTGAGCAGACAAAAGAAAATTCTAGCGCCCTTATAATTAAAACATGTTTAATCAGTATAATGTAGCACCTTTGTTTGTGACATGTTAAATTTGATCGATCACGTCCAGAAATTGTTAAAATAATATGTAATATTTTCAGTGTGTTTATTTCTTGTCTATATTACAAAGTATTTTAACAATTTCTGTATGTGATATATCAAATTTGTCACAAACAAAGATGCTACATTATACTCAAAAAACATGCATTAATTATAAGGGCGCCAGAATGCCTCAAAGTTTTCATTCACAAAAATGAGTAATTGAAAGTCACATCTAAAGTGGATCGTCTCTCAATACTATCTGTGTCCTCGGCTTTCAACATAATAGCTTCGTTTAATTTTTCGAAGGATGGTCGCGCAAAATTCCGTACCAAAGCCATTGAAGAGCACGTATTCAATGAATCACAGATACACACACCATTTCTGTTCATAGAAACGAATTACAATGTCGTGATGTGATGATTGCGGCAACGACGGTGGTCACGATGCAAAATCAGCTTACATCGGTTCAAGCTACCAGTCGTTTGAGAGTACATATGCAATTACCAAGTCGGATAGTGCCATTCTATCAGCTTACGTTTAATCGTGTCTGCTCTTCTCGGAATCTGAGAATGTAAGACTTCAAGTTCTCGTTGATCGTGTGGCTCCTCTGTCTTTAACAAGTCAGGCCTCTTTCAGTTGTTTTCAATGAGATGGGAACAAAAGGCATAGGATTTTATGTCATACGTAAATTTTAACATTTTTTAATGGCTCGCTAAGATAGCCTATCCATCAGCAGGCATTTTTATTGCCTAGAGCCAGATTTCTCCGTTCGGAAAGAATGGCCATTCGCGAGACTTCGGAACCTCCAGATTTCGAAAGTCAACGGAGGATGCAAATAATAGCAACTCGTTATTCTGAGGAACCTTCATCCCTTGACTCGTGGAATCCTGGGAAAAACAAGACCACTCTGCCAGCAGACGCTACCGGTTTGGTATTCCGGGAGAGTACCACCCTTCGTCTGGTGTCGCCAGGTACAAAATGCCTTCGTCCGGCTAGCTACAGACTTGAAACTTTACACCCGCGAATATTCCATATAATATTAGCCATTACTAGTATTTTAATAACTAAAATTTATGGGGTGACCAACATTTGTCATCCTACTACAATATTAACTGATGACAAGTCATCACTATGTGTAGTTACGCTGAAATCCAATCATTATTACTTGTGTGAGGCTCGCGTTTACAGCCAGAGGATCCAATATTTAGTTAAAATACATCAATTAATTTTTTCGAAGACAGAGAGTAAAAATTTTAGAAATTTAAGTTTTGCGGCTAATCGCCGGGAAGTATGTGTCATACGATATCACTATCTGCACTTTCCTCAAAATCAGTTCATTAATTTTGGCGTGTTTTAAAATTTTGGACTGTTTTGGCTCTGTATCATCAGGAAGTGTGTTATTAATCTGGAAAAAAAGTATCCTACATACCAACCAGTGACATAGGTCTATCGCTGTGTGCAGCTTTGTTAATATGTATCCATTAGTTTTCACCTGAAGCGAGAATATATCCAAAAGTTTACTATTAGTATATGTTGCAATTACACTTTTTGAAATAAATTTCATATCCAGGCACATCTTTTATAGAAATTTATTACGTAATTATAGATTGTGAGTGAAGGGTGTTATAACATTACTTCTGTGAACAGCTCCACTACAAGATTTCTTTCTCTCGCAGGCAGTTTATATAAAATCTGAAATAAATACCTTATTAAAAAAAAAGGACATGGCCATGATCCTATCTTCCATTAAGGCTGTTGATATTTTAAAAAATATCGGATATTCGATATATCGATATTTTAAAAAATATTTATATCGGATTCGATATATCGAGGAAAAAGTATCGATATATCGACCCTATTATATAAAAACAATGTTACAAAAACAAATCATTTAAAAAAAGGGCGAAGTCTTGTGGCTATTTAATGATTAAGAGTTGTGAGATATTTTTCTGATTCAAGTTTTGATTTTCTGAAAGAAAAAAATAGTTTTTCACGACGTTAAGGATAAATCTATATTTCTAAAAATTGTGATTTAGCCATTATACTACTACTTTACTGAAAGGAAAGGCAGAATGTTTATGATTTACTCGAAGACTTGTGAATCCAGAAAGAGCATCAAGGGAAATCTCTGAGTTTAAAAGCTCAATAATACAACATTGTAGAGGCATTTATTTAGGTTGATGTTCTATTATCAGAGTTTGACCAAGTCACTTTTTTTACAAGTATTGTTTTATGTGGAATTTAATTTATTTTTGTAGGTTGATAGCTTATTCTGAGTCTTCTTACTTTTTTGGACCAAATGTTTGCACCTTAGCAAAGTATCCGAATTTATCAATATTCCTACTTACATCCAATTTTCATTTCAAAATACTTTCCTCGACAACGCACGCTCATGTAAAACAACGGGCTCGAGTCCGATTCGTTCTGTGCGAGCTACGCCGTGTCTGCATTGTTACCATCGGTGTAGGACTACCAATAACTTCCAAATTAAATGTAGTAACAAAGTAAAATTAATTGTGTTTTTTATGCTCCTGATCTTTGTGCAAAACTGAAATTCAAGGCATATAGCCTCATAAAGAAGAAAGCAATTAACGTACAAATTTTCTCTAAGACGTTTCAGCTTTTAGATTGGCATTGAAAAAAACACAGGAACTTTTCTTATACTATGGGGATGAAACCAAGTATGTGTGCCATATTACCATTTTCTAGGACAACTGGATGTTGCTTAGAATTATGATGAGAGAACGTCATAGTTATTTAAAAGAGTTTCAGATCCAAAACAATTACAAACTAAGGTGGTGAATGAAGTAAAATTTTGCACCAAAACTCATGTCAGAAACTTCATTGGACATGCTTTTCAAGAGCATGAACTCATGTTTATCCCGTTTTTTCTTCTACTATGAATGGATAACTCCCTACATTAATTGAAAATTTCCTCTTCTTTGATATTGCTTCGCAAATGGGTAACGCTTTACCATAATACAATTTTTTAAAGCTGAGATTTTAGGTGGAATGCAGGATTTAGGGCGAGGGGTGGGGGCAAACCGGGGTACTTGCTCTGGGCGATAAAATCGTGTCCAACAATGCGTTTGGCAAAGTGGCGACATCAATGCGTTTGGCCAACAATCAAGGAGGCGATTCTCGGGGTCTGGCTGGCAACAATGTTTGAAGAGGCGGCAATCTCAGTTTTTCCCCGGCTTGGAAAAATCCTAGAGCCGCTACATTTTATTATACTTTGAGCTTTCCGGCACGTCATCGATGAGAGCATTATAGCTACGAGAATATGGGAGCAAGGAACGGGGAGGAACTTGCCATGGTCTTTGTGAAGTAATCATCTCAATATTCAACTGTAGTTATTTGTGGAAACAATTGAAAACAGAAATCTTTATTGTCGCACGAACATTTGAACCCTCAAGCAGACAGCTTCCTAGTGAGAGATTGTCAATAATATCAGACATTATTGTTCCATAAGCATCATTTTAAAAATTATTTATCCAAACACATTAATTTAATTTATTTAAAAAATACACATCTTTCAACTGTTTTTTTGGTTTTTTTTTTTTTTGTTTTTTTTTTTGTTTTTTTTTTTTTTAATTTTAGATGTCTTCCTATTTCAATACTAATGACCCCTTTAATATAATGCACACTTAGAGTTTTAATATACTGTATTGTCCCGATTCCGATAAGATCTGAGAATGAAATGTCAGATGAATCAGCCCGATAGTTACAAATGTCCCCTGTTTACTCTGTTTTTTGTCATTTTTATAGTTTGTATTTTTTGTTAGTGTTTAACGGCTCACCTACACGATGTTACTAGCAACAGCAGGGGCATGGAACGAAAAGCAATGGGGCCATGGTCTTTTGAAGAAACCATGACAGCATTCGCTTGCAGTGATTCCAGAACATCTTGGGAAACGAAAGTTTGGATTATCAGACACTCGATCGAACCTGTGACCTCTCTAATGCCAGGCAAGAGCGTTATACGGCCACCCAGCATTGCTGCAATATCTGTGGACTCAGTCGGACATTAAAATTGTGCAGTGGTCTTTCTGAAATATGTTGATGTAGTTCTAAGGTTACTGTTAAGATTATCGCTAAAATCAAAACTATTGTAGAAAAACGCTGGGGTCATATTTTATTAAACGTGTGACATAACTATACCAAACAGGAACCAGATGTGTATTTTTGTTTTGAAGTGTACAATCGATTCTTATTTTAGACAACAACAAAGAAACATGAAATGTTTTCCGTAAAGCAACTTTAGATGGAGTCACGGGATCATTTTATGCCTTTCATCATCTCAAGTAAAAATTCATGTGCACACCTCCCGAACCATATCACATATATAACAAGTAGAAATATTGTATATGTTTTTGTCCGTCACATATGTTTCACACTCGTCGCACATTTCAACTTTGGTGAGTGACAAGTTATTTTCTCAATCCTTTATTATTTATGTCAGCTAAAAAGTATAGCACATACTGTATATAGCGAAACAACAATTAATTTTCTGTATTAAATATGTCGACAAAATTTTTACGTAATAAAATATGAGAAGTAAAAATATGAAGTACACCGCAGAAAAGTATCGAAATCGGAATGTTAATCGCTGGTCGGATGTCGATGGTTTGCTACATCGATTAATTAGTCAGCCATAAATCTGACCGCAATCCTAAATCACGGATGGCGGACAGCAGACAAGTGCCTTATTAGCAGGAGCGCCAATCGAATACGTGATAATGCAGTAAACAGTAGTTAAATACACAACATGCACGTCAAAACATGTCCCAGTTCCCTGATGAAATATGCGTACCTTACAGCATCCAACGGAGCATGAGACTCGCGTGCCGTCAATACTACATGCGTTGTATTTGCATTCGTCAGTACCACGCTACATTGTTCAGGGAACCTTTCTTTAAAAGTGACAATATCTGAATTCACAATTCGGTGCAAAAGGTAGGTGCAGGGTGTTTCAAAAATGACCGGTATATTTGAAAAATCAATAAAAACTGATCGGGCAGCGATAGAAAAACACCGTTTCTTGCAATATGTTTGGGACAACAGTAAATTTTCAGGCAGACAAACTTTGGAAATTAGTTAAAATTTTCAACAACAGATGGCGCTGCAGGCTATTTGAAAGATATTGAAGTAAACGCAGTCTGTGAGTTCGCCATTCTGTAAGTCGTCTTTCTGCTGTAAGCATGTGCTGTTCACAGATTGCAAGTTTGCTGTGAAAAAATGGTGGAAAATATCGTACTTAAGATTTTTCCAGACTGCAGCGCTATAAAATTAATATCATCGTTTTAATTCATTTCTTTTTGTCTTCTTACTATGTAGCATAACAAATTTCAGCATTAATTACGTAACACGAAAATAATCAAGGAGAAAAACCATAAACGAATCATAGGAGCATCTTAAATAACTTAAGTTTTGAATTTTACAGAATTATTCATAGCAGCAGAGACTAATTTAATTGAGAAGTGGAAAATAAATAATTTCATCCGTAATAATAAACGCATTAAATCAGTATTATACTATCTAAAACACACACAAAAATATCCAGTGGTTATTGGTTAGTGGTGAACTTAAAAAGGCAATTTAAAAAAAAAAAAAAAAAAAAAAAAAAAACAATCATCCTCAATAGGACGACATGGGAGTAGCAACAACGCTTGTTTTCTTTTTTTTCATTAGTAACTCTTCAACTACAGACAGTATATCATAACATCTAAATTCTATTGCGTATTGTAAGGATGATTTAACACTTTGCATTACAACGCTTGCAACATATCAAAGATTTTAAAACTACTCGTTGAGAAGGAGGACAACGAGGGTTGCAAACTATCTGTGAACCGTGAAAGCTTAAGGAAAATATGTCTGTGCTATTCTGTGTGTGTAACGTGCAATTTACTGCCCAGGAAGACAGCCAATCACAACGTTCGCCTCGGAGAGTACGAAAAAAAGTCCAAAAATGGGGTCCGGATTGTCGATTTGACAAGACTCGGTTTGGAACCCGTTACCCAGGTACCCAACTGTTTTCAGCGATCGTCGTTTTAACACGCTCGCCCACACAACATCCAACACCAAGGACATATAGACCATATTACCTGGTCACAGCTCTTCTAAACCTCCAACATGGTGGCTGTCGGTTCATCAATTATGAGAGTCTGATTGTTCACAATACTTTTCTACTAATCTCACTTATTTCTGTCTGCACAGTATTATTTAATTCTGCTAACTATACGTAAAAATAAATTCTCTATAACATTCTGTAATACGACGTAAGCCAGGAGTGTTAAAACTGAAACTACAAATCCAAAACCTAATCAGATCCAGATTTCATAACTCAAACTTTTGCTTTTAAAATTTTACTACTTCCGGATTTATTTAAATGTTTATAAATATGCCACAGCCACATGGAGACATGTTCCGGCCTTAGCTGACATTAAGTAGCCACACACTTTTAGTAAATCGCAGAGTAATAGTACAAAACTTGGCACATAACACAGTATTTTGTCCGGAAATTTAATAGGAGAAAATGTTATAAATGGTTGTGGCAGCAAAACTATTTATACTTTCCAATGTAAATGTTTGTTTCTCTTTGCAAGAAAGTAAGCATAAAATGTTTCCTGTCAATTTTACACAAGTCTTACAAGAAAATAATTGTCAAAAACTAAAGGACTACCAGTATCACATACAATAATTACTGCATTAATAAATACATGTTTCAGGGGAAATGCTGAAACGGTGTGTCTGCTATTCGTTTCAAGTGTATAGAGGAAGCGAAAGATGGCGGTCAAGCCATGGTCGATTACACAATAGAAAGTCACGTAAATAGAATTCCATATTTCAATTTTCGACCTGTGATATTGAGAAGAAGGTAAAAAACCCTTGACTTCATCGGAGATCAAACTCGGGTCAATCAAGAGTTGGCGTAATGTTCCACCAATCGGAATATCCCCCCCTCCCAAAAATGTGTAGTGATTTTATTCTAACTATTTCGGATAAGATTACACTATCAATTTTGGGTAGCATTTTAGTGTGCGCGGTTTTTAACTGTATATAACCCACGTTCACATAAAACTATCTTAATCCAAAAGCCGAAGGAGGCATACTAAGCCATTGTGTCAGAGGTAAGACGGCCAGTTCCTTTCCTCTGGGACCTACAGTTTAACGTGGAATCAGAACCACAGAGCGTACTGGCATAGCTCATATGATCAAACACTTTTCTTTACTTTGCTGACATCAGTCTCTCGACTCGTTTGATGCAATACTCCATTACTTCCTATCTCGCTCTAACCTCTTCATTTCAACATACCCTTTACAAGCAAAGTCATCATTTATCTACTTCATAGGGGGGCGTCCCTAAACTACGTGGTTAGGTATGGGGGGGGGGAAATTGGCTAAAAGCTACGCTGGGATACTTGGAGGGGGAGGGCAATTTCCGAGCCAGGCCACGAAGCTGTTCATTCGTATTATTTGTCACAGTTGAAATGAGGAACATAACACTCAACAGCATGTAAATATTTATTTCTATTATATAATTATCTCCGTATGTAATTATGTCTGACAAGAGAAAACAGTACAAACTGTCTTCTGGAATCAATAGGGGATAAAGCTACGTACTACAAAGGCGGAGGGGGGAAGGGGGATGAGGGGGGATTCCACAGGAGGCCAGAATGGAGCTACGTGGTTTATGGACGCTCCCTATATTCTAATCTTTGTCTTGCTCTATGCGTGTTATCTACGACTGTGCCCTCCACTAACAAATTAAACAATCCCGAATGTCTCAAAATAAGATCCACCATCCTGTCTCTCCCCCCTCGGCATTTGAACCTAGAACTGGACGACAAACTTTTGAAAGCAAGCATCTGAACCACTGAGCTACCAATAACAGATTTTAAATTCGATCATATAATTAAAACGTATTCGTGAATGGCTACCTTGAAAATACTATTACTTCGTAGGACACTACACTTAACTCTCCAGTCGAGAGGATGTTTATAGTCAGCTCTAAACTACTTAATACTGCCGTTTCCTGTTGGAGAGGCAGGTGTTTCAACTCTCTTTCAGACTTCTAGCTCGTCTCTTTTACGTGTTTCCTTTCCTTCCATCTAGATAAAGGGAGTCTAGAGTCCTGGAAGAACAGGGCCCACCTGCGTCGCGTATGCAGATGTGCGGCAATTTACAGGGACACGACTGGGCGGGGTGTCAGGTGTCGGAGCACCCCCCATCTCGTCAACCCGACTCGGGACGCGTGTAAACAGTCCGTAACACTAACGCTAGGCTTCACATTCACCAATTGCTGCAATCGTACATAATATCGTTTTACTGATTCGCTTTGGTATCTTGCACTCCAGCAGTTCTGAATTTGAGTCCTGTAGATTGTAGAAGATTTGTCTTTCGAGGACAATCGCAGACCGATCGTGGTGGGTGAGCGGTTAACGCTCTGGCATCGCATTCGGGAGGACGCCAGTTCGAATCCCCGTCCGGGAATCCAGATTTGGGTTTTCCGTGGAGAGTACTGGGATTCTTCCTTCAAAAGGCAGTGGCCGAATTCCTTCCCTTTCCTTTTACCCAGTCCCATCCCGCCTCTAATGATCTCGACATCGACAAGGCGTAAAGCCATAAAAAAAACTAAGATTGTGATAGAAACATCGTTAACAGGTGGATGAAACAAAATAATAGGCTATAATATTTGTGCTTTTCTATTTCTTTACTTGCTCTTCGTCTCAGTCCTTTACGCCACATATAATATTTGCTTTCCTTCTTCTTTACTTACTTACGATATGGCATCTCGTCTGTCACGGAACGCCACGTATAATCTTTGTACTTTTTACTAACCTTCTTGTTAGTGTAAAATGTGTCAATACTTCTCTTTTATTCCACCAAAAGAATAAAAATAACCATCAAAACATCCACTTGGTTTTTTATTTTAATTTACATTAATAATTGCATCCTTCTGTGTACAGATACAACTCGCAGTTATTTTCCCAGCGTACCTCTCTGCATACTGCTTTCATCTCTTCTCCTTGTCCAAAGATCTTCCTTCTGTACGGTCCAGAGATTTTCATGTACTTTGTTCATCTGGTAATAACGATGCTTGGAATTCTTTGACACAATACTTAAGAAATAATAATAACCCGATATAAAGCACTTTTAACAACATACACATATAATCAGTTTACATTAATCAGAAACCAAATAGTGATTCGAATATCAATAAACACTTCCCATTGAAATAATATAAAACAAACATTAATTACTAACTCTTTAAAACTAAGATGCTGTGTATTCTTACAAGGCGCAGTGAAACGTCGGGCGAATTACCTACAGTGTCAAATATAGAAGTTTTTGGTGTCTTTTATTGCCTTTGGCTTTACACCTTGTTGGCATCGGATCCAATAGAGCCGGCAGAGGATTGGACTCAAGAAACGGGAAGGAATTCAGCCATTGCCGTTTGATTTTCCTGGTGCAATTTTAGGAAAACATGGAACACCGAAATCTGGAATGCCGGACGGGGTATCGAACCTACATCCTCTCGAATGCGAGGTCGGACCATTACCATTCAACAACCAAGTTCTGATCGATCTGCAAGGTGGCGAATGTTTCACGAGGATTCAGAACATTTTGAAGAACAACGTCGACGGACAGAATCTGACAAAACAAATCGTAAGCGGGACAGGATAAGGTGAGAAGAGCTGTTTCGGAAAGGTCCCGTGCTGGTGTGTTCAACGTGTGTTATGTCTATGGAAGACCCTACGGTTCTAAAACCAGATGTTTTATCCACTTAAGGACACATAAAAAATAAACTGAGACACATATGTTGTGGTGGGTGCCTTGGTGGGCAAACCACGTTACAATTATCTTTCATACCTTTATGATTAATAATTGTGGATTTTTAATTTTAATTTATATGAAGGAGTGGAAATTTATTAATTTAGCAAGAATCTCGACGTTAGTTGGAATTTAGGAAAAATTGTCACAATATGACATTTATTTTCTTATCACTGGCGATTACAAGTCTGAGCGAATTTACCGTTAACATTAACACAAATTGGCAAAATCATAAAAGCAACGCTCAGAGTTACAATTAGCCGTCATGGGCAAGCAAACAATTGTATATTTACTTTTAAATATCTCAGAATCAAAATGCAAGAAATAATGACAACTGGAAACAATGAAAAATACAAGTTATGACTACCTCAGACAAAGGCATCATAATACTGTGACTTTACAGTTAAAAAGAAAATCATGGGCGCCAGAATGAACAATATATCATTCGAAAATAACTAGTTCTGGCAAATTATGCCGCTAGCTCAGGGGTTTTTACAATTACAAAGTGAGAACATGGACCTATCCTCTCAAAGTCGCTTACGGGTTCTGTTTCACGGAATGCACAATCACATGGCTTGGTCGTAATCAATTACCATTGTAGTTCTGCGTCTGATGTCTGTGATGAGTGTAGCGGACCCACGATATGTGAGATTATCTCACAAGTCGGCTATAGGCATCTCTGGTCTGGCAATGCGCATCATCGCATTACCGGCTGTGTTGCGGTGATAACCTTGCTCCAGCAAGGCAAGCTGCGGTTAGCGAAAGAAGTCAACTTTCCAAGTCAACCTCAGACTGGTGCGATCGAAGTTAGAATCTAGAATGTCAGCTCCTCGCTCTTCGGTCCACGAGGAAACTTCTTGCTCCGCCCATTTGTAGTCTCGAAGCTCACATACAACAAAAATTCCCAGGATTTTGAGTTATACGCTCATTTTGATTGGACCTTCAGGTCGGCACCTAATGTCACGTGATATCCTCGATATGTGATTTGGCCAAAGAATCCAACAGAGGTCGGACATATTCGGCTAAGTTCGCCGGGGAGAGAGAACATTCGGGTTTCGGACGGCAGGCTTTTCCCGCTCGGTGAGTGACCCATCCCCAGGGAGCAGTGTGTGTGGTCTGGCAAATCCCAAATCCGCGACGTCCTGTCGCCATGGCTCGGAAAGACCAAGATTAGCTTCAAGCCTACATAGCTCAATAACTCTTTAATATTCGCTTTGCTACGATACACTGTATAAGTTCACCATTTCATTACAGTCCTCACTTGGAATCTTGCGTACTTTATAAAATTACAACAAAAATCTATTCACGTGGTCGCCCAAGATTTATGTAAATTACTCTTATATTATTACATATATAATAAAAATGCACCTTGTAACGTGGCGACAGCGCGGCTCGTTACAATATGGCCGGCCGTTGGTGAAAAATGAAATTATGGTACAATAATTTTATTTTTAACTACCTAATTCTATCTCCATTGTGACTCAACAAAAACTTAAGCATTTTTATAATTACATTAATTTTAAATGTGATTCCAATAACCATCGGTATTCCTGCCTTGTAAGGTGAATATATAACGGGAGCATATGTCCTTTTGGCCGTCTTACAATTCTTTACAAACAGAAGCACGTGAATTCAGGTAGCCTTCCCAAATACAAAGTTATATTAAACACAATACTAAAATATACATGAAAAGAAATTATTTACATACATGTTTAAATAATAATAATCTTGAAAATATCTTGTATCAAATCTTATCATTAAATCACTAAAATGAAACACATTAATAAAACAAAACATTGTCAGAACACTTATGCAGAAAGTGGTTGAACTATACATTGTATTTACAATTTAGCGTGATGTTTTACTCATGTGCATAAAAATAATTCTGCCTTCAACAAACATCCATAAAGATGCTAGAGGTGAGCGTAAAATATCTCATTACATTGCGCGGTTTTAATCTCAAAACAACGGAATAGTTTAGTCGGATTCGGTGACGTGATTTTCGTCATGACCGACGGTTAATTCAATAAGCATTTCAGAGAAGATGTGCCCGTGTTATACACTTATGCTTCTTTAGCTTGTATGAAAAGGTCGTAAGCTTTGTGCACAGAACGGTTCGCTCTCAGGTTTTCCGTTTGCCAATACAAAGCAATTTCGAGATTTCACGCTAGCAGAATACTACAAATCTATATAAAGCACAAATATAAACTTTGAAATTATTTTCGTTGAGTGCACACAATCCTGAACTAAATGTATGCTGTCCAACAATAGTTTTAATCTAATTTACGGAATACTATACACTTTACAGTTAGGGTACGCGAAATACCGCTAGAACGAGGCGTAAACTTTTGTTTTCTGTCCCATTCATTCTTGGGTATTCGCTACCTGCTAGAATTCTAGGAACCTGCCGGTTGAGTTCAGCCGTCTACCCGCGCTAATGATCTAAGCCGTTCGAGGGTAGCTGTCCCCAGCTCTTTCGAAACCGTTACTTTGTATGAAACGGCTTTAAGTTCCGGGCGTTATGAGGCCCGATCTCGGTTTGTCCGTCCGTCAACAAATAACAATTCTTCGAGATCACTCTGGCCACCGAATAAGGCCAGAAATATAGCAGGAAAAACACGATATCACCAATAATCTTATTGTTCACGTCTTCACCATCTGTGCATTTATCATATACAAAATTCCCTTTTAATTGAAGTTAGCATCAAATATAATTACCTTAACTTGCAAAGTTAGCTGAATTATTGAATATATCCCGTAAATAAAGTTTTTTTCCCCTTAGCCTTTACAAATGCAGTCGCCTTTAACTTATTGCACTTCGACCACGCGCTATCGTCAGCAAAATAACAGCAAGGTATTGTGAAAACTCTCCTGTATATCTGTAATCGTTCAACTTAAGATTCCTAATTTCTGTGATGACCTAACACAATTTAAACAAATCTTTCTGGCAAGGTTTCGTGTTCTATAGGGCATTATCTATGGCACGTTAGCCACCCTTTACAGATACACTAAAACCAAGAAGTAAATTTCGTTGACGAGATAACTTGCGATCTTCGATCAACACAGACAAAGCGATATTACGCTCGCTGTACACTTCTGCTCAGAAAAGATATAATGCAACTACCTAAGGTAAAACGTTACATCGAACTCATGCATCACAAAATGTTGAAACCCTTTTCGTTTATGTCACAAAATACATCTTAGAAAGCATATCACAATATTTGTATCGCTGTCAGATTCATTGTGATTGCGAAGACAAGAAATTGTGCTTGCTAATGGCGCTTCATTTTCCGCGGGTGCGTATCAATTTATCTGGCTCAGGAAAACATTTAATATTTCAGGATTTTTATCAAATCATGTCCATTTAACAGCGTGAAAGTCAAAAGTGACTATTAATATTTCACGTGGACAAAATATAAAGTTCGGAATAGTGAAATAAGCATTAAAATTCCGAATATGGAAATATCCTAAGTAGCTTTAACTATAAGTGCAACTTGAATTTTGTTTGATTTTACGTTTATCTAATCTTTCCAGCAAAACAGACGGTTTAGACTAGCGGAACTGGCATCGGCGTTTTTCAAGCATCATTAATTTCGGTAAGGCATCTAACCTTAAAGAATGTATACTGTACTGTACATTTTTTTTTTTTTTAATGATCCATATCTGACAATTTAATAGTCATTCTTTTCATCATCGTATTTGGCACGCTACACAACTTGTTGAACAATGCCTACAAGGCGAATTTGAGACGTCCATGGATTCTTTTTATCACATAATTCCTTTCGGAATACACGCTCATCGCATATTTATTGAATGCGATAAAACGCTGATGCGAGGCGAGAAACGTTTGGCACTCAGTGATGACCCTAAGTCCAACATCTGCGTTCCCTAACAAAATTCTCGGAACACGCATTGTGCTAGCGGATCCCTTAGCCTTGCTAATGGGCTCAGCTGACGACCAGGTACCTGGGTTACACAACATTCTCGTCTGTCTTCCCTTCCAGCTGATTTCATTGATCTGCCAGAATTTAGTTTCTGCAGCAAAATACTTGTCTTTTGACCTGAACGGGCACAGAAAAATTTCCCGTTGCTTTTCGATCATGGCGGTGTATATGCTATCATGCCTTTCTGTTCCATGGATACTCAAACCGAAACGCTTAATACAAGTTTTCCGGAACTGCGCGTCTGACCAGACGCATTCCGTACTCACAATTGCGATCTGCAGAGACTTTTGCACTGTATCAACGCTTTTGCTGACATTATGCTCAGTAATCTGCCGCGTCACTGTCACGTCTTCGAGCAGTGTCCGATTGAAAATTTGTATTTCCGGAACTGCTTCGACCATACTATCGACAGACGTAATGGTGGAATGCTCGCATTCCTCAGAGTTTACCAGCTGTTGGTCTGTATTCTGGGTTTGTTCTACTTGTGCAATTTCGATCCATTCATTGGTAATCGCAGCAGTTGGTATCTCTGTGTGTTTTTGTAATTCAGAATTTTTCTTTAATCCCTCCTTTTGTGGATCAACTGGCCCGCTTAAGTTATTAAGCATATTGTTCATCAACTTCTCTTGGGAATTAAATCGTGCATCGATATGCTTGATACAGGAATCAAATGGTGAACTAAATTCCTCATTAAAGTCTTCCCTTTGTGAATCAAATAGTGTATTCAATTGTTCCCTTTGTGAATCAAACAGTGCTTCAAAATGCTTGTTTAATTCCAGAAATTGCTGCCTATTTTCCTGCCTATGAAATTATTTTCGGAAATAGAAGGTGATAATATCATTAAAAAATCGGAAATTGTCCTGTGAACATTAAATGAAATGACTGTAAATTAAGTAAATCTGCCACTTTATTGATTGTAATTCAAAATAAACATCAGTGATAATTGAAGAAATTCAAGTACGAATTAAATGTCAACATCGCTGTACAATAACTGATTGCTAGCTGAAAGGTAAAGTTCTTACTCTCGAGGATTCCTTGGTTGGGCGAGGGATCTTTGTCAACTGAGAGAATATGACATATTACATATCGTCGGCAGCAAAGTTGACGGCACCCTCAACTACTGTGGACAGATCCACGACCCGCTGATTAGGGAGTCGGCTGCCTCGCAGGTCACAGCAGGTGCAATTAACTAACTCCGATAGTAAGGCCCGCTATGTGTTCGACGCAAACGAAAATTATCTTTCTTATGATGAAGTGTGCACCAGGCGACTTTTAATCAGAACAGGTAGCACGGAGGCAACCATGAAGATTTTTCTAGGTTGAGCTTGAAACGGAATAACGAAAATGAGCGGTTCCGCACATTTTTATATTAACAATATAAAAATAATTATCCTAGGAAAGGCTTGCCAGCATGCTGGATCCCCCAAAAACGGACGCGGCGACACCCAGGCGGTCGCAAACGATGGATTGTGTAGGATTAACGGGCTCACTCAGGCAGAAGACCGCCCGCTTAGGGGAATTCTCCCACCCCAGGTGAATGGACTATAGCTGACCTATACGCCACCGCACCTTGTGAGGGACGATGTTTCGTACTTCGCCCACTCGGTCCGAGATCGCGCGTGCCTCCCTCAATATGGCCAATCATTTAAGCTGGAGTAGATGGGACGTATAGCAGGAACCAATCAACAGCGGATAATTCTCCGCGCATTTCTAATCCTTGTGAATTTCCCCATTTGTTAAAAATGCGCGCTGGTAATAGGCATGGTTGCCACTAGCGACGCGGAGAGACGATTGCTGGAGAACTGCGGAGAACAGACTTCACGTCCAACCCTCAGAGTGTGAAGGTTGTACTTTTAATACGTCTAGAAAATGGGGTGACTGAGGTGAAATTTGATTCACGAGAGCAGAAAACTGACGCCTGTTATAAACTTCAGTATTTAGTTTGTGGACAAATCAACCTAGATCATACGGGGCAACGCCGGGAACTCTGCTAGTAAGTAATCGTACTATATAATTTCATAAGATAACTCACTCACTCACCTAGATAGCTATTGGCTGCAGAACGGTGTAACGTCTCGGCCTTCGCTCGCAAAGTAACAGCGACCAGAGATATCGTTAGAATTGTCCACAATAGTTAAGCAACTGCTACGAAATTAATTGCTATAATACATCTATTAAGTTTGCTATTAATAAACTTTTCAACTGAAAAATCGGGGAACAGCTTTTCAGTAACATGATGCTAATAAAAACAACGTTGTGGTGGGTGCCTTAGTGGGCAAACTACGTTACAATTATCTTTCATACCTTTATGATTAATAAAAGGGGATTTTTAATTTTTATGTAGGAGTGAAAATTTATTGATTTTGCAAGAATCTCTATGTTAGTTGGAATTTAGGAAAATTGTCACAATATGACATTTATTTTCTTATCATTGGCGATTACAAATCTGAGCGAATTTAACACAAATTGGTAAAATCATAAAAGCAAAGCTCAGAGGTACAATTAACCGTCATGAGCAAGCAAACAATTGTATATTTACTTTTAAATATATCTCAGAATTAAAATGCAAGAAATAATGACAATTGGAAACAATGAAAAATACAAGTTATGACGACCTCAGACAAAGGTATCATAATACTGTGACTTTACAGTTAAAAAGAAAATCATGGGTGCCACGAATGAACAATATATCATTCGAAAATAACTAGTTCTGGCCAAGTATGCCGCAAGCTCAGGGGTTTTTACAATTACAAAGTGAGAACATGGATCTATCCTCTCAATGTCGCTTAAGGGTTCAGTTTCACGGAATGCACAATCAGATGGCTTGGTCGTAATAAGTTACCATTGTAGTTCTGCGTCTGATGTCTGCGGTGATTGGAGCGGACCCAAGGTATGTGAGACTATCTCACAAGTCGGCTACAGGCATCTCTGGTCTGACAATGCGCGTCATCGCATTACCAGCTGTGTTGCCGTGACAAGCTTGCTCCATCAAGCCGGCAGCCAGAAGTCGTATAGCAGCAGTTGGCGACAGAAGTCAACTTTCCAAGTCAACCTCAGACTAGACTTGCATAGCATGGACTCGAAGATCGAATTTGAAGTCGCTCTTCTCCCCCGCGAGAAAACTTCTCGCTCCGCCCCTTGTAGTCTCGAAGCTCACATATAACAGAAATTCCCAGGATTTTAAGTTATACGCTCATTTGGATTGGATCTTCAGGTCGGCACCTAATGTCACGTGATATCCCCAATATCTGATTTGCCCCGTGTATATCACAGAGGTCGGACATATTCGGCTAAGTTCGCCGGGGTGAGAGCATATTCGGGTGTCGGGCGGCAGGCATTTCCCGCCAGGTGAGTGACCCTGTTGACCACCCATCCCCAGGGAGCAGAATGTGTGGTCCGGCAAAACCCCAGATCCGCGACGTCCTGTCGCCATGGTTCGGGAAGATCACGATTAGCTTCAAGCCTACATGGCTCAATAATTTAATATTCGCTTTACCAAGATACACTGTATGTTCACCATTTCATTACAGTCCTCACTTGGAATCTTGTGTACTTTATAAAATTACAACAAAAATCTATTTAGGTGGTCGCCCAAGATTTATGTAAATTACTCTAACATTATACCATATATAATAAAAAATGCACCTTGTAACGTGGCGACAGCGCGTCACGTTACAACGTAAAATTTCTGTTAAAAAACTTAATTTAACCATGGTCTCTGCTGTAACCACGAAAACCAATTGTCATTCCGGCCAAGGCTGAATTTCAATTTAATTAAAACTTTCGCTAATGTTGCTGCTTGACCAAAGTTTATTTGCTATTTATGTATTTTAGTGACCACTTTCGTTAATGATCTTTGTTCATCTTCGCTGTACATGGGTTATAAGGTTATTTAAAGTGGACATCAGCCCAAATATGTTACCGAATCAAGTATTCTGGCATATTCATTTCTTTGGAGATGCTCAACTATTTAATAATCTCTGGCCGTAACAGACATTATGACCAAAAATTACATTATTAATGCTTGCCCAGCCTCTGTAAAAACAACGTTATGCTTTCGAAGCATACAGGAATTCTTGAAATTTTGTAGAGTGAACTTCAAGGGTGAGACGCAAGTAAAGTTTGTACTTCAGCAAGTTCGAGTATACGACCTTCCACAGGTAAGTTCGGCTTTGGTCAGATGAGGTCAACTTGTCATAATGTTTGACCATAAGCTATTCTCGGCCCCTGACAACCCGCGAAAACGGTCACGGTCTTACACTAGTAAAATATATTTCAAAAACTATTATTTTAGCATCAGTTTATATTTAATATAGTATAACTGAAACAGCAGTTCTCTGGTGAAATATCGAAGTTAATTTCAGCGAAATTAATTTCAATGAAATATACGGAGTTTCAAGACATTTATCTGTTACACCGAATCATGGCATCATATGCTGACGCCAACAAATTTTTTTCTTCCAGCAAAATTTAAGGTTTTAAACTTAGGGATGGAAGTTGTTTTAGAGAGCTGCAAAGCCTGTAACACTGCGACAAGTGCGCTGACAGCACGGCAGTCGTTCCTCTGAAAGCTCCGTAAAACCTGGACGGCTCCACTTCGTCACTGAGGCGTGCTGCGAGTGCACAAAAAAGTCGCTTCGCCGGGCCGCGCATTACGGTAAGGCCCATTGATGTAAGTATTACAGCGCATTTAATCTGGAGTAAAATATATAATTCCCGGGGAGCGTCGTACGGGGAGGCGCGCGAATAATCCCCTGGGTTTAGGACGTAATTCCGTCGCAGCTGGCGCCTTGGGAGCCTAGGCTCAACTCGGACCGGGCTCCGAGGCCGGTCACCAGCCCGGGACGCAGCTGCCCGCCTCAAAAACTCCCCTCCCGGGCCCTCTATCGACTGCGCCACCAACACACTCCCCCCACAGTAGCAGCTACCTTCTTCAGGCCCACAGTAATACGAGGGTAATTCGCAAAGTAACCTCCATTAGGCTATAAATAAAATACTTGGATAGTAAAAAACATTTTATTATATACATCTTAAAACTACAGCTTTTTACTATTTTTCAACAGTCACGATTTAAATTTAAGCATTTGTCATAGCGTTTCACTAATTTAGAAATTCCTTCTTCATAAAATTTAGCCGACTGGGCACGTAGCCAATCTTTCACAGCATTTCGATGTTTGTCGTCGTCATCGAAGTGCTGCGATGCTAGCCACTTCTTCATGTGAGTGAAGAGATGATCACTAGGCGCCAAGTCGGGGCTGTAAGGGGGATGATCGAAAATGTCCCATTTGAATTGATTAAGCAGCTTTTGAGTCTGTAATATACCTTGTTGACGGGAAATTTATGCGTGTGAATTCCATGTTTCTTTGGTATGGGCGAGAGCCAGGTGACTCATACCTGCGCTGAAAGACCAAACGATTTACGGCAGGCCGTAAAGTTAAAAGCTTTACGCATTCAATGAAATTCAAAGGACAGTATAGGGACTGTGCCGAAATGAGGATTTCCTGGTACAGTAGAAAGTTGAAACTAGAGAAACGATGCTTCGGAGAAAAAGTCAGGTTGCGGAACACCTCTGTTGGGAACCAGCGAATCAAACTGTGTTACGAACTTTTAGAAACCATAAGTTTTTTATGTTGCATGAGGAGCGCCAATGGAGATGGTGGATGACCCGCCAAACGCTGCGACTCGCTGAAATTTCCCGCCTCTGCTAAAACTGGGGAGCCTGCAAGTTTTCAACGGAGCGAACACGCGGGAGTGACGACATTCTGTTTCTGGCCAGCAAACAATCCACACCGGCGCACCACGGGAGATTGCCGGAGAACTGCGGGGAGCTACCTCGCCAAGTGACCTTCGCCCAGCTGATCAACAGGTTCTATGAGACTCTGTTTTATCTGCACGTCATCTGCTACGGTAAAGAACGCCGACGATGTATAGACACTCTTGCATCATTCAATCCTAGGCAACGCTCTGAGATGAGAATCATGCTCTAAATTGTTCAAAATAAACTTTTAATATTCAGTTCTGTTCAATAAACCAATCAAATTTATATTAAAAGAAAATAATAGGTATTGTAAACCCTGCTTTCAATAACTTCCTTTCCAATGTACCAGTATATCATTTGATTAGATGAAGATTTGTGTTTTTTAATGGTATTTTAAAAAATTACAATTGCTTTGATTAAAAGTATTTCAGAATTGGAATGTCGCTTCTCTCGGATAGAGAACACTTCCATTCTTGGCGCCTATCCGGGATTAATTATGCAAATTAACTTATTAATTATTGCATCTCATTATTTTATTCTAATTTTAATAGCGTCATAAAACTAGACGTTACAAGTCTTACGGGCACTGTGAGGACGAGCGTTGTCATGTAAAAACACAACACCGAATGACATCTTACCACGACGTTTGTTTTGAATGGCTCACTTAAGTTTCTTCAAAGTTTTACAATAGACATCTCAAGTAATTGTGGTGCCACGTTCCATAAATTCAACGACCAAAACTCCCTCGGCATCCAAAAAACTTTAGTCATAACCTTCCTCGTTGAAAACGTTTGGCGGGCTTTCATCGGCTTGCTTGGAGAATTGTTATGGCCCGAGGCCATCGACTGTTGTTTCGTTTCGGCGTTTAAGTATGCCACACACGTTTCGTCACCAGTCACAATCAACTTCAAAAAATCTTCTTCTTCCGCGTAGTGAAAAGAAGTTTAAGGCAGAGCCCATTCGTTTGGTTTTGTGGACCTATGTAAGAAATTTCGGTACCCACCTAGCACAGAACCGCCGGTAGCCTAATTTATCGGTGACAACCTCGTACAAAACCGTACGAGAAATTTGCGGGAATTGTTCAGAAAGTTCAGAGATTGTGAATCTTCGATTTTCACCAACCTTTTCGTCAACTTTCTTGACAAGATCATTACTCACAACAGAAGGTCTACCACTCCTCTCTTCATCCTGAATGTTTGTTCTACCACTTTTAAAAAATCGGACCCATTGCCGCACAACACCTTCACTCATAACGATCCGACCGTATACAGTACACAATTGACGATGAATGTCTGCTGCTGAAACGTTTTGCGCCGAAGGAAATCTTATTACTTCGCGGGATTTTCTATTGCAGCGCTCATGTTTTAAGGTTATAAAAAGTCAATGCGCAAAAGAAAGAGATTCGTACTGCCACAGCTGCATGCTTACTGAATCGGGGAAAACGCAGATGTGAAAATGGCGGCGCTCCGCGCACGACTACTAGCGCCACGCTAGGACGGAGGTTACTTTCCGAATTACTCTCGTATTTTTCGAATTCTCGTACGAAGCCTCAACGTCAGTAACCAATACAAGCAACTGGCTACATAAATTTGGCCTTCTGCAATAGAACTGACAGCTTAAATTGCATGTTCTGAAATTTAATGATCATTCAGAAAGATATGCACGTAAACTATCAATGAAATCAATCATAATAAAATTCAGAGATTTTTAGAACAAGGATGGAGGAAATGTTAAACTGTAAATCTTTTCTACCGACAACACTTACTGAATGAAAGCCCTATAGTCTTGAAGTGAGAGGCACAGATATTTAATTAACAAAATCTAGATTCCTCTGCTACTGCATCGAACGAAGTAACCACATAATTGACTGTTTCACAGGATGGTTGTCCTGTCACAGTTGCCATTTAATACAGTATTGATTATGTGGATGTAATCACTAAACCAGGGATTTTTCAGATAAGACAACAAAAATTTAAGCTTCAGTAATATGTTTTAAATCACTAATCCACCGCTACTGCGTTTCAAATAACTAAAGTTTTCAAGTTCTAGGATAAATTAAAAGTAATTACGTATTTAACAATCCGTTTAATTATATCATATTCGTCCATAAAGAGTACTTTGAAAATAAATCTATGGACGTAGTTATCGCTACTTTAAAAGTAGATGACCAGGTGAGTATCACAGTCTATGAGAGTGTCAAAGGCGTGAAAAGATAGAACTAGCCAGTAACGTTGCTTACACCATCGAATATTCTGGAAACCCGAAAGCATCCAAGCGGCCTACTTCACCCACTGTGAAGAAGCATACAGGCAAACAATACCTGCACGACCAGTAAAACGGGGAAAAACATTTTTAAAACAGTGGGGAAATTCTAAATATAAATTTTATAAAAGGAAAAAGATGTATGGGAATGACAGTGTTAAGCTAGATCCTCTAACACCAGTCGCACGTTAGTTTTTGGATCAAGATAGCCAAAATTTGTAATTTTTAAGTTGAGAGATTATTTTCACACTTGTACAAAATCAGTTGTAATTACGCGACTTTGAATCATTCAGATTTATCGTTGAAATGAAAATATTCGTATATTTTTATTCATATTCCCTTTAAAATTTTAATTATTTAGTTAGTAAACATTTATTTCTCTCTTCTACATTCAGATTAACATCTCTTCTTATTTTTGCTACAACACAACGCACTCAAATCAGATTTATAC
The DNA here is from genome assembly GCA_031002005.1 of Vandiemenella viatica. Classification (NCBI taxonomy): domain Eukaryota; kingdom Metazoa; phylum Arthropoda; class Insecta; order Orthoptera; family Morabidae; genus Vandiemenella; species Vandiemenella viatica. The sequence goes on along the minus strand of JARYHS010011408.1, from coordinate 285,616,713 downwards.
AATCATACGTTGCTGTTGCTTTACTCATACCAAACAACCAAAGAGTCTGTTCTGCAGAGCTAGCTAGCGCTGTTACCATTAATCTGTGGTCCAACGATACACTACAATGAATTTTGTACATAGAAGAATTTTTTCACAGTCAATTATAACTTTTATATAAGGCAGTTTCCTTATAAAGTCTACGCAGACATCAAAGACTATCCATGTGAACATCACGACTGACCTCCGAAGAATCATGTTTCAACTTCATCGAAACGTTCCGGGAAAGCGGCATTTATACGCGGTTGAAAGCCTGAGAGAATGTTGCATATGTTACATTCAAATATCTAAAACGATCATTTAGCGAAAAAAAGTCCACATTGAGTATTGGTTTCTTGAAAACGGTCACAACACATTATTCGCGTTATGACACGCGTTGTGGTCACAACACGAAATTCGCGTCTGCTCCAGGTCGCATTCTTCACACATGACGAATCACATTTTTTAAATAAACGCGGCGGGTAAGAAGAAAAATATATATTAAACTAGCTGGTGCCCACGACTTCGTTCGAAATTGTAAAGAATTTTGATAGACAGCTACCGACATGTAACCACCATATTGCACGATGGGAGACTAGAGGTTAATACCACACACAAACTTCAGTGAACTGCGAAGGGTATTTATGGCTGCCAAGTGAAATATAGAGACACACATGTCTTTGGTCGAAATATGAAATTGCTCTCCGTCGACCAATTTCAACCACCATATCTCCCACACCCCCATAGCTACCGATGGGACAACAGCATGGTGCATGGTGGGAGACCTGACATTAACACCATATACAATGGACCACCAGTGGACTGCGCTGCGTAGTTCTAACTGTGGAATGAAGTGGAATGCGAAAATATGCTCGATCTGGCAATTTCAACCACCATACCTCCCATACTACACCCACAGCTACCGAAATACGGAAAACGTTGTGATCGATGGGTGACTCTGTGCTACTATCACACACAAACACCAGAGATCAGCGCTAGATAGTTTTGGCTGAAAAGTGATAAATAGGGACACATATGTCTTTTTTTTTTCCTTCGGACCTTACGCCTCGTCAACGGCTAAGGTCATTAGAGGTGGGATGGGGCTGAATACAAGGAACAGGAAGGAATTCGGCCATGGCCTTTTTGTTGGAGGGATTTGGGGAAACCATGGAAAACCCAAATCTGGATGCCCGGACGGGGATTCGAAATCACGTCCTCCCGAATACGATGCCAGAACGTTAACCGTTCACCCACTACGCTCGGTCATAGGTTTTTGGTCCAGATATGAAAGTGCCACAGGTCGACCACTTTCAAACACCATATCTCCCACAGCCCCATAGCTACCGAAACCTAACCACCATAGTGCACGATCGGAGACTCGATGCTACTACCACACACAAACACCAATGGTCTGTGCTATGTAGTGGTGGCATGAAAGAGAGGTATAGGGACACACAAGTCTTTGGTCGAAATATGAAAATGCCCTGCATCGACCACTTTTATCCACCATATCTCCCACACCCCCGCAGCTATCGGCATTCGGCCAATATTGTGCACGATAGAAAACTCCACCTTACTTCCACACACAAACACCAGTGATCTGTGCTAGGCAGTAGCGGATGAAATGTGAAATATGGGGAAATATAAGATTTAACGATGTCGTGGACACCAAAGAGTTAGATACTGATAAGCCACAATGAGTTACGGCCGTTTTCAAGAAACCAGAAAGCATGTTTTCATTTTTTTCACTCAGTGAGCGTGTTCGCTCTTTGGGCATAGCATATATTTAAACGAAAAAAATTGTTATATACTACGAGGCATCATTCGTTTCGAGATATTGGAGAGTGGAGCAAATTTATTTACCATTGTGCAAAAATTTTATCAAGATTAAAACCAAATTACAAGCTGTTGTACACTCTGAGCTGAATAATGTGCAAAGCAGATGTGATTGCATACTCGCCATTGTACAGTAATTTACTATACTGGAGATGCATGTAATCCAAATGTGACAGCTAAAGCCGTATTAGTAAATGAATTTACAATACTTTTATCTTGATTTTTAAAATATGTTTTAAAAACCACAAATTCATTGAGAGTATCCCTATACAAACATTGATTTCATTACACAGATAGGAGTGAAAAGAGGCACTATCCCCTTCAAAACGTTGCGCATGAGAGGTCCTTATTATAACAATACTTAAAATTATCTGATGCTGATTTAAATAAATCCGAAAAACGAAAGATACATAAATTTCTGTAAATGTAAGTTATTCCTAATGACTAGGACGAATAAATCTTCGTGACTGAAATCTCAAAACATATTGAAGTGGGACGCTATGAAGTTAGTTCAACCTACTAACTCCCCTATTATCTAGGTTAATGCCCTGCAGGTACCAATTTATAAGATATCTAGTCACGAAAAAAAAAATTACCGTAGAACGTGTCTAAGATGTTATCCATCTCAGTTTTCTAGCGATATTTCTTGTGCTGACAAGAAAGGTAAAATAGGAAATAGAACTATTCCTTTCTCTGCTATTCCATTAAGAGAATAGAAAAAACTGTTTCTTAATTCCGGTAAAGAGAGCAGTGTGTGTCAAATATCCAGTTGTTGACTGATCTCATCAAGGAGCCATAGAAACTGATGGGGGAGAGAACATAGTGAATTCATATGCCACATCCTCCTTTGTACCGGACGTCATGTTTATGATTTGTATGTGACTTTACATTACCGTCTTACTGAATACTCGTATGTTTCACAGTTTTGACCACACACTTTTCACAACCAGAGTAACATAAAAATTAGCAGAAATTCCCATCTTAGTTCCCATCTATAGACGCGATATTAACTCTTGCTATATTGCAATAGTTACGTGGATTTCACTGAGCAGATTTTGATTTTTAAAGGCAGGAGGGGGGCATATATTGATATCTTTTGGGTTTCAATAAACGTTTTGTTCAACGTTTCACCATTACCATTCTACTGTCCCGTCTGAAAATTTCTCGATTTATACTAAACCAGTGTACGTCGATTAATCTAAGTCGCAATTACAAAACGTTTTGCGTTTCGTGTTTGTTGCTAATGTTGCCATCTCTAACTGAGGTCCGGAACTACACGGACAGGGTAGTATGTTTGCTAATATCGTAAACAGATATTAAATCAATTACAAATAATGTTCTTTAAAATTAGCTTCGTTTAATTTCTCAATGACTTCGATAAGTATTAAATACTCATGCAGCATCTCCCATTCCTGATCTCAATTACGAATCCATCATTTTCAGATTAGTATGGCGCTAATGGCCTAGACGTCAACGCGCCTTAAAGCACCCAAAGTAGCAGCAACAACAACAACAACAACAACAACCAGATTAGTACGAGGCAAGTGACTACGTGGCTACCCAAATATTTATACTAAGCATGCAAAAAATAGAAGAAAATATTTATGTTTAAATACACACAAAAAGCGAACTATAACCGTTGTTACTACATCAACAAAATCAAATTATGTGTTCACTGGCACCTATGTACACTATGTTTGTGAAATTTCCAACAGACCGGTCGAAGTGTAAAAATCATACGTTGCATAGATATAGCATAAATATTTTTGACTGTTTGATCTATGAAAAATTAAAACTAATCACTTGTTTGTATCTATCGAGCTAATAAATAAATACGAATGAATGTTTGTCCGTGAAAGCCAGAAGGCCTGTTGGACCACCGAGTGATTTAGTTTCGATTTATCGCAAATTCCACCTAAGCCGGGGCTTTTTCTGCTAAGGTGGAGTCCCAACTATGGAACGCCCTGGCATAGCTCATAGTATCAAAATAATGCCCATGAAAATTTCTGATCCCAGTGTGATTTGAACCCGCTACCCTGTCTAAAAACAGGGCTTTAACCACCAAGCTAGCAGTTCATTCAGGAATCAATCTACAAATCCCATAAAAAATCCAATGTAACTGTCTTTTTTTTCAATCCTAATGCCATTGAAAGCAACTATGGACACAAAAATAGTAAATGTGAAAATTAGTCTATAGTCGGCAAAGTGAATTACACAGATAAAATTTGACTGAAGTGATACTAAATGTCATCCTGCAATTTATTGCTCTTTTCTGAACATCACACTCGCAACTACATTTGATAAGTCAATCATGTATTTTGAAATTATTATTCACATTGGGTGAAGTGTAATAAAGACTTCAAATTGTTCCCAATTCCCCCTAGCTCCGTACAGATTCCTCTTAGATTATTCCCTATCTTCCCTGAAACTTAGTGGGATTTTATATAGTGAACTACGCTTTTTCGCGTTGACGCTCAGCACATTTATCGACTTTGTAACATTTGGTGTCTCTCCGACCATTCTTGATTTTCACCAACCCATAACAATTTGTCGTCAGCCACACAAAAAAAAAATTCCGCAGATGTTATTTCGGAATCCAAACGCCCACAATAAATGGATCGTTAAGTGTGTTTTTAAGGGTCTCTATTTCTCTCGTTGGCTCGTTTATATTGCCGGCAGTGGTGTAAATGGTGGCTTGCGCGGGGTATCTATTCTCGCTGCCGTCTGCACAAATATTATTTCTCGCTTTTGTATCTCATTCCGAGGAGGGTAAGGTTGATTTTACGCAGCAGCGCAGAAATAAACATTGTTTATCAGAAGTTCTATGCTATCCTACACAGAGGGCCTACCAAGATAAACGGAAAATATTTTGCTTGCACTAAGTTCGTCTTTTTAACACTGTTTAATCAAAATCAATTTGAGATCAAAGCAACGTTTTTCAGGTGAATTCGCAACGACGCGACGGTTGCTTTTTCTAAATTGACTTTGGATTGTACAAATGGTAGCAATACCTTAAATTTGCTTGTAAATACATAACATATATATGCGGTCCAGGAGATCATAAAAGACATGCAAAAAACCCACATAAACTCATCAGAAATCGTAGACAAACAAACATACACAGAAAAAATTAACAAGTGGGAAGTACCGCCAGTGAATGAAGTCATTAAGAGACCAGGGACGAAATGGACTGAAGAAAGGAAGAGAATCCACGGAGAAAAAATGAAAGCTATATGGAAACTCAGAAAACTGAATCGTTAAGGCTTTGCGTGATCCGACAGGGTCCAATTGCAGATAATAATAATAATAATAACATATATACTCTTAAAATTGTTTATAAAGAAACATCCATCTAATATTTTCTTTGGTTTTCTAAATTATAAGATGAACTGAAGAAAGTACTATCTCTGACAAGAGTATTCTCAAATAAAAAAGACATAACTGTGAAAACAAACGATATAACCATTAATCGTTCCGTTACGAACCAGTTTTTTCATCTAACATCGTAGCAAAGTAGTTTATCAGCATTTTTTCTATGGCGTAAATTTTACTGATGAGTTTCTTCTACATTCATCAAGCAAGTTAATAAAATTCAACAAAAAAACTTTTTGAATAAACAAATCGCCTTGTATTCATTCTCCCTACAGAAATTCAATATTGAATCGGCGGAAAAGATTCAAATATCTTTGTTAGATAATCTTAATGTTTCGCACTCTTTTCTGAGCGCAATCGATTTTATACTATTTTATATTCGAATACAAGGCATCTCAAATGAAATAAAAATAATTCGTTAGGTATTTCTAATTAATTTAGTATATAAACGAGTAATTGATTCGATGATACGATGATTACGCTTGGTACAGATATGTTGTATGTTATCTAATTAGGAATAGTCTGGTAATACAGGGCTTAACGTGCCTCGCTGGCAACGAAGAGGTCCTAGTTTGAATCCCGGTCTCAGCTGGAATTTTCAAGGACTCCTCTGGCAAAGTTTCACTTTGTTTATGTGAAATTCACTGGGATGCTCCGTGGATACGAATCGACGTACAACTGGATGTCCGTTTTACCCAGACGCGTTACCAGGTCAGTGCAAAGTAGCGGTGACAGAAGCGGGTTTGCATGATAAAGTGAAACACTGTTACTTAAGTGAACTTCCCTTTGGAGTCTCTAACACAACATTATCAAACGCCTTTACTTCTTAAATTTATTTTGATTAATTAAGACAATCATTGACTGAAATAAATATAAAAATTTAAGTATCTGACGAGAATCTATTGTAATTCTTGGTAAATATAAACATTAGTGACACAGTGTATCTCAAAACTCAGTTGGAACAGATCATTTAAAATTATAAACAGTTCAACTGTAATACAGTATCGTGTTTATTCTAAACTGCGGTTCTGTGTAAATACTCTATCAGAAAAAGATATATTGTCAGCACGACTAACAAAGTCTTCTTGGAGATATTATGCCGATGAATCTACAAATCCTTAACCGCGTATACGACTGTACGGAGAAAGGAATTTTTATATGTTCCTTTAGTATGGTAATAAAAACAGACGCCTTAAGAAGAATCAGATGTCGTTGGAACTGCAAACTGATTGGGCCCTCCGGGAAGAACAAAACAATAGGCACTGTAACTGTTTCAGATAGCTAAAGATAATTTAATTTCAGGGCAGACATTGACAACATTGAGAACACAGTTTTGGTATGTAGAAAATACTTATCTTCACCTCCCTGGACCATTTTTTTATACTTCCAGATTGATTTTGTTGTTATAGATCAACGTTACTAATATATTAACTAGTATTTTAGTTATTATTTAAGTATTATATAAAATATGTACAATAAAAAACTTTGTTTTCTATGTAACAAATGAAACATGTATCATAAACATCTGGTTAACATGTTAACAAATCTTTATTGTAGCAACACGATGACAAAAGAAAATTGATGAAATTGAGAATGGTGAATACTCATTGAGAAAGCAGCTCACTAAACGTAGTAAATACAAGTTAGAGATAAACTGCACTATGTATAAAATTATGATCTACGGAAAATAGTATCGTCTATATCGAGGACGAAAATGTATTGTCTGTTCTGAAAATTCATTAGTGATCTAAATGTCATGAACGATGCTAAAGCAGATAGACTTACTATTTTCTCTATAATTAGTTTAAATGATTTGGTTTACTTATAGATGCCGCTACGTGTAATTTATATCATGGTTACTTTTCGTTGGGTCTAAATTTCCTAAAAAATAACAGGAATCTCAAGTGCATATTTAAATAAACTTTAAATATATCTGAACTGTTATTGGAAACACCTTATATACATCATTGATGTTTGTGAAAAGTTCTTTGTAATTAAATATAAATCGTTGGACCACAGATTGTTATTGTGAGTTGCAATATCGCAGAGCAAACTGTTTGGTTGTTCGGTAGCAGTAAAAACAATAGCTATGTTTCATAGCATAAAATCCGACGGGAGTGTGATTAAAAACGTAAAAAGAATAATAAAAGCAGGAAGAAATGTTAATCTGGATGTAAGAGAAAAATATTAGTGATTAATAAATAAATTATTTAGATATAAGAAAGAAAAATCAATAAAAATCAGTAATTATATTTGTTCAATGATAAATCTGAAGGAATCGAAGGCATGTAGGTACAAACTTTGTTTTGTGCAATAACATTCTTTCAACTGCTATAAAAAATAAAGAGATTACAGTTGCATTTTTACTTGGATATAGTTTCTCTGGTTCACGAACAGACGTAATCCATGCAGATGAAACCACTAGATAAATTTAATACAATACTTATGTTGAATAGGAAAACATATTTATTCGCTGAATAACTAAGTTCTCTATCTGTTACGTGTTATATTTGCAGTAAAACATACCTAGCGAATAGCGAAGTTCTCTTGTTGCTACGTATTATAGTTCCAGTGCATAGTTTGGTTTTAGTACGAAAAATGAAGTGACTGATCAAATAATTTACGAATACTAGAAAATATAGGTCGCGAATAGTTCCCAAAGTGAAGAAGAATGATGATAAGTGGAAGTGTGTTTTTCTGAGAGAGACGCGGCTAATTTTTGTCCCTAGGCGCCATCTTTCAGGCGGCTGTGCCGACCACCGCAAATAGTTGGTCCGTCCCTGACCGCCGCAGCAGTTGACAGCATTATGAAGCTGTTGCTATAAAATATCGGCTGCGACCACAAACAGGCACCGCGCATTCTTCACGAGCCCCGTCTGCATTCCACAACTTTGGCTCGATCCACCAGGAAGAAATCCACTGCGATCCTCTCAGCACCGAGCCGAATACCAGAGAGCTGATGTATGTTCAAGACTACATACAATATATATTTATTCTTTTCCTCATGAACATTTAGGATGATGAAAGTTTTTTCTAGGTAAATTTCAACTGCAATGGCTTAGCTATCCTCGCCTTCCCCAGTGAAAGGAATTGTATTTACGTGTTACCATTTTGTGTGGATGACTGTAGTTTATATATATTCGATATAATATGTAGTTTCTGTGGCGAAAGATTGAAACGTGGAAGAAGGGAAGAGTGAAACACAGTGCCAGCCCGTTCAGGCCTACTCTTCCGAAGGAAACCGAGGAAGCCACAGGCTTAACATCCCTATCCGACGGTCAAATCATCAGCAGTGTCGTGTGTCCTCATTCCGAACGTACTGCGGAGAGGTTTAGGATTTAATCATCGACTCTGGTACACCACCACTTCTCCTACACTATCAGCCAAGCCATGAAGATGAAAATTTATTCGCCACCAAGACTCACACAGGTTAACCGGCTTCTTGGACAGAGTAAGTAATTAAAGACCATTTACACTAACGGAGGAAAGCGAGCAACGTGACATTTCTGATAGGTGTCCGGTTGTATCCTATTTTCCGTACTGGATACCATTAAGAAAATACAGGAGATGCTAATTTACCAGAACCCATCACACAATGTAACAATGATATTATTACTAATTTATCAGAATCAATCACCCAATGTAACCCTGCTATCGTTACCAATTTACCAAAACCCGTCACACAATGTAACACTGCGATCGTAGCTAATTTACCACAAGCCATCTCACAATGTAACAATGATATCGTTGCTAATTTATCAAAATCAGTCACACAATGTAACCCTGCTATCGTTACCAATGTACCAAAACCCGTCACACAATGTAACACTGCGATCGTAGCTAATTTACCACAAGCCATCTCACAATGTAACAATGATATCGTTGCTAATTTATCAAAATCAGTCACACAATGTAACCCTGCTATCGTTACCAATTTACCAAAACCCGTCACACAATGTAACACTGCGATCGTAGCTAATTTACCACAAGCCATCTCACAATGTTATCGTTGGTAATTTATCAAAATCAGTCACACAATGTAACACTGCTTTCATTGCAAATTAACCAAAACCCATCACACAATGTAACAATGATGTTGTTGCTAATTTATCAGAATCAATCACACAATGTAACACTGCTATCGTTGCCAACTTACCAAAACCCGTCACACAATGTAACACTGCGATCGTTGCTAATTTACCACAACCCATCACACAATGTAACAATGATGTTGTTTCTAATTTATCACAATCAATCACACAATGTAACACTGCTATCGTTGCCAATTTACCAAAATCCGTCACAAAATGTAACACTGCTATCAATTTTGTATTTGAATTCTCCCGTTACATCTGCAGTAATTATACACACATCTTAGTGCGCAACATATAAAATGTTATAAAACACTGCTCCCCTGCTTTTGAAGGTACGTAGCTAGACCCCTCGGACGTTGTGAAATAGGTAACAATCAACCTGTGAAAGACCTAATCACAATTTGAAGAAGAGGGGCACATCTTACGTGAATGTGGTGAACCGCAGACAACAAATCGCTTGCTAAATTTCTCTCTTATCTAGAAATGGACCTGGCACTGGAAAATGACCGGGTCATCAACGCTGTCGAATTTTAGGAACTTGTCATTAAGGAATTATTTAAAAAGTAACTTTAAATGAATATAATTGTACTTTTAAATTGTTTGTTTTTCCACTGTGAACTACTGACTGGTATAAAGAAAGAAGGAACGAACAGTGTTCAGGTTTCTCCGACTTATTTCTAACTGAAAATTGTGATTTGTGTATAGACCATTACTTATCGCCAGTCACTCAATCATCGATCCGCAGTAATCAATCAGCACATAAGACTGGATGAAGGCATTATGGTGACAACGTAAAACCGATATGATTTCCAATTCCAACACAGGCATTCCTAATAATGTTTTACGCGTATTTCCATAATCATCTTATTGCTATTGAATATTGGATACGAAAGAGATCTTTCACAAAGAGAATAAAGGAGAGGCACATAAGTGTAAAATCTAAACAGTTTTCGGGCGAATAACTTTAATTTCTGTCTCTTAAACTAGATATCCTCTAATGACAACATTGACAATTGTTATCACAAAAATATCCATTTGGTGGTGATGTTTCGAGAAGGTGTCCAAAAATGAATTCTACCCAGTACCATCTCACTCTTTATTCAGGGATTAAGTTTTCACCAAGACTTGTGTAGTAAAGTAAACGACAATTTTCTGTGAATACTGACTGTACTAACTCTTACTGTCTATTAGTGTTAATACCACAGCATAGGCTGCTGTTTCTTAGAAACTAAGACGCCGAAATGTGTCACTTAAAAAATTAGGTGATTTAATGGTTACAGTTCTGAACTGGTTTGGACATGACACACGTGAAAGCGGTTGACAGTTGAGTTTGCTAGTTAAGAGCAGTTAAATATCGCAAGTATCGGTATTAAATTGATAATTCATTTCTTAATTAATTTTTAAATACATATAATCACATGAAATTAACTAATTATGTGTTAAAAATATTAGTAAAGAGTTACAGAACGAATGCTTAATAAGAACATGCCAGCTTCTAAATATATAAATGTGTTAGAATAGAAAACTGAAAATGTTTAAAATTGTTCATAACTGAAGGTAATCGACTGTTATAACCAAGTTTCGGATGTTTAGAACAAGTCATTGTTTTTTCCTGCCTTTTCTTTGAGCTGGGATGCTGAATTAAACACGGATTGAACCTTTCTGATTGTATTTTAAGGTATTTTTTATTGCATACAAAAGCATATTCAGGCCATTTTCCTAGTTTTGGTCATAGAACGATAATATTTATGGTCATATGGTCATATTTTGAGGAAAAATGTGGTAATTTTTAATAGTACGGGCAATTCGGTAAGTTATAGATTAAAATAAATTAAGATAATTATTTGCAGAGCTGCTAGTATACATTTGAGAAAAAATAAAAGTAATTTTCACTGTATTTGTCGGAATTCACCAGTCAATAATTAAAAGGTATGTATTATTGTCACTCTCTAAACGTTAATGACACGCCAGCCTTAATCGCGACAATGCAGCAGCTGCATGCTGTATCGATCCGCGTCAATGTCTCATTTCACCAATACTTTTGAAAATAATTCCTCAGTCAGTGGTAAATCTGCGGCGGATCAGCGAGTACCAACCACCATGATATAAAAAAAAATATTAAAAAAAATCTAAAATAGCGAGGTTACGGAGTTACATAAGCAATTTGTAGAGAATATTTTAGTATAGATGAAAGAGTTATTTTCTGTAAATTATGTGAAATTAAAGAATGATGTAGTGAGTGCACGGAAGGAAATTATGTTGTCTACGTGAAAGCGACACTACTACTTAATATAAATGAGCATATTTTGAGGTATAGTAAATTTAAATATTTGGTTATATTTTGTCATTTTTAGGTCATATTTACCAGTTTTTAGGTCATATTTGCATGCATAATTCTCTATTTTTTGTCATAAAGATCCGAACCCTATAATAACTAAATATTGTTCACTCCCAAGAGAAACAGTTTGCGTGGTACGATGAAAGCAGGGATCAAACTGAGCCTTGTAAATCTAATGATGCCCTTATTTACAATAACGGGTTGCTAACAGATATTTTTTTTTTTTTCCTTTTGGCGACGACGCTGTCATTAGAGACGGGAAAGGACTGGGCAGAAGGAACGGAAAGGAATTCGGCCATGGCCTTTTTGAAGCAACCATCCCGGCATTAGCCTGCAGTGATGTGAGCAAACTATGAAAAATCCAAATGTGGATGGCCAGAGTGGGATACGTGTCTCCCGGGATGCAGGATCACATTTATATCACTCACCCACCACGTTCAGATATTTTATTAACTGAAGTCTCCAGACTGATACAATGTACTTAGACAGTGACTTGGATTGGGACGTATTGGTTTTAATTAGGCATACCGTGAAGCTATAACGTTCAGTATCCTTATGCGGCTGCTAGCCAACACCTCAAAAACAACACATTTCTTACAGAATGATAGTAAGCCGGCAGGGACGCCGTCAGCTAGTGAGATACACTGTATTGTAGTCGGATATTAGCGTAAATGGATTCGTTAAACATTTGACTCACAAACCTTAGCTCGAAAGCAGAAAGAAAGGAAAAAAAATCTGAATTCTACTGACATGAGATAGTCACAGCAGACAAGTGGACCTGACGTTTCTATCAGTATCACAAATAACGGAAAGATACAGTGGTTTTAATACGTGATGACCGTCAGTGCTAAAAACCTTCCTATTGTCAAAACAATTTAGATTTCTGATGTCCCTGTTCGAGACAGTGTTGGTAACTTTCTTCGGGTGATTTACTGCCAATAATGCGCGTTTGATTCCAAGAGCCTGCCGTGTTTCTTATTCGCTCATTGAGCACCTTGTAACGCTGCAGTAAGATTTTTGCTAGTGTATTCTCTGCTAGGGAAACCTCATTTACTTTATATTTCATGAATCTTAAAGGAAGATAACATAGTTAAAAATTCAGAGAGGATAATTAGTCAAGATGACCAGGGATTAGTTAGAACAGCTCTTCCTCCGGTAAAAATAGTAGTAAGTTACATGGATTGGTACAACGCAGCAGTGTAAGTGAACAGGCGCATGGTGATTTTTTTTTTTTTTTTTTTTTTTTTTTTTGAAATTCATCTTTGATTGTTGATTGGCCGCCCGATTCAGCCAGGGCATGGAATTCTTGTGCTGTACGTTTTAATCTCTTTTCACATGTGACTTTGTTCAAGTGCGTTTGGAAACGGAAGACGGTAGGAACGTTCAGTTATTTAAAATAAGGTGGTCTCAGTTTTATAGGAATTTATGAGATGTTGATTTTGATTTCCGAGTTCAGCAGAGTCTTAGTTTTATTTTTATGTTATTTGACATCCTTCATTACTCTGTGAAAAAATAAATTTACTTTCGATTGGTGCCATTTGCTTACGATTTGTAAGTGATGAAACTATCTGGTGATTGTATTGTTTGATACCAGTATGAGTTACCTTTTTATTTTTTAACAGCACTGATATTACTTTCTCCGCAGATATGTCTGAAGCTGATGAACTAAACAAATCTGAAATTTTAATTAATCTTAAATTGTTAACAAACGATTAGAACACAATGACGAGGGCTGCTACATTAATTAAATTTTGCTATTATTACAGACCAATACCAAGAATCTCTAGCCCAGAAAGCTGGATTACAGCGGAATTAAACAAAACGTTGGATAAATCTCCCAGGTGTAATCTAACAATCACTGAGCTATTTGTTGGCTCAGTTCGTTTCATCACCTTGATGGCGTCCGGAGCCTGACACCTGCTAGTTCAAGTTCCAGTGGTGGACGAATTTTTATCATGTGGGGTTTTCCAGTGGGGTAATAAAGTTTTTCACACCGAAGTAAAGAATTAAATCCCAAACGTGTGGAGTGAGGGCATACAACACTGTTAACAGTCGAATGTGGACCTGAGGCTTCTCTCTTCCCGCAGCGTCATGTTCAGAACACTCTACACCTAGTAAAAGTCATCACTGTCATCTGCATGTATTTAAAAAAAATGCACACGTGGAGGAAGCAAACTTCGTATCGGACATGGTACAACTGGTATAGGAGTATCGAATCTGTCCCCAGTGTAGCTATACTTACTTAATCCTGCTGTAGTAAATAATTAAATTCTTATTATTTTTATCGAACAGCACTCATTTTACTGTTAAATTTTATAAAGTATGTTTTACAAATTCTAAAAATAACTCAGAAAATGTATTTCATTATTCACTTACTAGTATAAGCCCGTGATCGTTTTTTTCCTGTCGTTACGGGTTAGAACAGTTCTAGTTTTTAGGGTCAATGATTATGTCAGGTTGACCTGATACGAACTTGACCTGTCTTTCACCCTTTGACTGAATTAAATATCTTCAGCCCGAAGAACTTAGAAGTATTAATAGACGTATAAAACATGGACAGGGACGATCGCGCCATCGCATAATTGTTTCAAAGTTCATAGACTCGAACTTGATTAAATACAAACTTGACTTGTATTTGACCCTTAAAGTTCACCCTGAGAAATTTGACAAATTCCTGTTTGCTTCCAAAGCATCACGTTTTATTATTATTAGGCCTATTATTATTATTATTATTATTATTGAGGCTGGTCTTTCATAATATAATATTTTGTCATAGTAATGTGTAAAGGCAACAGAAGTTAAATATACATTCCAGATGGTAAACAGTTGAGCACCTCCGAAGAAATTAATTGCCAGAATACTCGATTCCGTAACGTATTTGGTCTGATGTCCATTTTAAATAATCTGATAACACACGTAAAGCGAACATGAACAAAGACCATTAGCGAAAGTAGTCAGTAAAATGCGTAAAAAGCAAATAAACCGTAATGTATAAACTCTGGTCAAGCAACAAGATTAGCGAAAGTTCTAATTAAATTGAAATTTAGTCTAGGCCGGAATGGCAATTGATATTCATGGTTACAGCAGAGACCATAAGTAATTTAATTTAAGTTTTTTTATGTCGCTTTCATTAGCGACATTTTACTGAAAAGCAGATCTACGTTTTTAACTATGAAATGCTACGAAAAGCAAATTTAATAATGTATTATACCAATTAATTTTGTATTAGTTGCTTAGCTATTAAATTGTGAACATTCTTCTAATGATCTCACTGGTCGCTGTTAATTTGCGAATCAAGGCTGACACGTGAAACCGTTCACCAGTCAATAGCTATCGAGGTGAGGAGTGATCTTAGGAAGTTATATAATAGATTACCATTGAAAGTGATTTTAAAATTAATTTTGTCATTAATTAATACGATGTGTATTGTGCTTGAAACAGAGAACTGTGGTTCAGAGGATACGCAAGTTACAGTCCACTCGGATTCCAGCTTGAATCTATAGAAATAAGTTTGGACAAATATCTCCACAACAGGAAAAAGTGTATCCTCGACGAAGGTGACCATCTTTATAACGAGGTAATAAAATGTCCACATTCAGCCGTCACGGGAAATCGGCACAACTGTATAAGGGAGGCCGTCGTTAGGAGTCCAGGAATAAGATACAACAGAGGAGCGCCCAAACGAAAAAAAAAGCGTCTGAGCTGTCACCGGCGGGCAGTGGCCATCCGTCTGGCCGTCACCCGGGCACTCGCTCACCCAGCCTCGTTACGGTCTGCGTCGCGGGCGGCATACCCGCAGGGGCGCTAGTGGATCTATACTGTAGCTGTGGCCAGAAGTATTGGCGGGCGGTTTCAAACGGTTACCAAATCGTGCACTTAACAGTTAAATTCGCCTGCTAGCTTGTAGTAATAGTATCGTACACAGGACGCTCAGCGTTGCTATTTTTTAGTGTTATAGAGAGAGCACTACGCTAAGATGTTCCGAAGTGCGGCAACATCGCGATTGCAATCACCTACCAATTTCCCTGGCAACAGGTATAGTCTGTACTAATTTCTTTATTATTTTATCGTTTAGTCCACTAAAGAGCGCGAGGAACCCTTAATTTTCATGGTCCTTCTTATTCTTATTATTTTTCCAAAACCTCCTCATCTTTCGCTGTGGGCTTGACGTCTCTCTTGTGTCCATGCATTTCTGAGTTTCAGAAATTTGCTGTTGGGATTTTTGGGGCAAATTTATGTGAACTGATTAACTGTCTATATATAATGCGTGTCAGTTGGTCTATGTTGACTTCTGCAAGGTCCTTCTGGGTTTCTATAAGCCAGCGTGCTTAGGTTTGTCGGGGTCCGTTGATGATGTGGAAAATTTTCTTGGTTAGTCGCGAGTCATCCATTCGTGCTATATGTCGGTAGAATTTCACGCGTCTTTTCCATACTAGTGAGGTGAATCGTTTGGTCAGTGAATACAGTTCTTCTGAGCTTTTGCGAATCCAGATGCCGTCTGGTTCTTGGTACTGAATATTTTTCTCAGTATTTGTCTTTCTATTTTTTCGATTTCTTTGACATTTACAGTTAATGACGATGTCTCCATCGCATACAGTGCTCCCGGAAGGAAGACGGCGTGGTAGTGATGGAGCTTGGCTCTGGTGGAAATTTATTTCTTATTGTAAGTATTCCAAATAATTGTATACGCTTTTCACAGTTTTTCTGCGCGAGTTTTGTGTGCCTCTTTTTCAGTTCCAGTATTCCGAATAATTTACCCTAAGTACGTAAAGTGTTTAACTTGTTTCATAATGCCATACTTGGTCTCGAGTGGCTTCAGGGTTGTATTTTTGGAATCATATATTGTGATTTCTCATAAGCGATTTGGAGGTCGGTTTTGATGGCTATCTCA
The DNA here is from genome assembly GCA_031002005.1 of Vandiemenella viatica. Taxonomy (NCBI): domain Eukaryota; kingdom Metazoa; phylum Arthropoda; class Insecta; order Orthoptera; family Morabidae; genus Vandiemenella; species Vandiemenella viatica. Next base: position 285,600,164 of record JARYHS010011408.1, on the reverse strand, counting down.
TGAAGCTTGTCACCGCATGTTTTGCTTCCTCAAAATTTCGTGTAATAGCCTGTATTAATATTATAAATGTGAATGTAACTTTGTCTCTATGTTTGTTACGTTTTCACTACTGAAGTGATCTTGATGAAATTTGACAAGGAAATACTGTTTACTACCACGAGTCACATAGGGTTCTTTTCTTCTTTATAAATATCATTTCTTGTCATGGGATTTTGAAAACTGACTGAACGATAACAGGTAAACGCATAGCGTAATTCTACGTCGGATAACGGGCTGGTAGTTTAATAATTAAGGCGCTTGTTATCAGAAATTCTGCGTCCAGTCTCGGGTTCAAATCGGGTGGGTTGAGGAATATTTAAAAGTTGTTTTTGATCATATACTAGAATTCCACGTTAAACTGTAGGTCCGGTTACGACAGAGGCGGAATCGACGGCAAATCAAAACTCTGTCACTTAGGTGGCCGAACAATCCTTCAGCATCTCCTGGCATGCAATGCTCTAAGTGGTAAGTTTTATTTGTTATACAGGTCACACAGGCTTTGTTTCTCTCGCAGTCAGTTTGTGTATGATCTACACATAATATTATAAATGCGAAAGTAACTCTGTCTCTCTCTATTTATTTGTTACGTTTTGACGACTAAAAGGCTGTACTGATATTAATCACATTTAACAAGGAAATACTTTGTATCATTAGGATCGACACAGAATAGTTTTTCGGGATAAATAATATTTTTGTCTTGCAGTTTAATAACTAACTTTTCCCCCATTTTAGTGTTTTGCTATTTTTAAACATGTTGCAAACTGATTCTCTTCATGAGACAGATTCGATGGTAGAATGGTATTGTGATGGCTTCCCTCTCATACTATCCCAACTCCGTTTTCTTGCGACAGTTTTACGTAACTTACAGATTTCCACATCCTAGCTATAATTTTATTAGTCCACGCGTACAAAGTTGCAGGTACGTAACAGCTAGTACTCCAAACATGAAAACATTGCCTACAAGTCTATCACACAATGCAAACTAAACCTCAAAGTGCACTTGTAAGAGGTGGTGCAATATCGAATCTTTTCTGAGGAATAGGTAACTGTAAACAATGTATAATTTGTCACAGCCAGAGTTAACTTTGGCTAAAATCAGTGAAAGGTTTGATGTCTCGGACCTTGTGATTGAAACGGAGTAACGATCGTATTATGCACCCTAAGCCGTAGACGGCAAGTTTGAAATACATCATTTTCGTGCCAAATTACCCATTAGGCTTAAATTGTACATTATTTGCAATATTTCAATAATTTAAAGAAAAAAAAAACTATTGCGAAATCTACCTTAAGAGTTCAGTTCACATCACTAGAAATTTTTTCCAATCATCATGATGCTGTGATGCTGAAAGTTTAATGCCTCTGAACTCGACCGGTACATACATTTTACTGTCCAAGACTCCCAGAGAATTCTAGTCAGACCTCCACAACGAAGATAGTGACGTAATGAGGTATTGTAACATAATTTTTCAATTGAAATACCTAGACGCTTATCACATGGAAAATCAATGAGTGTAAAATTCTCATTATTAAAAAAAAAAAATATTATCTTATTGATGTCTACAGTAATCTTCTTCTCTTCGTGTCGATAACAGGATTAAATTTGAAATAGTTTTTCCTCCATCGCGATGACTTTGTTAGTAGCTGATTGGAGGTCAAATTGGGATACATTCATTCCGATTTGTGGACAAGACAGCAGAGGTACCATTGTTTCTCTCTCCCTGCACGAACATGTGTTATCTGGCTGTTCTCCCAGGTATCAGCATGAGGCAAGAGTATCTTTGGAACGGCCAACTCCAACTCAAAGCCAATTTAGTGAGTTCCATATGGGCCATGGTTGTTCAGACCCAGGTGGTAAACCCTCTTTTGGCTTTATCCACTCGAAATCATGATGCACTCTTTTATCCCAATCCAATATTCTTTCATTACTTGGAGCTCCAGTTGGTGGCTTTGAAGTCTGTAGGAAGCTTGATCGGGACGTTAGTCTCGATGGCGCTGGTGTATAGCCATGTGGAGGGTTTTGGGTGTCTTCGTTCACGCTAAGCCTTGCCATGCTAGTGGCAACTTCCCGGCGTATGTCTCCAGGGGCGATGCCAGCTAATATCTCCACTTTACCCAAAGGCGATGGTCTGAAGTAATAGTAGTTTATAACATTTCTGTGATACTTGCTTCCAGCAAGCTTTGTTAAGCCAACATTGGTTATTATTACTACTAATAATATCCAATGATGGCTTAATAACCCTTGCTGGAAGCAAGTATCACAGAAATGTCGTAAATTAAACACTAGTGCACCGGGAAAATTCTGTCTCGTGGCCTAGATCACTAAGACGCTCAATTCATGAGTAGCCGGCTCAAATCCAGTTGATGATTAAACGTTCATTATTCGAAACTGAATCATCAGGTTGGGACAGCTGTATAACTCATAGTTACTTGAAAGTGTACCAAAATTGTGGATGAGATCTCAAACCTCTTAGCAATAAGTTTCGGGAGTGAACAGAGGAATTTGATGACAGTAGTATGATAATATTATAACACCATCCATAGCCACCCGCAATATTTGGATCGACGGGTATGCCGACTAATTCATACTAAAACACATTTAATAACATTTGCTTAACACCAGTGCCGCTATTCTTGGATCGTTGGGTATGGCGAGTAATTCATACAAAAACATAGTTTTAATTATTTGCTCACGAAAAGATGGTACAGATAGTATTATAAATTTTTAAAAGAAAGTTTTAACTCGAAACAGAGGACGTCAGTGCAGGCTCGCTTTCTTAATTCTCAACATGACCTAGAAGACGGCATCTTGACTCTTTCGATTTTAACAATGAATTCATTATCCAGCAACTGATAACTTATAGGACCACTTCTTTTCTTAATTTTTATAAACGATCTCGGAGACAAAGTGAAAAGCCTTTTTAGATTGTTTGCAGATGATGCGGTTATTTATAGGGAAGATTGCTTAGAAATTCAATGTGATCTGGATGTTATTTTGGCTTGGTGCGCTGAGTGGCAACTTGCTCTAAATTGTAAAAAGTGCAAAACAATGAGCATAACTAACAAAAATAATCCAATTGTTCATAAATACGAGTTAAACAATTCAGTTATTGATATGGTCGATTCTATGAAATATTTGGGAGTAACAGTACAAAGGAACATGAAATGGGACATACACATTAATTCGTTAGTAGGTAGAGCTAATTCTAGGCTGTGATTCATAGGTCGAATCTTGAAAAATTAATGAACAAACAAAGGAGACAGCGTACAAATCTCTTGTGCGTCCACATTTGGATTATTGTTGTGCCATTTGGGACCCGTTTCGTAAGGGGTTGATCGAAATTATAGAGAAAGTACAGAGAAGAGCCGCTCCATTCGTAACCGCTTGCTACAGTCCTTATGAAAGCGTCACACAACTGATTAGTAGAATAGGCTGGGAGTCTCTGGTAAATAGACGACACACGTTTCGTTTAAGCTTATTGGTAAACATGTGTACTCCCACTTTCACTTTTGAGTGTAGTGAAATACTTCTTCCACCAACCTATTTGAGTCGTAATGACAGGAAAGATAAAATTAGAGAAATAAAGTGCCGCACTGATTCTTATATGAATTCTTTTTTCCCTCGTACCATTGGGGATTGGAATGCACAGCAAAGATACTAGCTTTGGTGCTGAGCACCCTCTGCCACATATAATTTTGTGAATTGCAGAGTATATATGTAGATGTAGATGCAGATAACAACAAAATTATTTTTAAATCACGTCCGAGCACGGCGGAAAACAGTACCGGTCTGCCGATGTATTCAGAGGACATGAGTTTGAAAGCATGCAGATTTCAGTTTTCATAGTTTCATCCACTGCTGCCTCTGATAACTTCGATGTTGACGAGACGTAAAGCAAGGAGAAAAATACAATTTTAACCACACCAATAACGCGCAAATGTAAAACTGTGTAATGTGTGCGTTTGATAGTCTACATAGCGTTGGCCGATTTGAAGCGGTGGTGGAAGAAGTTTTTCATTATTCAGGACAGAAGAGTTGGTGGAGCAAAATTATTAATCAACAGATTGTCAACGAAAGGATTAAACCCCAGCCCATCCGCACTGCGTAGAGAGTAACATGAAATTGCATTGCTTCGTAAAACCTGCTGATAACGTGGTGTCCTTTGGAAGATTGGGTTCCTCAATGGGGTGGCACCGGTTTCCAAAAACCTCCTTCTCTCCCTTCTATCATTCTCATATCCGCAAAACAATAAATTTACCAAACGTTACCTACATACAGAAAAGAATGCCTACACAGACAGAGGAAAGAATCTGGTCACTTTACCTTATCGGATAAGCTATCTAATTTTGTCTAATTTTCTTATAGCTAACAAGATTACTATAGACCATCTAAGATGTGTGAAATCACTAAAATAGTCCTATTGTCGCACTTCCTCCTGAGTAAACTAGTTCCAGTTCTCTAGTATTTATTCCCTTGAGTTTTTGACCATCAAGATTTAATCTTCAATCATTCTAGACCGAATGGTGTGTCACGAAAATAAATTTCCGGGTCGCCCTCCTTCGTCTCATAATATATCAAGCAACATTTGCTACGCCTGGAGACAATATTTCCCTCCAATCAACAGCTACATATGGTGGATACGGAATCCATTTACATGTAATGTAAAACTTGAGACAGAATCGGCAGGATCAGAAGTTGAGCCTATGACTTTTCTCGTGGGACGTTACTCAAAGATATCTACAGCATTTTTAGCTGTTACGTCATCCAGAATACCCAGAAGAAGCTGTAAATGCCTGATAGCTAAGCTGTAAATACCTGATAGCTTTTATCACTACCTATAAGAGTGAAACAAGCATTTGAAATTTAGTTTTCCTAAAAAAAAAAAAGTGTGGTAGTCGAACTAGCATTGAGTATTATACTGTTATTAACTTATTATCATTTCCTCCAAAAGCGAAGATTTAGTTAGCAAGAAATAATTTCACACTTCTCATTAAATTTATCTTAATTTGCAATTATGTTTTGTAACAATACTGTATGGGAGTTGTGTTATAAGTAATTATTAATTAAAATTATGCTGAAGTCTAAAACGTTTAACTCTTAAAATAAGCAATAAATTTTTAGTGGATCACGAAAAAGAGTCCTAAAAATAACCGTGTTACGAGAGAGACAAGTGTGGGAAACGCAGGTATTGACAGTTTCAAAATATAACGAACCAGTCAGAAGATTTTTATGCAAAACACCAATTATTATCTACACATATTACTTTGATTGCTTGACCTTTAACTTCCTAGTATAGTCTCATAATTTCATGCTTATGTTATTTTACTCCCTGTATTTCCATGACATAGTTGATTTTCTATGGAGACCGGTGTTTTGCATAAATAGTCTTAGAAGCTGTTAAACATGTGATACTAAAAATATCTTTGCTGATGCCAATCAGGTTTTAGAATTTCCTTCATTGTCTTTCCTAATGCTTGCGGTTTGTTGACATCATTACAGGCTGGATAGGATTGAATACAAGGAACGGGAAGCAATCAAGCCATGACCTTATGAAGGAACCATTGCAGCATTAGCTTGGAGCCATTTTCGGAAAATCACAGATAACTGAAATCTGGATAGCTGGACGGAAGTTCGAACCCGCATCCTACGGAATACCATGGCCGAAGATTAGTCACCTCCTCACCAGTATGTCCGTAATTTCATACATTGTGTGCTTTAGCTACAAGAAAGTAAACTAATACATTCAACTTGGATTAAAAATGTTTTACAAAGAAAACTTTTGAATTAAGCCAATTGTGTTCGTCTTTTTTTTTTTTTTTTTTTTTTTTCTTTTTCTCTCAATTTATCTTAAAATATAATGCATTGAACTATGTAACATTAAAAATATTTTGTTAAAATTTTTTTGTATTAAAACGATTGTGATCATCTCTTTATTTTTCAATTTATCTTATAATATAATGCATTAAACTAGCATTAAAAATGTTTTACAAAGAAAATTTTGGGTTAAACCAATTGTAGTCGTCTCATTTTTTCTCAATTTATCTTAAAATATAATGCATTCAACAAACATTAAAAATGTTTTACAATAAAAATTTTGGATTAAAACAATTGTGGTCATCTCTTTTTTTTCAATTTATCATAAAATATAATGCATTAAACTAGCATTAAAAATGTTTTACAAAGAAATTTTTGGGTTAAATCAATTGTGGTCATCTCTTTTTTTCTCTGAATTTATCTTAAAATATAATGCATTTAACTATGTAACATTAAAAATGTTTTACAAAGACAATTTTGGAATAAAACAACTGTGGTCAACTCTTTATTTTTCAATTTATCTTAAAATATAATGCATTAAACTAGCATTAAAAATGTTTTACAAAGAAAATTTTAGGTTACACCGATTGTGGTCGTCTCGTTTTTTTTTTTTTTTTTTTTTTTTTCTCAATTTATCTTAAAATAATGTTCCAATAAATAGTGTACCTTAACAAGAGGAATCGTGTATAAGCGCTTTTTCGTATAGAAAGGAAACCAGTCGATAAATTGTATTTGATCACGAGAGTTACAATATGATGGGGATGGGTTCGTTGGCGCAGAAGTAGGTCGTAAAGACTGTTATTGGTGGCGGAGGTTGGTACAGAGTAGAGGCAGTATCAGGTGAGGCGCCGCCGAGCGCGGAGTAGGAGCTGGCCGGCGCAGCCATTTTTTAGTCATTTCCCGCCTGGCGGCCGTCCCGGGGGCCCGCGGGGGGTCCGTCCCCCTCCCTGCGGGGTGCCGGCCCCCTGACAGCTCGTAATTAATGTACAGGTTGCGTGCCGGCCAGACTCAACCACCCGCACGTAATCAACATAATACGGGCGCCCCGTGGCGCAGACAGACGTCAAGTCGAGGGGTTCAAAGCCCGGCAAGTGTACACTGCAGCAGCAGGCAATTCGAAACTCAAAAAGGAGTCACATACTCAGAGTGCAAAATCTACAACACGTTCCAACAGATCTTAAATTTCTGGCGGAGAATATAATTAAATTCAACAGAAAACTAAAACATTAAAAGAATTCTTTTTTAAAAACTTTTTCTACAGTATAGCAAAATTTCTATAACATATATACAAAACTAGCGCGAAGTTACGTGTTTGATTACCAGCGAAAGAATGAGGTGATTCATAATGGCTGCCTAGACTTTGTAACGTACCACTTGTATTGCTCCTTTTATTTTGTAGAGAACAAATGTGAGTGTTACTTTACCATACTTTTAAATTAATACTTTTGGTTATATTTCCTGCACCAGACCAGTACATAAGGATTTCATTATTCCTTCTTTGTTCGTTGCTGGTTTTATTTCGATACTCACGCTGTAAATCAAATTCTTACCATACAAACTTTAAATCAACTCTTTTGCCTATATCTATATTTCAATCTCAATATCAAATAAAACACTTTCTACTTATCTCATAACTCCTATATTTTCTATTAAAAAAACAATTATCATACCCAAAACTCATATTCCATTATCTTTATCAAAACCCTAAACCTCTGCCCTCAGGCTAATATTTTCTTCTTAATCCCGCCAGGATTCTAGTGGCTTCTCCATCGAGCCATTCTGTTTCATCTCTTCTCCTAAAACATGTTCTTTCCAAAAACCAACTCGTCCTCTTCCTTTCAAATCTTTTCTTCAACTCGATCTCGACTGTTCTTTATTTTCCAGAGATCTCATTATATTCATCTTGACATGCATTGATCTTGGAACTTAAAATTCAGAGTTAGTATATAAAACTACAATTATTAAATAAAAATATAGCGCTTTTTAATGTCAAAATCACAAAATGTGAGGTTGTGTACCTCCCAACTTTTATAAGCTTGTCAGCAACTTTTTTCCTTAGTTAATTTCTCCTGATACACTAAATGGTTTAACTTGCAATATTTGCAAGGGCTTCCTATGAACACATTCAATCTGTTTTAACTTAATTTAGCTTTCAAAATTTTTTCTATAAGCTTAACGTTGAAGTCACTTACGTCACCGGTTTAGCGCTGTTTTACGCGCTTAAACAAACATTAACGACAATCTATCTTTAAAATCTTAATTATTTGACAAATGCTTAAACATTTTACTGAAACCATTATATATTCGTGATTCTTATTTGAAAACTTTTTCTACAGTATAGTAAAGTTTCTATAAAAGATATATACAATACACACTAGCGGAAATTAAATTGTTACACCCAGACGGAAATGGTGGAATTTTAGGAAACTTTGTAGATATATCCAGTGTTATACCCAGATGAAATGATTGCACATTGAAATAGATCACACCAAGTTTATTCCCTTTATATACATGAGTTAGTAAGACGTATTCCCATCATGACCACTTATGCATTTGGCTTTGAATAGATGCGGATGCGTTCTTGAGGTATGTCTCTCCATACCTGCATGACTTTGCAGTCAGTTGTTGATCAATTTGTGCTGGGTAACCATGTGACCTAATGTCATCCCAGACATGCTCTATTGGGATTAAACCCGGGGACCTTGCCGGTCAATCCATGATCGTAACCCCTCGCAGGGCTTGTGTTGTGATGGCCGCAGTATGAGGACGGGAATTATCCTGATTGGGAGATACTGTTTCATGTTGTTATTAAATAGTGTATCACAACAAGGTGTATCACACTTTCCACATACTGGAGGACTGTCATTGTACCATCAGCAACAACCAACTCAGCCGTGCTATCTTACCTGATTGCCTTGGGTTGTACCTGTGTGACCTGAAATCACAATAGGGCGAACCCTTTCTCCACTACGCCTGCTTACATGTTCTCGGCTATCACTTTGCCAAAGACAGAATCGGGTCTAGTTGCTAAACATACTGTACGCCATTCATGTGTCCAGTTGCGTTTTGCAGTACACCATGTTAAACGTTGCTGGCAGTGAAATCATGTTAATGGAATACGTTACATAGGGGTTCCAGAATGTAACCCAGCTTCAAGAAATCGTTTCAAAATTGTCCTAGGAGTGACTCTCTCTGTAACCAATAATTGGCTCTTGGTTCCATCAGCAACAGCCACCCACACAATTCGGCGACCATCACGTGCTGTTATCCTTCTGTGTCGACCTTTACGAGTACTAGAACCTTCTAGCACCCTCTGTACTGGCCTTGCACTTCTTCTGAAGACTTATCGAAATGATGTGGCCATTTAAAACATACCATGGTCCAATCTATCTCAAAGTTAGACATTTGGGGGTAAAGGGTCTCAGCCTTGGCATACTTTAAGAAGCTGCGGACAAAAATATGCGATGCCACATCACAGCTTTCACCATTTATAAGCTGATCAACATAGCAATTTTGCATTATAATTAGCTTATTAATTACTGTACTATTATATGTACAAATTTCAATTTTTAATCGTGCAATACTCTTTGTATGGTGATACTTAGGGGCAAATTTCATAGTTTTGTGATAATTCTGTGTGCCAGTAACACTTTTTATTTCGGTGAGTGTAATGTTCCGGTATATGCATTTGTTTTGCTTCTAATTATTTATTTATTTATTTATTTATCAATCTTGTTCCATGGATCCCTGCTGAGGAAGTACCTCTGGGATGTGAAACATGTCATTGTTGATACATATACACATAATATGAGTCATATCATAGTAAATATATATATATATAATATATATAATATATATATATATATATATATATATATATATATATATATTTATATATATATATATATATATATATATATATATATATTTATATATTTATATATATATATATATATTTTGTTATAAACCAAAATCTTTCCGCATTCCATATAGTTAATCTAGGTTAATGACATCATATGGTACTCATCCCGTTCAACAACAGAATTTTTTTTAATGATTCTGAGGAATTGTATCTTTCTGCATTGAGGCTATTATTGGAAGCTTTTCCAAAGTTGCCTCGACCCGATAAAATTGTATGTGTTCTCTTTATGAATCCCAAATAGTCATGCGCCATTTCGACGAAGGCAATCCTACTCGTTTACATCGCTCCTTGCAGTTACATAACATCAGAAGCTGTTTAGGCCAAAACAGGGTAAAATAACTTTGGTAGGTAATAGCGTTATTATGTCCAGAGAGATGAGTGCATATTTGGATTATGGTCACTGTGGTAGCGGAATTCCCCTTCGTAATACGTTAATTCTTGCGGTACCGTCAGATATGTTCGCTGGAACCTAATAGATTTTATTACGTTGTTTACCCAGTTTCTTATTATACCAGAAATGTTTCGTATTTGCCTACAGAACTGGCTGCTGTTACAGTACCTACGATGTCAGTACGAAGAGATGATAGGTTATAATTCGAGCCTTGGCAAAAGGTGTGTATAGGTTCTGTACTGACCTTCCTCTCTAGTAAAGTATTTCTTTGTTGATATGAAATACAGTATGACGAACGGTGGTTCAGGTTCCACGTAAAAGTGTATCTTCTCTTCATCAGGAGAACTACTGGGTCGAGTTGCTCGACCAAGACTGTGGCGAATAGCGCTTAGGTGGCGGAACTATCTTCCGACCAATAACGCGATAGATTACTCATCATTGTTTTGTTGCCTCAGTACATTCAATAGAATGTTGTTTCACAATGTTAATTATGCAAACTGTACGAAACGGATCACTTTCCCTGAAAACTGTTCATCCTTAAATGGTTCGTATCCACTGACTCCAATGTCCTTCCCATAATTCTTTTGATTTCGAGCTGCAGATGTCGTTTCGTTAATTAATGCTACATCCGCTCAACTGAAGGAATATTAAAACTAATCACCGTAGTTAAAAATGGTTGCGATTCCTGATTTCTGCATGTCGGTGATTAAGAAAGTACTGACGTCTCGTGGTGGTAGAGATTCTATATCAACTGTGGCAGTGTACTAGTATATCGACTGCGCCACTCCATGCCAGAGATAACGAACATAATTTCTGATAGATTGACAGCACCACAGTAATTCCTTGTTTTCGTGAGCAAGATTAGCATGCGAATGAAATGTTCCTTAAATTCTGTTGGAATTTGGAACAGTTAAATTGGTCGAATGTTTTTAAACACCGACTATTAACAACTGTTTTCATTGATGTTTATTCACCCGATGCGTTTCGACGTTGTGGTATGAGGCATCATCAGTAGTGACACAGCGTCGGTCTGGAACAACTCTTCCTGCACGTCTATGGAACCGTGTTTAATGCCGAAGTATAATTAATATGTATAGCAAAGTGAAGTTCGTAATAAAATAAAGCGACAGAATGTTGAATTCATGTATAAAATTAAACTATGGTTCATAGATGTGCGAAAGGTGCTGTTCCAGACAGATACGTGACAGTTGCTACTGACGATGGCCCATACCACAAAGGTGAATCGAGAAATTAGGTGACATCGGTCAACATTTACGAAAAATTTTTTAGGAAGCAACTGCTTAAAAGTTGCCAACTTCCAATTTATTTCTCCAGTGGCTCTTGTTGACAAATGTGACATAGGTCTCGTTGATTACGTTGCTTACATATTCTTTCTATGCGGATATCTGGAGCTTTGTGTTTCTCTTAAGGAAGCCTCCGAATAAGAAAACTATTTCACTTTTTTCCCCCATCTGCACCTAATCTATCGAAGTCTTTGTTTACGTTTGTATTTTCTCCCTTCAGGAGTCTCCAAAATTGGCAAATTAAACGATCTCCCATACATTAAATCTAGTTCAACGTTCTGTCTCTTTCTTCTTCATCAGTCGTTACCAAACTATGTTTTTGAGTTTAAAAATCCTCACAGAACATCATATTTCTAATGATTAGATTTTACTTTTATTTCTCATTCGTTGTACTAATGTTTATCTCTGTGATGCATTTTGATTAATACAGTTTTAGATGGTTCCTCCTTTTCCTGGGTCTTTGCTTGTATTAAAGGGGTTTTCTTTTGAAAAATATGCTTTTCGTATCATTTTTGAATCCACCATAGGTTCTAATTTTAATTCCTCAAGATCAGCATTATCTCGCCTGTTCTAGTAATTCTCTATTTTCATATTTATTCTATTTTTGCAATTATTTTAGACCTCTTATATTCTTGCATCGTATGTTTCTTTAACTCACTTATCACTCTCCTCATTGTCTGCCTAAGTTTCATAAGTAGAATGTTACTAACAACCTCTTCTTATAGGCCACGCCTTAAAATAGTCGACAAACTTTTGTTCAATCTGATATTTCTTAGTTTGTCCGGTTGCTGTCGTATTGGTCACCAATTCTTCCATCCGTGATAAATTTTGACTATTGCAAACAGACTAATAAGTTAGTCCTTATAATTTGTTAGCCTATGGTCCAGGGACTAAATCTTAATCAACCCAGGCTTATTACGTCAACGGTAGTTTTGTTTACTTAGAAGAAACGAGATCATTTTCTAAGAACATTCTTTTATTTGCTGCAATAAGTTTAATTAGACTTCGCCACCAGGCAAAGCATTTAAAGTACCACCGCTTCAAATGTACTGTACCTAAACATAGCGAGCAACGCCATGGAAATTGGATAGCGATTTGATACGGTAAGGAAGCTCAGTGGAATTCATACCTGTAGTCCACTGCTTAAGGTTGTTAATTAGAATCCTGATTTTCACTTCCGCTGCTCTTATAACTCCATTTACCGCATAGACCACAACCTTCACTGCATGAGTGACCCCTGCCTGTTTCTTAATAAAGCTGGGCAGAGAATCCTGAGAATCTCTGTATAGCAGCTACTTAGGAGAAACATACAAGACAAAGTAGATAAAACCCGGAGATAAGACTATGTGGAGTCATTACCTACACCTACAATCGGCTTCTTTAAATGGAAGAAAATCTCTCAGTTTTATTGTTGATATTTTATTCTATTACATCTATACTAATATTATAAATGCGAACTCTGTCTGTCTGTCTGTCTGTTTGTTACGTTTCTTGGGCTAGACGGCTAATCCAATCGTGATGAAATTTGACAAGGAAATGCTATTTAACATTAGGATGAACATGGGCTACCATATCCTGTATAGATAAGAACATATTGTCATTAAATTATGAAAACCATCTGAGCTGTTAAAGACAAACGCATAATATCTAAATGTCTTTGTAATGCGTAAAGTTAGAGAGCAATGGTACGTAGCGCAGTGGGAACGTACGTGCTTCTTAAGAATACTCCCGTGTGGCTTCGGCTTTAACCCAACTGTGACCAAAGTTTTTATGAATTGTTTTTCATAGTTTGAGCCAAGCCTATGATTTTGTAGTAAGGATGCCACGGTCTGGCAAATCTTTGGCGATAGAATAGTGCCCTAAGCGTTTACTTTATTCAGGGTATACTGGTTCCATAGGCAGTTTTTGTGTGATCTAAAATGATCCGAAATACTTTGTTGTATCATTAGGAACGAAATACGACACTTTTTCCGATATAAATAAATGAGACAGGTTCCACGGTAGAATGGTATATCGATAGCGTTCCCGTCATATTATGCCGACATATCTTAGGTAACTTTCAGCTTTGTGTATCCAATTCTAGCAATCAAATTGCAAATTGTAAATTGAACGAAGTCGCGGGTAACAGCTAGTTATTAATAAATCCGATAATGATCTTTTTATCCCTTACAACCCACGTCCTCCATTATCTGCTTCATATATTTTAATCTCTGTCTCCCTCTACAGTTCTTACCTTCGACTGTTCCCTCTGCCAGCAAATTAACCAATCCAGCATGACTCAAAATATGACCTACCAGCCTGTCTCTTCTTTCTGTAAGCTTCTTCCACAAATTTCTTTCCTCGCCCATCATTTCCAAAACTCGTTCATTTTTTAATTTGTCTGTCCACTTAATTTTCAGCATTCTTCTGTAGTACCACATTTCAAATGCTTCAGTTTTCCTTCCTTCCGGTATTCCTAAAGGCCATGTTTCGCTACCGTAAAGTGCTGTGCTCCACACATAACTTGTCCAAAAGTATTCACATTCAACATTGTTTATTTTCTTTTAAGACATAAGACTCCAAAGATACTGGGTGCAAACGTAAACAAATGCTCCAGAGATTATACCTTTCAACACTTAAACTCAACTAACTTTCAAACAAAACTAAAACTCGTCTTTGCCGATCGCTTATATAGGTTTCACAGAAAATTCAAGAATAATTCAAAGACTACCGACCGACGTTTCTGGAATTCTAACAATAATTAAACAATTAAAATAACATTAAAATAATTAGAATTATTACAAATCATTCACAAATATTATGAAGTGTACAGAAATGACAATTGAAGATATTTACATACAAAATTATCCGCAATAATCAGTCCAATCCATCGAAAATTGTCCTATAACCATCCTGGCTCACCTCAGTACTAGGAATTGCAAACTTTTAACTAATGTTTCATGCATAGTACTATCCTTGAACATATGAAATAGTATTTACATAGTTTTTTCCATAAAACAATGTTCATTTAGACAAATTCACAATTAATTGCAAGAAAATATACAAAACCATATTTACTCAACTCTCAGCTTTCTTCAAATCTTAAAACACATTAAAGATCTGGGCCTGAATGGCTTTATACTGTAGGATGGTGTTGTTTTGTATTGTGACTGAAAATCGTCGTTATCATTCGTTGAACTGATATCTGATAGTTGTGACCACATCGGGTTTCTTACTGCGTTTTCCGAAGTCTTGAGCATGGGCTGACTGCAAATAGAGAGAATACCTGACTTGATTTCTAAAGCCAGTGTAAAGTAAAAACAAAGTGGCATAAGTTACGGAGGGAAGCAGACGACCTGGAAGGCTTTGAGAGCGAGCGAGTGAGCAGCTGTGTCGAGCCATACAGTGTAGTGGGTCCCAGGGGACTGAAGGCCTCAGGGAGTCGGTAACGAAGTATTGTGGCAGCCGACGAGCTGCCGGCTAATGGAAACAGGCGGCCGGCGCGTCATTAGCCACACCACACTGCAATAAACATCGGGGGGACAACAGCGCTGTTATGTTTCTCAAATATCTATCAAATAATCGATGAAGCTTCGTCCGGAAACAGCTACACGAGACAGCAATAGCGATCGATGTTGCTGATATCTTAATCAATACATACAGAGATGTCTGAATGGTGAAGACGTCCTTGATAAATAAGAAATCTGGGTGTGTTTCTGTCTACCACAACTGAACCCATCATGGTTGCTGGTAAGTAATGAAGCGTCAATGCACTTCCCAACTTACATGAAGTGCTTCTTTATTAGCTTTCAGCCTAAATTACTGATTAAATCGAAAGCTAGTCTTTATAATGTATTGATGTTATTCGCTTATTTATTTTAGGATGAAAATCCTCATTTACGAAAAACCTCTGATGCACGACTCAGAAAAAACTTGCAGCCATTACAGAAGTGAACCGAGAAATGTCAAGGGGTTGTGCGTCAGGTTTCTACAGTTTAGTGGTTCTCTGTACGTGGGTGATTTATTGAAGAAGCCATGGGTAATAAACAACAATAAAGTAACAAGAAGGATTAAATGTTAGTTGTTGAGACATCTATATGGCTAGTTCTGACAACGTGCAGTAAATGGTGGGGTCAGCACAAAATAATTAGTGCAGAAGGTACTACTGTACAAGAAAATTGCATTGTTTTGGAAGAGCGTTCCGTAATAAGGGAGCGTGCACAAACTATGTGGCTTGGTCCAGGGGGAAGAGGGGGTTGGCTAGAAGGCTACGCTGGGCTACGTGAGGGGGGGTGGGACGGGAGCGGGGGGTGTTTCCGAGCCAGGCCACGTAGCTTTCCTTTCATAAGTTTTTTAACAGTTAAAATGAGTTACAGAACACACAACAGAATGTGGATATTTATTTCTTTCATTTAATTATCTCCGTATGTAATTTACAATAGCGTGACAAGAGAAAACAGTACAAAATGTTTTCTGGAATCAAAAGGGAAAACAAGCTACGTGCTACGTGGGAGAGGGGGAGGGGGGTTGAGGCAAAACCACGTAGAGGTACGTGGGGGAGGGGGTTCACAGGAAGCCAAAATGGAGCTACGTGGTTTATGGATGCTCCCTAAGGCTTATGAAGTGAGAAAGATAGAAACTGGCAGAAATTAGAGCTAAATTGGTATAACGATTGAATAGAAACTTTGAAAGCGAAAGGAAAGTGTATTAATCTATATGAAAATTTAAAAAACAGGGAACATCTGTTGTCCAAGATTATTGCTTAAATTTTCCAAATGCATCAAATAGAGGAGAAGGTCCAAAGTCGGGCTTGGGTCTAAATATGGTTTACTTGCTGGAAGTGGGGGAAGGGGGTTGTGCGCAAGCACGAAAATGGCACCAAAAGGAACAATAGCAAGTGGTGGGGGAAGAGTAGTGAGAAAATAAACTTGGTCCGTGACACTCGTGAGTTGGCGCAAATTGTTTCATCACAAAATCTATTTTTCGACGAACTCAAAACTTTTCAAGGTATGTAAACTTTAATTTCTCTCTTTCTTACTTATTCAGTAGAGTAAATGGCTTCTACGTCATCACAAAGTATATGACCTGAGCTTCACGCAAGTCACCTGCCCTGTTCGATTATTTTGTTTTCTAATGGCTGCCGAGACCATCAATCTGAAGTACTGCATGGTCTAAAAACAGGTTATCATTTGTGCTCCAATAACGGAATAGCTATGGACAAGCAAACACCATGATTTCAACACCCCGGATCAACGACCAACTGCTCAAGCTTCAACGTCCAAAAGGGTTAGTCCATTTAATGTACCGTGGATCCCCACCACTGAAAAGAAAAAACAATCGTGGTCGCGAGTCCGCCAAGACCTGCATTATAACTGGATTTCCCTACAGCGAATGGTTGAAGAAATGAGTGGACTGTGCAGCCTTGAAAAACTGTCAGATGGTTGTGAAAGTGTAATCAGGCACCTCAGCGAAGAAAAAAAATTCAAAATTTCCAAGCCAAACCAAAAAGCCCATTAGGTAAGCTTAGCCAAGAGTTGTACTTGGAAAAAATCCATAGGGTCCCTCCTACTCATGACGACATTGACGATGACGAATGACGATTTCTCTGGGGGATAAATGTGGTCACGACAATGCAGCATGCAATTCAGTGATGGACTCTTTCCAGATGATGTCAGAGGCGAAGTGTGGATTCAGTTATACAACTGTGAAGGTTGGGCAGAGACTGAATCCGCTAGAATGGAAATTGAAGTATACGTCTGTAATTTCCGCAAGTTAAAAAAAAAAATTCAAGTTAATAAATTTTTTTTAACAAAACTTGGTGTTTTTAATTTACTACGACATAAATTTCCCTTTATATACAAGTAGCCCGTATTTACACCAACTGTTGAAAATCAGTCATTTTATATATATATATATATATATATATATATTGATCCTTTGATTTTGGAAAATTGAAATTGGTTATTGAAGTTTCGAACCCTTATATCATCTTAATGATCGTTTATAGAGGAAAGGGACATCAAAATTATCCATATTGAGTGACCAGGAAAATCAGTAGGACCAAAATAAAAGTGGTAGCCCATGTTTGGAACTTCTCCTCTACCATATATGTTAGGCCTTTTTTAGATCATCGTGCCACAGATAAATCAGATTACTCGCGAGCTCTTTCATTACTTCTTTGCCAAGACTGAAGTAGTACAACTCGATTTTTTTATTTATTAGCTACGTACTGTATCTGCCTATGAGCTGCAGAAACAGTTTCATATGGGAATGTTAATTCAACACATGTGCTCAAAATAGGGAGAGAGGAGTCAAGCAAAATCGGGGGGGGGGGGGGGGGGTCAATGAAAATCTGGCGTCAGCTGTTTATATGATTTTTCTCCTCTTATTTCACAGGAAAAAAATTTAGTACTGTATACAAAGAAGCCATCTGTAGTGGCGCATAGGTATTTAATGGCATGCAAAATGCATAAATATTAAATAATTTTAATTATTAAAAATTAAAATTATAAGGTAAATCTCACTTGATGAGGAGGAGGTCACACCGCATCCTACCATATCTCAGCAAGGGGGAGGAGGGAGTCGAAATATAAGAAAAAAAAAACACCTTTTGACGTCCTCTTTGTGAAATAATTAGCAGCAGGAAGCCATATCACCAAATCTAGTCGGCACTCAGACAGTGGTTTTGGCATACCAGTGACAATACAGAAGAAGCAATAACGAATAGGATGCCAGTAGCGTATAACACACACCCCTTTCACACACCATATCTATCTGGTTTCGTGACATAAAGTTGCGGCGCTTCTTCATGAGTCAAAGTGTATGCCATGCCCGCTGTCTCGGGTGCTAGAGATGTTGTAGCGATATTCCGTGGACATTTGGTGTGGATGATTTCATGTTACCTTCCCAGATATGATTAATGTAATATTAATAGAAGATGAGTTTCATCTGTGTGCGTGATAATTGTCTGTACCACGTGTTGTGCATGAGAACTCCAAGAGGAGAGAGGCTCAAATCATACGCAGTCTCATTCAAGCTTAGTCTTTCGAAATACACAAAGCAGCAGCAAAGTTGAATGAAACTAACTATCTAAAGAAATATTCATTACGCACGTCGGAATGGTTATATTATATTCAAGAATCTTGCACACAATATAATCATCCTTAACAATTCTCTAATTCCATACGGACTTCGGAATGGTTATATTATAATCCAAGCATCTTGCACACAATGTTATGATTAGAAACTGTGCTCATCAGGAATTCTCTGCCTCCCCCGGGATTTGAAGCAGATAACTCTGCCTCCAGTCCAGTCACTACAACCTAGTGGCGTCAGTCACGACATAATTCGGTGATCTCTAGTGCAGCAGTGAAGGATAGTTACGGTAACCATTTTACCCCGTTAATTAAAACGTTACGTGATAACAAAATTTTCATACTTTTTTTTTCAGCGGATGAATAACTCACTATTCTATCTGTCAAAGTACAGCTATCTGTATGTAACCATAAATAATAGAAGCAGTTTGTGTCTCTCGATTATAAGAAGACCTGTACATCCACATACAAAAATTTGTATCAATGACGCGAATACTACAACCAGCATTACTTCAATTTCTCTTGTGGTATTTTTATATTCACGTTAACGTCAACCTCATGTATACTGTACATTAATCTTACAAGAAATACTTTTTTTCTACAGATATCTTATGCTTTGGATTACAGATCTAAGATATTATGCTAGTGGTTCGATAATAACACAAATAATTAAATTTATTATTCATACACACATATATATATATCCCAGAAAGATAAATGACTACATAGCAGTACATAATACGTAACCTTCTATTCTGATTAAAATTATATATATATATTAGTAAAGAAACGAGGTATTAAATTTAAAAAAAAAAACACTGTACAAAATAAAAACAGGAAACTGTATTTGTGTATCATTTTGATGCAAAATTGAAAATACCGATAGGAGAAAACGATTCTTTGTTTATTAAGTCGGTTTATAGGCAGTGAAAATCGTTAAAATTTCCATCTCTAGCTTTCAAAAACTGTAGTCAAGGCTTTTGTCTATGAATATTAAAAAGAATGGTTGTTTAAGTTAGGGTTATGATATCTCCAGAGACACTCCAAAGAAATATTTTCCTCTACTGCTTTTCCGAGAGTACTTGGTTTGACCAAGTTAATACAGGTCTTCCTTAGAAATGTCAGACTCAATACGATAAATATATTAGATACGTGAAATTGCTCCTATACGACACATTGAAATTTCAATTATCAGTTACACTTTCAATGCTCCTTTCTTGGAATGATTTCTTTCCGTATAAAACTGCAGCAGCATAGATTTCGGACTAAACAAACAGTAAGTTCGTGTTGTTTTACAGACAGAATTTCGATCTGACGCGCCTTCCGCCTCTGTCGCGACTGACACATAATTTAACGTGGACTCAGAACCACGGAACGTCCTACCGTATCCCATACGACAAAGCAGATTCCTATGAAATTCCAGGCCCTCAACGTAGCTTGAAGACTGGATATTGAATCTTCAGAGAAAGCGGCATAACCTCTAAACTACCAGACTACTCAACGATAATCTCAAGCTTTAACAACAATCTTCGAGAGAATAGCTGTCTATTTCTTGGTAGAACAGGAAAATGCTACTGGATTCTGTTAAAAAAAAAAATCATCTTCTTGATAACTTTTCAAGAGCTAATTAATGTCTTTTAAATTATTATAACTTAAATTCTTAGAGGCTATTATTTAAGCCCTGTACTTGCTTACTTACTTTCCTTGTCCGGATTGTTTCAAATTGTTTTTTATTTCAGAAACTAGCTGCTTGGATCGCTTTGTCATTGGTTAAGAATAGGTCTTCATCTTGACACGTGAAGCCCATGCCTCTGCACTCGAGGAGATGTTCTGGTGTCTGAATGTAGCCATAGATACACTTGTCGTCATCCGTCTATCCACACTTTTTCATGTTGCTCCTGCACCTTGGTACTCCTAAGTCTGTTCACAGTCTTCCATTTCTCGTACGGCAAAGTCCTGTTAGACAAAATGAATTTCAATTTAAGTATGCGATTACTCGTCTTACTAAAAATCCTTCTTTAAGGTAAGGAAATGAGTGTAATTTATCAATACGTAGAGTTACTGAACAATCGTTAAATATTGGATCATAAAACAGACACATTTAAACTTACGAGTTAGACAATAAACAAATAGTCATAAAAGAAAAATTATGGCTAATCGTTAGGGTATGTGAGTCAAATGAGAACGGGTTGTCTTAGATTCGAGCAATTTTAATTAAAGCCCTTTTAGTGAAAGTAATTTAGCCCCGTATAAAATAAAACAACAGTTGTTGGAGTGTTCTTCGAGTGATCTATTTAAAATTTATGCAGTAGTTACCGCTGCGTCGGAGGATTTATTAACCTCGGTCTTGCCGTTAGCTCTGTGAAAACGCCCGCTTACTTAAACGGCATAATAGCTTTATGGGAAAGTTCTGCTCAGAACGTTAAAGTGTATAAGCCTTTAGATGAGGGAAGAGGAGGCCCTGTTAACTCGGCTTCATTATAACAGTTGCAGAATTTCCATTTCCAGACAATGAGGGACGGAGAGATAAAATGGGAGCTAGCTGGCGAGAGAAGAAAAGTTGTAAGAAGCGAAGCAGCAACTTTGTGTTATCTGTTCCGGCCGGGCGTCCACATTTATCTTCGTCCTTTATCTGCTCCGCGCTGCGCCCCCCTCCCCTCTCCCCCCCTTCTCAGGTGGCGCGCCGTGCCGGCCCGCCAGATACCATCTTGAGGATTGTTGCTGTCAAGATTTATCGCAGCCTCCGAGCCGAGCTCGCTAGCGCCCGCTTTGTGGATCTGGGAGCTCCGAGACGAACAGGGACCGGAGGGAAACGGCAATCCAGCTCGTCGCGTTCGGGAATCTGACGACTGACGCAAGCAGGAAAATCGTACCAATATATGAAATTAGGACCATTTAATTGACTACTGTAAACAGCTGCAGGGTGATCTGGACAGGATATCTACTTAGTTTGGTAAACATGGGAGGAAGATAAATGCAAAGGAGAGTCAGCTTTGTTGTTATCTTGGTTGTCCGGGTTGAACCGCGTAAATTTATCGAAACCTAACGTTTCGGCCATCATTTTGTGGCCTTCTTCAGAGGACTGACAAAATGATGGCCGAAAAGTTTAGATAAATTGACGCGGTTCAACCCGGACAACCATGATAACATCGACAACGACCGCGGAAGTCTGCGCACCCAAGAGTCGGCTTATTAGACACACAAATAAAAATAAAAAAAGTTGATGATGATAATAAGGTGGGGAAAGAATTAAGACTTGAAATGTAAATATCTTGACATTACATTTGATAATAAGCTTAACTGGACAGGACACATTGGACAGGTAGTAGGAAAAGGTTTCAAAATTCTGCACTTGCAGAGAGTGATGAGGGGATGTACGAGAGAAGTAAAGGAATTGGGTTACAAAACTTTGGTAAGACCATTGATTGGATATGGTAGTGAAGTATGGGCCCCACATTTTGAGTTTGAAATACTAGAGTTGGAGAGGGTGCAAAAAAGGGGTTACTAGATTTGTTTCTGGAAATTATCGCAGAATACAAACAGTAACAGATATGATAAAAGAGCTATAATGGGACTCATTGGAAGACAGGAGGAGGATGAGGAGGGTCATGGGAGTGTACAAGGCGTATATTGGTGATGAGGCATGGAAAGATATTGGTGTAAGAATTAA
This sequence comes from Vandiemenella viatica, assembly GCA_031002005.1. Taxonomy (NCBI): domain Eukaryota; kingdom Metazoa; phylum Arthropoda; class Insecta; order Orthoptera; family Morabidae; genus Vandiemenella; species Vandiemenella viatica. The sequence continues at coordinate 285,577,953 of JARYHS010011408.1, read as the reverse complement.
AAGTAATGCATGGAAGGGAAAAGATGACCATGACCACAAGCTGGCGTTCGATTTCAGGCACAAGGGTGTGGGAAGATTCTCTTTTTTACGTAAGGGTGTCAGGGATTGGAATAAGCTACCAACGGAAATTATGAATAATTTACCAAAAAATGTTGAAAGAATTTAAAGTTAAAATTTGTAGAGGGCAAATGTAAGTAGGTGCAGGATAGGGGGAAGATGGGTGTGTAGGGAAATTGCCACCGGAGCGGAATAAGTATTTATTCGTGCAATTTTTATAATTTTGGCCATATTATGATAATATTTATGATCATGTCGTCATATTTTGAGGAAAAATTTGGTAATTTTTAATAATACCGGGAATTCACTAGACGTTGAAGATGAGATGAAATTAAGATAATTATTCACAGAACTGTACTTCTATTATACATTGGAGGAAAAATAAAACTAATTGTCACTGAACTGGTCAGAATTACATTATCGTCAGTCTAAACTTTAGCGTTCAGACCGCCTTTTTATCTCGACAATGCAGCAGCAGCTTGCCTGTGTCGAGCAGCGTCAATCTGCAGTGTCTCACTGTCACTAAAACGTTTGAAAATAATCCCCAGTGTTAAATCTGCAGTGAATAAGTGAGTACCGCCAAGCCGAAAACAAAATTTTCGGGATTGCGAAGTTACGGAGTTACGGAAAGGAATTTTGAGAGGATTATTTTAGTTCAGTGGATAGAGTTGTTTTCTGTAAATTATATGAAGCGATTAAAAATTAATTTCCCAATGCTGCAGTTAGTGCATGAGAGCAAATTACGCTGTCTACATGAAAAGGACACTGCTAGACAAAATAAATGCTGTGCCATTAAACATGTTTTGGTGTATACTAAAATAAAATGTTTCATCGTATTTTCTTATTTTTATGTCATATTTACCAGAATTTGCATGCGTATTTCTCTATTTGTCTGTTCATAAAGATCTTAGCCCAAGTAATCACTATATTGTGTATTAAATCCTAAACATCTTCGTGCTGCATGTTAAATGATTGCACACGACGCTGTTGGTGCTGTATCGTCCTTCGGGTAGGGATGTTAAACTTGTCTTTCGCAGGAGCACGTCTGAATGGGTCAGCACCAGATTTCACAGTACACTGAACATACGCAAAGCAGTGACACAGAAACTGTAAATTTTAAAATCAGTTCCATTTTTTGTGAAATGTTATAAACGGATGAAATCCCCTCTATGGTATGTGAATACGCCTGGTAGACAAGGAATGGTCGGCAAAAAGTTCAACACCTAGAATCAAACTACCACAAAATTACACAGTGCCTGGAGGATGTATAGGCCTGGCACTAGGGTTTGACTCTATGTCCAGCAGTTCAAATATTTGTTTAAATCGATCCCTGAAAATACCGGGATGGTTGCCACAAAAGGCAATTGTCTTTCACGAAACTGTCACCATCCACTCCCGGCTTTAATGGTGTTGACATCGATGAGCCGTGAATCCCTGGTTCTAAAAAAAAAAAAAAAAAAAAAAAAAATTACAGTTTTCTCATTTTGCTTTTAGCAACTAAATCACGTGCACTAATCACCTATGCAAGACGCATTTGCTTCTTAAATATTCAATAGTTAACAATGATATTGGGCCGTGTTCATGGCATACTTTTTGAACTTGATTTCGTCAACACACGTTCTAAGCCATGCGTACGACTTCTAGATCTCAAGCCATACACATGAAGAAGAGGGTACATTGTGTTCAGTAAGATCTAAAACATACATAAACGTTTGAAATGCGCAACACAAACTTCGTGATGATGTTGTACTTTTTGGCACATTCTGATTAGGGGGAAGCAAAAAATTTTAACCGTACAGAACTTAATTAGTATTTATTACTCGTCCCTGTCGCTTTAAAAAAAACAGCTAAATTATCTTATCAACCCTTTTCAAGGCAAGGACAACATTAATGAGGAACATATAACTAACGTTCCATAACATTACCAGCTGCTTGTTGCCATGAAAGGTTAATTATTTTGTGATTATAATGCATCTCAAGATCTTTCAGTTAAAAGTCAGACACGCAGCAATTTACATAATTTAAATTTTAATTTAATCAGTGTGACAATATGTTAAATACATAAATAATTGCCAGTAAACATTCTGGCATGATACAATGATAAACATCGAAGGTGGTGCGAGAAAAAAGCCAACGAATTTGATAGTGTATGCTGTAAGGTTATTCCAAATTCGAAGTAAGAAATTTAACGGAAGATGGATAGCATAAGAAGAATTAGGGCAATTATTGCTTTTTGGTAATTCTTTAATAGAATAAGTGAATTGTTCCTCTTTCCTAATACGACAACGCATGTTTCATAAATAGAAATACACAAAATAGCCGATCAGAACTAACACAGCTGACAAATAGGTGTACTATCAATTAGCACACATCATCATTACCTATCTCAGACACAAGGAATTATGCTCATTAGATAAAGTTCGGAATTTAAGCCCGATCAGCTACAGAGGAGTAAAATTCCCCCTGTGAAGTCAAAGAACCTGCTCAGATGGGAGTTATCATCTTTTAGTATAGCCTATATTGCCTTGGCTTCCCTTACAGCAGTAAACCATTGCTGATACAAGTATGTAAATAGATTTACATCGAAGCAGATGTGAAGCAATTTGGAAGGACGAAGATATTTGCAGGGTTTAACAGGTAACCAGAAGTAGGTGAGTCTATTCTCGAACTTGCAAGGCAACTTGTTTCTCTGAAACTGGGTAGTATAGTTTCAATGAGACCGTAATCCGCCATTCTTTGTGAGGTTTCTAGGTGGCATCGTCCATTCAGCATAAATTTTGGTTCCTCGTTCTATTCTACTGCAGAAATACCATGTTGCAGCGAATAGAAAAACATGGAGAATACCAACATTCCATTGTCCACCACCAACGATTAGACCAACTTAATCCCGTCAAAATAATCATCATGCGGGTCATCTGGCAGATCCTCTTTAATTTGTAATTACCTCTCCATGATTTCTCATTTATTACTTGCCTTCTTTTAAACTCTGTTGCCCCCTACGTCTCTCCGCAGCTGATCCATCCCTATCCGTTGTCTTCTATAAGTCTCCTTTCCTTCTCTTTGCGCTAGAACAGGGGTGGCCAACCCGCGCCCCGCGGGCCACATGTGGCCCACCAAGAACATTTTTCCGGCCCTCGAGATTCACCACACTTTTACAAAATATGTTTATTTTATAATGACCAAAGCAGTGAAAACCAATGTTTTAAAAAATAAATTATTTGTGCATCTATATAATTACTTTTAGTGTTAAATATTTCTTTACAATGTGCGTTTAGTATCATTATTATTATATTATCTATATTTACATGTAAGAATAAAAGTAAACACAATAATAATAACTAATTATGTTTCAATTTTTACTCAAAAAAAAAAAATGTATAGTGGGTCTAAATCTAGTATGGGTATATATAATTTTATATGTGGCTCGCGGAGGTATGATCCATTTCCAAAGTGTCCCGCAGGATCATTTGGGTGTGCCACCCCTGCTCTATAACGTGAACTACAGTATTCTTCCCCATCCAGTCTCATTATTTGACCCAACGATTGTAACCTTCGTTCATAAGCGTTTCTTCTAATGCGTCAACCGTTAAAATCTCCCTGATATTATAGTTTATCATATTATCCTTATTTGTGACGCTTTGGTAACCTCACAACTGCCGCCTTCAATCCTCTGAAATCTCTCATTGTCCATATCCAAGTTTCGCAGTTTGGTCAGTCTTCGTTGGAAGTACCCTTTATGGAGCCAGATTTTGTCTTCCTTCCCCATGTCCCATTTGAAGATTATATCGTTAATCAGACGATAAAATTGTACTCTCATTTTATCATCCGCTTCCTTTTCATTGGTAGTAACCTTATTTTATAGATCAGAATAAGTAGACTCAAAATAGCAATCGTCCACAAGAATTAAAACGTGAAACAAGGCGAAAATCTTTCTTAGCGGCACTGAACAAACTGGCTTTTAGAATCAAACGTATAGTAGGAAATGATCGATATTTGCCGCAAGGTAGATCTGAGACTTCCTCAGCAGTAGTTCTAGGCCAAATACAGTTGCTCCCCCAGTTTGTCTATGTTTCGTTTGTTTCGTTATTTTCAACAGCGACTGGTCCGATACCTGTGGGGTAGGTGGCGAAACGTCACGATGACAAGCCACCCTGTGGGTGGTCCGACAGGTGTCCGCCTACCCATCCAATAAGGGCAGACGGCGCCAGCCAAGGTCACCGACCGACTCTTTCCAAGACACTCGGTTTCAATTCTCCGTAGCTACCAGCCCACATTTCACGGCATATTAAGGGGCCTGTACACGAGCATCATTTTTACGGCAACATACTGGCATCTGTTTCCCAACAATTGCCCGACAGCATATTCGGCAATAGATGCTCAATATATGGCCCAGCAACGTGTGGTTCCACTATTGCCAGGTATTTGATGCTCCACATTATTGCTCAACATTTCCAGTTTACATGCATTGTGTGCTCGGCAGTTAGCATCATGACATAGGGCGAATTAGTTGTGGCTGCTGCATATGTTGTCTTGGAAAATTAAAAGAAGGAAAGAAAATAGGGAGGTGCGTCATTACCTAACTAAACGTAATACGATTACTCCTGTTGACACAGAAATCTGCTAATGAATCCATGCCCGTTCCATGCCCGTTTCAGGCATAGGCGATATCTTAGCGGGGTACACCCTCGGGAAGAGATCTGGGATGGTTTCCCGTTGCCTTCCCCCGTTCTAAGTGTGCATGACTGTGATAACGTGTATGCTCAGTGTGCAGTATTGTTCGTGATGTATGAAATGGGAGATGAAGAACAGAAGGGGAAAACTCATACCATGCTTCTACTTCAAACAATTTTGGTTTTCGTTGAAAAAATTTAGAGTCTTTCCAATTGAGCAGTTATTAATTTCTATACTATGGACTGCTTCAACGATTGTATTAAAATTGGGTAAAAAATCCGTTCAATATGCCTTCTTGCCGAATGAATGAAGGTTAAAACGCATTTTACACGTATGCACTTAGTATTTTTATTTAAGAGAATGACATTCGGCTGTTCCAGCCATACAACTAGCTAACAAAATTGTATGCATGTTTTCTGCTCAAGTATACGTATTTCTCACGTTAATTTGGGGTAGGGTAATGAAGACACAAGATTAACACAACGTTTAATTAAAACCACCTGTATCCCCAGCCGGAACGAAACGGTGACCTTCGGTACATGAGGCCGATGTTCTAGCCACTACGCTACCGAGGCCGGCAACACGGGAAGTTGCCATGAATGTTCGGCTGGCGAGCGTTCTCACCGGCAACATGCCCGCCACCCTTGGCAACTCACAGCAATGCCGATAACAAGGTGGACATGTTGCCGGGCAACTCGGCATTATGGCTCGGCAACACACAGCAGTACCGGCTACAAGGTGGACATGTTGCCGGGCAACTCAGCATTATGGCCCGGCAACACACAGCAGTACCGGCTACAAGGTGGACACGTAGCCGGGCAACTCGGCACTATGGCCCGGCAACACACAGCAGTACCGGCTACAAGGTGGACATAATACCGGGCAACTCGGCAGTATGATGCGGCCACACGGCCATGTTGCCCCAACATTGCGGCCACTCAAGCGTAATACTTGCCGGCAACACATTGCCATAAAAACATTGCTCGCATACAAGCCCCTTTACGCAGAATCATACTTCTCAGTCAGGAAGAATTGCAGGTATCCTAAACACCCTACAGTGTGGCAGATGACCATATATTATTCATAAGTAATCGTCACTTCGATACGTGTTCAATATGCAAGATTTTCAGTAGACTTTGATTATAGTTTAACGTTTTTCTTGAAGGCTTCCTAGGCATTTAAATAGCACAGTACCTTGCTCTAACCAAAGAGAAGCTTAACTAACATCAGTAGACTACTGCTACCTGAAACTTCTACGAGGTTAGAGCCGTTTCCGAGATATCAAATATAAGAGTTATATTTTATATAACCGTGTTACAAAACTTAAAACGAAAACGTTATCTACATTTGAAATTTCATCCAAATCACTTAGCCATTTCCGAGATCGTCTGACTTACCATCTCATAAATTGCTCTAAATAAAAATGCTAATTGTATGTTAAGTTGAAATCTTGATGCTAATCAGAGATTAATTAATGGTGCAGGATTAGTGGTAATTCACTTAGACGAGTATATCATCAGTGCTAAATTAATTCACTCCTATAAAACTATGCTCATACCTCGCATTACCGTCACACCACCAGCCGTGCCTTTCCAGATGATAAGAAAACAATTCCCAATAGAAGTGACTTTCCCTATGAACATTAAAGCAAGAGGTCAGACGCTTCTAAGGGCAGGATTGTATTTATCAGAACCTGGGTTTTTTTCTTATTGATGCGTGCCTTTTTCACGAGTTTGTAGTTTCATTAATATGTATTTTTGTGTTAAAGACAAATACGGTCAAAAAGTCAACGATGATCACATTATAACTGCTAACATTGTTTTCAAAGAAGTTTCGTAACGTAAAGGAGATTGAAAAAATGATATTTGACAAAGCCGATATTTTTTAAATATCTTATTTTTATAATTAAACATGTAATTTTTAATGATAACCACTTTTTAGAGTAAAAGTAATAAATATTACTAGTCTTCAAGATCAAACATCTTTCATTCATTAATAAATACTTACCTTTACTTATTTCCTCAGTGTTATTTTATCATTCGGTGACTGAACACGATATTGTGCGAAATATTCACATGGGTCAGCTAGTATACATGAATTGGTCGTTTAAAGATATAAGAGCTTCTTGCTCGAACCAAAGAAAAACGTAATTAACATTAGTAGGCTTACTGGCACCTGAAACATATACGAGATGGCGTTAGAGCCGTTACTGAGATACCAAATACAAGAATTACTCGTTTTTTCGTAAAATCGCGTTTTTGCTAAGAAGACAATTATTTTGAAAAACTCGAAAAGCAGAACGTTATATAAATATGAAATTTTATCCATATCGTTAGTGCTGTTCAGAGATTCCTTATATATATATACCGGGTGCTTCAAAAAAATGTATACACACTTTAAACTATTGTTGTTTTCCCGCTCTACAAGGCTAGTGTTATATTTCTTCGCCAGGTGCCAGCATAATCGTCCCTCTATGTTATATTATCAGTTGGAATTTGTAATATCAACATGGGGGACGTACGTTTGAGTTTTGAAGAACGTAAGCAGGTTATTAAGTGGTACTGGAAGTTTGAGAATGTAAATGAAGTTCAAAGACAGTGGAGAAGGGAGTATGATACAGAACCACCTTCAAGATTAACAATTACACGCATACGAGACAAGTTCGAAGTTCATGGAGCAGTGTGTGATGTGCATAAAGGTCATTCAGGTCGGCCTCGAACAGCTACAAGTGATGAGTCATCAATGGCAGTCTTGGAACTGTTTCAACGCTCTCCTAACAAATCTTCAAGGCAAGGGGCACGTGAAAGTGATGTAAGTGCTAGCAGCGTGCTACGCATTCTGAAGAGAGGCAAGTATCGTGTTTACATTCCAAGGCTGGTGCAACAGCTAAGTGACGACGATCCAGATAGAAGGTTGCAATTTTGTGAATGGATTCAGGAGATGGTGATACGTGAACCGGGATTTATGGGTAGCATCATTTGGTCGGATGAAGCCCAATTCAAACTTAATGGAACTGTCAATAGGCACAATTGTGTTTACTGGGGTGAAGAAAATCCTCACATTACAATTGAAAAAGCTGTAAATTTGCCAGGTGTAAATGTGTGGTGAGGTTTGTCTTCAAGGGGACTCATTGGACCTTTTCGATTTGAAGGCACTGTAACTGGTATTAATTACCTAACAATGCTTGCTGATTCCATATTTCCTGCCATTCGTGCATTATACGGTAATGATGATTTTTATTTTCAACAAGATGGTGCTCCGCCGCACTATCACAGGGACGTACGAGCTTACCTGGATCAAAATTTGTCGGGCCGGTGGATAGGACGCAGGGGGCCAATCGAGTTTCCAGCACGCTCTCCAGACCTTACACCACTGGATTTCTTCTTGTGGGGCACAGTAAAAGATGAGGTGTACAAACGTAAACCACGTAACCTAGACATTCTTTGGAATGAGATTCAAGCAGTGTGTAGAGAAATCTCATTGGACGTTTTGATACGATGTACAGAATCTGTGGTGACTCGTACTCAGAATTGTATTGATGCTGCAGGTCACCAATTTGAACAGTATTAACATTTGTTGTTTATGTTTGATTTACATTGGACTTTTAGCTTTCTATTTTCCTGAAATTTAACTTTGTAGAACGGTAAATAAATTTTCTATGGAAGTTCAAAGTGTGTATACATTTTTTTGAAGCACCCTGTATATATATATAAGAATTGCTCATTTAAAGATATAAGGTGCAATATCTGTCATTAATAAAACATAGCAAATTAACATTATGAATAAAATGGGATCATTGAAACCATTCAATTTCTGATCCGTGATTCATCTATTTTAAAGTGATCAACCTTTTATTAAACACTAGTCTGAATAAATATCTGAATTTATATTTCAGAGTTATCAAAAACAGAAAATCATAATCTATCACATAAACTTCGAAAAAAGAATCCTAATTTTCTTCATTGTAATTTTCTATAACCATACTTTTTTTATCTGTATAGGCAACACGATGTTACTTTGGCTATCGATTTCTTACGTTTTCTTTAATGTAATACATTAGAATACACGAAAAACGTTAATCAGATCACTGCATTAAACATGTGAAAAGGAAATTTTGTAAAGTGGAAAATCTATAAATTAATTTTAATAATAAATATAATGAAAAAACCTTTCGATATCTTCTTTGCTTCTTGAAGTTATTCCCTGAAGTATCTAGGCGTAACAGTACAAAGCAACATGAAATCAGATCACTGCATTAAACATGTGAAAAGGAAATTTTGTAAAGTGGAAAATCTATAAACTAATTTTAATAATATATATAATGAAAAAACCTTTCGATATCTTCTTTCCTTCTTGAAGTTATTCCCTGAAGTATCTAGGCGTAACAGTACAAAGCAACATGAAATGGGACTTGCACATAACTTCCGTCGTAGGCAAAGCTAATTCTAAACTACGTTTTATAGGTCGTATTTTGAGAAGCTGCAATACTCATACAAAGGAAATAGCGTACAAAACACTAGTGCGTCCAAATTTGGAATACGGTTGTGCAATTTGGGATCCGTATCGCAAGGGATTGATTGACACGTTAGAGAAAGTACAGAGAAGAGCCGCTCGATTCGTGACCGTTAGTTACAGTCCTTATGTAAATGTCACAGAGCTGATACGCGGGTTAGGCTGGGATTTTTTGGCGTACAGACGACGTCGTTTTCGTTTAAATTTGTTGGAGAATATGCGAAAATCTCTAATTTACGAGTGCAAGAAATACTTCTTCCGCCAACCTATTTAGGTCGCAATGACAGAAGGGATAAAATTCGAGAGATAAGATGCTGTACTGATACATTTATGTATTCTTTCTTTCCTTGTTCTGTTCGGATTGGAATACTCTAAAATAGGTTGGTGCTTAGCACCCTCTGCCACCCACAGTAATTGTGAATTGCAGAGTATAGATGTAGATGTAGATCTGAGGCCGCACTGTTACAATCTCTGCTGTTTGGAAGTGAAATTATAATCGCTGTTGATAGTAAGTAATGCATATTTGATGGGTTTGAACATGAAAGTGAACTCTTTAAAATCTTTAGTCTAGAACCATCCGAGAAATTTGTTGCTTCTTGAAACTACGATCTCAGGCCGAACAGCTTCAATCTCTGGTGTTCGGAATTGAAATTAAATTAAATGTTAATAGTAAGTAATGCATACATGGAAGTGAGCTGCTAAAAGCCTTTAGTGTTGACATAATGGTATTTTTGTAATTTATTGTTGAGCGATTCTTTATTTACAACACTTCCTGAGAAAAAAAATCATTGTTTCTATTGCTGCACGAATCACTGTGGTTATTATGATGAAACTTAGTACACATGTTCCTGATAGGATGGCTAAAACTATTGCAGGAATAAATCAAAGCCAATCCCATCTCTTTTCTGCTACACCTGGGGTTAGCCGTTTAAATACGTACAGAAAATGGAGAGACTGACTTGTAATTTGATTCACAAGCGCAAAAAAACTTACCTGTTTTAAGAGCTTCAATATTTACTGTGTGTGCAAATCAATCGAGATCATACCGGGCAACGCCGGGTAATAAATACGATATTTTATTTGGATTCAACGAAATAGATAACGTGTGGAAGTTTTAAGTCTGCAGCTAATTCTATTTAGGAGCCAGAGGTCTGAGACAGAGAGTGGAGAGACAACGATAGGTCTCCACTCCCTTCGGGTGCGAAACCGTACAAATCGTCCTGCAAGAGATTAAGCTGCCCATCGGTGGCTCGGTCCAGCTGAATGCATTTTAACGAAGCGTTTAGCGCAGGATCGCGTCAGCCGTCCGACACGTGGTGGTGTGACTATGTAAATAGGCGGACAGGCGGGCAGGCCTTGGGATGCCTGGCGGGCGGTCCCCGCGCTGTGAGAGAATTCCTCGCCAGGAATGCGCCGGCCGCTGCTTTATTTGTGTGTTAACCACGGTATCTACATTTCACGTGAAATTCGAAGCGTCGCCGTCCCGACGGCCGTGATAAATGCCTTTGAAACCGAGACTGGTGGACGTGAAGAGATTAGTTGTCGCCCGGGCCGCCGCCCAACAGCCGTCGGGCGGCCTTCTCTCTTCGACGTCCGTTATCTCACCTGGTCCAAGCTCCATCGCCGGGCACCACCGCTCGACCGAATGCCGGAGTGCGTAAACTGCAAACCACGGGGATCGAAAAGTTAGTGAATTATCTAGATTTTTTTTTAACTGCTTAACTTCTCCTATAACAACTAGGTCTTTAGAGACGGGAAAGGATGTGGGGCAAGGAATGGGAAGGAATTCGGCCATGGCCTTTTGCAGGAGGCATCCCGGCATTCACCTGGAGTGATTTGGGGAAACCATGGAAAACCCAAATCTGGATGCCCGGATGGGGATTCGAACCGCCGTCCTCCCGAATGCGAGGACAGAACGCTAGCCGTTACACCACCACGCTCGGTGAATCATCTAGAAGATCATGCTAACACACGTCTGTAAAGATCCGAAACTGAATGCGACTTCTATTTGGAATGTTCGTGAACTTATTGAAAACATCTTTATTTTGTATAGGAACAAAGTCTTTCTCGGCGTTGAGAATGGATGTAGTCTTCTCGGGAGACTAGCCGAGTAATTAAGGTGTTTCCACACGATATTTCGGCGATCTGAAACTACGTCACCATCTTCACCAGAAATATCGTGTGGAAACACCTTAATTACTCGGCTAGTCTCCCGAGAAGATTACATCCAACTTTATTTTGATACAATACTTCCCGTTTCGAACTAACATTCTCATTTCAATATATCGATTACCACCTATCTACTTCATGAGTTCCAAGCTATGCCTTTCTTGACATTTTCTTTGAATTTTCTCTCTTATATCTATTAATTAATCCCTCTTTCCTTAAAATCTGACCCTCCACACTATCTCATATTTCTGTGGGAGTATTCAATAAATTTCATTCTTCGTCCATCATTTGCAAAACACATTTATTTGGTGTTTAATTGGTTGATTCTCTGTCTTATTCATTTTCAACAACCTTCAATTGTGCCTTACATCATATGCTTAAGTTTTCCTTCTTTAGTGTTTACTAGCTCATACCCGCGACTTCGTACGCGTGGATTAAGAATTTTTTTGCCAGAATTGAATATAGAAAGTTGTTGGTAACGAAGGATTGGTCCCAAACAACACCGAGTCGGCATAATATGACAGGAAACCTATCACTATATCATTCTACCATCGAACCTGTCTCTTTAAGAGAATCAATTTCCAATATATTTCTGTCACCATTCGATAAGGTCTCAAAATTTAGTGACAAAACTGTTAATCATACTAGAAAAAATGTCCTGTGCCCTTCATACAGATTTTTTTTATCTAATTCCATCAATTTCGATATAGCCATTTAGTCGCCAAAACGTAACAAATAGACATAGACTTACTTCCGTATTTATAATATTATTACTGCGGTTCACACACACACACACACTGACTGCGAACAACACCTGAGGGATCATTATAACGTAAAAAAGTGTACACCTACAGCATTGCAAGTCTACCTACGATTTGCCTCGCATTGCACCCCTAACTTTGTGATATCTACAGTTTAACATTCAATCCGGATAACCTACGACCCAGGCGTGACTCTTACGATCAAAAACAATTTTTTAAATCTTAGCCTCCACGGAGATTTGAACCGGAGACCACGACCCAAACATTAGTAAGCCAGCGCTTTAACCACTGAGCTGTCTGACCGCTACATGGAAAAACAGTACAGAGACGTCTATATCTAACGCGTCTGTCTATCGCCGTTCAGTAATATTTCGAAATTATGAGACAACATGTGTTATTTATACAGATAATTTTTCAACCAAATGTAGACAGTATTTTTCTCCTTGTTTCAAAGGATAAGTGTGCAAAGTTTCATTGAGATCGGATGAAAACTGTGGATTTCTATGTAGAACAAACAAACAAACATACATACATTCATCTTTATAAAGTCCAAACATGAATTATATAAAGCACTGCACTCCATACTGTTCTAGAAACTAATTTCTGAATATTTTTTGCAAGAGTACTCTTTTCGCTAGTGCTATATTGCTTTCGGCATCATTCTTACTCCTGCCGTTAACAGTAAGTTTACCTCCTGGAGAAGAGAATACACCCGACCAATTGGCTCAGTTGGCTTTGATACCGTAATGGTGTCCGGAGCTGATACGGGGTTACCAGGCTCGAATACTGATGGTGGTAGAAATTTTCATACCGAGCGTGATGGGTGAGCGGTTAACGTTCCTGCCTCACATTCTCGAATTCCCGTCCGTGCATCCAGATTTGGATTTTTTCATGGTTTCCCCAAATCACTACAGGCGAATGCCGGGACGCTTCCTTCAAAATGCCATGGTCGAATCCCTTCACTTTCCTTGTCCCCAGTCTCATCCCGCCTCTAACGACCACGACGTCAACGAGGCGTAAAGCCATAAGTAAAAAAAAAAATAAAAAAAATTCATCATCAGATCGTAGGCAACAGGGTAGGAAAGGGCATGAGCACAATTGAAAATCATCAGCTTGTCCACACAAGACCCTGGATTAAATCTCAAACCACTTCTCAGCGGATATGGGCATACAGCACTGTTGATGGTGGGTCGTTCGACTGATCGGGAAATAAGGGCTTGTGACCCTATGGTGGTTTTAGGAAGAATACCACCCTATGTTCTCCATAAATTTCATGACTTTTGACTTGGTTTGTGTTCCGAAATAATGCGTAAAGGGAAAATGAGTATCTCGAAGAGCTTGAATATCTTTGAGAATTTCTGAGATGAAAGTAAATCTTATTAAAACAACTTTTCCTTTAATCACACCAGTGATATCAAAACGACTATCTTTGAGATCAGATCCATGTTTGCGAAATCAAAACAAATTTTGCTGAAACTTGTTGACCAGTTAAAATCCTTTACGAGCTTCACGTCACCAATAATGATGCGATAATGTGGGTGTATGCTATTGATTTGAGCAGCATCTGCACATTTCCAGCTCATGTTCGCTTGATATTAACGCTTTCATCATATTTTGGATATCATTAACAGAGCAATTAGTACACGAGGCCAAGCATCTACTACAACCACGCTTTCTAGAGATTCCCGGCACCTAGTTGAGGCCAAAGCAAGTCGAGTTGCTGCAGTTCGCACAGGTGAAGCAGGTTAACCCCGTGAATTCTGGTATGCCATCCAAATAACAGTAATACCAAGTCAAGAAATTAAAGGCTCTCCATCATTCTATGCAATAGCTCAAACAAAGGGCTTGAGACATGATTTACCCGTTGTAGAGGTATAGTCTTTAGTCGACTTTAAAAACGTGTAGGCAAACAAAACATAAGATCTATCACATACATAATAGAGCTGAGCAGAAAATTGATAGTGCTCCTTTCTAGATAACACAATTCCATTCACGCAACCTCCCAAAATCTAATTGACTTCATATATTTGGATTTTTATATTTTCCTTTAACAGTTTGTTAATTTTGCGTTAGTAATAATTTCATAATTAAGCATTTTGTTATTAGTAATTGAGGCTGACCTATTGATATTTGAAATACGTACCTTCTGCGAATAAACTGCTTTGAGATGTATGACACTTCATATGGAAGCTTACAAATTTCTTAGCGTGGAAGATAATATTCTTACATGATCTATTGTTGAAGGAGACGTTTAACAGAACAATAAATTAAAGGATCAAGTGTTGCTGGGAGATTCGATGAAGGAATATTGTTTAAAATAATATTTAAAGGTATCATTTGATTCAAAAGGGGAAAAGGTTTCACCTCTCAGTATTTCATGTAATTATGAAGATTTAACATGTAGGAAGCTGAGGTTAGGTAACGCAGTTATGAAATAGAGCATTAACGGATCAATAAAATGCTGCGGTAGGATTTTTAGGATTCCGCAACTTGTGTCTAAAATATGAAATTCTTATGCAATCTCTGATAGGCTACAACTTGAATCCTTCAGCTTAAAAATTTGTATTTGCCAATTACTTCAGCTCTACTATTACAGTCACGATTATAACAAAAAATTCTGAAGAAAACATTGGTGTGAAACTAATTATAAGGGTTGCTAGGAGATTCAATGAAGGAATGTTATTTAAAATAATATTTATAGGTATCAAGCCGGAAATACCTAAAGCGTTTAAGATTTTTAATTCCAAAATTAGTGCTGGTTTCAGACAAAAAACGCTAAAAATCTAATTCAATATTTATTTCCGAAACAAGAAATCCAAAACTCTTTCCAAATTAGCAGTGATATTAAGAATTGTTACAGGAAAACTATAGTATTTTCTCCGTAATCTGTCATTCGATAGAGAATTTCATGAGTCACTTAATAAATATGTAGCAAAATACTTTAAAAAAATATAAATATTCTTTTTAAGTGCGGTGAATTTTGTTCAGTTATTATTATTATTATTTTTTTTTTTTTTTTTTTTTTTTTTTTTTTTTGGTGTTTGTAATTTTGACAGACAATTTCGCAAAAAAGAAACTCGATTTAAAAATATTTTTAAAAAGTTTTTACTAAATATTTATTTTAGTGAATTAAGTTTAATAAGCCATCTTGATACTCACTAGGGACACCTTTGACCTTCAACGCTCGGAAACGCATGAAAACATGTTTACGGTAGAATAACAAGCGAGCATAAACAAAACAGTGGTGTGTGTCATTTCCACGCACAAATCCGCACTTATCTGCTATCGCCATTAGTTGTACGTCTGTTTTCATGAGACGCAGGGCACTTTTGGTCTAAATATTTCAAAGAAACTTGAAACAACCTATCCATGAAACATTCATGTGGAGGCAAGTAAAAGTGGAAAAATGACTAAAGAACACATGAAACGTTTTCTAACTTCAGTTCTTGGCGAACATGTAACAAATGAAGAGAGCCTATTGTTGTGTCATTTCTAGACAGGTGATGCAGATCGTACGCTTCTAGATGCAACTTTTCCAAAACAATCATGTTATGCTGAAGATATTGCCACCGAAAACAACTAAATATTGCCAATCCCTTGATGTTTATTTCTTTCTATAATATAAGCTCTACGTCGGAAGGGTTACTGATTTTATAAAACTACAATGTGCCAAACCACAAGTGAAGATACATGATCGTTATTTCTTCATGAAACTTTCTGATTTACAATCAATTTGCTACACCTACGTATAAGCCTATGTTGCAATAGTCTTGGCGAAAGCCAGGTTATGACATTGGCATACCAACATCATCATTTGAAAATGTAATTAGTGTGGCTTTTGATATCGGACTGCGTGAATGCGGAAGTGATTTGGAATGTGATAACGTGGATTTAGTGATGTGTGCACATTGTTCTCTTCCCCTTTGTTTCGCCGACTTTATCGAAATCATGCACTAATGTAAGCAATATCAGGTGTGTGATACTGCTGTATATGCATGTTTTGCGCTATATTAACGTACTTTAAGCAAATAATTTCTGGCACTGTTGACTGAAAATACACTGCGTCATTTAACTACATATAATTTCCTTCGTATGGTACTGATACCTTGTTACTTTGTTTCTCTCTATTAAATTGTTACTAGTGGTAGAATACAACGTTTTTGAACGGAAATGACACACACCACAGTTTTGTTTATGCTCACTTGTTATTCTAAGTATGTTTTCGTGCGGTTCCGAGCGTTCGAGGTCGAAGGTATCCCTTGTCAGTCCTAAGCGCACGAGAATAACTTTTCGTTGGCCTTTCTTTCACTTTGCATCTCATTTAGTCTTTTTGGACAAGTAGCGGCGTTCCAGTACACATTATGACCGCTACCCGCGTGGACCAGCAGAGTGGAACCGTGCGACTTGAAGGTACCGGCTGGAACAGTTTTAATGGACCGGTCCCCCACTGGGCGGCTAAAAGCCGCAAGTTGGTCTCCTGGGACACATTACGGCCGTCCGTTTACTTTGGGCCATCGGCTGACGCGTCCACGTCAGCCGGAGCCGCCCTCGAACTTGCAGAGTTCGCGGGACGCCCCATTAGCCGGGCAGCCACTCAACATGATTAAGCAGCCGACCTGTCGCCGTCTTGGCCGGCAATCACACCGTGATGACTATAGTCTGTCGCACCAGGGCGCCTCTCAATACGTCACAACAACTAGCAAGCAAGGTTGTACTGATAGTCATACCAACTAGTAGTCGAATGTTGGCATGGGATGAAGCGTTCGCAGTGAGAGTTCTCGGAAGAAGCTCGGAAATTCGTTACGGTGGTTTGTAGCCGCATTGCTAGCGAAAAAAGTAATTTATTTATTTATATTTATTTACTAGCTGGTGCCCACGACTTCATTCGTGATTAATTTTGATTGACAGCTACCTACATCTAACCACCATAGTACACGATAGGAGACTCGAGGTCAATACCACACACCATCATCAGTGGTCTGCGCTATGTAGTTGTGGAAACAAAGTGAAATATATACGGACACTCATGTCTTTGGTCGAAATACAAAAATATCCTTAATCGGCCAATTTCAAACACCCTATCTCCCACTCACTCACAGCTAAAGAAATTTGGCCAACGTTGTGATCGATGGGTGAATCTGTGCTTATTACCAGACACAAACACCAGTGATCTGCACCAGATAGTTTTGGCTGAAAAGTGACACACCAGGACACATACGTCTTTGGTAGAAATATGAAAGTACCACTTTCAACCACCATATCTCCACACCTCCATAGCTACCGACATCTAACCACCATAGTACACAATAGGAGACACGATGCTACTACCACACACAAACACCAATGATCTATCCTAGTTGTGGCTGGAATGAGATGTATAAGGACACACAAGTCTTTGGTCGAAATATGAAAATATCCTTGATCGGCCACTTTCAACCACCATATCTCCCACACTCTCACAGTTACCGAAATTCGGCCAACATTGTTATCGACAGGTGACTCTGTGCTACTACCACACACAAACACCAGTGATCTGCGCTAGATAGTTTTGGCTGAAAAGTGACACACCAGGACACATACGTCTTTGGTAAAAATATGAAAGTACCGCCGGTCGACCACTTTCAACCACAATATCTCCCACACCTCCATAGCTACCAACATCTAACCACCATAGTGCACGATGGGAGACTCGATGCTACTACCACACACCAACACCAATGGTCTATGCTAAGCAGTTGTGGCTGGAATGAGAAGTTTAAGGAGACACAAGTCTTTGGTCGAAATATGAAAATACCCTGCATCGAACCATTATTTCACCCACACCCCCACAGCTATCGGCATTCGGCCAACGTTGTGCACGATAGGAAACTCCATTCTACTATCACACACAAAAACCAGTAATCTGTGATAAGTAGTGGTGGCTGAAAAGTGAAATATAAGGAAACACACGTCTATTTTTATACATATATATAAGAGTTTTGTTTTTTTGTTTTGTTTACGACTTTACGCCCCCGTCGACATCTAGGTCATTAAAGGCGGGGAAGGACTGGGGGCAAGGAACGGGAAGGAATCAGGCCATGGCCTTTTTAAGGAACCATCCCGGCCAGGGCCAGCGGGTCGTGTTAGGCTCGGGTAGGTAGTCACACAAAGGTGGATCCCTTGAAGGTATTGTTTGGTTGTTTTACCTAAAAGGAAATATAGTAACAGTAATAATTAGGGTTCGGATTTTCAAGACAAGGAAAAAAAAAAATAGAGATATATGCAGGCAAATATGACCTTAAAAATGGATAATATTACCTAAAAATTAAAAAATATGTCAAAACATTTAAATTTACTATACGTCAAAACATGCTCAATTACACATCTTTATTTTACCTAGTTGCTTTCATGTAGACAGCATCATTAGCTTCCGTTCACTCACTGCACCATGGAAAATTAAATTTTAAACCATTCTGTTGAAGTCACTTTAATTTCACATAATTTACAGAAAAGTACTCTTTCATCTCTACTAAAATACTCCACTACAAATTCCCTTACGTAACTTTGTAACTTCGCACTTTCAGCAAATTTTCTTTTAGACATGTCGGTACTCACTGATCCACTCCAGATTAGACATTGACTGAGGATTATTTTCAAAAGTATTTCACTGAGACACTAGGTTGACGCTGATCGACACAGGCATGCTGCTGGTTGTATTGTGAAGATTAAAAGGCGGGGTGGAACGTAAACGTTTAGAGACTGACAATAATGCATAACTTTAATTCGTAACTGGTGAATTCCTGACCAATTTAATGACAAATTATTTTGGTTTTTCCTCCAATGTATAACAGGAGTACAGTTCATGAATAATTATCTTAATTTCATCAGTAGGAGGAGGTAGCCGACCCTGGGACAAAAGATCTTAAGCCGGCCCCGGAAGAGACTCCACTCGTCCGCGTGACGTCCCAAGATGGCCGCCCCCAGTTTGGGCGACCAAGATGGCCGCGCCCCGTTTGGCCGGTCAAGATGGCCGCCGTTAGTTCCTCAACCGGCCGCTAGGGAGCAGCATCTCCCAAGGGCTTAATTTCTTTGCCGTTAGTTCATTTGGTGGCGGCTAGATGGCGTTCGGTGACAGTATTTCCAGCGCGCTTTGCGAAATGTGTACAATTCCCACTCGGCTGTTTGCTTATCCACTAAGTGTGACGAAATATGTATTCCTAGCGTCCTGTTAAGCAAGCACTGAACATCTTGGCTACTATCGACACACAGTAAAATATTTTGTGTCGTGAAAAATACTTAAGCGTGAACCATTGCAATTTTACTAAAAACAAAAAAAGTCCACATTAAAACGACCTCGGCAGTGTTGGGGCTAGAGTGCCGAAGGTCGCCGGTTCGAGTCCGGCCGCGGTGTTTAAGTGTTTTGTGAAAAAGCCGTAAAGTTACGTAATTTCCACGCCTAAAAAAATAAGTCGAAAAGCATAAATGTTTCCTTTTAACGTTCGATATGGGGAAAAAAAACCGTCATAAACTCCAGATATAAAACCGAGGAAGAATTCTATGTGTACCTGTTTTCATGAAATTATTTAGCGTTCTTGCCTCGCATTCGGGAGGACGGAGGTTCCAGGCATCCATGGTTTCCCCAAATCACTCCAAGTGAATGCCGGGATGCTACCTTCAAAAGACCATGACCGAATTCCTTTCCCGTCTCTAAAGACCACGTTGTTAGTGTGCGTACTGATACTCGTGGTACGTGGGGCAAATAAAAAACTCCAGATATAAAACCGAGGAAGAATTCTATGTGTACCTGTTTTCATGAAATCATTTAGCGTTCTTGCCTCGTATTCGGGAGGACGGAGGTTCGAATCCCCATCCAGGCATCCATGGTTTCCCAAAATCACTCCAAGTGAATGCCGGGGATGCTACCTTCAAAAGACCATGACCGAATTCCTTTCCCCGTCTCAAAAGGCCACGTTGTTAGAGAGACATTAAAAAAAAAAATCGACTGCCAAGGTGCAAAGTATCCCGGTTTCCGATATTTGGCGCTGCATGCAGGGCGACTGCCGCGTTCTTGCCTCGCATTCGGGAGGACGGAGGTTCGAATCCCATCCAGGCATCCATGGTTTCCCAAAATCACTCCAGGTGAATGGTGGGATGCTTCCTTCAAAAGACCATGACCGAATTCATTCCCATTCCTTTCCCGTCTCTAAAGACCACGTTGTTAGAGAGACGTTAAAAAAAAAATCGACTGCCGATGTGCATAGTATCCCGTTTCTAGGGCGTCCAACACAGCGTTCGTATGATTGCAGAATTTTGTACAGAGTCTCAGGCTTGCAGCGAATTTCGTATGCATTTGTTCAGGTGTCCTGCTATCGATAAGGAATTCAGGTTGCGCCATATGCTCATTGCACTGCAAAACCGCCCCAGCGGGATACATAGAAATATTTCAGCATTCACTTCGGTTCAAGAAGAAATTATTACGAGATGAGAATAATTATTATATGTCAGTTTTCGTAGTACAAATCTAGGAAACATTTTTTTATGGTAGCCCAATCACTCGTGTTTTCAAAACGAAGATCGAAAATTTTGTTTTCATTCTGCTTAAGTCTTTGTATTTAATTAAAAAATAGACCATGTGAAAGCGTAACTTTTACGTTTAAAACGTGATAATGAACCATGGAATGTCCTGACATAGCTCAAATTCACATCTATACAATGCAGTTCTGATATTCGAATTTGGCAGAGGGTGCTTTGCACAAAAAATAACTCTGTGTGAATAACAAGAGGAAATCAGTGATTGACTAGAAACAGAGAGATATACCCACCTTTAACTGTATTTTACAGCACAGCACGTATGTTCCAGGAACGAAATACGTCTGTTAATCTTACTAAT